>OY728133.1:2008315622-2009565622 GCA_963277665.1 Viscum album | reverse complement strand
CGGGCCGCCGGAGTTGCTCCGGTGGCCCGTTTTACCTCCCGTCTGCGCCGTTGCTCCTCCCGGGGGCCGATCTTCACTGCGGGATCAACGGATTGCCCTTGCCGCACGGTTCGTCGTCGTCCGCCAAATCCGCACAACAAAAGATCGGCGGAGGGTTGCCGGGTCTTGTTCGTTAGACCCGCACCCTCCGCGTTAGTCATAAACTCAACGGGGGAAAAGGAAAAAACCAATCAACAGTTTTAAATAAATTAAAATTGTTCCGTGATCGGGTTCTTTATTTCAAAAGAATAAACACGGGAAAGAATCATCAAGGAAATAAACCCCTACCTTGTCGTCGTCGTCGGACGAGAGGTCATCGCGGAATTGCTCGTCGCGGAAGAAGGGGGATCGTCGCGTCGTCGCGGTATCCGGCGTCGCGTCGCCAATCTCCGGATCAAGATCAAATGGATTTAATTAATTAAATCCGTTGTCATTGAAATTAAAAAAATGGAGAAATAAACGATTCGTTTCTCACCTTAATTGCCGAACGAGGATCGGCCGCGGAAGAAGAGGCGTCGCCGAAGAACGTCGCGGGTAGAGCTCGTCGACGTCGCAGATCACGGTGTGCGTCGTCGAATTCCGGTCACCAGCGTTCTTCGCGTTCTTCGCGTTCTTCGCGTTCTTCGCGTTCTTCGCGTTCTTCGCGAGGAGGGGAGATGAAGAAACAAAGATCCTCTCAAATCCTTTCAAAGGATTTTTAGGTTGGTCTTATTTTATAAACATGCCAACAAACGCAAAAGCGTAAGTAACGACCCATCAGTTCGTTGAATTAATTCAACGAGCGAAACAGCCCATTTAATTCACGAAATAAACCGCTCAATTAAATGGTCTGTTAAGAATTTAAGAAAACGCGTCGGTTGACTTTTCAGTTACTTTGACGGGTTTTCGCGGGTGCGTTACTTAGCGAAAGAAACGGCGGGGCTCGTGCGGGCCCCACCTCACAAATATCCTACCAAGGGGGTAGGATATTTCTGGATAGCACCCTATCCGCTTTAACTCAGTTCAAGTGGCTTCCAAGCGGCTTCCAAGCAGCTTAAGTGAAATAAAATAAAGTTGTCGCACAAATTTTATTTTATTTCTGACTTAAAGCCCCAAAATTTAAAAACCACGTCTGAGCAAACGCAACTCCGGAAGAGGCGTTTCTAAGCAAATACCGGCGCTGCGATTTCATCGGTGCCCTCAGAATTTGATTCCGGGCACCGGTTCAAAAGATAGAAAAACCCGCTCGTCCGTTCACTGAACGTACCCGAGCCAAACTTCGGAAATTGATTCCGGGCACACCGGGCCTCGGAATCAGGTGCCGTCTGAAGCTGCGCTCTTGTAAAATTCCAAAGAAAATTAAGAAAAAAAATTTCCTTGAAATTTGCGGGTCTTTACAGTTTCTAGGAGATTTGAAGGAGGAAGATGTTTTGTGGGCCAACTTACTGAAGGAGTCTTGAGAAGATTTTTGTTCATCAACCATGAAGGTAATAAATAGGTAGGATATTCTTTCTCTTACATAGGGGATTATTTCAGTGTGGGAGCTTGGAATCAAGTTCAATGGCATTTTTTCAAATCTCTTTCCAGACAAAGAGTCATATGTGAGGCATCTTGAGGAGGCACTATGTCCTTCTATCTAGTATTCAATTACACCTATTACATTGTTGATATATCTGGAGGTTCAGAAGAAGACATAGATGATTGTGAAGATACACTCATGAGTAGGTCTACCATGATAGGGTATCTAGTAGAGTTATTCAAGAAGAATAGTTTTTAGGGGAATACCTCAGGAACTAAGACGTTTGAGGCTTTGACCAACATGAATCAACCACAACAGCTTCCTTTATGACATTCTAGTCCCAGGGATTTGCATGATTTTCCTAGGGGTATTGCACCAATGTTTTTTTATTAGTTAATTGTGGTCATTACTAGATCCAGAACCCAATAGTTCTCAAATCTCAGTTTTGTGAAGGTGTACATTCCCTATTTGAGCCTTAGTAGTAGTTTCTAGTGAGAATTTTTCCGCAATAGGGAAGAAAGTTTTTTCTCTATCGAGGGGAGATAGAATGGGTAGAGTTCAACCTCAAGATATTACATGGGTTTAGGGACTACGACCTCAGCATTTATTTTGAGGCAGTCATTAGTTGAGAAGTGGAGGAGCTAAGCCTGGGAAGTTCTAAGCATGTGAATTTGAACGCAGTGGAGGAAGCAGTTCCCGAGGGTCCAGAGATCATCATATGTATGATGAGCTTGTTGATCATCCTTTTTTCAGCCTTGTTTTATTTAGGAGTTTCCTAGTCCTTTGTTTCACCATCTCTATACCATGCTATAGGACTAGGTATATAAAGAGGATTCCCATTCCCCTAGCATTGAATACACGAGTTGGAGGGTAGACCAGCCTATTTGGTGGGTGTTGGGGGTGCAGACTGGTGATGGGACCACATCAGTCCCATGGGGATCTTTTCATTCTATAGATGCAATCATATGATGTCATCCTCAACATTGACTAGTTGCATTCTTTACATGTTGTTATTGGATGACTCCATAGGAGAGTCGTGTTTTCAGATATAGATGGACAACATGTGGTTTTCATTGGAGAGAGGGGTTGTTAGGTGGGAAATCAGTGTGTGGAGATCCTTCTTTACTTATTAGCTGAGATGTCTAGGTAATCATTAGATGATGATTTGGTAGAGGTACCTAGGTTTATTGGGGAGTTCATGGGGGCTTTCCCAAGGAGTTTTGGATGCTACCCCCTCGACATGATGCAGAATTTAGAATAGATTTGTAGTTATGTGATTATTCAATTTTGATGGATCCTTATCATATGACACCTTCTATGTGGTAGGATTTGAGGATTCGGATTGATGACCTAATACAGAAGCGTTTTATCCAGCCTAGTGTGTCATTGTGGGGTTATCTGGTGTTGTTCTCAGAGAAAGAGGATGGTTGTCTATACTTTTCTATATACTATCAGTGGTTTGATTAGGTGGAGATCAAAAACAATTACCCTCTTCTGAGGATAGATGATCTTTTTGACCATCTGAGAGGGGATAGTTGGTTTTCTAAGAACAATCTACAATGGTGAAGGAGAAAAATATCCTACAGAATTACATCATGTTCAGGTATGGGCACTTCGAGTTTGTAGTCATGTCATTCAGTGTTAATAACACAACAACCCTTTTTTGAGGCTATTGAACACCATGTTCCATGAGTTTTGGGATGGTTTTATCATCATATTCTTTATAGATAATTTAACTTACTTGAACTCAGAGGAGGTTCATGTTGAGCATCAAAGAACTGTATTACAGGTTCTTCGACACCACTAGATCAAGGAAAAGTTGTCCAAGTGTATGTTTGGAATATGGTAAGTGCATTTCCTTGAGAATTTCATGTCCCATTAGGGGGTGGAAGTGGACCCATCGAAGGTTGATATGGTTTTTTCTTGGGTATAACCCAATAATGTGGCATATGTTCGTAGTTTCCTTGGTCTGGCACTCTATTATTTGAGGTTTGTACCTAATTTCTCTCAATTTGTTTCCCTATTGATATATTGGACTTGGAAAGACCAGGATTTTGTGTTGAATGATCAGTCTCAATCAGTGTTTAGTTATCCAAAGGAAAAGTGGTTAGTGCTCTAGTTCATTGTTTTCTTGAGGAAGGGTGATGGTAGAGGTTTTTTGTGACACTTACCCTTTGGTATTGGGATTCTTCTCGATTAAAAAGTTAGTAGTAATATATAATGGGTGAAGGAAGTTATGTCCCAATGAGTGTCACTATTCCACCCATAATCTAGAGCTAGTCGTGGTTTAGTTTTTACAGAATTTGTGACAGCATTACCTTATTGGGGAGTGATTTGTGGTCTTCACATATCAAGAGAGCCTGGGTTATATCTTTTCCCAATGTGAACTAAATATAATATATCAGAGTTGGATGAACTTTATTCAAGACTAGGATTTTGATATCTCTTACACCTTGGGAAACAGAAAAGACATGGATGACGATTTGAGAAGAAAGTCATAGAAGGTAATTTTTCATGAATCTGTAGATTCTTAGAGAGTTATGGGGATTTGTAATTCATTCAGTTAGATTCAATGGTGCATGGTGTAAAGAATGTTTTTTTCATATAAAGGTGAAGTCCTATCTGATACAGTAGGTGGGGGAGACTTAGTGGGGAGGCTCAGAGGCATAGGTGATGTGTGATCGTTTTTTCTATGGTGATGCTCTGGAGGGATGGTTGGAGGATGGTTAGAGCCAGAAGTTTTTTCATGGAAAGCTGTTTGTTCTGGTGGTGATGCGTGATAGATTTATTTGTGGGTTTCATAGCTCACCTTTGGCAGTTCACCTAGGGGTTTAAAAGATGTATCATGGCTTAAGGATATAGTTTTGGGGTCCCGAGATAAAACGGGAAGTAAAAGAGTTTTTGGATCGGTGTCTAGTTTTCAATCAATTAAGAGCAAAGCATTATGTTATTAGTGTATTCTTACAGCCCTTGGATGTTCACTAGGGGAAATGGGATGACATATCAATGTATTTTGTAACGGGGTTACCTAGATCACGTAATGGTATGTGCCTTCCTAGTCTTTTAATTTGTGGTTTTTGGTTGTTGGAGGAATTTTAAGGATGCTTGATGTGGTTTTGGAGAAGTTAGATTGTTAAAGGTTGGAATTAGGGAGATTACATGTCATGTAAGTGGATTACACGACATGAAATTAGGTTTCATGGGTTATCTACAAGGTTTCATGATGTGTAAAACTTTTACACGACATATAATATTTCATTGTTATAAAAATATAATTAAATGAAGAGGAAGACTTTTTTAGTGGAAACCAAACCCCATGTATTACATGATGTTAAAGGGGATTACACATCATGAAATACCCCACTCATGTGCAGTTTTAAAACTTCATTTCCAATGAAAATCTATTTTATTCAGCCATGATTTCTTTTGTTTCACACATTTTAGGTGAACCCATGGTGCCCCAATGTGTCCTTAAATCCCTTATTCAACCCCATTTGATCCATTGATCCCAGTAGATTTTTTTTGGTGATATATGGTTGATCTATGGTGAGTTCTCTCACCCTTTTCGCCCATTTTCTTACATTATTCTCCAACAGATTCTTTATGGTGGTGTTTACTTGGTTTTGGGTATGCATCAGGTTTCTTTTTGATGGATCCTTGGTGTGTTATAAGTTAATCTACAATTTTTGTTGGGTGGTTGTGATTAGCATATGTTTTTTTTTCACCCAGTAATGCATAAAAACTATAAATCTTCTTTTATATAGTATTTATTGTGTTTCTATTTATTTTGCATCATGCAGGAGTGGATTTAATTATGTTTAACCATGAATTACTGTTGTAATGGATTAAATTAAAGATAAAGAATAAGTTAATTTAATTTAAAGGGAAAAATGGGTTTGATGCACATTTTTTTACAGTTTTGATATTGGTTGTGGTATTGTGATTATATGGACAAAGTTCCCTAAAGAAAGTGGTCTATGTTAGTAACTCTTTAGTACTTGATATATGTATTGGGTTTTTTTATCTCACCTTAAATGGAAATTGTTTAATTACTTATACTTGGATAATTAATAAGTTTCCCTATGATTTGGTTTGTATGATAACTCCCCAAAGAAAGGTAGTGGAATTTGATAAATATTATTGTGAACATATAACATGTTTTTCTATGATGTGATGTGTGATGTTTTGTGGTTTATACATATGGGGGAAGAGGATGTGATGTGCCGGTACAGTAGGTCGGTGATGGGTGTTTGTAATAGGGTGTGGGGTGATACATGGTCATTTGGTTATGCCTTTAGGGTGGAGAGTTGATAGTTTTTGGGCTGTGATTTTAGGGAATCAAGGTGAGATTGTTGGGGATGAAAAGTTGTATGTTATATTGGGTTATGTAATTCTAGATAACAGAGTATGTATGTAATAAATAAATAATTGTTTAATAATGTTGGAAATTGATTGTATTGGTTTGTTTAATGATATTCTAGTGGTTAATGAGATATAAAATGATTGGTTGTGTGATTAAATGAGGTTGACGTTAAATAATGAAATGAATGGGTGTTAAATATAGAGGGAATTTTAAGACTATTTAATTTATCTAAGCTCTTCACTGTCTAAATAAACTATTGGAGATATTAATAAATGAATTTAAAAGTTGTAGAAAATGAGATGGTGTTGTGAGTTAGTTGGTTTGTTTTTCAACCCATAAGTTGGGAATGAGTGATTGATATTATGAATATACATGTATATTCTTGTGGTTTCTATATTAAACCCACCAATTTTGAGCACGATGTTCCAAACACCCACCTCGTCATACGGGGGGTGTTTTTTCAAACATTTGGTGAGGAGTATGGATGGATGGGTACTCTCTCTTTTCTCATTTGTCTTCTAGGAGATGTAGTTATGAAAGAGGCTATGAATGTTGGAGGTCTGTTAGTGCTTCAGATGGTGGTTTTGATGCCATAGGTGTCTTTAAGAGAGATGTGATATTCCATGTGTTTACAGGTGATGTGGTTTGTATTGTTCTAGGTGTCATTCAGATGTGATGTGATGTGCGTTCCCAGGTGTCTTCGGGGTGAGATATTTTGAGATTTGTTGTGAGGTGTAGGTGTGTACATGCAGAATATTTTATAAGACCTTGGTGTGTGTGGGAGGGATGTGTTTTGAGGCCCAGGTGTGTGATGGATGGCTATGTTGTGAGGTCCAGGTGTGTGAAGGTGGGATGTGATGTGGTATATAGAAGGGATGGGAGCACTAGGACATACGACATTAGGAGAGGGATGCATACTCATGGGAAAGTGGTGTGGGCTTCCCTATCATCAATTTCCATTACTTAATACTATATTACTTTTCTTATATTAATTGGTGAGAAATCCTTAGTGAGTTTGGGATTGTTAGTATACTTGTTTAGGTGTTGTTTGGATCTATTGTTTTCTCACAAAATCATTAGTGAGATTCTTTCACATGTTCCCGAGAGACCATAGTTTTTCTAATGAGTATAATTGAATGACCACCCATTGTATAGAAATTGTATTTCAGGTTTCTGTAATGATTTCAGGGACCATTTAGGGCGTTACAAGATCGAACCTTAGGACACCTACTGTGTCGTTGACTTGGCTTTTCATTTGGGTATTTAATTTAGAGATGTTATTGTTTTTTTATCAGTTATACTTCTTTCATGTATGTGGGATGGTTTTTAGATTTTTCTTTTATATTTTTCGTTGGATTTTTTGGGGGTGATTCATCATATCTCCCAATCTTGTTTCTTATAAAGATTAATGCCTCCCATGTTTTGATATTGTTACACCCTTGGTTCTAGTATCCAAACCGAGTCCTATTGAAGGTAAGACATGGGGGTCATTATCTCTCAACTCTAACTTTGGTATCTTTGGAGGGAGGGGGTCGTGACACATTTCACATAGTGGGGTTATTATATAACAATAGTTTCCAATATAGAATTTAAATGGAACCTTATGAGACATTGTATTGGAAGAGCTTTCCGACTCCAATATGCTTGGATGAATTTGGAGAATAGAATATTATAAGACCTGATCTTATTGAAGAGATTCTAGAGAAGTTTCAAACCATTTAATTTCATATGAAATTATCATAAATTCAACAGAAAATCTATGATTAAAATCATCGATGAGACCTAATATTTGAAGTTAGAGATATATAGTTTTATTTTATATCATCATTTAATAAATTCATAGGGATTTATAAGAAGGGAAAGATTAGTCCAAGATTTATCAAACCCTTTTAGATCCTTGATCTCATTAAATTTGTGTTCTATTGATGAGAACTTCCACTTAACCAATGTCGTGTACAGTATGTGTTCCATGTATCCCTCCTGAGTAAGTGCATATTATACCCCAAACATGTACTAAATCCAAAGGTTCTATTTGTAGATAATGATTTTTCATATGAGTAGAAGCGGGTTCAGTTCATATATTATAAATAAAAAGTTATACAAAACAAGACAACTCATTAGATGAATGTTCTATGGAGGAACACTATGTTTTAGGAGGATTAATGAGAATAAGAAATGGAAATGAAACAAAAGTACCCTCATCTATTTTAAGTTCATATATCATTGTATAATGACCATTATTATTTTTATATATTAAGTTTTATGATAAAATATAATCCACATAGATGAAATAAGTGATGACCATGACCAGTAGGATCATACTATATGAAGCCATTTTATTATAGATTTTAAGGGGGATGGATTCACTAGTAATTTCCATTGATAATTCCCAAACTGAGATCCAAAAACAAAATCTCATGAAAAATACTTTACTATATATGTTTAATCGTATCTAGTCATGACCCAAATAATGTTATTTGAACCACCCTAAGAAATCACAACCATCACACACATTATTATTAGGGTGTACTTTAGTGTAATACGTGGTTATGTAAAAAGACCCTAGTAATATGATTTCTTATATTTTTATTTAAATAATGATTATAATTATACCTAATTATTATTAATTTATAAATAATTATATAATGAGTTTGATAAAAAAATATGTCTTGATATGAAGAAATAGTAATTATACTTTTGGGAAATATACACTTTCAATAAAGAAACTCTTTAGAAAATTTCAAGAATTTTTGAAATATATATTCTTTTTATTAAAATAAATTTAGTAAATAGTATTTTTAAAATAGAAATAGAATTTAGTGAATTATAATGTAATTTTTATAAAGGTCACAGTGTTTTTATTATCATATAAACTAGTATTTTTCAATAAATAGTTTTTTATTCAAAATTGATAAATCTTATATTTATGAAATAATTTTGATTAACTAATTATTATTTTTGAAATCATAAAATTTAAATTATCTAATTGTGGTTTTTTCATAATTTTCTAATATATTTGAATGTTTCTTTCTCCAAAATTAAATACGTTATAAAAACAAGGTCTTTATTATGACCTCATAAAGACCAAAAGTTATGTAATTAATGATATCATATGCATCCACAACCCGAATCACATTTTCCCTTTATAATAATTTGTTTTTGATGTTATTTGATTAATATTATAATATTTTAATCAATCCTATGAAACCTATGTTAATTTTTAAGGTTTGAAACTAATTGCTTTATGAACAAGACTCTCATGCACATCAATAATTGTACTATTTAAGCAATTTAGGTTCATGTACTTATAAAATATTAAATTCCACATCTATTTCGATGAAAATATTGGAAACAATCTTAGTGAGGGTTTTCTATTTGATTAATTTATCATATATATTCCAAAAAATATTTTTAGAAATTAATAATGAATTATACGTAGTTCTTCTATAAATAGCCACCCATAAACCCCATCATTTTCTTTAAAAACCCATTGAAATGAACTAAATTTCAAAACCCCTATAAAAATCTATAATATGGTGTTTTAAATATCTTAATAATATCCTCTCAATGTTTTAGTATCACCCTTTCATGGTAAGGTATCCCTTCCTTTTCCTTTTTATTTCAAGTGATTTATTTATAATAATTGTTTTTATTTCTAATTGTTCATGTTGTGATCTATTTATAAATATAACATTTACTAAACCAATTATTACCATGTCATTATAAATCACCTTTGAGTCTCATTAATACATTACCTTAACCTTTATTTGCATCCATTATGTTGTTGAAATTGTCCATTGATTTTACACGCCAAACATTAATATTGCGAATACCCACCCCCATTATCACTCAAGGGTATTCAAATATATGGATCTATCCTTCATTGATTGGAGTCATCTTTATATGGAACAGACACTCCTTAATCATGGTATTAAAAGTGATGAAATAAATTTTTATGTTGTATGATCTATGTGTCACACAAATACATGTACAAGATAAGAATCTAATGGGTGGTCCCAGGATTATATATCCCTCCAATGCATTGGGATATTTTTGGTATATCATGATATACCATAAATGGCGCATAATAGTTTGTCCTAAAAAATTGCGTTATGATTTCTCAATGGTAATCATGGAATTTTTCTTGTGATATCATGTTTTATGTTGTTTCCAAAATACCATGCTTCTTTGACGGTATAATAATATATCTTATTTCTATGTTCATGTTTATGATTCTAACCACGTTTTTCACATTTATATGAATCTTAAATAACATGTATTACATACATAATGTTATTATTTTCATTATTCTCTTAATGATATTTATAACTCCTCCTTTATTATGTATTTCCTCGGGTTATCTTATGTAGTTCTGGATGATTGAGGGAATTTTAAGAGCATGTTAATGATTTTTAAATAATATATTTTTAACCTTGTTCATGTTACAATTTTATGTATATAATTATAAAAATACACTAGGCATCATGAGAATTTTTTTTATATTATTTCTATCTTTACATAATAAATCATGAATTACGTTCTATTAATGATATGGGTTTTCATATGGGGGAGATCTAAGAATAAAAAAACTTGAATGAAGTTGGCAATAACATGTATATATTCCATAGATAATCTTATTTGAAATGTACTCTAAATAAAGTTGAATCAGTCTATTTGGAAGATGAAGTACTATTTAATGTGTGTAAGAGAGTTTAGAGGATTTTTGGGAAGACATTTCTTGATCTAAGATTCTCAGGTTTCATGGATAGGGGATATGAGTATGTCCCCATTTATAAGTGATGGGAGAGATTCCCCTTGTACATATTAAGAACATTAAAATATAATAAATTCCCTCCCATAGGAAAGTGGCTCTAGAATATATAATTTTATATGGTAAGGAAAGGTGGTTTAAAATAAAATCGCCCGCTAAAATTAATGATATTATTTATTGATGTACTAATGATGTATCTTTTTATTAACCCTTATTTACCATCATTATGGAGAAATGTTTTTTACCAAGGTAAATTATTTTTATATAAAAAATGAAATTAAAATTATTGAAAAATTCAAACATGATTAATCAAAATATGGAATCTATTTTATAATATTAAAATTCTAAAGGCTTTATAAATTAATTTTTATACCTACATACATAAGGGGTAGAATATTTTAAAGAATCATTTTATTTTTAAGACAAAAAATGAATTATTCTCATTACATTCATAGTAACAACCATTATATGAATGCTAATTTATTTTAATGAATATATCATCTATAAATTTAATTAAAATAAATATTTATTAGTGATTAGTTTAATTTATTATCATAAAATCACATTGTAGGAATAAAAATAGTTTTTCAGGAAAAAAATTCTATTCTCACCTTTAAATGAATTTATCTTTATTTATAACTATTTTATAATAAATTTATTATTGATTAATAATTTTTCTCCAAAAGTAAGTAATAATTATTAAATATTTTAACATTAAAAACAAATGAAATTAACTTTTATATAAAACTTATATGATCAATACAACGTTTGTAGGGAAACCATTTTTGATTAGTAAAGAATTACTTAACTATAATTCCTTATAATTTCTCAATTATTTCATGAATTTCATAAATTTGTTTTATTACTTAATTTTTATCAATTTATTGAGGTATCAATTATTTTATTTTATTTAACATTTTAATTATTTCATTATTTTCTTATGTTTGATGTTTCATGATTCAAAATCTATTAGAGACATAAAATTTATTAGGGATAAATATATTCTAAAATATTGGAGTGCTACTTATATGGTCTTAATTTTATTTTGAAACATCCCTTCCATGGTCGTGAGATTATATATAGAGACTTATATTGAATATTTTTTATTCTTATCAATGGAATATAACTCTATTTTAACATATTACTAATCGGTTTCTTAAGGAAGAGTTATTCTGTGAAATGAAATTTAACGCCTTTCTTCCAAACTATTCAAAAGTTCTAGTACCACTTGATAAAATAAATAAAATTTCGTTTTTCTTTATCAAACATTTATTTTAAGGTTAATATTGATGATGATATTTAATAAATTATCATAAAAAATGTTTTTATCAGATGAGTATCATGTTCTACATGCATTTGATGAGGAATTTTATTAAATAGGCTCTCACAAAAATAATGATCCCTTTAAAATTGTTTCATGCCAATTTGTATGCTAGGACCCATATTTCTCTATGAAATGATCCCACTATGACATTTATCTCAACACTTAGTTATTTAGGTAACAAACTATCCCAATCATATCATATTTTCTTCTTGTATATTTCAGCGAATAAATCATTACCTAATCCACTATATGGATAAAACATGTTCTATTTCTAAACTAACCTAATTCTATTAGGGTCTCCCAACTCGTTATATCCTAAGTAAAATGATAATAATGTAAACTTAACTTAATTATTGTTTCCCTTTACTTAATTTTTGTATACAAGATATTTCATGGGCACCTAACTATGGCACAACCAATCCTATTGGATGATCAAGGTCTTACAAAGGTCCACTTAGGAATAAATATAACACATAGTGTTTGAAAGGGTTTCTTTTAAATGCACTTCAATCCTATATTCTTTATATTAAAAATAAATTCCTAACTATTACATCATTTGAAATAATATTATCTCATGTTTTATACCTTTAAAAATTTGTTGTTCTATTTTTTTAATCTATTTTCCATCTTCCAAATTAACTTATTCACAACATAATAATGTGTAACTCTTTACACAGCCCATAGTTTATGTTACTCACCCAAAAATAGAAATAAAACATAATAATTCACATCAAAATACATTATTTTCATAAGTTACATGAACTCTTAAAATAAATATTTAATGTTATATGAGACTAATAATCTCCACATGAGTAAACCTAAGGCCACAAATAGTTAACTCTCACCTTTCAAGAACAAGGAATAAGCCACATGGAAAGTGGGAAGTCTTTCCAATATTCCCAATACCCAAGGATACCTTTCTCAATATAGAACTAAATTCATCATAATAATAAAACCTAAAATTCATAAACTATATTCAACAACTATATTAAAGAAAATTTATTTAATTGAAATCCTAGGTTAAGTTAGATGGAAACTAAATCATATATTGTCATAATAGGAAAGTTATGCATGGATTGATAATTTTTAAAAAGAAACTTCTCTGAAAAATGAAAACATAAATAAAAAACATGAATATTCACAATGATTTAAATAAATAAACATTTTATTCATTTACCAAAAATAAGATATACATTTTTGCACAATTTGTAAATTAATAACTATAAAATGAATTAATTCATTATTAAATTTCTTAATGAAATTTTTATAAATACTTTATATTTATTATCAATATCAACTATATCATATTATTTATTATATAAAACATTAATTTAATATATAATATTTTAATAAATATAAACATTTTATACTTCAATTTGTATTATGTAAATATTTTTCAAAATCTATAACACGCACAAAAATTATTTTAAACTTTGATAATATCATAAATCAAAAATATTTGGACAAGGTTCAAATTATTTCAAAATGCATTCCCTTAAATTTGAACATTAAAAATAAAACATTATGAAAAATTCATAATTTTAAATATATACTCTACATATTTTTTATTATTTCTTATATTCGTAAACATCTATATATTAAACTTATAATTTCTATATAAAAAATTTATATCCAAATAATATATTTTGAAATATAACTATTAAAAGTAATTTTAATATTAAATCTTAATTTTATGAAATATTTATTTATAACTGTTATATAAACATTTAATTAGTTAATTATCAACTCTTTATAACAAATAAATTTATAAATAAATAAATATACCAAAAATTACTTTGGTTTTTATTTATAAATAATGATATTACATTCGTAATTGAAATAAAAATGAATAATTTTTTATAAGGAATAATATTTTACAATTAATGATCAATAGTATGTTACAATTGATAAACTATAATAGATAAGCACTTTATGAAATATTAGTTTTATTGTAAAACAATTCTTCAATCGTTAAGTATGAGAGGTTTTAATATTTTATGATTCAAGGAGGTATCATATATGTGATATAATACTATATTTTTGAAACATTTTGAAATATATATTATTGAATATAATTTATAATTTTTTATATGATATGATATAAACAAAAATATTGGTTTTATACTGAATTTTATTTTACACTATGTAATACAATAGGTATTACAACAACAAAAAACTTCATTTCTCAAATGATTTCACATATACAAATACATAGAAAGATTTTATACCACTAAAATATATTTTATAATATTTTAACTATTAATTTATAAAGTGGAAGTGGTAAAGAAACTGTGAATATAGATCACCATATGTATGAAATAAAAATCATATAAAACTAGAAATGAAGAATACACATAGCTTTTGAAATTATAAGCATCTGTCAATGATGATGGATGTTGTCTACAACTGATGATAATCACCAAGGAAGAACTGATGGGTTATTCTCTCCATGTTTTATCCAGAAGAAGTACTAAATCACCTAAAATAATTATAGAATGAATTATTTACAATATTCTTGTATATGAAGAGGAAATAATAAAGAAATAACATCTTATAGAGTGGATAGTTTTGGTTAGAAGATATTGAAAGAATTGTATACACACTACTTATGAGCTAAACCTCATTTATATGAACTATGATATTTCTCCCTAGTACATGTGATGAAATTACTCATTCAATTCATAAATTAATGAGTAATGAATTTAGTTACATCATGTATAACTCTCAACTATAAATATTTAATCTTTTCTATCCCTTGAAATAGTTAGTTAATGATAATTAATTTATAATAGTATTTAAATATTAACCCCTTATTGTTTAGATAGATTAATACATAATGGAATATTTGAGTTTATCTAACCACTATATATGATGTGATACTACTCAAATATATCTCAAAATTTGTTATACAGAAACAACAAACATATGACATCTTCATATGATTAAATATAATTTGCACAAAAAATTAAACAAAACCCTTTCTGATATGTTTTTTCAATCTCTACACCAATTTTAGTCACACCATATAATATAAATGGGATTTAGGATATATTCATATCATTCTATGAAGATATGATATATGAAACACATCGTGCATAACAACAAACCACCAAGGAAGATACAACCAGTATGTTATCGTACCGATCTTTTCCATAATCACAAATGTACCCAAAAACCATAGTGTTAATTTCCATTACATCCAAATATGATGATGTGATATTCAGGGAAGCATCCATAGAAATACATAATTTCAAAAATATGACACTAAAGTATAGACGTGTTAGTCAGTATACAAACTCATTCTATTATGAGCTGTTTGTTAACCTCTTCCTTATTTTCTAGATATGATTTGTTGTCTCCTTCATGAGACTTAATCCAATAATCATCAAATCACCATTATCTAGACAATATTGAAACTATCGACACAACCTACTATATAACTCTAGATAAGGTTCCATAAAAATCAATTTGTGATAACTGTTGTTATAAAAAAAATTCTATATGCACCAAGTGGTTCTCCCATGAACACCAAAAATATAGGAAACATAATCACACCAGGCCCTCTAATACATGAATGGTACACTTATAATTTCCATATATTTGAAGTTAGTAAGTATTTATTAAATTTACCAACATGTTAGGATACCTATGTGACCCTTTATATAATCATCATGAAAAATGAATACCATTTTCTTAAATGATACTCTAAGGTACCCATTAAAGAAGTACAATCTATTATATAGAGAGTTTGACTTAATCGTCAATAAAATAGGTTTCTTGGATCAGTATAAAATGGAAAATCTTAGTCAACAACTCTTCAATAACCCAAATCACATCACTTTCCCCTATGTCATCAAAAAAATCATCCTAAAATCTAAGTTCATGATATCCCATTTCCACTGAGGAATCGGAAATGATTGGGAAAGCCTAATAGGGTATTATTTCTGTAAATTCACTTGCCTGTAGGTGGAGAACTATTTGAAAAAACCCATTATTTCCTTCTATATCCCAATCCACTCATATGGTTTGTGAATATAACCTTACATAATGGTAATTATAATGTGAATGACCCATGTTTAGGTATGTGATTCCCTCATCATATCCTCATACATACACATAGGGACAAGAAAATGACCTCAGATACAAAGTATATCATCAAAGTCCAGTGAGATTTTTTTTGGAATCTCCCAAATATATATGGTTTGAACCATAACTACAAAGATTTAATATGATACTTATGTCTCTTTCACCCTATATAATGAGTGATGAGGTGATATACAAGGACATAATGGTATCTTAGCTCAATTAAACTAGAGGCATCTGATAAAAGATCATCCAATTTCATTGATTGAAAAACATATTCTACAAATTAACTCTGATACCAAGTGATTTGATCCAATATTAAATTTAAAAAACATCAAATTATTATTATATCTCAAAAAAATATCACATAACCTAGAGATTCTTTTAATTTAGTGTGTTTGAGGACCAATTATTGAGGAAAATTATTTACCAAAACTTTTTAACATTTCTCCATAATCAAACAACACTAGAATCCCTTATATACTTATCATAGGTAATACCCATCTTCATTACCTACGGAAATTGAATGAGAATAAATGGATGATCTCATATGCATAGTAATAGTTTACATAAGATATAACAATTAAAGATCATAAGTGAGCATAAGATGAGAATATGCATATAATCATGATATATACAAAACTCATAATCCACTATAAACAGATCATAAATCATGATTCTTCAAGAATAACACAAAAATATGTATAAAAATATTATCTTAATTATAACCACCAATATATTCATCACATGTTAGGATTAGGATAATCCCTCGTGTACTATATTTTCATTTGTATAATCCTATTGTGTACCCTTTGACTTGGTATAAATCCCCCCATGTATAATTTTTCTTAGGAGAAATCCTCCTATATACCTTTTGAATCAAGATAAATCCTCCAATATACCCTTTATCTTGGGATATATTATCTCGTGTATAATTTTTCTAGGGATAAATCCTACCACATATAATTTTCCTTGGTATAAATCTTGGATTTTACCCTTTATCTTGGGATAAATCATATTTTTACCCTTTATATTAGGATAAATCATCTCATGTACCCTTTGGATTGGGATAAATATTCCCATTTACCCATTCAAGATCATGAGATTAAAGGTTTAATAATTAATTGATGGGTTATATATTAACACACCCATAGTCATCCTTACATATGTGTTCCATAGCAAATAAATCATTCATCAAAAAGAACACAAGGAATTAAAATATATTTTAGAATCAAATGGAATCATATAATAAAAAACTTAACAATTCCATCAACAAAAATGATAATCCCATGTAATATAAATGGGAAACTAATAAAATTAAGTAACTATCTTGGCAAATACCCATAAAACATGGAAACACGTGGTATTTACAATATATAGATAAAGAGTATATTGTTTAGTCAATACATCCCCAGTCAATTTATTTATGGGTAACCAGGTGAAAATCCTTCAATAAAAAGAATAAAGAATAAGTTATTCACATTGGAAAGGCATTAAAAAAATCATGGTTGTACACCAAATATTATTATGTTATAATAATTTATTGATAGATCATTTCTCTTATACATTTTTTGTATTTATAAATCTTTAAAACATATCTAAAGAATCCATGGGTAATTTAAGAATATTTTTGAAAGATTAGTAGAACTTTTCATTGAAAATACTAATAACGATGACCCTTTTTCAATGAATATCTGTTTAAATAAAACTCATAGAAATACTAAAAATAATTTAATTTGAAAAACCATAAAGCATTTGAATAAACAATCACAATAATGGGAAATCTATTCTTGTGAAATCATATTAAAAATAAATTTCTCTTCCTATTTTTATAAAGAATTTCTAAGAAAACAAATTCACTTATTTCTTTTGAAAAATGTTTAAAATAAAATTTTGAGATATGTCAAAAAATTTATTTTTAATAATTCTATAATAATATAGTCTTGAAATATACATAATGTTTTTATAGAGAAAAATTTTGGTGGAAGATAAAACATATGAATTTCAATGGATTAAAAACCTTTTTAAAATATTCTAAAATACTTTTTCTAAAAACAAAAATCATATATTTCATATTATGTTATCATTTTGGGAAATTGTAAATATAATTAACAGTATAATAAAAAATAATCTATATTTTAGTTCCTGAAAATAGTAGAGAACATTGATGGAAAAAATATGGTCATGGATGAAAGGATCCATCAAAAAGAATGGGAGTTATTATTTCCAATGTCAAACCTTTATTTTAGAAATTATTTTATAACGTAATATGATATTAATGGAAATATGTGAATTCAAAACAGAAGAATAGAAAATTACATATATATATATATATAAGTAATTCTAAGGATAAAATTATCTTACATGGTCATAATCATATACGTAATTTATAGCTCAAAGAGAAAGAATTTGACTCGAGAAAACTATTAATAATTGATTAGATTTTAAATAAAAACCCCTTGAATGAGATATATATTTAAATTGATCTTATATTACAATGATTGAAATATATATCATTTTTTATCAAATGAAATAGACAGCATATACACTATCTAAATGAAATTAGGTGTATAATACAAACCTATCTCAAATAATGGAATTTGAGTCAAAACACCATGTGATAAGGAATATGAAATTGATCATTAAATAAAATGAAATATGAGTGAACAATCATACAAAATATTAAAGGTTTATTAGAGAAATAATTCTAAATAAAACAAGTTTTATAATATAAAAAATGGCTCTATGAGTGAAAATTGTGTCAAGAAACCCTTACCATGTTCTAGATTCATTTTCACATTCACTTTATATTCTGAATAGTCCAATTAATTTAATTATATAACTTCTTATGAAACATATTGATAGGTATTTAATTTAATATAGGCCATTTATTATCCTTTTATATATAGTTTTTTTTATTTTTCATTATATTTGAGTGAATATTGAATCGATGTTAGCATATTTCAATAATTTAGCAACTGTAGATTATATTTTACTAATAAGTAAAATTATTTATAATTTTTTTGATAAAAATAAACATATCATGATATTATTATTAATTTATATTAATAGTATTAATTAAGTTCCCGTAGTCACCCATGATAGGGTTTTATATCATTGTTAAATTGGTGGTAAAACTAACCGCAAACATGAACACACTATTTCACGATGGGTGTGTATGTAAAAGGAGGTAAAAGATATAATTATAATTTAAGAATAATGATATTATTAGGATTTTATTTGAGTTTTGGAATCATATTTAATATATTTTTTATAAATAAATAAAATAATGATGAGGAATGAAAATTGGCACTTCATGGATGTGGCATTCCGTACAATGCACATTTAACATTATTTATTTTAAAGTGGATAGGATGGAATAAAAAATGATAGTTACATTAATATAATAATTTTTATTTATAAAAATGATACTAATTTACTTATATATTTCTATATGGGGTAGTATTGGAAGATAATTATTTATAATAAATGTTAAGGAATAAGTAATAGTCACTTTTGTACCTTAAACTTTATCTTGTAAGTGTCATTAGAAATAGCAGGCTTAGGCTAAATTAGGATGCCCATGGTATATTGGAAATAAAATTGAATTATATTAAAAGAAACATGGGTTTGGGTTCAATTAATTTTTTAATGGATTTTTTAAATTGGATAGGTTTTAATTTACTTACTTTTATAAGTGATGAATATGGAACTTTTGTAAAAACTAATTATTTTCCCCTAATGGAATGACACTGTTGATAGGTAAATGGATATAAAAGGTATACAAGATATATTTTTGGGTGACATAAGGTCTACTATGCCTTACAAAACATTTCTCCATGTGTTTTAAAAATGTTTCAATACTTTTATTACTTGGTATTTACATTTTACCTAATTGGTTTTTACTTTAGTAGCTAGTTTTTACCATAGTAGTATACCATAACATTAGAATCATGGAGGTGAATCCGTGATCCAAATAATTATTATTAAAATAAAAGTCAAGAAAACAAGAGGAAAAGGATTTGTGGTTGACGTGGTGAACACCAAAAAATCCAAACGTAATCAGCCTCTGGTCCTGCCTCCTCTCCTGCCTCTTCCACAATGACCACCATGTCCTCTTGGATTCCTTCCTCTTTTCCACTGATTCGGAATCTACAAATTAGCACCCTTCTCATCTTCAGCTCCATCATCATCATCATAAATATCATCTATAATAGTGTCAGCATCATCGCTGCCTTTATCCCCGTAGTATAAATTTTCTAAAAAAATATAAAGTAAAAATTCTTAAAATATTTTTGTTTTATGAACCTAAATTTAATACCTATATAATAAATTTAAATTTTTAAATAATTGAAAATGTATCTTTATAATTAAAAAAATTATTATATATGAAAGGTGTTTTGCAGAAAAACAAATCTTGTTTTCACCATTAAATGTTATTTATTTTATTTTATATTGATTACCAATTAGTTGAGTGGTAATATTTTAATTTATAGGTTTAAAAATTAAATTATATTAATTAGTTGATAAGTGATTAATTTATTTCATTACATAAAAACTAGACATTGATAATAAAACAATTCTTTTGAAAATAACAATTTTTTTCATTATCCCAATAATTAACTTTAATCCTAATAATCATAATTTTTTGTATAAGACTTAAATTATCCTTATTAAATAATATTAAAATATTTATTTAAAATATTAAAATCATTTTATGAAATAAAACTTTGAAATTTTAGAAAAAATTACTTTGACATTAGCACACATAACATATACGTATCATTTTTAAGAGAAGTCTGTTTTAAATCATTAAATTTATCTATATGATATGTTTATGAATGTAATTATCTTTTATAAAATAATTTGTTATATTATATAATAAATATGTGTTATCTGGTTTATAAATAATTACAAAACAAAATATCACCATAAAAAATTTTGATTAAAAGAAAAGTCAGGAAATAGTTTTCAAATTAGATTAAAATGTTACATAGGCTATAAAATGTTGAGAAAAATGTTTTTAAGGTAAAAATAATATTTCAAAATACATTATTTTACTGAATATTTAAATATTTAATCAATTAAATTTTTATACTTTTATATGTTTTGATAATATAGTAATAAAGTCATAAAATTTACAATTTTGGTAAAAAAAAATTATTTCTTTATTAAGATAAAATCAATTATATTAGGAAAAATATTGAAAAAATATATCTAGTCTAATTTTTACACTATAATTTCAAAAATGAAGGTTTATTCAATTTAAAAATATAAAATTTATAATTTAAGATTTAAAATTTAAAATATAAATAAAAAATAAAAATATATAATTCTTTTCTTGAAAAACCCATTTTAAAACATTAAGTATTCTAAATCTTATTTTGTATGCATTTTAAATTAATTAAAATATTTTTATTTTACATAGGTTTTATTATTTCTATAATAGTCTTATATAATAAATATTTTATTGATTAAATTTTGTGTTACATGGGAAACAATCTATTAAAAAAATGTTTATTTTAAAGAAAATTATATTGTAAAACATTCAGTTGTAACATTCTCCCTCCTTAAATAAATTATGTCCTCAAAAAAAAATTTATTACTCACTAATGAAATTATTCAATGGTTTTCATAACATATTTATAATTATGAATATAATTCTTAATATGATATCTACCTTACTCAATTAGGCTATACTATATTACAAATATTCTCTAAAAACATTAATAAATCATACAATCATGTACCCCATTGTGTGTATACTGTAATTATATATTATATATAACATATATTTCCAAAAAATATTTGAATATCTATTACATTAAACCAAAATGAAATCATATATAATTCTAAAAATAAACTTTTTCTTTAACACTTATAAGTATTAACCACTTGTTCATAAAGTTACACAGTAGTAAATATAAATAATAATCTAAAAATGAGATAAACTTCCCCAAAAATATCTTGGAACTCTTTTTTAATAAATAAATAATAAATTCCAATGATATCAATTAACTCAATTTTCTTAAAATAAATAAATCATTTATTATCTCAACATCAATCACATATTAAATCTAATAGTTATCCATACCACAATCTTGTGTTCTTCAATAGTCATCTCTATTGATACTATTTAACCATATCATAAAACCACTTTTCAAGTTTATTGATACTATTTAATATATGTTTACAAATCATTAAAGAAAAAATGCGAAATATAAATCCATTGATGTTTCACATAATCATCATAAATATTAAAATATACTATAATATCATCAATAAATATCACTCAATAATGAAAATAACTAAGAATATCAGTAATTTTCTCTATTAATATATAAACCTTAATACCGTGGGTAATACTATAAAACTCACCTTTTCCATCACAAAAAATACTATAATAATATTCTCAACCATTTAAATAGGTTATAATAAATAGTTGTCTATATATACAAACCATTCTCAGATTAATTTTAGTGAACTAGTTTTAAAAAATACTAAAATAAAAAAAGGTTATGATAATATCCAAAATATGAAAACATAAATAATAAGATCTATTTCCTTATTTCAGCTTCATTTATAACATATTAATCATTCATTTTAACATATGACTCTCTTTGTTCAATCCTTGGTTATCCATGGATTTTTTTGTTAGGTTCACTAACATAATTAGTTAAAATCATACTCAAATACTTTATAAATTTTCATTAAAGATAAAGTTAGTTAACCATAACATATCCCCTTGGAGTGTAATACTAAGTGTGTGATAGGACTCCATGTCATCAACATTGATATAACCGATCCAACAAACTATTTTTTATTTTTAGGGTTTTTACCCCTCGGTAAATCTATGCTAGAGAATTAATCCTCTTTCAAGTATTTAGGTAGGGATTTAATTTCTAGGGGAACCATATAATTTCTACATTAAAAAAAGTTCAAGATGATATATTATTGTAATAAATTAGACATTATACTTATTTTTTGGTTTTTGGATAATTTTATCTTGTCTCAATATCAAAAATATTTAAGTTAATCGTCCAAAATAACTAAGAAAATATTTCATACCAACTAAGGCACACTAGATCCACACTCCTAGCTCCAGTTTTAAAAACACATAATTTTAAAAATTAAATTTTATTACAAGTGAGATTTTCAAAACTAAACTTTCATAAATTACACAATAGTATTAAATCCCATAAAAATCTAACACAACGTAGATAAACATTTATATTAGTGTAATTGAGCACCATTTTTAGGGGAAGCATATTTTATAAAACTTGTGAACATTTCTCCACAATCGAACCATATTATACTCCCTTATATAATTCTCATAGGTTACACAAATCTTCATAACCTAAAAAAATTGAAACAAAATAATTGGGAGAGTATGGATTCTTAACAAGGGTAAATTTAAGTGATTAAAATTAATGGTAATAATTTATAATAAGATTAGAATATGGGTATAATGATTATAAAAAAGATAATCATAAACAAAAAAATATAGATCATAAATTAATATTCATATTACATAGAACAAACTTAATTATATAAATAATATCACAAGTCCTCCCACAAAGGCATTTCACACATAGTAGTCTTGGTAGAATCCCCCATGTACCATTTTGGGCTTGGGATAATCCTCTTATATAAATTTTAGCTTGGGATAAATTCTCCCTTATACCATTTTTCTTAGCATAAATTATCTCATGTACACTTTGGATTGGTATAAATTCATCACATACCCTCTATCTTGAGATAAATCCTTTTATATACAAATTTTATTTGGATAAATCCCCTAATGTACCATTTGGATTTGGATGAATCCCCAAGTGTACCCTTTTTTGAAGGATTAATCATCCAACATACCCTTTGTCTTGGGATCAATCCTCCCATGCACCGTTTTGATTTCATGACATATAAATATTAACAATGAATTTTGGAGACATATATGACCCTATCATCATCCAAATATATGTATTCCATAAGAAATAAATCATTTATAAAAAAGAACCCATGGAATTAAAATTCATTTTGTATCCCTTTAAAATGGCATCAGTAAGAAAAATAATCATAATTACATCAATAAATATGACAATCCCATGGAATATAAATTTGTATAAAATGGGACTATGTGACACTATATGAAAATAAATATCAATTAATATAACACATGTTATTTACATCATATAGATAAATGGTATATGGTTTATTCAATACCTCCCCAATAAATTAGTGTATGGGTAACTAGTTGAACACCCTTCTAACAAAAGAATAAAAAAGACGGTACTCATAGAAGAGATACATTAGAAATAATTATTGTTATACACTGAAGATTATTAAGCAATATAAATATAGTGATGGATAATTTCTCTTATAGAGTTATTACATTTCTCACTTATAAAAATATAGTTAATTAATTAATGGTTATTTAAAGAATACTTTTAAATGATTTTATAATATTATATTTAAAATTGCGTTGAAAATGAAACTTTTCTATTAAAAACCTTTAAATTAAAAATTATAGAATAACTTAGAAACCATTTAATTTGTAAAACTATGAAAAATGGGAAATAATTTTATATATTAATGGAAATCGTTCATCTGGAATCATTTTAAAAATAATATTTTTTTCATATTTTTATAAATAAATTTTTAGAGAATATTCCACAAATTTATTTTGGTAATTAATTTTCAAAAATGATGTAAAGAAACATTTTAAGAAATATTAAAACATTAATTTTCAATATATATTAAATAAAAATGTATTAAAAATTGATAAAAGTTATTAAGAGGAAATGTGTTCTGTAAGATAAAAAATTTGATTTAAAATGGATAGAAAATCGTTTTTTAATATTCTAAAGTACTTCTATTGAGAAAAAAATAGAATTAGATTTAAATTATTAAAGTAGGTAAAGATAATTATGGGGATAAATTAAAATAATTCATGTTAGAGTTCCCAAAAATATAGGATAAGTTTTAGTGGAAGGAAAATATAGACATGGGGTGAAGGATTTGTTTTAAAGGATGGGATTTAGTCTTTCATATGTTAAACTTTCATTTGAGAATTTATTTCATAATTGATGATTATAACTATAAAAATAGGAAACACAAATATAGAACAAGATGAAATATCATATATTAAATAAATTGTAAGTGTAAAATTTTAATTTAAGATCGTGATAAAGTAGATAATTAATGACTCAAGGATAAATAATTTGATTCATGAAAACTGTTATGGCTCAATTAACATTTAAATCGAAACCCATTGAATGGGAGAGATTAAAATTGAACTTATAATATATTTAATGAAATTTATTTTATTTTTAATTAATTAAAATTGTCAACATATACAACTTATTAACAAAATTAGTTTCATAATACAAATACATCTCAAAGAAATGAATTTGAGACAATAAAACATTATAATATTGGTAATTTCTAAGTCAAAACCCCATTAGAGAAGGAAAATTTAATTTAATATTTAATATCATGAAATATAATAGTCATGATAAAAAATATTAAATCTTATATTGATACTTAATTTTAAATAAGAATTTTTGTATATTAAGAAATAAGTCTCAAGGGGTAAAAATTGAGATAAGAACCCCTTACACTGTTCAGGATTCATCATTCACATGAACTTATGTTCCTAAATAATAAAATTAAGAATATCAGATACCTTATTAGGTAACTTATTCAAATATAATTTATTTAATATTGATAAATTAATATAATATGTTATATATTTATTATATTTCATTTTCTTATGTTTTAATAAAAATTGAACCAATATTGACTAATTTTGGAAATTTTAGAAATCAAATGTTATATTTTATTATTATGATAAATAATTAATATCAATTTTTCATAACCATAAACCAACCAAAAAATAATATCTTTTTATAGAATTATTATTTAATTACCCATATTCATCCATGATATAGTTTTATAATTATTTTCAAGTTTGTGATTAAACCAACACTAAACATGAACACGCTATATATCGAAGGATATGAATGGTTAAAAGGGTGTATAATATCATTACAAAATAATAATAATGATATTATAAAAATTTTATTTAGTTGTTGAATAATATTTTAAGTTATTTTTATAATGAATTAAAATACATATAAAAACAAAAAATGTTACTTCATGGGGTCAGTAGTCTGCAAAACACATGGTTAAAGTTCATTTATTTTACTAAGTGGATGGGATGAAATAAATAATGGTTATTAAAATAATATTATTATTATTTAATAGAATAATTATATGGAGTTAATTATATTTTTTTAGGGTGGGTTTAGAAGATAAATATTAAAAATAAAATGTTAGGAGTAGGTAATACTCACATTGGTACCTAAGACCTTCTTGTGAAATCCTCCTTTGAACTGAAGGGATTATGATAACGAATATTAAACTAGATATTGAGATAACTAAATGAAATTATATGAGAGTATAATTTTGATGGGTTTCATGTAAATTAATAAGGGAATGTTTAACAATGATATGGTGTAATTTTACCCCACTTTCAAGTGAAGAAAGGGGACCTTTAAGAACACCTATTATTTTTCAGTAATGGAATGAATCTATTAATGGGTCAATTATTCCAAAAGTTATAAGTAATGGTTTCTGGGGTGATATATGGTCTATAAATCCTATAAAAAATCCAATTTGTTTTAAACATGTTTCAATCTTTTTACAACTTTATTTTAACATTTTACTGTTTCAGTTTTTTATCAGGGTAACCAGATTTTACCCATGTAGTTTTTATTTTATTAATATTATAAGGTAACCTTTATTTAAAAAAATGGATTTTATGAGCTTATATTTGTTCTACATATAATATAATTCAATTTATAATTAATATAAAATTAATTTTTAAATTTAAAATATTAATATAGAGAAAAAATATCTATAGAAAAAATGTTGTTTGCACCATTAAATGTTCTTAATCTTATTTAGTATTGATTAAATGAAAGAGAAGTATTATATTTATATATAGGTTTAAAAATTATATTGAAATAATTTTCAAAAATTGTTTTATTTTTTTTCATTTGGTGAAAATTACCAAATAATAATAAAATAATTCTTTTGAAAATAATAGATTTAACAATTTTACGGTAATTACCTTTAATTAAGGTATTCATAAATTTATGATTCAAAATGAAATTGAATTTATTATATATTATGAATATATTGATGTAATAAATGAAAATAATTTTATTAAATAATATTTAATTAGGTTATAAAAATTACCTTTACTACTAGCACACATAATGCATAAAAACAATTTTTATAAAAATTATGTTATTAAGCATAAAATTAAGTTAGATTATAAATTTATCATATTCATTAAATTTCTTGATATAAATTATTTCATTATAAAATATATTATATTTATTGGGATACTAAAAAAATCTCAAACCGAATGTCACCATTGAAATGTTTAATTAAAATAAATGATTGAGAATGGGTTTTAAATTAAAATAAAATGTTATCTATGATCCAAAATATTGAAAATAGGTTTTCTATGATGAATATAATATTATAAATTCCTCATTTTTACACATTAAATAAATAAATACTTAATTAAAAGGTTTTATAAGCTTAATTTTCTTTGTAATATATATATTTATAAAGTCATAAAATTCAAAAAAAATTAAAAATTGTATTTGTTTTCTATTTATTTAAAAATAAATTACTTAAAAAAGATACCACAAATTAACATTAATATATTTTTTACATTAAAAATTAAAATAAATGAATTTATCTTTTTAAAATAAAACTATAAAATTAAGAAATTTATCTTTCAAATTAAAATACAATACATAAATGAAAACTTATTTTCTTATAAAACACCCTTTTAAAAAATTATGTATTCTTAATCTTATTTTTAATTAATTTAAAATTGATTAAAATGTATTTATTTACCTTAAGTTTTCTTATTTTTATAATTTTTTATCTAATTTTTCTTGGATTTTTTTAGTTTTTTGCTTCATGTGGAACAGTATATCAACATGATGTTTGGTAAAATGAAAAATTATATAGTAACCTCTTTAGAAATTACATCAAAACATCATGAATCATTTCAGAAAAAGGGACATACATATAAACTAAATGCATGAATCCTAGAAATCTTATGAAATATTATTCCACCTCATTGAATTATTAATCACTCTCCCCATATCAGGGTATACACTACATCAAAATTGAAAGACATCATGTAATCAACACACCTTCATTGCTAAAGATTCAGGTCATGACATGGGAAAATATACCTCACACTATTATGGTAAGATATACCACAAGTATCATTCCCAATAGATATTAACACAAATAACATAGGGAATGAACCATATATATATATATAATAAATATCATGATTTAGGTAGTTTAGATCATGAAACATTAACTGTCTTTATCCATAAGCAGCCACATGACCATCCTTTATCCAAACCCCCCCAAGACTAAGTCCATATGTGTAACAATATAGTGTATATTTATTCCCTAAATGAAATAAGGCTAGTTCATTAAGAACAAAAATTACCCATTCACATTAAGAAAGGATATCACTCAAGATTTTTACAAGAGGAACTTAACCCTTTAGTGTGGTCTGTTATTGGTTCTTCCAATCAAGACAAGTCATGTATAAACCTCTAGTAGTAACCAAAAAATCATAAGAATGTTTAAATCTCATAATTTTTCTTAGGTTTATCTCAATAAATCACATCCTTGTCCTTATATTTTCTTATCGATACACCATCTTCGCATATTAGATACCCCAAGAAGAGTGCATGATCAATCCGAATTCAACACATTGATATTTTGACATTAAAAAATGACCAGTAAGTGTAATAAATTGTTTCTTCCAAATACTGAGTGATGTGGTTTTATTTTTTCAATTTATTCTAAAAACATTCTTTATTAATTATATTTCTAGTGATAAAATGATAATTTATTAAATAATTCCTTAAAATTTAGAAATTTTAGTGAAATTTGTTTCTATTGAACAATATGGTAAAATATTGACTCTCTGAGATTTTATAAAAAATATGTTCTAGGATTCACTCCTTTTTATAATTTTATAAGCATTATTTTTTGATTTTTTGTTGTTGAAATTTTGAATAAGTTTTTTGGATATTTATAATTTTTACATAAGGTTTCATATATATTACATATGAATTAATTATTTTATAAATTTATATAATACATTAGGATTAGTGAATACTACCAAGTGTTTTATTATGAATGTTTTATATGATGTGTATAGTTTTCATGTTTATATATAATATTTTATTAAAATTCAGGATAATACATAGTATTTTTCTAAAAATATGATATTTTATGAGATAGATTCCTTTTAATTTCATTGATGTCTTGTGTTGTATGCTACACTAATATTTGATTGTGGTATATGCAACAACATATTAGGTTGAAGTATACACAACCCAATTATAGGATTGTGATACACAAAATTTCATTTTCATGTGATAAAATTCATTTAATTAATGACTTCGTATAAGTGATAAATAAATATTATAACCTAGCCATTATAATGGCGGGTATGAATAGTATTAACTTCCTTCTAAAAAACTATTTAATTGAAAATTAGTGAGCCTATAAAAAAATAAAATCACCCTTAATGGATTTTATTAGTGAAATATATAATTAATATATTCAATGTAATGTTTTATATTCATCTTATATGTTTTCAAGATATGATATAAGAACAAATTCAATTTTTAGGATAAAAGAAGTATTTTTAAAAAAATACAATTTTACCACCTTTTGATTGAGAACCCTTTTTAAATATTGTTTTTTACAATTATATAAGTTCTATTTGACATTATAAACTTATTATTTGGAATCGGTACATCAAAATTTACCTTGGATGAAATTTTGGTATTTTTCTAATGAAATTCATATTTTAATGAATAGTGAAAATACTACATTTTAATTTAAAACTGTCTTTTCATATAATTTATTTATATAGTTAGATTATCTTTTTAGATGGTTTTAAAGTGTAATTGTATTATTTTTTATCATTTAATCTAATTTTGTTCACTGGGAGTAATTTAACATTTAAATTGGACATAAACACGTGTCAATCTTTTTATAGTTTTTACGTCTTAAAAACTCTCTTTCTAGTTTTGACAATGGAAATTAATTTTAAATTAATTAATGTAACTTCAGTGTTTTGAATTATTAAAAATGGATTCCACATTTTGAATCAGTGGGTCAAGATTATGTTAATAGGTTACTTTTATTTTTTTGGATATTATGAATAGTAACTACAGTAACTTTTATTTACCAGAGTTAAAGGTAAATCGGGTAAATTATGGGAATAAACATTATGATAAAGACAATAAAATTACCCTAAAACCTTAAAAAAACCCTATTATATTAATTAAATTCAACCAATATCACTTAAGGATTAGAATTTATTCATTTAATAGACTTTTGTAAATGAAAGTGATGTAATTGTAATTAAAACAAAAGAAAGTGACAACATGACACTCCCTTATCTTTTATAAGTATAATAATTTTAATGAAGTGATAAACATGATAAAACATAAAACATAAATAGTAAACATAAATATAATGAAATTATCTACATTATTGAAATTTTTTTATAATTTTTAATGATTAAATAATTACCATTAATAATGACACAATAATGATGTACAAATTATTTTAATAAAAGAAATATCAAATAAATGGTTACAAAAAATTAAAAGAAATATAATATAAACTAATTAATGTGATAAAAAATTAGGTGACTATGACATTTTAAGATTGTATTAAATATATTGGTTCGAATTTATCTTTATTATGGATTTTATTTAAAGTCAAATAAATTAATAGTGTCAAAATTGACCCTATTGATATCTTATAAAAATAACATATTATTAAAAAATTTAAAAATCACAAAAATATTTAAAAATTACAAAGTGAAAATGTTAAGTTCTAAAATTTCATAAATTATCCTATTATATACAATTTATAATAGATAAGTAAATATTTATAACCTTTTAATATTTAGAATATTATTAACACAATACAAATTGAATAGATTAAATAAGGATAAATCCAAATGAGAAGGTTTAAAATAAAATACAAACATGTCTAAATTTTATTTTTTGTGACGATTTTGACCCATATTCATCTTATCTTAGAACTAATCTAATTTGGAGTCATTTTAAATTAAAAATTAATTTATATTAATTTAATAGTTTTTGTATTTCCAAAGATGCCCCTCCCCTATCTTATAAAAGGGAAGATCTCCTTCTCTTTTAATCACACCAATAAATCTCTTTCTCTTGTCCAAACCCTTACCATTTCCTCTCTCAAATTCGCTTACTTCATCCTAGATTCCACACTCTTGGCATAAATCCATCATAAGGAGGCCTTTTGCGAAAATCAAAAGGAGATACTCCAAAAAAGGTAATTGTTTTATCACCTCTTTAAAAATTATTTTCTTCTTCTACATCCTCCTCTTATGTTGTTTCCAAACTAAAATAATAAATATTGTATCTTATACATGTTTAAATGTTATTATAATTATTTTATAACCTTATACATCCTTTTACCTATCATATTAATAACAATATCACCATGTGTTCATACGTACGGCTTACCGTCTCTATGCCATGGTGTAATTTTTTATTCAACAATAATTAATTTGGATGGGTATAATGATGAGTATAATGGATTTAAATAATGAATATAACATGATAAGTATTCTGTATAATTAATTTACCATCCAATTCAATATTTTTTAACCATTAGATGAATGATATTGTCGCTCGTGCGTACGTACGGTCTACCGTCTCCACGATGTGATGCGATTAATTCTTCATGGTCTTCATTAAACCACAATTATATACATGAAAAGAATGAATAAGTATTATATATATTATATTAATATCATTTTTTAAATATTATAAATGTAACTAAATAATTTTAACATGAACTTATCTGACAATCCATGCAAAAGAACATAAAGCAGTTAATATCCAAATAATGGGTGAAAATGAAATGTTACTAAAAAATTAATGATAATATGATCATATATGACATCATAAAAATGAATTTGATTCTGTAATAAGTCAATAAAATTATTTAAATCATTGTACAAGAATTTTGGATACATATGAAGCATATTGGATCAAAGGTAAGGGATAATTTTACAATCTCATTATTATTTGACATTATTTAAATTTAAGTATTTATTTGGGTATATTTATCATCCACATACATGTTTCATATAATATGTAATATTATTTTTATTCTTCTACAATTTTTTATGGTCAAATTTATCCATTTTTAAATTTTTATTAAATGGTATGAAAGGAATCTTTTGGCGTTTTTCGATATGAGGTACTTTTTTACTTTTCCAACAAAAGTACGAGGAGAATGTTTTTTTAACTTATACAACATGAATATATTTTTACATCTTCATAAAGCCTTATTTCAATGAAGATTGATTTATATGATTTCAATTTTATTTTTAAATAAATTCTTTTCTTTTAAAATTGTGCGTCATTTTGTGAAAAGAAAACGTTTTTAAAGAAGAAAGGATATTTTCCAGAAGAATTAAGTTCAAGTGTTTTATCAAAATTATTTTCCATATAAGATGAAACTCTTTATATAGAGTTATGTTTATATCCCTATTATTACTATTCTTTTATTGGGTTAATGATGTAAGGATATTTTATATGGATTATGTTATGAGACGATGATGTTTAAGAAACCCATTTTATTTCTTGGGTTATGCTATGATGAATTATTTATATTTTTGTGGAACATATAAGAATGATTCATTATGATATGGGGGGAACCTATATCTCTCTCTCTCTAATTAATTGAGTAAATATTTATATCTCATGATATAGACATGATTATAACAACACGTAAATCTGGTTCAGAAATATAGGGATGGAATGATAAGTTAATCTGATTCGGTAATACATGGTTGAAACAGCAAGTAAACCCGGTTCAGTAATGGACTTTTTCCACTATGATGGTCTTAGTAGTAATGCATTTTCTATAATAGAAATAATATTATGTGCTTATGTTTTACCAAAATTCCATGTTTTATGACAATTTTATTTTCTCGTGGTTCATGATTCCATTATGATTTATGCCTTCTGAAGTAGAAAGATTTATATTAGGTCTCAAGATTTTGGTATATGTTAAATGAGATATGTTTTTTAAAAGTTATGTTCATGTTTTTATATTCTTATGTTTAAATTTGGTAAAATATTTTCAATGCTTTCACTTACTGAAAATTTGAGATCACCCCTTTTAATGTGTCTTTTCCCTCAGGATTTGAAAAGGGGTATTAAGTAATATGTGTCAAAAGGGGTTCTAGTTTTGAATAACAAAGAAGGAGATGATGTATATGTTTAATGAACCATTTGTTTATGTTTTCTAGTCTCCAAAGGCATTATATTAATACGGTATATGGGAATCTATTTGTGTCATATATTAATTATTACCCAAAATTATGCAATTCCCATGTACTTCAAGCTTGGGTCTTTATAGTTGGTATTAGAGAGAAGGTGTAGTTTACCTTTGGAAACTAGGATGCGAAAACTTTTTTGAGATACCTAGATATATTTCTAAGGTATGTATAGGGGTGTACCTAAGGTTATGTCTAACTATTAGTTAATTTCATAGAATTATGGTAAAGATCATGAATGAACTAGGACTAAACCTATGACATTAGATATTGAATCTACTTCCCCTTGATTATGTTTTTTTCCAAGTATGATTTTTTCCTCTTGACCATGATTTCATGACACGTAAAATTGATTATGTTTTTAAGGATGATAAATAGTCTAGGTCAGACCCTAGGTCGTCTCTCAAGGAGCGTTGGTAGGTTTAGAGTGTGTGTTCTTAATAAAAGGGACTAAAAGAGGGTATTTTTTAAAACAGTTTAAAGAAAATGAATTGATTTAAAGAGTTTAATAATTGAAAAATAAAAGAGGTGTTTTACAATTATGAGATAAAGGAGATCATTTCAAGTTCACTACACAACTTGGATAGTTCATTGTTCTGAAAATATTGACACGGTTTTGTTCAATTCTTTGGTTGAGGGTTGTCAAGATCTTGATTCCCCTCTCGCCTCTTAAAATGTTGCACAAAGCACCAACCCTTGACAAAACAATCGTGTTGTCAAGGTTTGGATCTCAATAATAGAGTTAAGGCTACCAAAAAATACTGAAATATTATGTATGTGTGATATTGATAGGGTTCTTTTCTTATCCTATCGGAACAAACCAAGATCCCCACTTGAAATCTCAACCCAGTCGGTGTTGAGTTAAAAAGTGTTTCACTTAAATTAAACCACACAAATGCATTCATAAGAGAAGAGCATATAGATTAATCATAATTGAAATATTTAACACACAAATTATACAAAACCAGTGGAAGAACAAGTGTTGGAACTCCCTCCCAAGTAAGTGTAGCTCCCTCAAAATGATCTCCCACCGTTTAGCTCGCCATCGTGAGGAGGAGGAGGCTCGGGTGAAACTCCTTCTTCATCCTTGACCCCCCTATGAGGATAGGGGACTCCAGAAATTAATGGATGATTATAGTACTACCTTGGGTCTCCAAAATACCAGAGCTCTTCCTCCTGGTCGAACTTCCAAATGAGGATCCCAATGTGCCCTTTTATAGGAAATGTGGGAGGTGGTTTTGGGCACACAGATTTACTAAAACCTCCTTGGAACATTATTTTAGCCTAACAGACAGTCTTAACACGTTTTTTGGAAAACTAAAAAGTTGTATCCCCACATCTTTACTATCTCCAACGAAAGGTTGGCATCATTTAAACAAGTGGAGAGAGAGATATGGATAGATCACTTCACACAACTTTTGACCTCGAGCAGATTGGGTGTGCTGGACATATCAGGTCTGCTGGGCCCCTTAATGGACGAATCTCTGTTGGGTTATTAAATGAAAGTTGTATCCCAATGCGTTTTGGATAAGCCCACAATATTTCAGCCCATTTGGATGCACGGTGTAGTATCAGCATGAATTTGAGTCCACTGAACTTCTTGGATCCTGCGCAGTTTGGCCCATTTTTCAAGGACTTCATCATGGGCTCTCCAAATCACCTCCACCTACATTGTAATTTTCAAAAAAAGTATCATTTCCTTATTTGAAAGTGATAAAAACAAAATTATTGAATCAAACATGAAGCACAGTTTGATAATATTTTTATAATTTTTAATACAAAATATGTTTAGTACAGTGGTGTAAGGGTGAAAATGAAATAGTGAATCGTGGTACGATCACACCCCCACACCTAAACATTTGCACTCCTGGGAAAATTAACATTCCTAAAAATTATGCATGTATATATTCCCAAATTCATTAATATTTAACATTCTTGAGAAATTAATTTCTGATAGAATTGTGATCAAAGAAAAAATCACACCGAGGAGTTATTCCCAGTGATCATGGAAAAAGTCATCTCAAAAATTGTATCCAAATGAAATTCGAAGAGACTAATGATACCAATCAAAGAAAATAATTCAAAAGTTAATCATGTCACCAATTCTCCACGTGTGTGTGAAAGTGAGAAGTCACTGATCTCATCTAACTGCTCAATGGTAACATCCTTAGATGAGGAATGAGCTTTTACAAGCTTAGTAGTATCAGCGATGGTCATGTTATCCTCTATGTTCAAGAAATCATCAATTAACAAACATGCATAACATTTCTCTAGACCTCTACAATAATCAATGCATGATTCATTACCTAACATTTCAATCAATGAAGAAAAATCAGAAAGGGGATCAGTTGAATGAAAATAAGTTGTTTTAGGAGAAGTGAGAACATCAATTGAATTGAAAAAGAGAGAGGAGTGTTCTTCTGAGGGGTGCTTCATGGAATCAAGGATATTGAAGTGGACAGTATTACCACCAAACACCGGAGATAATGTACCATTATGGAAATTAATTATGTTTTTGGCGGTTTCCAAGAAAGGTCTCCCCAATATAATTGGGGCATGTCCATTCATCCTATCATATTCCTTTTGAAGCACGTAAAAATCAGCAGGAAAAATTAAATTTTTCACCCTCACAAGAACATCCTCTAACACACCAGAGGGGTGTGCTGTACTCCGATTTTCTAGATAAACGACAATACCAGTGGGCTTCAGTTCACCGACCTGCAATGAAGAGTAAATAGAGTGAGGCATCACATTAATAGAAGCACCCAAATCAAGCATAGCGTTGGAACATGAATACTCTCATATGGTGCACGGAATCGAGAATATCCCAGGATCATTGCACTTGGTAGGAAGTGATGGCTCTATCAATGCTGAAACATTCCTCCCTAGGCTCACCTTCTTATCACCACGAAGCCTCCTTCGTTGTGTACACATCTCCTTCAGAAACTTGGCATATCTTGGAATTTTCTTCACAGCATCAATCAAAGGAATGTTAACCTATACTTTCTTGAATGTTTCCAAGATTTCTTTATCAAGTTCAGTTTCTTTTTGTTTCCTAGGTTGGGCAGCCCTTTGAGGAAATGGAAGGGGAATGGTTGGGATAGGTGGCTCATCAACATCCACAGTCTTTCCTTTGGAAGGGCTTCTCTCAGGAAAAGGGTTTTCTTCTCTTGGACCATTTTCAGTAGTTGGGGTAGTGGTTTCCTTTTTATGGAGGACTCTAATGGAGGGGTCATTTGGATTTTTAGTTGTGTCCCACTCCTAAGGGTTATGGCACTAACATTTCCTTTATCCCTAGGTTTTACTACTAGTTGAGATGGTAGTTTACCCAACCCATGACTTTGGATTTCCCCCACCGAGTTAGCAAGTTGGCCTAGTTGGGTCTTTAGGTCTTGTATGGCTGCTTGGGTGGTTTTTTGGAATTGGATATTATTGGAATCCATTTGCTTCATCATATCTTCTCGGATAGACTCGGTTTTTGGAGGGGGTAGTTGGAATGGCCTTTGGGGTGGTTGCAGATTTCTGGGTGGTGGTGGATGACTACTCTAACCCTGTTGGTTCCATTGCTGTTGAGGTTGGTTTGAATACCACCTTGCCTATAGGCTTGGTTGTCCTTCCACCCTTGGTTAGATAGATAGTATGGTTCTTACCTAAAGGGTTGGTTAAAGGGGCATCCTGGAAATATTACCTCACAACTCTCAGAAGTTTCTCTCAATTGAGGACATTGGTCAGAATAGTGGGTGTCAGAAGAGCAGATTCCATAATGGATGGCAGGAGGAGATTGAGATTTCCCTTGGGAGAGAGCAAGTTGTCGTATAAGGGTACTTACCTCTTCAAATTTCATGTCCACCTTCTTCTCAAACTCAGTACTTTGCACCTCGTGGACACATCGAATGGGAACACTTGACTGTGTACCGAATTGTTGAGTGTTTTGTGCCATGTTCTCAATGAGGGTTCTTGCAGAAATTGGGGTCTTATCTACCATCGCACCACCTGCAGCAGCATCAATCATATTACGATCAAGTGGAATTAAACCTTCATAACAATACTGAATTAAGAGTTGATCACTTATTTGGTGGTGTGGGAAACTTGAACAAAGACTTTTAAATCTTTCCCAATATTCATGAAGTGTTTCCCCTTGATATTGTCTTATACCACATATTTCATTCCTTATAGTTGCAGTTCGAGAGGCTGGGAAGTATTTTTCAAGAAAAAGGCGCTTCATGTCCGTCCAACCTCTTATTGGTGAATTAACATAGTACAACCAATCTTTCACAGTGTCTTCTAAAGAAAATGGGAATGCTCTAAGCTTTACTTGTTCCGCATCAACATTAGCAGGTTTTAATGTTGAACAAACAGTATGAAATTCTTTTAAGTGCTTATGAGGGTCTTCTCCAGGATGTCCATGAAATCTTGGTAATAAATGGATTAAACCAGATTTTAATTCAAAATTAGGTGCCCCGCCTTGAATTTGAATGTAAGTGGGTTGGATATCAACATCTGGTGAGGTTAATTCTTTTAATTTTCGATTATTTTCATCCATGTTATTGTATATTATTTCAGGTTCTAATTTGGTTCCAGAAGAAGATGGGTTTAGAAGAGTCTCGAGTGGTGTGTCCTCCTTTAAAAGGGGGTCTTGTGCATCTCAGTGTCACTGACGTAGGATCCTCTCCGGTTCGGGTTCGAAAGGTGGTAAGTCTCCCGAAGTAGAACGCTTCATGCACATAACCTAAAGAAGATATAGATCAGAACACAAGAATAAATAAAAATGTAGAAAAACAAACAAACAAATATTCATAAAATTTACAACTACTTTATCAAAAACACGCACTAAAAACCAAAGCGCTCCCCGGCAACAGCGCCAAAATTTGACTGTGCTGTCATGATACGTCAAATTGATTACGTTTTTAAGGATGATATACAGTCTAGGGAAGACCCTAGGTCGTCTCTCAAGGAGCGTTGGTAGGTTTAGAGTGTGTGTTCTTAATAAAAGGGACTAAAAGGGTGGTATTTTTGAAAACAGTTTAAAGAAAATGAATTGATTTAAAGAGTTTAATAATTGAAAAATAAAAGAGGTGTTTTACAATTATGAGATAAAGGAGATCATTTCAAGTTCACTACACAACTTGGATATTTCATTGTTATGAAAATATTGAAATGGTTTTGTTCAATTCTTTGGTTGAGGGTTGTCAAGATCTTGATTCCCCTCTTGCCTCTTAAAATGTTGCACAAAGCACCAACCCTTGAAAAAACAATCGTGTTGTCAAGGTTTGGATCTCAATAACAGAGTTAAGGCTACCAAAACATACTGAAATCTTATGTATGTGTGATATTAATAGGGTTCTTGTCTTGTCCTATCGGAACAAACCAAGATCCCCACATGAAATCTCATCCCAATCAGTGTTGAGTTAAAAAGTGTTTCACTTAAATTAAACCACACAAATGAATTCAGAAGAGAAGATCATAGAGAATAATCATAAGTGAAATATTTAACACACAAATTATACAAAACCAGTGGAATAACAAGTTCTGTAACTCCCTCCCAAGTAAGTGTAGCTCCCTCGAAATGATCTCCCGCCATTTAGCTCGCCATCGTGAGGAGGAGGAGGCTCGGGTGAAACTCCTTCTTCATCCTTGATCACCCTATGAGGATAGGGGCCTCCAGAACTTCTTGGATGATTATAGTACTCCCTTGGGTCTCCAAAATACCAGAGCTTTGCCTCCTGGTCTAACATCCAAATGAGGAGCCCAAGGTGCCCTTTTATAGGAAATGTGGGAGGTGGTTTTGGGCACACATATTTAATAAAACCGCTTGGCACATTGTTTTGGCCTACCAGACAGTCTTAACACGTTTTTTGGAAAACTAAAAATTTGTATCCCAATGTCTTGACTATCTCCACCGAAAGTTCTGCATCAGTTCAATAAGTGGAGCATGAAATATGGATAGATCACTGCACACAACTTTTGACCTCGACCAGATTGGGTGTGCTGGACAGATCAGGTCTGCTGGGCCCCTTAATGGCTGAATCTCTCTTAGGTTATTAAAGAAAGGTTGTATCCCAATGTGTTTTGGATAATTCTACCAAATTTCAGCCCATTTGGATGCACATTGTAGTATCATCATGAATTGGAGTCCACTGAACTTCTTGGATCCTGCGCAGTTTGGCCCATTTTTCAAGGACTTCATCATGGGCACTCCAAATCACCTCCACCTAAATTGTAATTTTCAAAACAAGTATCATTACCCTATTTAATAGTGATAAACAAAAAATTATTGAATAAAACATGAATCACAATTTTATAATGTTTTTATAATTTTTAATACAGAATATGTTTAGCACAGCGGTGTAAGGGTGAAAATGAAACAGTGAATCGTGGTACGATAACCTCTCACACTATTCTTTTTGTGGATTTAAACAATTGTTGGAACCCGAAGGAATCATTTTAATGATCAATGCACTGGTAAATGAAATGATTTTACTTACGAACAACCAAATGTTATGGAATATGGAATGAAAAATCTTATTTCTATACTTACTCAAGCTTTGAATCATTCTGGATATCCAAATGAGCAATGAGGGGAACAACATTCTGTTGAGTCCTTCATGAGGAAACTTCCAACTTCTTTTAGTGTGTATTCTGATCCACTTGTTACAAAACAATTGATTAGTACCAATGAAAAGATATTTTCCATCATTATCTATTCAGAACAAGAAAAAAAATTGGTTGTTTATCGTTTAGAAGGAAAAGAAAACCAGCAATGGAATATAATCAATAATACAAGGAAAATAAATGAAATTGAGTCCATCGAATGGGTTGATTTAAAGAACATATTTTACAAAAAGTAATTTCCTGGTATTCTTTAAATAAATATGGAAAAGTAGCTCCTTGAGCATAAGAAAAAGGATTATGAATTTTTTGTTACATACGAGGCAAATTTTATAAGAACTGCAAGGTATGCTTCTAGCTTTATCATTCACCCTGAAAATAGATTTGATCGATTCTTCAGTGGCATAAAACCAAGTCTTCGAAGGGAATTAACTATAAGATAATTTAGTAGCTATGAAGTGATTTTTGTTGTTCTATCAAGCTAGAAATGGAATTTGGTGTCACATATCAATCTCATGATTTTTACAAGAAACGAAAGATGAAGATCAAGGGAAAACCTCAATGTGATTGTGAAAATAAGATGAATGTTTCTTTATGATCAAAGTGTGGAAATAAGCATGGTGGATATTATCTTAAAGGGACTAGAAGATATTTTAAGTGTGGAGAAGAAGACCATTGAGCAGTTGAATGCTGATGTAATGGGAAAAAGGTTGCTAACAATGTGAATAGAGAAAGGACTACAATGAACACACCACCCACACTTCAATGCTACAAGTGCTAGTAAATGGGGAATTATGTTAAATAATGCCCTAATCCAAGGGTTATGAATGATTATCGATATAAAAAATCTCTTAAGGCCTAAGAAAAAGGAAAATCACAACCGATCATTGTTGATAATGTTCAGTATGGGAATGAAGTGGTGGAATGATTAAGTGTTTATATAATGGGATTCCAAAATAGTGTTCTAGAATCTTTTTTATAGTATTATGAAATATTAGAATATCTATGTATTGGTCCATTGTGTATTTACATAATTATATGGTACCGGTAACCATGAAAAATTATTAAAACATTTTTAGAAAGCACATGATATGATCATAATGAAGAGATGAAGAGATAATGATATGTTTGATAGTATTAATGACCTCTTGACTGATATAATGAAAAAAGTGATATAACAGTTTGAGTATATGGAATTTTTGGAATTTGTGGTGTGTGGAAAGAGTTCATTTTTACACAATTCATGTTTTCACTTAGGATCTATGTTAATTCATGTTATTATCATGTTTCAATAAAATATTTGATTAAGGTGTTCACATGTTTGGAATGTGACAACCAAGAACTGCCTTATGAGATATGGGAGATAAATAATAAGTTCATTTAGTTCACCTCTTTATAAAGTTTTATATTTTCATTTATTTTTGAATGATTTTAATGATATCCATTTATTGATAGTATAAGTTATATTCTGGTTAAAGTTTTTTAGATTAATGTATTATATCACGATAGGTGGACTTATGCATATTTGATTTCATGTGCTAAAATTTTTGTTGAGATGGGTGGAAAGAACTATTATTCAATCACATGATCTCCTAACACTTCAAGAATGAAAAAAATCAACTTCTTTTCATTAAGTAATAGATGAAGTGGAAATTTTTCAAGGAATCAAAAATGGTGAGATTGTACCCAAATATGTAAGTATTTATTCTCATGAAAAATTCATCAACTTTTGGGAAATGGTATTGAAAACCAAAAATGTTATCTTAGATCCTCCTTATTTGATGAATCATTTTGTCCCTTTAATCATTATAGATTTATGTATTTTTAGTTGTTAACATTTTTTAATCCTTGTTATCTATTACTATCCATTATAATTTCAGGGTTATATTTTTTTTTGAAATCCATGTTTTCACATCACACCTATGTTCTCCTATGTGGAAACCCAATGATGAGTTACCTTGGTTAACCTTTATGTTTCTAACTTTCCTCTTTAAAATGAAGTTTTAATATTCCTTTTTACGATGTGGGTTTCTATGAAAGAAACATTAAAGTTGTAAACTATTTATAACCCTGATGAATTTTGAGGGAAAAATTAATATTAAGGGGGGTATAAGGTAACACTCTGAGATTTTATGAGATACATTCTTTTTAATTTCTTTTATGTCTTCTGTTGTACTCTACACCAATATTATCTTGCGCTATTTGAAACACCGTATTAGTTTACAGTATACACAACACTATGCATTCCTTATGATACACACAATTTCAAGTTCCTTAGATAAAATTAATTTCACAAAAGACCTAATATAAGTGATAAATAAGTATTATAACCAAGTCATTATAATGGTAGGTATGAATAGTATTAACTTCCTTCTAAAAAACTATTTAAATGAAAATAAGTGAGTCTATAAAATAATAAAATCACCCTTTATGGATTTTATTATTGAAATATTTATGCAATATATTTAACATAATGTTTTAAATTCATATTATATGTTTTCTAGATATGATATATGAACAAATTCAAATTTTCAAATAAAAGAGGTGTCTTCAAAAAAAATACGGTTTTATTACCTTTTGATGGTCAACCTATTATAAATCTTGTTTTTGAAAATTTTATTAGTTATATTTGACAGAATAAACTTATTCATTGGAAGAAGGACATCAATATTTACCTTGTTTGAAATTTTGGTATTTTTCTGATGAAATTAATATTTCAATAAATAGTGAAAAATAGTGCATTTTAATCCAAAACTAACTTTTTAGTCTAATTTATTTGTATAGTTAGATTGTCTATTTAATTGGTTTTAAAGTGTAATTGGATTATTGATTTATATTTTAATCCAATTTTTTTAATTTTAAGAAATTTCACATTTAAATTAGATATAAACACATGTCAATCTTTTGATAGTTTTTTACGCTTAAAAACACGCTTTCTGTTTTTGACAACGGGAATTAATTTTAAATTATTTAATGCAACTTCTATGTTTTGAATTCTGTAAAATGAATTAAATATTTTTAGCCATTGGATCCAAAACATGTTAATAGGATAATTTTATTTTTGGGTTTTATGAATAGTAACTACGGTAATTTTTATTTACCATAGTAAAAGGTAAATCGGGTAAATTAGGGTAACAAACAATATGATAAAGATAATAAAATTAACCTAACACCTCCCAAAATCCTATTGGATGAATTAAAGTCACAAAATATCATCTAATGGTTAGAATGGATTCATTTAATGGACTTTTTTTCATCTAAGTGATGTAATTATAATTAAAACAAAAGAAAGTGACAACATGTCACTCTATTATCTCTTATAAGTATAATAATTTTAATGTATTGATACACATGACAAAAACATCAAAAATAAATATTATAAATATATCTTATGAAATTATCTACATCATGTGAATTTATTTAAAAAAATTAGAGATTAAATAATTACCACTAATGATGAGACAATAGTGATGTAGATATTATTTTATTGATAGAACTATCAAATAAATTGTTTTAAAAATATTAAAAGAAATGTAATATGAACCAATTAATGTGATCCACGAATTTTCTAGGTGAATATGACATGTTAGTAGTGTATTGAATATTTTTTTCTAATTTATCTTATATTTGGATTTTATATAAAGTCAGATAAATGAACAGTGTCAAAATTGACACTACTAATATTTTATAAAAATAACATATTATTAAATTATTTAAAAAATCACAAAAATATTTAAAAATTACATAGTAAAAATTTTAAGGGAGAAAATTTCATAAATTATCCAATTATAGACAACTTACCACACATAAGTAAATATTTAAAACCATTTAATATTTAGAATATTATTACCACAATTTGATTAAATATGGATAAATCAAAATGATAAGGTTTAAAATAAAATAAAAACATGTCTTAATTTTATTGGTTGAGATTATTTGGAACCATAATCATCATTTATTCAAAATAATACACTTTAAAGGCATTTTAAATTAAAAATTAATTTATATTAATTTAATAGTTTTGGTATTTCCAAAGGTTCCCCTCCCCTATCTTATAAAAGTGAACCTCTCCTTCTCTTTTAATAACACATATAAATCCTTTTTTTCTCAGAAAAATCCTATCCATTTACCTTCCCAGCATCCCTAACTTCATCTTATATGCTACACATTATGCATAAATCTATCCTATGGATTCTTTTTGTGCAAATCAAAGGAGATACTTGAAAAAAAGGTAATTCTTTTATCACCTCTTTCAAATTTATTTTCTTCTTCTACTTATTCCACTTATGTTGTTTCCATAATAAAGTAATAAATCACGTATATTCTAAATTATTATTTGTTATTCTAATTATGGGACAACTATCTACCTGCTTTTATCCATCCTACGAATAACAATATCACCATGTGTGCGTACGTATGGCTTACCATCTCTACAATGTGGTGTAATTTGTTATTCAATAATACTTAATTTGGATGGGTATAATTATGAGTTTAATGGATTTAAATAACTAACATAACATTATAATTATTTTGTATAATTAATATACCATCCAATTCTATATCGTTTAACCATTATGTGAATGATATTGTCGCTTGTGTGTACGTACGGCCTACCGTATCTTTGATGTGATGTGTTTCGTTCAATAATATCTTCATTAAACCATGATTATATACATTAATGGAATGAATAAATATGATATATATTATACTAATATCATTCTGTAAATTATTTAACTACAACCAAGGAAGTGGAACCTAAACTCATCTGATAAAACATGCATAAGAACATAAAGAAGTTAATATCCAAATAATGGGTGATAATGAAATATTACTAAAAACGAATGATAATATGGTCATATATGAAATCATAAAAATAACTATGATTCTGGAAGAAGTCAATAACATTATTTATATCATTATATATGAGTTTTAGATACATATGAAGCGTATCAGATCAATGGTAAGGGATAATTTTACAATCACAATATTATTTCAGATTGTTTATACATAAGTATTTACTAGGGTATATTTATCATCCAAATCCATGTTTCCTATAATATGAATTATTATTTTATTCTTATAAAAAATTTTAATTTCAAATTTACCCATTGGTAAATTTTTATTAAATGTTATGAAAGGAATACTCTTTCATTTTTCAATAAGAGGTACTTTTTGACTTTTCAAGTAAAAGTACAAGGATAATTTTTTTTAAAATTATACGGCATGTACAGGTTTTTACGTCTTCATAACGCCTTATTTATATTAAGATTAATTTACATGATTTCAAGTTTATTTTTAACTAAATTATTTTCAATTAAAATTTTATGAAATTTTGAGAAAAGAAAACATTTTTAAAGAAGAAATGATATTTTCCTCATAAATTATGTTCAAGTGTTTTATCAAAATTATTTTCCATCTAAGATGGAACACTTTAAATAGAGTTATGTTTATATCCATATTATGACTAGGATTTTATTATGGTAATGATGGAATGATATTTTATATGTATTATTTTATGATATAATTATGTTTAAGAAACTCATTTTATTTCTTGAGTTATGCTATGATGAATGATTTATGTATTTGTGGAACATGTAAGAATGATTTCATTATGAGATGAGTGGGACATATATCTCCCTCCAATGAATTGGGTAAAGATTTATATCTAATAAGTTATACATGACTAGAATGACAAGAGAATCTAGTTCAATAATTCAGGTCTGGAACGAAAAGTAAATCTAGTTCAGTAATACATGGCTGGAATAGCAAGTAAACCCAGTTCAGTAATAGACTTTATCAATTATGATGGTCTTGGTAGCAATTCCATGGATACTATGGAAATCATATTATGTTCTTATTTTTTTCACAATTCCATATTTTATGCCAATGATATTTTTTCATGGTTCATGATCCCATTAGGATTTATTCCTTTTAACTACTAAGATTTATTTTACGACTCAAGATTTTAGTATATATTAAATGTGGTATGTTTTAAAAAAAATTCATGTTTTTACATTCTTATGTTTATGTTTTCTAAGATATTTTCCTTTCTTACTCATAATTAGAATTTGATCTCACCCTTTTTCAGGTTTCTTTCCCCCCAGGATTGGAAGAAGGATATTACGTAAGATGTGTCAAAAGGGGTTCTAGTTATGAAGTATAAAATAAGAGATGATGTGGATGCTTTATGTACCAGTTTTTTGTGTTTTCTAGTTTCCAAAGGCACTAAAATAATATGGTATTTGGGAATCAATTTATGTCATGTATTAAGTATTCCAAAAAATTAATGTAATTTCCATGTACTTCAATCTTGGTTATTTGCGTTGGTATTAGAGTGAATATTCAGTTTACCTTTCAAAACTAGGATGTGAAAATTTTACTGAGATCCCTAGAGATATTTCTAAGGTATGTCTAGGGATGTCGCTAAGGGTAAGTCTAACCATATGTTACTATCATATAATTGTGGTGACGATCATGAATAACCTTGTACTAAACCTATGATATTAGATATTGAATGTACTCCCCCTTTATTATTTTGTTTTCTGAGTATTATTTTTTCCTCTCATGCTATTGTTTTTGGGTTTTAGATAATGGATAGAACCTTAAAGAACCATGTTAATGTTCAATTCACTGGGAAATGTTATGATTGTCCTTATGAACAACAAAAATTTATGGGAGATGGAACTAAAAATCTTATTTCTTTTCTTACACAATCTAAGATTCATTATGGACTTCCAAATGAGTAGAGAATTGAACAAAATTAAGTTGAGTCCTTCATGAGGCCTCGTCTACCTTCTTTCAGTGGGTCTTCTTATCCACTTGTTACTGAATAATGTATTAGTACCATTGAAAATATATTTTTCAGCCTTCACTATTCAGAACATGAAAAAATAATTTGGATCTTTATAATTTAGAAAGTGAAGCAGACTAGTGGTGGACTCTAATCAATAATACAAAGAAAATAGATGAAATTGTGTTCATGGAATGGGATGAGTTAAAGAACTTATTTTTCATTAAGTACTTTCCTCTTATTCTTCAAGAAAATATGAAAAGGAAATACTTGAGATTAAGAAAAAGGATGATGAATATATTGGTACATATTAGCAAAATTTTACAAGACATTCAAGGTATGCTTCTCTCTTGGTCATTCAACCTGGAGGTAAAGTTTATTTATTCTTTAGTAGCTTAAAACCAAGAATTTTAAGGGAATTAGCTATAAGAAACTTGAGTAGCTATGAAGATATTTTCCATTGTGCTATCAAGGTATAAATAGAATCTGGTGTTACATGTCAATCTCTTGGTTTTGACAAGAAACAAAAGATGAAGTTCAAGGGAAAATCTCAATGTGATTGTGAAAAGAAGATGAATGTTTCCTTGTGATCAAAGTGCGGAAAGAAAAATGGTGGATGTTGTCTTAAAGGGACTAGAAAATGTTTTTAGTGTTGAAAAGAAGGTCATCGAGTAGTAGAGTGTTGAACTAATAGGAAAACATTTCTAATAATGTGAATAGGGAAAAGACTACTGAGAATGTACCACCCAAACTTCAATGATATAGGTGAAAGGAATGTGGAATTATGGAAACCAATGCCCTATTATGAGTATTATGGATGATTATCAGCATAAAAACCCTCTTTAGGCCTAAAACAAAGGAAAATCACTTGAAATAACTATTTCAAGGTTGAGTATGAAAATGAAGTGGCGGAATGATTAATTATTTATGTAATGGGATTCCAAAATAGTGTTGCGGAATCTTATTTATAGTATTATGAAATATTGTAATATCTATACATTGGTCCACTGTGGGTTTCCAAAATTATACGGTACCAGTAACCATGAAAAGTGGTCGAAATATTTTTAGAAATCACATGATGTGCGCATAATGAATGGATAAGGAGATAATGAAATGTTTGATAGTATTAATGATTTTGTGACAAGTATGAGGACAAAGTGATATCACGGTTTGAGTATATAGAATTTTTGGTATTTTTAGTGGGTGAAAATTGTTGATTTTGATAGAATGCATGTTTTCACTAAGGTTTTATGATAATTCATGTTATTATCATGTTTCAAGAAAATACATGATTAAGGTATTCACATGTTTGGAATGTGACAACCAAGAACTACCTTATAAGATATGGGAGACGAATGATAATTCGATTTAGTTCATATCTTTCTAAAGTTTTATATTGTCAATTTTTTAAAAGATTGTAATTTTATCCATTTATGGATATTATAAGTTATATTTTGGTTTAATTTTGTTATATTAATGTATTATCTCACCATAGGTGGACTTAGGTATATTTTACATCTCGTTCTAGCCTTTTTGTTGATATGTCTAGAATGACCTATCACTATATCGCATGATCTGCTAACACTTCAAGAATGAAATTTTTTACTTCATTTATTTTAATAAAAGATGAAGTGGAAACTTTTCAAGGCACAAAAAATGGTTAGACTGTACCAAAATAAAGTAAGTATTTATTTTCATGAAAAAATATTCAACTTTACGAAAATGATATTGAAAACCAAAAATGTTATCTTAGTACCTTCTTATGCGATGAATCATATGGTCCCTTAAATCATTGTTGATTTATGGATTTCTAGTTGTTAACTTTCTCCAAACATTGTTCTCTATCACTATCCATCAGAACATGATGGTTATATTTTTCTTCCATATCCGAGTTTTCACATCCCACCTATGATCTCCTATGTGGAAACCCATTGGTGAGTTACCTTGGGTAACCATTATGTTTCTAACTTTCCTTTGTAAAATGAATATTTAATATTCCTTTTTACGATGTGTGTTTCTTTGAAATAAACATTCATGTAGTAACCCTTTTTTAACCGGGATGAATTTCGAGGGTGAAATTCATTTTAAGGTGGGTAGAATATAACACCCTGGGATTTTATGAGATATATTAATTTTTATTTCTTTGATGTTATGTGTTGTATGCTACATATATATTATCTTGTGATATATGCAACACCGTATTAGCTTGCAGTATACACAACACTATTCATGGGTTTTGATATTCAAAATTTCAATTTCCTTTGATAAATTTCATTTCACGAAAGACTGAGTATAAGTTATAACTAAATATTATAACATAGTCATTATAATGGAAGGTATGAATAGTATTAACTTCCATCTAAAAAACAATTCAAATGAAAAGAAGTGAGTCTATAAAATAATAAAATCACCCTTTGTGGAATTATTTAGTGAAATATATATGTGATATATTCAATGTAATTTTTTAAATTAATTTTATAAGTTTTCTAGATATTACATAATAACAAATTCAAATTTTCGTATAAAAAAAGTATTTTTCAAAAAACATAGTTTTACAACCTTCTAATGACGAAACTTATTTAAATATATTTTTTCCAATTTAATATGTTCTATTTGACATAAAATACTTATTTTCTAGAAGCACAATATAAAATTTTACCTTGGATGAGAATTTGGTATTTTTCTGATGAAATTCATATTTTAATGAATAGTGAAAAATATTGTATTTTAATTCAAAACTTCATTTTTGCTTAATTTATTAGTATAGATAGATTATATTTTTAAAACGTTTTAAAGTGTAATAGAAATATTTTTTATAATTTAATCCAATTTTCTTCATTTGATGTAATTTCATATTTAAATTAGAGATAAACACATGATAGTCTTTTAATAGATTTTACATCTTAAAACCCTACTTTCTGGTTTTGATAATAATAATTAATTTTAAATTAATAATGAAACTTATATGTTTTGATTTTTGAAAAAATGGATTCCATATTTAGAATCATTTGATCCAAATTATGTTAATATGTCAATTTTATTTTTCGGATATTTTGAATAGTAACTATGGTAATTTTTATTCACCACAGTTAAAGGTAAATAAGGTAAATTAGGGTTACAAACAATATGATAAAAATAATAAAATTATCCTAACACCTATCGAAATCCTATTGGATGAATTAATGTTGAAAAATACCACTTAAGGGCTATAATTGATTAATTTAATGGACTTATGTCCATGAAAGTGATGTAATAATATTTAAACCAAAATAAAGTGACAACGTGTCACTCTCTTATCTCTTATAAGTATAATAATTTTAATTTAGTGATAAAATTGATAAAACATAAAAAATAAATATTCTAAAGAAATATAATTAAATTATCTACATCATTTGAATTTATTTATAATTTTTAGAGATTAAATAATTACCATTAATGATGAAATAATAGTGATGTAGAAATTATTTTATTAATATAAATATCAAATAAATGGTTATAAAAATATTAAAATAAATATAATATCAACTAATTAATGTGATAAAAACTTTAATTGGTGACTATGACATGTTACGAGTGTATTAAATATTTTTTTTCGAATTTATCTTTTATGTGGATCTTATTTAAAGTCTAAATAAATTGTGTCAAAATTGAAACTATTGATAATTTATAAAAATAACATATTATTAAATTATTTAAAAATCACAAAAATATTTAAAAATTACCATATGAAAAATATAAGGTTTAAAATCTCATAACATATCCAATTATGGACAATTTAAAATACATAAGTATATATTTATAACTATTTAATATTTAGAATATTATTACCACAGTTAAAACTAAATAGATTAAATAAGGATAAATCAAAATTATAAGGTTAAAAAAATTAAAACTTGTATAAATTTTATTGGTTGAGAGGATTTTGACCCATCATCATCTTATATTCTAAATAATCCACTTTGGATTCATTTTAATTTAAAAGTAAATTTATATTAATTTAATAGTTTTGGTATTTCCAAAGGTTCTCCTCCCCTATCATTTAAAAAGGCACTTATCCTTCTCTTTTAATCGCACCTCTAAAGACCGTTTCCTTGGAAAAAACCTGCACATTTATTCTCCCCACTTCCCTCACTTCAACCTATAGGGGAAAATTTGAGCATAAATCCATCTTATGGAGGCCTTTTGTAAAAATCCAAAGAAGATACTTGAAAAAGAGATAATTGTTTTATCACCTCTTTCAAAATTCTTTTCTTCTTCTACTTCCTCTTATTGTGTTGTTTTCATAATAAAGTAATAAATCCAGTATATTCTGAATTCTTATATGTTATTATAATTATGAAACAATTGTGTACCTCCTTTTATCCATTATACGAATAACAATATCACCATGCGTGTGTATATAAGACTTACCGTCTCCACACCATAGTGTAATTTGATGTTCAATAGTACTTAATTTGGATGGATATAATGGTGAGTAAAATAGATTTAAATAATTAATATAACATTAAAATTATTCTATATAATTAATATACCATCCAATTCTATATTGTTTAACTATTAATTGTATGATATCATCACTCGTGCGTACATACGCCCAACTGTCTCCATGATGTGATGTGATTCATTCTAAATGATATTCATTAAAGAATGATTATATACATGAATGGAATGGATTAACATGATATATGATATACTAATATAATTTTATAAATAATATTATTATAACCAAATAAGTGTAACAGGAACTTATTCGACAAAATATGCATAAGAAAATAAAGAAGTTAATATCCAAATAATAGGTGACAATGAAATATTACTAAAAAACAGATGATAATATGATCATATATGATATCATAAAAATGACTATGATTATATAATAATTAAATACAATTATTTATATCATTATACATTAGTTTTGGATACATACAAAGCATATCAGACTTAAAGTAAGGAGTAATTTCACAATCTCGTTATTATTTGAGATTTTTTAAACGTAAGTATTTACTAGGGTATATTTATCATCCAAATCCATGTTTTTTATAATATGTAATATTATTTTTATTCTTATGAAATTTTTATAATTTAAATTTTATCCATTGGTAATTTTTTGTTAAACGATGTAAAAAAGAATCTTTTGGAGTTTTTCTATACGAGGTACTTTTTGACTTTTTTGGAAAAAAGTACTGGGAGAATGTTTTATTTACTTATATGGTATGAATGAATTTTTACGTATTAATAACTCCTTATTTTCATAAATATTAATTTACATGATTTCAATTTTATTTTCAACTAAATTATTTTCTTTTCAAATTGTGCGGCATTTTGAGAAAAGAAAATGTTTTTGAAGAAGAAATGATATTTTCCTCAAGAATAAAGTGTAAGTGTTTTATCAAAATTATTTTCCATCTAAGATGACAATATTTAAATAGGGTTATGTTTGTATCCCTATTATTAGTATGCTTTTATTGTGTTAATTTTGGAATGATATTTTATATGGATTTGGTTATGATATAATCATGTTTAAGAAAACCATTTTATTTCTTGGGTTCTACTGTGAGGAATGATTTATGTTTTTGTGGAACATGTAAGAATGATTTCATTATGAGGTGTATGGGACCTATATATCCATTAAATATATTGGGTAATGATTTATATCTCATTATATAGACATGACTAGAATGGAAAGTAAACCTAGTTCATTAATACAGGGCTGGAACAACAAGTAAATCTGGTTCAATAATACATGATTGGAACGGCAAGTAAACCTGGTATAGTAATGAACTTTGTGAATTATGATGGTATTGGAAAAAATTCCTTAGCTAATATAGAAATCATATTTTGTGCCTATTTTTTCCTCAATTCCATGTTTTATGCCAATGCAATTTTCTCATGGTTCATGCTTCCATTATGATTTATGCCTTATGAACTACCAAGATTTATTTCATGACTCGAGAATTTGGTATGTGTTATATGTGGTATTTTTTTACAGAATAGCTATTTTATGTTTTTAAATTATTATGTTTATGTTTTTTTGTATATTTACCATGATTACCCTTAATTATCATTTGACCTCACCCCTTTTCATGTTTCGTTTCCCCCTGGATTTGAAAAAGTGTATTAAATAATATGTATCAAAACGGGGTTTGAGTTCTGAAGGATAAAGTAGGATATGATATAGATGTTTTATGAACCAGTTGTTTGTGTTTTCTAGTTTCAAAAGGCAATAAACTAATAAGTTATTTGGGCATCTGTTTGTGTCATGTATTAATTATTCTGTAAAAGTAATGTAATGTCCATGTACTTCAATCTTTGTTCTTTACAATTTTTTATATTTGTGAAATTTTAGAAGTTATTTAGAGAATATTTTCTAAAATGGGTGGTATGTAATATTTTTCTTTGATATGTAATATTTTACATGGAAATAGATTGATATGTAATATCATATATTTTAAAAATTTACAGAGAGTTGTGAACATTTCTTCACATTGTAAAATTTAGATCTACCTAGTACATGACATAAAACTTTCATTGGGATTATGATACAGAACCTTTTTTAATTTCCTAGATATTGTAGGAAACATTGGAGCTACTATATATTTAATATTTTCTTATTGTAAGATAATAAATTATTTTAGGGTCCTCAAATGCACATTTTCAAAAACTGAATGAGAATGATCAAATAAGTTTGAAGGGAAAGTCGATCATTGGATCTGGATGTTCCAAGGAGAACAGATTGAAATTGTTGGATTCTATAAAAATGATTCATTAAATAATATTTCATTCATTATGGATAAATAACCCAACTATGGGTCCAAATTATTGATCCATGCCTATTAAAACAATTGATAAAGAAGTTTGATGCTCTATGAAATGGTATTTTTGAGCTCATTAAGACATAATGAATGAATTAAGATGATGATAAAGGATAAGTATTAGAGTGGAGGTGATCAAGAAAGATAATGAATCCATTTTTTATCTATGTTGTTTAAAATAGGTTTATTTAACCTTCTTGTTGATGTATAATATTTAATGTGTTATGAATAAAGCTAAGGATGAGGCACAAAAATAGGGTAATATTAATCTTAAGATGAATTTAGGATTTTAAAGGAAGGAATATTTGTGATTAATAGTTATGATTAATTTATAGTTTTTAATTTATAATGATGGGTGTAGATTAATGGATAGAAAATAACACTATTCGAAGGAATAAAATTATTGCATGCAACGTGCCCTCAGGATTTCCTAAACTGAATAGTTAAATATAACTAGTTGGGGTCATTCAAGCTTGGATAATTAATTTCTAATATTAGAGATTCATTTTTCAAAAATTTATTAAGAACAAGGTATAATTTAATGAAATGAAGGTGTTTAATTAATGGATATATAATCATGATTGAATGATGAAAATGGGTACATACTTATTAATTGATGTCAGTATTTTTGATGGGATAATACTTCATATAGAATGGACGTATGCCTATTGTAGGGTATGAAATATGAAAATTATTTTCCTAATTCATCACAGAGGTTGAACAAGGTCTTATCACTTCATGATCTTCTTAGTTTGTTCACCCACTGGATCTAAATAATATAAAAATTCATTTTTTGTTTATATTATTTTATGAAAATAATATTAATTTTTTGAGTTTCTTAGTTTATTTTTTAAAACTATAAAATGAAATTCCAAATTATAATTTAAACTAAACTATCATTCAATGCTAAAAATAATGAGTTAAGGAATAATGATCTTGGTTTTGGGTTTGTTTTTGGGTTCAATCATTATGCTCCTTTATTTTATTTATTTTAGTTTTATAATTAATACATTAAATTTCATGGTGAATTACTCTTATATTTATTTAGAAATTGTGGAATATTTTAATACCTAATAAATATCAATTCCTCATCCTCCTAAAATAAAGGTTAATGACACACTTTGGTCGAGGGTGTTCAATCTTCTAGGAAATGGCTCTATCAATTTTTTTAATCCATTAACTCATTCAACTCTAACATGTGAAGAGTTATCCAATGAAAATAGGGACTAAAGTTTAAACAATAAAATAGAAATAGACTGAGTTTCATGTCATGGGGTACAACGCCCACATCAGGTACATTCATTACACTCATTCATTCTACTCATTTCTACCACAAACATAAAATAAACTTTATGAAAAATTCAAGAACAACTTGACCTCCCTCAGGACATGCCTTGGCTCATCCTATCATTATTAGGAGTAAGAGATCAACTTGGTGGAGAGATGAGAAGAGAATAAATAAAATAAAATAATAAAATAAGAATAAAGGAAGTCTTATAGATAGAAAATAAAATAAAATAGAAGAAAAATAGGGATAGGGATGAATAAAATAATAAAATAAATAAAGAAAAGAAAATTAAAATAATAATAATAATAATAATTCAAAGTGGAAGAAGTAAAAAAAGGACAATAAGAAGAAGAGAGGAATGGTAGTGGTGGAAAATAATTGAATTAATTATAACACATGAATTTTTTATTAAAATAAAATGATAATTACAAAATTAAAACTAAAATAAGAATAATGAAAATTAAAAAAAATTAAAAAAAAGAATAATAGCATATCTTGGACTCCTTGAGGAATTATCCTCACGGGTCTCAGACTAAACTCTGGATGTGGAGAGACGTTTTATATTATAGAGGAGTATATCCTTTAGTGGTGGTATCCTTTTTTATTGATCAGAGGATATTCAAACCCACATTCAAGATTTCCCCTGAGAAACTAATATCATTTGAATGTGGATATTAAAATTTTCCATAAGGATTATAAGGTTATGGGATTTGTAATGGCCTTCAAAAGTGAGGGGAAACCACATTTTGGATGCATGATATGTGTAGTTTTATCATGAAATATACAAAGTGGTAGGGGTTCTCAAGAGTGGCAGTAGTGGTGGCGGCCTTTTAGGGAAGCGGTAGTGGTGGTCTGTGCTACCACAACACCTTCTTCCTTAATAGTGGATGGATTATGTTCAAATCATTCTTCAAGGTGATTGTAATAGGTCCTTGAATGTTGAAGAGGTGACCCTGACCTTATTAATTTTTAAAGTAGGATTATATCAGAGCTTTCTAGGTGAATCCATGGAATAATATGATGAGGAAGAGTGATGTTTAACTGCTGAGAATGAAGGTAGAGTTGCAGAGTGTAGTGGAACACAGTGGGAAGTGGTTCAAATGAATATTTACCTCTAAAAATTGTATCCCAAATCAAAAAAACATGTTATTTTACAAGAATTTATAATTTAAGGTATGGTATTGAATGGAAAATTCCTAAAGGTATGTGGGATCCCTCACTTCACAATCACACAATACATATACAAGCTGCAAACACATGGCCCATGTGAGCCCTTATGCTCACTATTATCCCAACAGTGTTCTTCATACATAGGCCACCATTCATGAGTTTCATCACACATTCACTCCTGCAGCCTGACCAGACCTTACCTAAGGCTAGAATGGACAGTCGACACCACATGGGCTTCACTAGGTGGCTGGTTAGCTTGAGGTTGAGGGTTATCTTTGAGCTGCCAAATATTTTTGGCTACTAAAAAATGATAAACACACACTTAGAACATATTTCAATAAAATGTATAAATAAATTCTCAATTTAAAAATCATTATCAATTTAATCAATTTGATCCATTTTAATTCCATAATTATAAATTCCCATTTTTACAAAAAAAAATTACATTAATGGTTTTATAATTGAGAAATATTTAAGCATTATTGAAATTTGATTAAAAATATTTACCAAAAGTGACATTGTCAAATACCCCCCCCCCCATAAAAAATTATATTCCTCAAGAATAAAATCTCAAAAAGGATATTAGAAGGCACCATTGTTACAAAAATTCAAATATAAAATTAATAAAACAAAATAATTATAAATAATAAACGAAAAATTCTAAATTCAAATAAAATATTAATTTAATTTCCCAATATTCAAATAAATCATTAATTTGATTATTTTAATTTCTTCCATTTTAAATTTGTTGGAATATTCTTTTCTCATTCATTATTGTTCCTCAATTAATTATTATTAAACATTCCAAAACATGATTTACCTATCTATTGAATCTTTTCACTCATCTCTCATGATACAATTCTAGTATATTTATACTCATATCATGAAGAAAATATTCTTATCCATAATCTTTTAAGTGAAATAATTTCTCCATATTATAAAGAAAAAGGCACATAAAATCATGTAGGATTTCATTTAAGGTTCAAATGTCCATGAGGCTTATGATTGGTAGGAATTTTTGTTTTAAAATTTATGGCACAAGGAGGAGTTTTATCTCTTAATGCATAAAGCATGATATCGAAAAGTAAAAGTTTCATGTAATTATCCCCTTTAAATTTCAATAGCTCCATTGTCCAAAAAATAAATGTGAAGTCGTGATCAACGTTAAGCATAGTGAATGATTTCTTCACCCTATTGAAATGTTCACTACATTTATACCATTTTTCTAAGTATTATTTTTTCATTTTTATTCTTTTTCAGAAGTTATTCATAGAATAAAAATTACATCCACCACCTAACAACATATGATAAAAATCATCAGCCTAGTAATGGTGATTTTTGGTTTTCCCAAATCACAAACCATTGTATTTTTCATTTTTTTTTGTTCTTTTTCCTTTTTCTCTTTTTTTATTCAAGAGTGGAAAATAATAAAAAGTACAATGAATGAATTAAAAAACTTTATCATTACGCATATCAGATCTCACACACTTCTTACAATCAATGTTATCATCAATTCCCTTGGTAATCCCTTCACCCCGACACATCAATAATAAAATATCACACAAATACTAAGATAAGGGTAGGAATAGATAAAATTGGATTGAAACATTGATCATCCCTAACAAGGTCCTTCATGGTTTCTACGGTAAAAAAATTACTGATGTAAAGGTTTTGTTTTAAGGAGAATATATTTTTAAAAGATTCTTCAATCATTTTAAATATTGTTTTGTACAGTTATATATTTGACAAGTTTAAATGAATTTTCTGGTTGGTGACATGTCAAAATATCACTTATGAAATATGATCAAGAATAAAATAGGAATTACTTGGTTTAGAAATCCTATTGATAATGGGAATATAATATTAGGAAACAACTCAAGGCATGATTAATAATAAAAAATTAATTGAAATAAATTTTAAAAAATCAATTCATGGAAAAGGATTGTGAAATTTCATTTACATGAATCAACTTATTCCCTCAAATCATGATTCCTCATTTTAATATACATGATTCACATTAATCACCCAATTTTTTCATTTTAACCATTCAATATCATTAACATATAAATATAAAACATGGAATTAAAGGATTCCTAAGAAAATCATGTCTCTTAGATAATTCGTGTAAATAATAATTTAAGCACGAGCATGAAATTCATTTTTAATGCTCTAAAAAGTTGTTGGGAAAATATATAGAGAGAGAGAGAGTTTAAAAGGATAATAAATAAAATTTAACACCCTTTACCATAAATCTTAATCCTATTTCCACCTTCAAATCTGGGGATTCATTCAACCATCACGGTTCTAAAGAATATAATTAATCAATTAACCATAAGGATCATTTCATTTAATCTCAAAATGAAAATAGAGAGTGGGTTGTTTGCTAGAAAAATAAATTTTAAATCCAAGAATTAAACTCATGAAATATCTTGGTAAGATCTCCCAAGTGGGCCCTAATTTTTTATAGAATATAGAGGGATGTACTAGTTGTTATCTAATGTGTGATAGTAGAGTAATCTTCTTTAATTTGAACCACCTCATGTGCTTTTTCCCAGCTTCCAAATTTCCTTTATTCTTGATAAATGATCCATGGAGAAAGTATACAAGATCCCCCCCCCACATCCAAATTAGGTATAGCTTTCATATAGGGGGTAGGATAAAATATGGATCATCCTCTTCTTTGGTTTTAACTTTTCAAACCTCTAATTTATTTTCTACTGGTGTCTTCACAGAGGACACATTAATTGAATGATCAAATGGAGAATAAGAAGTTATTTTTTACATTAAAAAATGTTAAATTTAAATTTTTAACAATTAATTTCTCATTTTAAATTTGAGGAGACTATGTCTTGATTTTCGTAGGGACAATAATATATATTTCATGATGGATCTTCTAAAATGAATGTTAATCAAAATTATGGAGACTTATGTGTTCTTCAATAGGTTTATGTCTAGTGTCTTCATCATCCTCTAATGAATAGAATGAATTGACCAAATATTAAAAGTAAAAATAATAAAGAGTGATACTCTAATTATATTGAAAAAAATCAAAAAAGAAAGAGTTCAATGAAATATTATGTCCCTAATTTGTTTTTTGTTCAATAAATACCTCAATGGAATGTGCCTCTTTAATTAGGATATCAATGGAGTGAGGCATGTATTCGGTCCCCTCCATCCTTTCTTCAAATTAAATCATTTCTTTGGCTTCCTCATATTCCATTATTATATTGAAATGAAATGGTACATTCTATTAAACTTTTTGGGGATTATAAAGATCAAGTTTTACCTTATATTCATTATATAATTCATCTAGATCTTTTTTATCTCCCATAGTTATCTTAGCATGGATTTTTTCCTCATCATGAATCAAATCTAGATTATCATGGCATTTTTGGATTTTTATATTTAGATATTTTGGATGTTGATACTCTTTAATATGGGACTCGAGCTCTTTGATGTCTTCATTAATATATGGCAGCTACAATGACACTTCATTCTCGGTGTTCAGTCTTTGATAATCAACATTGACACCATCAACAATATCTTCCAGTTCATGAAATGAAATTATGGTGATATGAAAATTGATTATTAACTTGTCTAGGTCAGTGATTTTGTCAATATTTTGTAGGAGAGACACATCTATATCATTTTAAAATATTGGTTCTTACACCATATAGTAATTTTTCATGAATTGAAAAAATGGTTGTTTGAACACATCAATTTTTTTTTATTAGTTTTTAAAAAATTAATAAAATAAGTCTAAATTGGGAAAATTAAAAACATGAGAAAATAACTGATTGGTTCCCTAGAAAAGGGCCCAATTTTGAATGCATTTCTATCATAGGGTGTGGGAAAAGAAAATTATTTTCTTAATGTAGCATATAGGCTCACCAGGGTTGTCTCATTTGAGAAGATTCTCAGATTTCATACTCACTTGATCTAAATCAACTAAAAGTATTATTGTTTTTTTGGTTATTTTATGAAACAAAGGATAAACCTTTTTTGGTTTTGTTATTTATTTTCTAAAATAATGAAATTAAATGGAAAATTTTAATTTAAACTAAACAATCATTCAATTTTAAATAGAATGAGTTAAGCATTAAAGATATTAGTTTTGGGTTTGGTTTTAGGATCAATCATTATTCCCATTTTTTATTTTAGTTTGATAATTCAATCAACAGATATCATGATGAATTTCCATTAATTTTATTTATAAATTGTGGAATATTTGAATGCCTAAGAAAACTCAATTACACATCTTCCTATAATCAAGTATGATGACACACCTTGATCGATGGTGTTCCATCTTCCTGGACCTGACTCTATTGATTTTGTTTTCATCCATTGACTTTATCAACTTCATCATGTGAAGAGTTAGCCAATAAAAATATAGAAAATGGTTTGAGAATAATAATAAAAATAGATTGAGTTTCATTTCATGGGGGATAATCACCACACCATGGACATTCATCACACCCATGTATACAACTCATATCTACCACAAACAGAACATAAATTTTAACAAAAAATCAAGAACACCTCGACCTCCCCCATGTTAGACCTTGGGTCAACCTATCATTATCGGGAGTAAGAGATTACATTTTTGGATGGATTATAATAGAATAAATTTAATATAATAATAAAATAAAAATAAAATAAGTGAGAGATATGGAGAGGGAAAAAATAGAATAGATGTAGCATAGGGAGAGGGAAGAATAAAATATAAAATAAATAAATATAATATAATAAAAATTATAATGTTATAATAATAATACTAATAATAATTAAAAATGAATAATTAAAATAAGAAGATGAGGTGGAAGAGTGGAATGGTGGCGGTGGAAAACAATTTGAAGAAGAGTTAAAATGCATGAATATTTTATTAAATGAAAAGAATAATTATAAAAAAACTAAAAAAAAACAGTAAAATTAAATAAATAAAATTTAGAGTAGTATTATGTATCGGCCTCCATGAGTTGTTCTCCTCATGGGTCTCAAACTGAACTCTGTCAGTAGAGAGACCTCCTCTATTTATAGAGGAGGATCTCCTATCGTGGTGGCCTCTTTTGTTCTCAATTAGAAGATATTGAAATTATCATTCAAGATCTTACTTGAGACCCAAATATCTTTTGAATGACGATATTAAAATTTTCCTCAAGGATTATAGGGTTATGATATTTATAGTGGCCTTAAAAAGTGTGGGGAATCCTCCTTTTTCATGCATGATTTTCATAGTCTCGATGTGCATTATTCCACATAAAATGGTTTCTTGGGAGTGTCAGCGGTGGTGAAAACATTCCTAAGTAGCAGTAGTGGTGTTCAGTGCTCCCTCAACACCTTCATCCTTAACAATTGCATGAGGACATTAAAATAATTCTAAATGGGGGTTGGAATAATTCCTTGAATGTGACATGGTTGATCATGACATTAATCATGGTAAAAGGAGTTCATGATCAAGAATTAAAGGGGTTTCAATGGTGTTATACGATATGAATGAGTGGAGGAGAATAGCTGAGAATAAAGGAAGAATGGTATAGTGTGGTGGAACGTGATGGCGAGTATAGGAAATGAACTATATCCTGTAAAAACCACATACCACATCAAAACTTGAGGATGTTTCTGAAGCCTTTATAAGGAAAGGTGTATGATGGAATGGAAAAATTTCTATAGTGGTGTGGGCTCCCACACTTCACAATCACAAACGACATATAAAAGCTACAAACTTGAAATCTGCGTGATCCCTTAGGATCACTATAATCCCTATGATTTTCATCACACGTGGGACACCGTGAATGGGATTCATCACCAGTTCCCTCTTATAGCCTGAGAAGACCTTACCTAAGGCTATCTTGTCCAGCCGATCCCACTTGGGCTTATCTAGGCGGCTGCCTGGCTTGAGGACGATGGTTATCTTGGGGCTACTAAATATTATTCACTTTTGAAAAAAAATGATAAACACGCACTTAAAACATCTTCCAAAAGAATATAGAACTAAATTCTTAATTTCAAAATATTTTTCAATTTAATCATTTTCAACCATTTTCATTCCATAATTATAAAATCCCATTTATTAGTAAAAATTTGACATTCATGGGTTTTACCATTGAAAAAAGTTTAATAATCCTTTAAATTTTATTAAAAATATGAAACAAAAGTGATTCTGTCAAATACCCACACACATAAACCATGTCTTTCATCAAGTATAAAATCTTAACAAGGAGATTAGATGGCACCAATGTTTCAAATATTCAAATTTTGAAGTAATAATACTAAATTATTATCAATTTTAAATTTAACTTCCAAAATTCACTTAAAATATTAATTTAATTTCAAAATTTTCAAAGAAATCATTAGTTTGAGTATTTTACTTTTTCCCATTTAAATTTACTAGGGGATTCTTTTCTAATTCATCCAACTTCCACAATTCATTATTATTAAACATACCAAAACATGATTTACCACTCTTTTGAATATTTTCACCCATCCATCATGATAACATTCAAGTAGATTTATTCTCAAATAATGAAAACATGATCCTTACCCATAATATTTTAAATAAACTACTTTCTCTATTTTATAATGAAAAATGGAACATAAAATCATTAGGGAAAATATTAAAGTTTAAAATTTATCTTATGATGAAATTTTGTAGGATGTTTTTATTAAATTTATATATCAAGGAGGGGTTTTATCTTTTAAATCATAAAACATGATATTAAAAGGTAAAAGTGCCATGAAATTCTCCTCGTCAAATTTTGATAACTCCCATTATTCCCAATGTCAAAGTGAGGCCATGAAAAATGTTAAGCATGATGAATGATTTGTAAACCCTCTTTAATTATTCACTAAATTTATACATTATTTTTCTATGTATTATTTTTTCATTTATTTCTTTTTATAAAGTTATGATTAGAATAAACATAAAATACAACACCTAACGACATATGATAAAAATAATCTAACTACTAATGTTTATTTTTACCCCAAATCGCTACCCATTCTTTTTTTCATATTTTGGTTCCTATTTTCATTTTCTCATTTTTTTATTCAAGTGGGGAAAGACAGTAAAAATTATAATGAATGAATAAAAAACCTTTCTCATTACCCAAAGTAGCTCCCCAAACTTATTTCATACAATTTATATAATCCATTCCACCAATACTCCCTTCACCCCCAAACTTCAATAATAAAATATCATTCAAATTCTAAGAGGAGTGTAGGAATGGATAAAAATGAATTGAAACATGGATCATCCCTAACATGTTTACTCGTGCTTTCTAAGTGTTGAATATGGATTGATGGAAATAGGGTTTATTATAGAGAAGGGGTATTCAAAATATGACTCAGTCATTTTAAATATGGTTTGTACAGTCATAGCTTTGATAAGTTCAATTGAGTGTTTTGGTGAGTGAAATATTTGAAGATCACTTATGAAATATGATCAAGAATTAAATAATAACTACTTGGTCTATAAATACTCTTGGGAATGGGAATATGATTTTGGAAATTAAATCAAGGAATTATCAATAATAAAAAACCAATTCACATATATTTAAAAAATTCAAATCATGAAAAATGATAGGATAATTTCATTTCCATGAATTGACTTATTGCCTCAAATTTTGAGTCCTCATTTAAATATCCATTATTTAATTTAATCACCAAAATTTTCCATTTTACTCATTCAAAGTCATTAGAATTGAAATCTAAAACATGGAATCACGTTATTCATAAGAAACTCATTTCTCCTAGATAATTCAAGTAAATCATAATTCATGCATAAACATTCAATTATAGTTTAAATCTTAAAATAGGTTTTTGGGGAAAATATAGTGAGTTTTAAATATAATCATTAAAATGGAACTCTCTTTCACATGAAGCTTAATCCTCTTTCCTCATCCACTATTATGGTTGAATTTTTTCATCATGGTCCTACAAAATATAATTACTTAATTAATCACCACGATCATGTTATTTATGCTCAAAATGACAAGGAAGGGTGGGCCTCAAGCTAGAATAATAAAATTGAAATCCTAGAAAGCATATAAAGATACGTCTTGGTATGATCCCCCAAGTGGGACCTAAAATTTTACATCCTCTATAGGGTTGTACCAAATATTATCCAAAGTCTGATTGTTGATGAATATTATTTTATTTTAACCACCAAATGTGTCTTTTACCATCTTCCATATCTTCGTTTTACATGAGGAATGACCTAGGGATAGAGTATACCTGATCCCCACCCTTCAAAATAAGATATAGCTTGCAAAGAGGGTGTTGGATTAACTATGGATAATACACCTCTCTAGTTTCTATTTGTAAAAAATCTTATTGATTTTCTATTTATTTCATTATATTGTTTGCCTAAATTGAATGATCAAAGAGAGAATAAGAAGGTACTTTTACTTTAAGCGAATTTTAATTTTAATTTTTGACTAGAAATTTATCTCTTTCAATATGAGTATCCTCTGTCTTGATTTTCTCATGATTATCAACTGGGATTTATTAATGGTTTTCCTCAAATTTATGTTATCCAAAATTATGGAGCTTTATGTGTTCCTCAAATGGTTCATGTATAGTTTATTCATCATCCTCTAAAGCATGGAATGGATTAAACAAATATAAAAATTCATAACAATAAGGTGTGATACTCAGATCAGGTTTAATGAAATTAGGAAAAAAATATTTCAAATAAATATTATCTCCATAATTTGTTTTTAGTTCAATCACTACCTCAGTGGTATGTGCCTCTATAATTTGTATATCAATGGATTGAGGAAGGAAGTTGGTCTCCTCCATCATTTCTATAAATTCCACCACTTTTTTTTCTTCCTCATATTTCATGGATAGAGTGACATGCAATGGTACTTTATCTTTGAATTTTTAAGGATTTTGAAGATTGTGTTATATCAAATATTCATTATATAATTTATCCAGATGTTTTTGATCTCCCACGGTTATTTCAATATTCTTATTTTTCTCATCATGAATCCACTCTTGCTTAATGTGGTCTTTTTGTATTTGTCTCTTTAGATACTTCAGTTTTGTATACTCCTCAAGCTCAACCTCGACCACCTTAATCTATTCATTAATATAGGGAGTCTTCGGAGGCACTACATTATTGGTATTTAGTCTTTTATAATCAAAATTGACCCATAAACTATATCATCTAATTCATGAAATGAAATTCTAGTTTTATTACCTTTTATCATAAGCTTTCCCAGGTCAGTGAGTTCATCGAACTTTTGTAGAATAGATACCTCTATTGAATTATGAAATACCTTTTCTTGAACCTAAGAGTGATTTTTCAATGAATTGAAAAAATGGTTTTTTGAAAACATCATGGATTTTTGAAGTTATTATTTTTAATAAATTCAATAAAATCAATCTAAAATGTGAAAATAGAAAATTTAAGAAAATAACTGATTGGATCCCTAGTAACAATGCTAGCTTTGACTGAATGCTTTGTGTAGGGAGTGAAAAAAATTATTTTCTTAATAAATCATAGAGGATGACCAGGGTCATCTTAATTGAGCAGCTTCTTCAGTTAGTTTACTCACTTGATCTAAATCACATAAACTAATTTTTTTATTGTTTTGATTATTTTATGAAAAAATGATAATTTTTTTGGGTTTTCTTATATTATTTTCTAAAACAATAAAATGTCATAAAAAATTATAATTTAAAAGAAAATATAATGAAATTATAAATAGAATGAATTAAGTAAAAAATATCATGGTTTTGGGTTTGTTTTTGTGTTTAATAATTATTCTCCTTTATTAGTTTGATTTTATTTTGATAATATAATCATGAAATATCATGATTAATTACTATTATTTTTATTTAAATGTTTTAAAATCATTGAATTCCTAAGAAATATAAATTCATCATCCTCTTATAATCAAGTGTGATGACAAACCCTGGTCATTGGTGTTCCATCTTCCAAAACTCAGATCTTTCGATGTTGTTTCATCCATTGACTCGATAAACTCCATCGTTTTAAGAGTTATCCAATGAAGACAGAGGAAAGAGATTAAACAAAATAATATAAATAGTTTGATTTTCATTTCATGGGGGACACTCACCACACTAGGGACATTCTTTACACCCATGAATGTTACCCATATCTACCACCAACATAAAATTAACTTCTAGAAAAATTCAATAACACCTTAACCTCCCCAAGGAAAATGAATAGGTTAGACTCCCATTATTGGGAGTAAGAGATCACCATGGTGGAGATATGAGAAGAGAATAAACAAAATAAAAATAAAATAAGAGAAAGAGTGGGAGAGAAAAAAATAGAAGAAGAAGATGGAGAGGTAAGAGTAAAATAATAAAATAAATAAAGAAAATAAAATAAAAATAATATTTTCATAATAATAATAATATTAATAATATTAATAATAATTAAAATAATATGAATTAAAATAATATGAAGAAGAATAAAAATAATTGAGGAATGGTGTTAGTGGAAAACAATTGGAAAAATAATTAAAATGCATGTATATTTTATTAAAATAGAAGAATAATTACAAAAATAAAACTATAAGAAAAATAAAAAAAGGAAGATGAAAATATTAGAACAGAAACATGTGTCATCTTATTTAAGGCCTTCTCCTCATAGATCTCAAACTGAACTCCAGAAATAAAGATATCTTCTCTATTTATAAAGGTGGATATCATTTAGTGGTGGTATCATTGTTTATTAATTATAGGATACTCATATCCTCATTAAAGATCTCCATTGAGATCCAAATATCTTTTTATTGAGTAAATTAAAATTTTCCATGAGGATTATTGTGTTATCAGATTTTTAGTGGCCTTTCAAAGTGTGGGACAACCACCTTTTTCATGCATGATTTAAGTAGTATCAAGGTCATATTTTCCATGTAGCAAGGATTCCAGAGAGTTTTAGAAGTGGTGGTGACCTTAATGGGTTTCGAAAGTGGTGGTATGTGCTATCTCATCACCTCCAGCCTTCAAAATGGCCAGAGTAAATTCGAATCATTCTTCATGGGGGTCATAATTAGTCATCAATGGTGGAATTTTTGATCCTAGACTTCATTGTGGTGAAAGGAGGTTATGATAGATATTTAAATGGGTTTACATAGAATCATTAAATGTTAAATAGTGGAAGCTGGTAGCTGAGAACAATGTTGGAGTAGTAGATTGTGGCGACACATGATGGAGAGTGGATGAAATGAAAAGTAGCCTCTAAAAAGCATGTCCCACAACAAAACATGATGTGGTTCTTCAATAATTTATAAGGAAAGGTACATGATGGAATAGAAAAATACCTTTAGTAGGGTGGGATCAAATACTATACAATCACACACAATATATACTGGCCAAACACATACAGGTCATGTAGCACTTGGGCTCACTATGCTCCATGCGAGGTTCTTCATCCACGAACCACCATACAGAGGATCATCACTCATTCTATCCTATACCATGATCATACCTTCCTTGGAGATGACTTATCTTGTTGATCTGACATGGGATTGTCTAGCTGATTGGCTCACTTGAGGTTGAGGCCATGCTTTGGGATGTCTAATATTATTAGTTTGTGAAACAAATGATAAACACACACATAAAACATATTTGAAAAGAAAATAGAAATAAATTCCTAATCTATAAATCATTGTCAATTTAAAAAAAATTATCCATTATAATTCCATAATTATGAATTCCAATTTCTTAGTAAAACATTAAAATTTGTGGGGTTCATCATAGAAAAATATTCAAAAATCATTGAAATTTGATTAAAAATACATACAAAAAACGACTATATCAGAGAATCAATTGTATCTCATGTTAGATACTAAAGGTTTAATTGGAATAAGACCAAATGAAACATTTAAACCATTATACTAATCAAAATATGGTTTAGTGATGGGTGTTTTATTATTGATTTCTTCATTGGGTTGGCATACATTGGTCTACACATGATAATTAAGGATGGTTCAATGATCAATATGACATGATATGTTGACTAAAGTTAAGGAATACCTAAATACCTATTCTTATCTAACTCCATATTATAATAGATAAAATCTATATTAATTGGACACATGTGAAAGTGACATAATATTTTTACGAGATATGCTACAACTATAGCGGTAGTGGAATAAGTTCAAGGGATTTGATAACATGTGAAATTTCACAAATGATTATCATTAAGATAATTTTTCTTTAAAAGAGAATTTAGATGGGAGGATTTATTAAATTAAAAAAATTGTAAGTAGACTAATAGGGGTGATAAGACAAAGAGTGGGAGATTTTAAAATGTATGATAAGGGGAATCATGGATAGAGAATAATGAATTTGAAATTGGAAGAGAGATAGGTAGATACTCACTCTGTAGATAAGAACCTCTATACCTCATATATTTTTCTTATTTTTATTTATAATATGATTTTATTATTTAAAATTCATGCATATAAAAAAAATTGGTTAATTCATTCAGAGGATATTTTAGTTTTTGTTTTTTAATTTAGTCATGTTATTTAATTCATTCTCTAAGATTTAATTTCTTTCTTATTTATGATTTTTACTTCAATTCATTCTGTATTTTTTTGATTAATCAATGGATGAAAATAAATATTGAGTCAATATTTGAATAATTTTACCCACTATATAAAATCAATAGATTATGTTGATGAGACTAGAAAATAAACATTCATAGATGATTGATACTTTTTAGAATGGGTACTTGGTTATTCCATTTTCACTTCTATAAAATACACTTCTTGAAAAAGATTAAGCTGATGTGCAGTGGTATTTATAATTCTCAATAGAGATTATAATCATTTTTTTGATCATGTTTTAAAATATTTTGAACTCTTTTCTCAATATCATCATATTATTAATATAATACCTCAATTAATATCTCCGTTGACATCATTTTGTAATTTTTTCTACTTCATAATTCTAAAATCTAATATTTTTGACACCACACACTTACCAATTCAATAATATTTCATTATTTCTATTATAATTATAAACATAAATTTATATCACACAAACATTTATCCACTATTTTATTAGTTTAGTGATAATTAAATAACTTAGATCACTATCCTTCTTCCCTTGGGGTTTTAAACTTAATATATATTCATATATTGGTTTATAAGTGACATTTTCACAACCATGAAGAAGTCTAGGACAATGATAATTTGGATCCATCACTGGGGAATTATTCATGTTGTGTGTAAGGAAGTTTCAAAAATTGAATAAACAAAAAACACTATTTATAATTGCTATAATTTTGTGTGATTATGGATGAAAGTACAAAAAGTTCTCTTATTTCGGGTGTTTCAGGTTTAAAATTTTCTTTCCTCATGTTTTATTTTTTATATAAATTAGTCTCATCTCACAATTTAAGTTTTTATGCATGTAATTATTTCTTTTTTTCATAATGTAGATTCATTTTTATGTATTAGGTTTTGTAGTAATCTAACAACACCTATAAAATTTGTTGAACCAGGATAAATAAATCCAAAACAAGATCTCTATGCTAGACGAATGAAACCATTTTCAAACTAGAAATTAATATATCATACATGATTTAAAAAAATCTACAGTTTAATGATATTTTTTCCTTTTCTATTATTGATTACAGTCACCATGAATAAATAAAAATATTCAATATGGAGAATATTGATATGAGATTAGAGTCTTAGATAGTTCATATACTATATTTCATTCTATAAAACACACACTCAGTTGAGTGGGAATTTCCACTTTTATAGATACTTTGATGAAAATCCTTGAGTGACAAAACATTTCAAATGCTTTATAACACATTAGAAAATTATTTAGCAAACTCATTCATAAATTCATCACAATATTGAGTTATATCTTATGCAATTACTTATTAATGATAACCAATGTGGAAGAATTATTAGAATGATAAAGAATGTAATTCAAATACATAGACCACCAATGAGAGTAGGATAATATTATATACCATTCCATGCAATCATAATATGATATTAGTTATTTAAACCTTAATATTGAGAAATAAATGTAATGAAACCATGAATTGTGATATCCCTCCACTGCTTGATATAATATAAAAAATGAATTATAATTTTGGGTTTTATAGAATATCTCATTTATTATATTGTTTGTTTGATTATTTAAGTGATAAAATTCATATTTTTTATGTTCTTGTAATTAATTCTCTTGTCTATGTTAGTAACCAAAAGATAATTGTTTAGAGTTGGAATCATTAAAGTTGTAATTTTTTCATATATTGGGGTTTTTAGAGGAATAAATTTTGGTAGAGTTCCTACAGCCAGCCATGGTAGCCTCTACAATTTTAAGAAACCTAACACATTTTTGGGTGAAAACCAAAAAATTAATTAAAGTTGTAATAAATTCTAATGAAGACTAACTCTAATATTGATGAATACCATAAACATTGTATTAAATATTTTAAGGATCATGAAAATCAAATTTAAGTGTTACAAAATCATGATTTTGAGTTAAAATATGATTAAATATTGAGATAAATTTTATTTTAATAATATTGAAACTAACTTGGATGATTTTGAGAATTAAAATGTAGTGTAAAGAGAGGAAAAAGTTAAGGAACAAACTACTAAATTGGAAGAAATTGAAAAGGAGGGAGAATATTTTGGAATAGTGATCAAATAAATAAATAAATAAAATAGTAACCATTTGATTTAGGAGACCCTAAATGAGGATAAAGTAGACTTTAATGAGAATAAAAAGGAGTAATATAAGGATACTAGTGTGTTAGAGTTTTTTAAAGAGGTGAAATTACAATAATTGAGGAAGTTACTCAAGCACCCTTGTATTTAATCTTCTATTATAAGACAAAAGTAAATGTTTAATCTAACTTATACATGAATTTGTTAAATCCACTTATGTTATATCTTATATAATTCCACTTTCATGAGATAAAATATGTAATACATACTTGAATGATAACAGTTATCATTCAACCACCCAAACAATCGATGAGAGTGGCAATATATCATATACAATTCTATGCATTTATATTAAAAAATGAATCTTACCTTATGATTGAAATGTACGTGACATGAAAAAATGAATTATGATATCCCTCTATCGTAATATTTGATATAAAATTTTACATCATGTGTAATTATTTCTTTTGGGAATATCTCTTTCATTCTCCCACTAACACTAAATCCTAAAAGAAATTTTCTATTTAATATTATATTATATTATATATAATAACATATGAAATCATATACAAATATCATTTTCAATATCTTATGAAATACTCTTGGAAAGATATCATTAACTCTACCTTGTATCACATCATATACAAACATTGTGAACACCCATCCAAAATGGTTTTTGGATTAACTCTAAAACACATTTAGAGAAACTCCCTAAGTCAAAATCAATCACTATTTAGTTAAACAAAAAGTGTGACCCCATGGGAATTTGTAGTGTGGAAAAAATTGATTCTCTAAAACCATAAATGTTTTTAAATAGAAGCCTATAAGAATGAATCAATTCTACTCAATCTACAAATATATTTAGAGTAGTCTCAATCAAACTCATGTATAGCTATACTTAAGTCCACAACCCACATCACAAGTATACATGAACTCTAATATGTTCCCTTTTTAAGACGTAAAATATTAATTAGAAATAGAGTATATCAATCCCATATATCTAAATTATACAATCTCAATTCTTCAAATATAAATTAAACACTTTTATTAATATATCACATTTCATTCATCTTTATAGATGACCACATCACATGCCCATCATTTGAGTAGATAAGGAAATAATATGTAGTATCAATGATTGTATTCACAGTCCTCATTATATATCAAACAAGGGAACAGATATCACACTCTTTATATGGGAAGAAAATTTCTATCTTATTTGAGCACCAATTTATGATATGAGAAATAACATACTCAACCACCCATGATAAGATAATCCTCAAGGATTATATAACAATTCTATCAAATTATGACATTTGACATGGTTGGAATCTCACTAAACTTATCTATATGGGATACTATGATCTATTCACCAATATAATAAAAAATATATTGTTTGGGACACTCTATGTGGTAAAGTAAATGGTTCATCTATCATAAAAATTTTTCCCTCATGAGTATATTCCATATATCTATAAATTAATCTTGAAAATACATAAATTTTTATTTTCTTCACAACATATAATACTCCATGAAAAACATCAGTCATGAATAACTTAATTTCAAACATTCAGAGTTCAATCATCATTAAATTTTGTGAAATTCATATCAATAAATACATTTATATAGCCAACATGAATGAATGATAAATTATATATTTATTTAATATGATATATTTTATATTATTAAAACTAATTTAAGAATAATTAGCAAATACCTACATAAGACCCTATCTATCATATCATATATGATAAACTACCAGATCAAACATATATTTTCTATACCTTATAGGGTTTTATTAACATAATATATCATATTACATTCCTAATAAATCTCAATGTAAATATCTAATAATTCACTTCCACTAAACTCTTTAGTGAGTGATATATTTTAAGAAATAAAGTTCAAATAATGGTGAGAGTTAAAAACCAAATTCTTAATGTATAACTCCTTTACCATATTGAAAATCATCAACTTGACAATATCCAATATTATGATGTTAATAAAATTTATTTTCAACAAAAAACTTTTTAAGAAAATCATCATCATTCTTAGAATCCTTTTATCAAAATTATCCATGAATACATTTTTTAATGAATGTAACTATTTACAATATTATTTACCATTACATCCTAAACGTCCTTATAATAAAGTTACATTCACTTTGTTATAGTAATTAAATGTAATTGTTTTCATTTAACCACCTTACCCTAAAAGTATTTTATGATATACATTTAAATATACTTTATAATTTGACTACAATAATCCTTTATGAAATAGTGATATTCACTTTCTAATGGGATTTAAATGTAACATTTTCCTTTTTAATTTACCCTCACATATCCAAAGATATTTAATAAATTAGGTTCAAATTATTTTGTTTTTTGGATGTTATAATCACTTTTTTGTTAATTATAAACTTCTCATGTCTAAACATACAACCACTAGACTCTTAAACACTATATTCTCTTGAGAATTTCATGATACTAGAAAAGTGTAGCCAGAGGAAAAACCTTTGACCATTTATTAACAAAACAAAAGTTTAGTAAAAAAGCACCATAGACCAAACACAAAAACTACATACCATCAAGGCCAAACCCATCACTATATCCATGATAAAAATCTTCCTCCGCAGTCACTGATTTCCACTCTGAGATTTCATAATGCTTTAGAACGTTGGCATACTTCCTTCTAATATTCAAGCGCTCCAATGAAAGAAATTCATTATTAATTTTAATACCTTTATTAGATCCAAAGACCGCCCCACCTTCTCTTATGATAGAGGATCATGTGGAAAATAGTTTTGGAAAATATAAGTAATCCTTCTTCAGATTTCTTCATGGTGAGGCAATCATATCATCCGGATTCCCAAACAACTTCTTCCTCCCTCCCGGAACAATGTTCTGATATGATGGCCTAACCATGCCCCCCTCATTTTCTTAATCACTATCATAAAAATCCCCCCATTTTACATGGACCTACATCTCTTGATATTTCACATTCTGATCCTGGTGTAGATGACAGTTCACATCAATCATAGAAAGGAAATATGGGTGATCCATCATCTCCTGGCATGCACATATCCCATTACCCAAAACATCATTCACTGCAACATCTTCCTGAGGATCGATCTATAAATTGGCTTCCACTCCCTCATGCTCCAGCCCTTGAAATCGGTTTCCTGTGGATACTGTGACTAGCACACCACCATCCTCATTAGTCTATCCATAAATCCCAATAGAAAAACCCTCTAGATCCCCCAAAACATGACTAACATCATAATTCTTCGTTGCAACATGCAGCCTGTTATCCACGGCTATATCCAATGTAGGACCCTGCTTCCCTTCACTCACACTGCCACTACTACACCCCTTCCCCTGACAAGCATAACACTCATCTTCCAGCTGCTATCAAGAGTATAAAGGCCATCATAAGGGGCCCTTTTCTCTTGTTGATTCTTCCCTGCAACCACAGGTCCACTTGAAGCCATACCACCAGAATCAGTAGTACTCTAGACTGCAGTTCTCTTTACAGCATCCCCCCGATTCAAGTCGTGTCTAAGTCTGTTCAGTACTATAGATACCAAAGGATTAGCTGGAACCCCTAATGGTTTCCCCAGAACCGATGCAACTCGGGGTCCCAGGTCATAGGCATTTCCATGTCCAACATCCACTGAAGGCATCCTCCCCCTATCAACAGTTTTATCAATCCTCTTCTCCAGAACTGATGACCCCTTCTCATGGATCCACTATGAAACCTATATTATAAGTGCCCCAATCTATTGCAGGTTGAGTATTAATCCTTCCATGATTCATAAACCACAGCCTGATTCCATCTAAATTCCTAACCCACCAAAATCCAGATCCATTCCACCAAAGGTTGAGAGATATCCACCTCAACACACAACCAAGGGTTGATCGGGAGACTCACAGTGGCTATATGAGCATCAGAACATAGGATACGACCTAACAGGTTCCCAAGAATACGTATAATCATGGGATTTCGTAAAGGTAAGGGTAGATGAGGAATACTTACCCAAATCAGAATAGAGGTTGGATCACGATTCATACAGAAATCGAACATCCATCAAAGAAGAAAAAACTTGCAACCATTGCAACGCCTGGGGGCACTGGGCCATGGACGTATCAAGTATTCCTCTAAGGTGAATCGAATCATAAATTGGCGACTATCCATAAGGCCGACGATCATGCGATCATTCAGATCCCATTTTCCAAAAACAAACCGATCAAATTCATCGATCAATGGTCTTTCAGAGTTGAATTGAGCCACCAGAGTTAGGTCTAAATAACTCGTCACTTCAGAGAACTCTAATGTAGAGAACAGGCGATGAGGGTTACCAAGGTGAAGATCAGGATCCTTCGTACTTAACACAATCACTGGGAACTCTGAGAGTTAATTATGGTTGGAGAAGGGTACAAATGGGGTTCGTGGCTTTGGAGGCAGAAAAATCAAACCATCCTCCCCCTTCCCACCGCCAGGAAGGGGGGGAAATCTTTTTCGGTCATGAGATAGGGTTCCAGAACCATTTTTGGCTTCGATAGCTCTAGCCCAATCATGATCTTGATAATTTCATGAAAAGATACACAAAATATTTTATGTTTTTAAATAATTTATAATTCTTATTACTAGTAATCTTCAATATAAAAACCATCAATATTGTATCTTATATATAATTCTATGTGTTTAGATAATTTTTAACTAAAAACAAGACTACATATCAAAATATTCCACTACTCGGTGGTATGAATATCTTCCCTAAAATTTTAATAAAAATATGGATAAACACTAAATTTTTTATCCTTTTATCCATTAAAAACATGTTACTAATCTTAATGAATCATAAATCATGTTTATTGAATTTTAAATATCATATTATTCATAAAAACACATTATTAATAAATAAAATCACTTATTATATAAGATAAATGAGATGAATATACACATTATTTATAAGATTCATTATAGCATGATAAATCATTTTCTATTCAATTTAATATTGTAGAAACTCATTTCTTTATCCCTTTAATAAAAAATAAAATACATATCAATTAATCAATTTATTTTTAACTCATGTATTTTTATATCACTAGAAAAGTATACATATGGTATCACATATCTTTCAAAACCCATTATTCAATTTCTATAACACTGCGGCTTCGGCCCCAACCTTTAAAAAAATATTGAGAGTCTACTAGAAGAAAAATTGTTGGACTCCCTAACTAAATTTTGTTCTTCTAATTTAATATTTTACCCACTTTTACTCTCATACCCAAGATATCATATTCTCAATTTAATGATATTGAATAATTATTTATTATGGATTAATCCTTTCTATAAATAATTTAGTTTCATAACATTTCCATAGCGTACAATAATGTGAATTCTTTAACCATAATAAACCTTATAAGAAATATTAAGTACCCTTAATCCATTGGTATACTCTATAATTTTGAATATATTAGTAGATATTATGTTTCATTAGGTTATTTTTTTTCTAATAACATTGTGACCTTATATTAATTGATCTATGTTTCTTAAATGTATCTAAATTCACCTATTAAAAAATCTCAAATCTTAGTTACTCATTAAAAGTTTACTCTAACACCAAAGCAATTTATATAAGAATTTTCATAAGTTTGCAGACTTAGGATGATCATATATAATGCTTATCCTTTTAAAATATTTATTTCAATGTTTTTTGTATGATGATGATTCCATTAAATACTATACATTTTTTTATTAGATGTGTATCATTTATTATTACAATTTAGTCATAAATTCTATTAATTCGGATCCCATTAAATTAATAACACCATTTAAATTTAATTATATCCATTAATGATCCATGATCCATATTTCACTCATAAATGATCCCAATTTAACATTTGTCTATACAAATATCAATTTAGGTTTGGAATACTCACAATAATACCATATATTGATCTTAGGTAATCGAGCAGACAATTATTTATTGAATACATCATATAAATAAACAAAATTATCTTCCTTTTGTATCCATATGATGGGTTTCCCAACTAAGTGTAACCCAAATAAAATTGAATGATTTGGTTACCTAACTCTTAGGGTAATCAATTTTCACATTTTTATAAATAACATAATCTATGGTAATCCTACTTTGGATGAACATGCCTGATTAAATGATTGAGTTCTTGAAATGTGTCACTTTGGAAGATATGTAAAATATGGTTTATTAAATTTTATTTATCTCACCATATTATATCTTGTTATTCCCTTTATATATTCATTATACAAATTATTTATTTTGGAATCATATACATTCCACTAAATTAGTATGTTCAAACCATATTGATGTGTAACTTTTCACACATTTAACAGTCTGTTTTACTCACCCAAAGATTGATTCCATATATAGTTGGTCATATCCAAATGCATATCATGCATAAGGTAGAATAAATCTTTCATGTAATGGTTTATAATTATATAAAATTGAAAATATCAACATGAGTAAGCCCAGAGTAATAGATTTCCAATTTCCATTATATAAATATTTAACACAAGCTATATATTATATACATAATATTATTTAAAATTTTATTAAATGAATAATAAAAAATCTTTTGATGTGTTATAAATAACATCCCAAATAAGACCATTAATTTGAATAATTCATATTTCTAAAATATGATAACATTATATTTTAGATATATTTTTTATTTTATTAACACTTAATAAATATACCATACGATCTATAAATGAAAACTTTATGATTTTAACCATAAACCATTTCATATAATTTGGTTAAAGTTATTTTTAATATTAAATATTAATATATGGGAATATTTAATAATAAATTTATCATAAATATAATATAATTAACTATAACTCTTTATAATTAATTATGTTATAAACATTTTATATATTAATAAATTTTTGTAGAATAAATTTCCAATTATTTATAAACAACTTATTAATATTTAAATTCAACCTAAAATTGAATTTTAAGACTAATTTTGTTTCTTTACAACAATATTTTATGATCCAAGGTGATTTATACGACAGGACTGATAGGACACGACTTTTTTCTCTATCAATCAAAACTTTTGACTAATATTAATATCATCAATGATTAACCAAAATGAATTATCAGTCTTATTTTATGACTGATATCCTAATAATTATCGATGTTATCAAAAATCATATATAATGATAGACATCGATATTGATTTAATGATTTGAAGAATTTTTTTGAAAAAAGGAAGAGTATAAACATTAAATATGATTTACAAGAGTCATATGATATGATTAGTACAAATACATAGGATTTATATTGATTTATGACCTATAATGTCACTATATCATATGTTATGAGTCAAATGACAAAAAAACTGGATTTAATTTTATGTTATATAATATGATACATAATACTGTATAAATATTTTTCATTTCAATCATCATTTCAATAATATATCAACAAGGTAATCATTGATACCATTGATGGGGTACATTTAGATCTAAAAATAATATCTAAACATGATGAAGTAGTATAAGTAAATCAAATCCCATATCTCTATTATACATATTAAAACCATGAATAAACTATAAATGATGAAATCGTGTGTACCATACATCAAAGCCATGGATTATTGCAAGTGTTGAATTTTTTATACTTGATGATGATCACCAAGTAATAATATGAAGAGTCATCCTTTTGTGTTTTATCCATGAACTATTGAATCTCTCATTTTATATGAAGGCTCCAACTCCACAACATGGTGTGCTTGCACCGCACAGGGAAAAGGAGGATTATGAGGAGAGTGTTGGGTATTGACCATTAGATTGTTCTAGTGTGGTATTACATGATATCATACACATACTATTTCAAATGGGTATATCACCTTATATAGATCCCTTTCAGATACTTCTTAATAACCCGCACATTTACTCATGTGATCTAATACATGAGTAAATGCTTCGGCCAACTTGTGTATAAATGAATTAACTCCCTTACATTACATCTCATTTAACACCTCCTTAATGAAAAACAATATAGAACAAATCCTTGAATGATTGTAGTTATGGTTATTTTTCCTAAGTAATGTATGAGAAAATCATAATAACATATAATATTCCATACAATCATATTAATATATCAATTTATCAAACCTTTATATTTAATGGGTAGTGGTAAGAAACCATGCATTTCTATTTATATTTATTATACGATATGATTTATCCTTTTTCATCACATTTACCTTGGTATTTTCGACATATATTCTTTATGTATATGATTAATAAATTGTTTAAGTGATAAAAGTTTTATTGTTTAAGTACTTGAAGTTGAGCCTTTTTTACTATAAACTAATAAATCATTTTGGGGATTAGAATCAATAAATACATATTTTTTCACATATTGTGGCTACATGACCATAATTATTGGTAGTGAACCTATAACCCCCAAGGAATATGATATAATTTTATGAAATATAAAAACATTGTGAGCCCATTTATAAAAATAAATCATACATGGAACAAATTCTAATGGAGATTAGTGCTAGGATTGAAAAAGACCATGATAAATTTATTTAAAGATTCCATGATCATTAACATAAAATTAAATAGTTACAAAGTCTATTCTGGTTTTTACAAGTGATGTTTAAATAATAAAGAACAAATTTAAAAAATGTGTAATAAAGAAAATAACATGGGTGAATTTGAGGATGAGAGTGTTGTGGAAAGTGAGGTAAAAATAAAGGAATAAACAAAGGAATTAAAAGAATTTGAAAAATATGAAGAATAATTTGGAATTATTATTAATTTAATAAATGAATAAAACAGTTATCATTACATTGAGGAGACCCTAGAAAAATAATATATGGAGGAACATTATTGTAAGGATGATTTTTAAGTGTGTACCAATGTGTTAGTGTATTTTTAATAGTTTTTATAATAATGGTGGAAATTTTTTTATTTCATGAAATAGTGATTCCTTAATGGGGTTAAAGAAAAGAATTTCCAATTACATTTCTAATAGAAAACCCATAGTATCTACTTGTATTTTCTTTGTGAAATATGAATTTAAAGTGCATGGAAAACTCATTAAAGAGGAATCACTTATTGAATATTACTCAAACAATTTCCCTAAAATAGTGAGGGAAGAGAGAGAGAGAGAGTCCAATGTTGAGGAATTGGTGGAAGATAAAATTAAAATTGAAAACATAAATTATGAATAGTTTTAATTTAATTTAATATGTGATCTTCCATTTTTATGGTTTTAACCCAATAAATTTTCTATTATATAATGGTGAAGAGTTTAAGGGAGTGATATTTGAAAAAATGTTTATTTTTAAACAATTTATTCTTAATACTCTCATCTATGTCTTATTTAAATCCTTGATCAAAGTCATTGAAATTTAATTTTATCAGTTAGTGGTAAATATTATTAATCTATATTTTCCTAATATGGTTTTTCTTAAACCTAAACTATAATGTTTCTCCCCTAAAATTTAATTTGAAGAAAAAATTATCAAATAATTTTTATGGGGGTCTGAATTTTAAAATTTGAACCTAAAGTAGAAATTGAACAAAAGTTATTTAGTTTAAAAATAAATAATTATTAATAAATAGAAACTACTAGTTTCCTTTTTATAGTTTAATAATCTTGGAAGAACAACCTAATGTAACAATACTTGAAATTGTAAATTTTCATAACAAACATAAATAAATTATTTCATTTTCATTAATAAACCCCTCATATATTGATTTCATTGATTGGGGTGTTGATCATAAAATGTTGATCAATATAATTCACAAATATGTTGAGAAAAAATTAGGAGATATAATTTTCACTACACACAAGTGACATTAAAATTGATTTGAGAAGTCTATTTATGTAACTAATTTAAAAAAAATCATTTTTTTCACCTTAGTTTTTGAGGATTTTATTATTAAAATTATTTGATAGAGTTAATAAGATCATGAAAAACAAGGGTAAACACCTTATATGTATGTGAATATATATATATATATAATTTCATGAAATCAAGAAATGTAACCATGATTAATCAGTTCAAGTAGTGCAAAACAAGTTCTCTTGTTTTCACGTAAATATAAGATATAAACACTATAAAATTGGAGGGGTGAATTATAGTGAAAAAATAAAATTACAATTTTCATCCTCCTAAAGCAGTATGTTAATCATAAATTTTATCTTCCAATAGAATAATAATATATAAAATTATAAAGAATATATAATTTAAATTTAACTCATTGTAAAGTAACACAACCAAACTAAATAATTATGCATAAAAAAATTCAGTCTTTCAGAAATTCCCAATATCTTTAAAATATAGAAACACAACAGAAATTCAAAAAAAAAACATAGAATAGTTCTAAAATAATACACAATGTATCAAATATAGATTCAAATAATCCTAAAATGATATTATTACGAACACATTTTAATTAACAAAAGTCCTCACTTTTGTCCTATGTGACAGGAGGATCAAATACCAAATACAATTATCCCTATTTCAAATAACTAGAACATCCTCAACTATAAACCTTTCAGAAATAATATATTTATCCCCAATGTTTTCAACATCATCCTAGTTGATGGTGTATCTTTTATAATATTCATGAAATTCATCGATCAAATTGATCCATAGAATATCTCTATATCTATCCCTATAAGACCTTAATTATGATATATTAGATGACCCTCAGTCTTTCTATCCCTAGAATCCCCTGAACTCAATAATGATAATTAGAATTAATACAATACGGAATAGTGAACATATTTACAATGAAACACCACATAAAATTTTAGCACTTACTAAAACAATTAGAAAGAGAAATTTTGCCGATCTGATGTGATCATAATAAAAAGTAGTTATAAAATATCCAAATGATCAATGAATGATATTTCTCTTTAGGTAATGTTCTTTGTATTCTATTGGTTCTTAATACTTGGTTACTATTTATATATGATATTATAACTAACTCAAAAGTTTTAATTCTTCATTTTTTTAGATCTATTGTAATGATAATGAAAGTAGTAACTCTGTATTTTGATGCACTAAGATCATACTATATTTTAAAATTAAATAAATCAGTGCCACTATAGTGATCCAAAATAGGGTGAAGGTAACCTAACATCAAACCTCATCTCTAGATATTTTATTTTTTCAACATAATGTTATTGAAATAAAATTATTATAATTCATACTATAAAAATCCAAATGAAAAAAACTTTTATATTATTTACCTTATTATTATGTGTATTTTGATTATCAAAAAACAAAATCAAAGGAGTCATTGAATAAAAAATCTACCTCTGTTTGAAAATAATTATACACACAAATTAATTTAAGTCTAACTAAATTTTGAATAAATACTCCATTTATGTTCTGATGAAATAAATTTCTTCCATTTTTCTCAAAAATTTGAAAACAAAATCATTAATAATAAATAGGATAAGTAGAATTAGTATCCGTATTTATTAACCAATTAAATGATTATAAATTTTAAAAAATTATCCTCTCTTTAATAATGAAAATATATTTTCACACTTTATTAAAAACTAAAAATCTATAAAAAAATTCTCAACATTCATCCCCAAAAATAATTACATTTTTTTTTGAAATTTATGCCACTTTTATTTTCTAAATGATGTAGAAAATTTAATAAAAATGAACCGGAGATTTAAAAAATATATTTTCTTTTAATTCATAAAACACCCACAAACATGAATATATATGTATATATTTATATATCCCCCTTGATTATTCGACAAGATAAATGAGATGATCAAGGTAAAAGTAAAATAAAATTAAAAAAGATTAAAGAGACCGAACTACCCAAAAGTTTTCATTTTTATCCTATAGATGAACTTTTTCATTCTTTCATGTTTCCAAAAAAAGTTCAAAATTAAACTTACTAACATATATTTTTTAAAGTTAGATACCTATAAATGTAACATCCTAACCTAGGTGTCACACACCGATGCACTAAGCCAGTCAGTTGCATGACCTCTTATGCACCTCCCTGTACACTAGAGGCTTCCAAATATCAACAAGGGTCTAATATCAAACATGGGAAGACTACAAACTCTTTATCAAAGTAGCACAACATTGTAAGTAAACATGAATAACTATAGGATAGACCCAATAAATATTTGAACCAATATCACATGATGGATAAAACTAAGAAAATATAATATATAAAATAAACTATAGATATGTCAGGCCAATACATGTCAAGTGTCAATATGCAGAACCAAAAATAAAAAATACCATTGACAACGCTCAAGTAGGTCCTGACACAAAGTCCATATCCCTCATCCATGCGCCATCCCATATCATCCATCTAATATAGGGTCTTTTCCCTTATCTTGTCCAACAAACATGAAGTCTATTTGGGTACCGACTAGGAAGGTTGACTAGGGTTTGATTAAAACTCAGTAGACCACCACCAACGGTGTCAAAAATAATATATAGTAAATAACATTCTATGAAGTTGTTTAAAGAATAAAAAAATCAATAGGTATATAGTTTACATTTATTCAATTACAATTTATTTAACCGCATAACACTCAGGTTTCCAAGGACACCCGTAATCTTAATTCACACATAAATTCCACTTTTTCCATTCATCATTTCATGTCACACATGAGTTCCATTATCATCATTCATCATTTCAAGTCAAATGTGAATTCCATTATTACTATTCAACATTTCAAATCACACATGAATTCTATTGTTATCATTTATCATTTCAAGTCATATTTGAATGTCATTGTTACCATTCATCATTTCAAGTCACATATGAATGTCATTGTTACCATTAATCATTTCATGTGACATGTGAATTACATTTTTACTAGTCATCATTTCTAATTTCACATGAATGTCGTTGTTATCATTCATCATTTTGATATCACGTATGAATTCCATTGTTACCATTCGTCATTTCAATGAATTCCATTATTACCATTCATCATTTCAATATCACATATTAATTCCATTATTAAAATTTAAAAATTAACTATTAAATATATCATAATATAATATTAATTAATTCAAAAAATAATTAATCACATCTACCTCATTACTAATACAAAAATTATTTTATCACATCAATCCTCTTAATTAATTAACCAATTAATTAAGCACATCAATCTCATTAATTAATACATCAATTAATTAATCCCTTAAATTTTATTAATTAATTAAAAAAATATTTTACTAAATTAAAAATCTAAAATCAGTCATAACTAATTCAACAATTAATTATTCAATTCACAATCCAATATTCTCAATTTTACAATTCCCCCAACTAATTAATTCACCAAATAAATTAATACAATCTATGAAACTAAATTGCTAATTATCTAATTTAAATCCTACAATTAAAAAAATCTAATTGAAATCAAGACTTGGGATTCGAATTATAGACCACCTACCTCAAGATTGATGATAAATGGTCACCAATTAAAATCCCCAATTTAAGGGAACGAAGAATAAGAATAAGATCATGATTCAATTATTATATCCAAGATTTAAAAGAATAATGATCCCTCAAAACTATATTTATATATAGATTCAAAATCATATAAACAACCTTATTTTATCCTTTAATAGGAGTGGGAGAGAGATAGATATCTAAATTAGAATAAAAAACATACTCGGGTGGTGCAGATCTTTAATTTGAGTTTTGATTCACAAAGAATGGAGGTTGGAAGCCTTTGGAATTCATCTGGAAGCCTCCAAAATCGATGGAAGGATGTTAGGTCGTATGAGGGTCGATTTGGGGTTAAATTGGGGGTTTATGTATTTTGAAATCTATTTTTTTTATTAATTAATACTGTATGAATATTTTGTTGGGTAGGGGTGCACGATGTTTCAAATTGTGTACCTTAACTATACTTTTCTTTTGGGAGGGTTCATGGTTCGAAAAAATATTCAATATCCATGTGAATTCCCTCTACCCTAGTTCATATAGTTAGTTGGGTTGGGTATCATAGTTTGGGAAATCTATGTGCCAACCATGCACTTACCCACTTCCTTCCAAAATTAATAATTTTTACCCAAACACACCCCAAGGTAAAACCCTACTGAAAATTACATAATGAAAGTAAAAAAGAGTGCATGTAAATGATCCCAATACATCTCTAAAAAATGTCGAGATTATATAATCTCCCAAAATTATAAAAACTCATCCTTGATCTTTAATCTCAAGCATCTCTATGATTCTGTGTCAAAATGATTAGGTCATTGAGCCCTCATATTTACTTTTATCTACCATGTTTCCTCTTGAACATGACCATGTTTCCAAATACAAGAATTATCCATAGTATTTCCCTACAACACATTCTCATTGTGATCCAACACACAAATCAGCTACTCCTCAAAGGGAGCATCAGACTCAAGTTCAACATCATCCACATCAATCACACGATAAGGGTCAGGGTGATACCCCTAAAGTTTTGACATAGAAAACATCATTTATAGAATTGTACCTCTGTGGAAGGACCATTTGGTATAACACCATCACAATTCTCTCCATAACCTTAAATGGTCAAACAAACCTAGGCACCAGCTTTACATGATTCTATATCCTGTGGTGACCCAACCTCATAGACACCTTAAGAAACACATTATCACCCTCTTGAAACTCTAGGTTTTGGCTTCATATATTAGAATATGAATTCTTTCTACTATGAGTTGTAGTCATATGCTTCTGAGTCAACTAAACCTACTCTGAAGTCTCTATCATGAGACTTTTTCCCAACAATCCTAACTCACCTTCCACCATCCAATATAGAGGGAATCTACATGGACTATAATAAAGATCCTATTATGGTTACATCTATCTAGTTTCCAAATAACTATTTTTAATGGAAAACTCCACAATAGCTAGGTTCTTCTCCCAAGACCCACCAAATTCTAGAAAACATTCCCATATAATACCCTCAAGAACCTTTATAATATGCTCTGACTTCCCATCAATCTATGGGTGGAAATACATACTCATCAAAACCTATTTACCAAGAACATTCAATAATCCGTCCTAGAAACATGAGGTAAAACATGAATCATAGTCTGAAATAATAGTCTGTGGAACCCCATGCAGACAAAATATTTCCCCAATGTACAAATATCCAAGATTTTTCAATAGTAAATTATCCTCTATATGCATGAAATGAACTACCTTCATTAGTTGTTTAACGATCACCAAAATAGATTCATTATTCTGAGTCATCCTTGAGATACCCACCACAAGGACTATAGTAATGTCTTCCCAGATCCATTTTAAAATATGAAATAACTGTAATAAACTAGAAGGTCATTGATGCTCGGCCTTCACCTACTAAAAGTTGTAGCAACATGTCATGAACCTTGAAATATCCTTTTTCATTCCCAGCCACAAAAAAAATTCATCACAGGTTCGTGGTACATTTTGGTCATAGATGGATGTACTGACCACATTGAGGAAGTATAGAAAAAACATTGTATAATACACACCTAGCTCAGGTAGTATCAAGATTAGTTCCAATGTTAAGTGCTTCTTCAACTCCTATAATTCATTCTCACATGCTTCCGACCATTCAAACTTTATCCCCTTGTTGATCAATCATAAAAGTAGTGCCTCTAATCGGTAAAAGTCCTAGATGAATCCCCACTAATATTATGTTAACCCTAGAATTATATGGATATTGAAAATTTTAATTTCTTTCTCATAGGAAACAACTTTGGGAAAATTATCTCGGTCCAAAAACATAGATTCCTTAGAGATTATGTGACCCAAGAAGTGTACTAGGTCAATCCAAAACTAAAACATAGATATATTGAAATATAGTTGATATTCTCTCTATGTAATCAAGATGATTTCAATAAGTTGGGAATCATATCCATGAGTCTTAGAGTACCAAGATATATCATTCAAAAACACAACCATAAACTGATCTAGGCATGGATATAATATTTTTTTCATCAAGGCCATAAACACTACTTGTGCATTCATCAACCTAGACAACATTATAACGAACTCATATAGGAAATAACTACTTATAAATGGAGTCCTCGATATATTAGAAGGTTTAATTCTCAATTGATGATACCCTGGTCTCAATTCAATCTAAGAGAATATAGAAGTTCCCCTCAATTAGTCAAATAGGTCATCGATGCAAGGAAGAGGATATTGGTTCTTTATGGTCATTCTCTTCAACATCAATTAATAAACAAACAAACATAGAGTCACATCATCCTTCTTTGAAACAAGAATAGAGAACACCAAGGCAACGTACTCATACAGATAGTACCCTTATCCTACAACGCATAAATCTTAGACTTAAGAACATGAAGCTTTGTTGGTGCTATTCTTTATGATGGAATAGAAACTAGCTCAGCCCTCGGTATGAGCTCAATTGTAAATTCCACATCTCTATTAGGTGGAATCCTTCAGAAATCTTCATAAAAAACATACTGAAAATTTTTCACTATAGGTTGAATGATATCGTGTGTTATCGCCCCCATCATCCAACAAAAAACATGAAACCTAGGTGGTAATCTTCCATAGTGTCTTGTGAATTGGCCATGCATGGCCCCCCTTGATATCTCACTCTCCGTGGTGAATATAATTGTCACCCTAGAGAGAAGTAAAGGTTAATCTTATATAGTTAACATCAATTTGGGATCAGTATGAAACTAACCTGTCCATACCCTAAATTAGTTCAAATCCGAACATGTAAAGGATGAATGTATCCAATAAAAAATGATACTCCCCAACCTTAAGAGAAAATCCATTGCACCAGAATATTTATCTAGACCTAACTCCCAACAGTGTCTCTATTGTCAACACCCCACTAATAGAATCAATTGTCACACTAAAACCATTCACAAGTTTTTTAGAAATAAAGTAATGAAAATAACTCGTATCAAATAAGGTTCTATAATTCATAGAATCTATAAGAATAGTACCTCTCACTATCAATGGTCCAACTTTTTTATCCACAAGTGTAGGGTGAACTGCTTGCAACTGTCTTTCCCCTATTCTATGTGATAAATTTTGACCTCCCTGAGGTACACCACTCTACTGATATGGGTGATCATTACAAGAAGTGTTATGTCTACTTCCTCTACCTACATAGACAGTAAAACTATAGCTTTTAGACTGATATGTTCTATAAGATCCCCTTCCCTCACCCTAGTTTTATCTAGGTCCTCTATCACTAACTGTCTATCATGGGTTCATATAGAACTTCTGCAGATTCCTCTTCTTGCCACAAGATCGAAACTCTACTGGCGGTCAAGAACAGTGTCTAAGATAGTGGCCTCGCCTACTGCACTGAATACAGTGAATTCGGGTATGGTCTTGAGTAACTGAACCTTCCCTATGGCCACAATTCCTACAATTCTAATGGATAAAACCCACATAGTGACACATACTTCTCTTAGAAGTCATACCTCTTTACCACCTAGCAGAAAAATTCTATCCTACGTTGGTAGCCTTCTTCGCGATCTCCTCGGCTATGAGATCCTGATCCACCACCTCAGCAAACTTCTTTATCCAAAATATGTTAACTGGATACTTAATCTTACATTTAAGTCTATCCTAGAAACACCTCCTTGTAGTTGTCTCAACCCCTTCCAACACTTGAGTAAAGTACTTCAAATCTATAAATCATTCAGAATATTCCATCATGTACATACTCCCTTGATTCAACCTCATGAACTCAACTTCTCTCTCCTTCTTCGGAATCTCTGGATAAAAGTTTTCCAGGAACATCTCCAAGACGTCTTTCTATAACATACTGTCATCCTATCCAATCCAAGCCTAAACGTCCCACCTACACTTCATTGATCCTCACAGCATATAATATTCCAACTCTAACCCCTTCTCATAAAGAGTCTATATATGGTAAATTATTATCTAGATAGATTGAATCCAGAACATTGCGGCCTCAGGTCCACCCCCCTAGTGAATTTCATAGGCTGTTGTAACTAAAATTCTTGTGTAAGGTAATACATACTCTTAATAACACACCCTAGGTCTCTTTCAATTAGTTCCATGAAGCAATCAATGTTCTCATAGAACTACTCATCATCTTCCTCACTCGGCACTATTGGTTCCTTAGCTTCCACTTCTGGTGGAGCATCTCTTGCAATAAACTTTGGTCTTCCACTCAACAAGAATCATCATGGAGGCATATCCCTATAATGAAAAACACACATCTATGGAAACATAACAACACATTATCATTGAATAGACCCATGCTTGACATACATGGACATTAAATTTCTTTTGCATAATACATATTACATGACATAAACAGACGCCTAAAGACCGTTAGTGTCTTTGGAAACTTGGAACACAATCTTATAATCATGGTGAAAGATCTTAAAATCTCCAATAAAGATCTTCCCCTTTAGTTTTCCTACAAAAAACTTTTCATTATGTCCTAGGGAAAAGAAAACATAAAAAAGGGTGAGCTCAAATGCTCAGTAATGGTAAACAAAGGAAATATCAATCATATCATATTCATTAGAAAATCTTATCCTGCAAAAGAGATCATAATATCATGTCATGGGATAAATCGTAGAAGTGAAATGTAATCCCAATTATCATAACATAAGACATGAAACTTTGTGGAAAACACACATAAACATAGATAATCATTTCATATTAGTCTAGGCTCACTTCCTAGACCATCATAGCCGACAAAGTCCATTACGGAACCGAGTTCACTCCTCGTTTCAGCCCTGTTTCACTGAACCGGATTAAATTTCCATTCCAACCAGGTCTATCTCATGAGATATAAATCTTTACCTAATGAATTGTAGGGAGATATAGGTCTAACCCATCTCATAATTAAATAATTCTTACATTTTCCACAAATAAAACATAAATCATTCATCATAACCCAATTTATAAAATGGGTTTCATAAACATCATCCTATCGTAACCTAATCCATATAAAATAAACGGATATCATTTCATCATAAAAGAAATAAAAAAATTTAAATAATAGTGAAATTATAATTGAAACACACCCATATTAAATAATTTCATCTTAGATGGAAAATATTTTTGATAAAACACTGGAAATGAATTCTTAAGAAAATATCCTTTCTTCTTAAAAATCATCTTCTTATCTAAAAATGTCGTCAAATTTTAAAATAAAATTATTTTTTAAAATAATAAAGAAATATTGTAGAGTAATCTTCATAGAAATAAGGCTTTATGAAACCGTAAAAATCTGTTCATGCCGTATAAGTTAAAAAACATTTTCCTCGTACTTTTGCCGGAAAAGTCAAAAAGAACCTTGTATGGTAAACAAAAGAAAGATTCCTTCCACACAATGTGGTAAAATTCAAAAAAGGGTAAAAATGACTTTAAATATATATAGAATAATATTGAACATTTTATGAAAACATGTTTAGAAAACATGGACATGGATGACAAATATAACCCCGGTAAATACTTACGTATAAGCAATCTCAGGTAAAAATGAGATTTCAAAATTATCCCTTACCATTTATAATTGGTGGAATCATACGTGTCATAAAATAAAGAAAATTACATGAATATGTAAATATCATATCCTTCATAAGAAAAATCATAAAACATTCCTGGGAAGCATAAACACCATACAAAATAAATATACGGTGATTAAGGCATATGTCTCACAGAAATAAAAGTGAGACAAAATAATAACTTACCTTAGGTATGATTTCGTCCTTGTGTGTCTAGACCTCCTGTATAATGATTTAAATAATTTAATTTAATTATTCAAGAATCATAGTCATTTTTATGATATCATATATGATTCACTTATGACTTTATATTACCCGTTCATTTGTCAATTCCATGTTGAAGCAACGTTTTGGGTAATAATTGTTTCATGTATCGTACGTGTTTTGACATGTTGTTCTTCACATTATTACTTATATCATTATTTTATTACTTCCATAATTTAAAACATGATTTATATATCATATATATTTAGTATATATATATAATATGTATATAAATGAAATTAAATACACCATTCATGTAGACGGTAGGTCGTACGTACGCATGAACGCTGTTTTCATTTCCTTACTGAATTGAATGGAATTAAGTAAATGAAACATATATATAAATAAATACAGTAGCATTATTATGTCATATATTTCATTATTATTTATTATATATACTTTATAATCATTCTTGAATGGTTAACATGGATAATGAATCTCATCGCGTCGTGGAGACGGTAATCCGTACGTACGCACAAGCGATGATATCATTCCCATATTTATTGAATAGAATTGGAGTGGATGATATAATATCTAAAAATTAGTATAATTTTATAAAAATTTTGTATAGTTATTATTTCCACCATTATACCCATCCAAGTAATGTGGTGGTGGAAAAACAGGTTACACCACGGCGTGGAGACAGTAATCTGTACGTACGCATGCGTAGTGATTTCGTTTTCTGTAGGATGGATTGAAGGTGAAATAGGGTTTTTTCATATTTATAATAACATATCAGTATATTATTTATACTTATGTTATTAATTTATAATGAAACAACTAAAGAAGAGTAATTAGAAGAAGAAATAAATTTGAAAGAATCGGTAAATGATATTACCTCTTCTTTGATGTGCCTCTTCTAAACCTCCTCATAGGGCACTAAAGTTGGTCTTTGAAGAAAACCAGGACCTCTAGTATGTTCCTGGTAATTTGAGAATGAAAATAGGCAGGGTTTGGCCGAGTTTTTAAGCTCAAAATGGAGTAAACAGAAGAGGGAGGAGGTGCCCTTTTATAAGTGAGTAGAGGGTCACTTTTAGAAACATCCAAAATATTAATTTATAAAAAACTCAAACCCCACTTAAAAACATCCAAAGTGACTCAAATTAGAATATGAGATTAATATAGGTTTGTAATCGCATCAACCAATCAAATTTATTCAAGTTTTTAATTTATTTTAAACCTTATCATTTTTATTTATCCTTATTTAATCTATTTAATTTTATTTGTGGTAATAATATTCTAAATTTTAAGTGGTTATAAATACTTACTTATGTGTTTTTAATTGTCCATAATTGGATACTTCATGACATTTTAGACCATATAAATTTCATCATTTAATTTTTAAATATTTTTGTGATTTTTAAACAATTTAATAATATGGTAGTTTTATAAAATATCAATAGTGTCAATTTTGACACTGTTAATTTATTTTAATTTAAATAAAATACAAATAGATGATAGAGTCGAACTAAAATATTTAATAGATTCCTAAAATGTCATATTCTTCAATAAAATTAATTTATAACATTAATTAGTTCATATAATATTTATTTTAATCTTTTTAAAACCATTTATTTGATATTTCTCTTAATAAAATAATTACTACAACATTTTTTTATAATTATTTAATGTACTTATTTGTTGCATAAAAATTAAAAATAAAATACTATGATAAAGATAAATCTAATATATTTAATAATAATACTTTTAGTCGAATTTATCTTCTAAAACACCCAACTTTTAAAATATTATGTTTATTAAATTATGAATGTGAAAACTTTGCATCATTTAAAATAATATAATATAAATGTCATAATCTGTTTTATAAGGATCCAAATAGTCCACAAGTCTACACTAGGATGGTTACAGTATATATATACTCGACAAATAAGTTTTGGTCAAGTTTTTGGGCCTTTTTATGGGTAATAGTATTTTAATAAAAACTATATTATTGATTTTTCACTAAATAAATAATTTCTGCATCATTAATGTATAAGATATTAAGGTAATTATATATTTCTTTAAATTTACAAATAAATTACCATGATAAAGGAAAACATTTTATCTTTAAAATGAGTATTTATAATCGAATTTATATTCTATATAACCTTTTATTAAAAATACTTTAATTATTAAAGTTTGAGTGAGACATATTTTACTTTCCTTTAAATAAAATAAATTAAATGTCTCAATATCATCCAAGTGGGTTCCAATATATACCATTTCGACCCAATTATATTTTAGGATGAAATAAAATCATCCAATTATATTATGAAAAGTATTAGGGGAATTTTATAATATTATTTTTACACTTAGTTACCCGATTTACCTTTAACTATAGTAAATAAAATTTACCGTAGTTATTATTCATAATGCCCAAAAATAAAAGTAGCATGTTAACATAATTTAGATCTACTGATTCCAAAATTAAATATATTTTTCCAAAATCAAGGCATATAAGTTTCAGTGATTAATTTAAAATTAATCTCGTTCTTGAGAAAATGGGTTTTAAAATTTAAAACATTGAAAAAGATTGAAATGTTTTTACCTATGAATTCAATGTAAAATTAATGATAATGAAATACATTATATTTAATGGTAAAAATATATTATATTTATACTTTAAAACCATTAAATATTATAATTTAACCATATAAATTATCTCGATGAAAAAAAGTTGTTTTTAATTAAAATTTAGCGTATTTTTCCAATTCATCAAAATATGAAGGTTATCAGAATAATGTCAAATTTTTATCCAACGTAAATTTTTATATCATAATTAAAATTAAGAAGTTTAATTTGTGAAATTTAACTTATAAACTTGTCAGAAATTAGATTTAAAATTGGTGTGCTATCAAAAGGCGAAAAAACTTCTTTTTTTTAACAATACTTCTTTTATCTGAAAAATTAATTTTGTTCACATACCATGTTCTATAAAATATATAAGATTAATTCTAATATTATAAATTCAAAATTTGGTTAATACTATTCATAATAGTTACTTCATAACAATATTATAATAATATTTTTTTGTTTAGTGAAACTCGGTATTGTGTACAACGCAAGCCATCGAGGAAGGTCGCTCTAGCGGTAACACAAGCCAAGTTAGTGTTTGGTTTAGTAAAATATTCCTTTGGTGTTGCGTATAACATAATAAAAACAAATTTCATTTATACATTAAAAAAAATCTATACTAAATGTTGCGTAGAATAATTTCTACCAAACGATCTTGAAATTGTGTGTAACACGAGCCATGAATAGTGTTGTATAGACTAGAATCTAATAAGGTGTTCCATATAGCACAATATAATCTTTGTGTAGTGTAAAAAATAGGATATCAAAGAAATTAAAAAGAATATATCTCATAAAATCTCAGGGTGTTGCATTCTACCCCCCTTAAAATGAATTTTTCCCTCGAAACTCGTCAGGATTATAAATGGTTTACTAGATGAAAGATTATTTCATAGAAACCCACATCATAAAAAGTAATGATAAAACATAATTTTAAAAAGGAAAGTTAGAAACATAAAGGTCACCCAAAGTAACTCACTTCTAGGTTTTCACATAGGAGGATATAGGTGAAAATATGGATATGAAAGAGAAATCTAACCATCATGTTCTGATGAAGAGTGGAAGAGAACATGGCTACTAAAAATCCAACAATCATAAAGCCATAAATTTGTGATGATCCAAGGTACCATATGATTCATCAGATATTAGGGTACTGGGATATCATTTTTGGTTTTTAGGTTCATTTCCCTAATGTTGATGAATTTTTTCATAAGGAGAAATACTTACTTGATTTTAGTATAATATCATCATTGGTCATTCCATGAACAATTTCCACTTCATCTCTTATTTAATGAAATTAAGTTGAATTTTTCATTCTTGAAGTGTTAGCAGATCATGTGATAGAATGATAGGTCATTCCATTTGCCTTTATCACAAAAAGGTTAGCACAAATTATTAAATATACATAATTCCATCTATGGTGATATTAATCGTATATGTTTCCAAAAATGGACTTATACTTCATCTATCATATGTCTTAATAAAATAAATCTAATTTATACTAACCAGGGACTTTATGTAGGCTAGTAGTAGGTGATAAAGGTCTGTCACACTTCAGTTGTGGGTTCGATTCCCGCAACCTTGTCCGACGCGACAGGTTGTCACCCATCCTGGAGGTTTTCCTTTTTCTAAAACTATACTATTACAACATTCTAGAAAAAAAATTTAGCCCTAAACAATACTATCTAATGTCCAACTTAATCCATTCCAACCTTTACACTTATCGAAAATACTTTTTTCCAATCTCATAGTATAAAGAAAACTATTACTAGAAAGCTCATCTACCGAGCATGTGAATATCATCATTTACCCCCTTTAAATCATAAAATATATCTTGTTGGTCACATTCCAAACATGAGAATACCTTAATAATGTATTCTATTGAAACATGAGTTACCATAGAACCTTAGTGAAAACATGAATGCAGTCAAAATTTAACTCTTTCCACATACCAAAATCCCATAAAATATATATATACTCAAACCATGATATCACTTTGTATTTATACCAGTCATGAGCTCATTAATACTGTAAAACATATCATTATCTCCTTATCCCTTCATCATGTGCATATCATCTAATTTCTAAAAAATTCTTAATAACATTTCATGGTTACTGGTACTATTCAACATATACTTTCCAATACTTTAGGAAAAACAATAGTGTAACAATACTTAGATTTTTCTTTATTCTATAGTACCATTAAATTACCTATACAACATTACTCTTGATAAACATACAATCATTCTACTACCTTCTTAAACCATTGACTGAGATTCATCATTTTATTCCTCAACACTTCTTTCATCTCATATATCATTTGTATTCTCTTCATCATCAGCAAGATAAATACTACCCATAAGACCATGCTGATTCTCCTCATGAAATTTTCTCTTAGGGCATCTATTTTCATAATGCCCATACATTCCACATTTAAAAAATTTAACAGTTTTTAATGTCTTAGAAATACTGTTATCCTTGTCCACTGTGTTAAAAGAACCTTTTCATTTGCAAATATAGGCTTTGTGTCCTAATTTTCCACACCCAAAACATCTTCTAGTTCCTTTGAAACATTCTCCTTGATGCATATTCCCACAATATTTACATGAGGTAAATTGAACTTTCTTTCCTCTATGATCATCATGAAACTCTATCTTTCTCTTATTAGATGAGTCAGCAAACTTACCAAATTTGATATTAATGATCATATTTTGAGATTTCAGATTAGGCATAATAACAATGTTTGGACTTCCAAATCCCGTTTCATTTGGTTTCTCATAAAGAATATCATTTCATTGTCCATCATATTCTCCATTAACATGAATCCTCCTGTTTCTGGCCATTTCCTAAAACCCAAAAAGAATAGTATGAGAGGTAAAACTCATACTTGGAAAATAACATAATCAAGGGGGATTACTTTCAATCTCTAACATCTTAGTTTTAATCCTATGTTATTCATGATAGTTATCATTATTCTAGAATTTTAACCTATACTTATACTTAACCTTACGAACATCCCTAGACATACCTTAGAAATATATCTAGGGATATCACTAAAGTCTTCGCATACTAGTTTCCAAGGTTAACTAAACCTTCACTCTAATACTAACTGTAGAGATAAATTCTTGACAAACATGGACATTACATTTCTTTTGTGGAATACTTAATACATGACACAAACAGACTCCCAAATACCGTGTTAGATTAGTGTCCTTGGAAAGTTTGAACAAAGACTTCTAATCATGGTGAAAGATCTTCAAAATATCTCATAAAGATCTTCCCCTTTAGTTTTCCTAAAAAAAACTTTTCATTATGTCCTGGGGAAAATAAAACATAAAAAAGGGTGAGCTCAAATTCTCAGTAAGGGTAAACAAAGTAAATATCAATCAAATCATATTCATTTGAAAATATTATCCTGCAAAAGATATCATAATATCATGTCATGGGATAAATCATAGAAGTGAAATTTAATCCAAATAATTATAATAAAAGACATGAAACTTTTTTTCATACACACATAGGCATAAAAAATCATTTTATATTTGTCGAGGCTCACTGCCAAGACCATCATAGCAGACAAAGTCTATTACAGAAACGAGTTCACTCCTCATTCCATCCCTGTTTCACAGAACTAGATTAAATTGTTTTTCTAGCCATGTCTATCTCATGAGATATAAATATTTACCCAATGCATTATATTGATATATAGGTCTCACCCATCTCATAATTAAATCATTCTTATGTGTGCCACAAATTAAACATAAATCATTCATCATAACCCAGTGTATAAAATGGGTTTCATAAACAGCATCAAATCATAACATAATCCATATAAAATAAATGGATATCATTTAATTATAAACAAAATCAAAACATGTAAATAATGGGTAAATTATACTTGAAACATACACATATTAAATAATGTCATCTTAGATGGAAAATATTTTTGATAAAACACTTGAAATGAATTCTTGAGAAAAATATCATTTCTTCTCCAAAATCATCTTCTTTTCTCAAAATGTCATGCAATTTTAAAAGAAAATATTTTTTTAAAATAATCATGAAATAATGTAGAGTAATCTTCATGGAAAGAAGGTGTTAAGAAACCGTAACAATCTGTTCATGCCGTATAAGTTTAAAAAAACATAATCCTCGTACTTTTTCCAGAAATGTCAAAAAGTATCTTGTATGGTAAACAAAAGATTCCTTCCACACAATGTGGTAAAAGTCAACAAAGGGTAAAAATTACTTTAAACATACATGGAATAATAGTAAACATTTTACGAAAACATTTTTAGAAAACATGGAAATGGATGATAAATATAACCCCAGTAAATATTTACATATAAGCAATCTCAAGTAAAAATGAGATTGCAAAATTATCCCTTACCATTTATAATTGGTGGAATCATACGTGTAATAAAATGAAAAAAATTACATGAATATGTAAATATCATATCCTTGAAAATAAAAATCATAAAACATTCATGGGAATCATAAACACCATACAAAATAAATTGATGGTAATTAAGGCATATGTCTTACAGAAATAAAAGTGAGAAATAATCCCTTACCTTAGGTATGATTTCTTCCTTATGTGTCTGAACCTCCTGTATAATGATTTAAATAATGTCATTGACTTATTCAAGAATCATAGTCATTTTTATGATATCATATATGATTCACTTATGACTTTATATTACCCGTTTACTTGTCAATTCCATGTTGAAGCAACGTTTTGGGTAATAATCGTTTCATGTATTGTACGTGTTTGGACTTGTTGTTCTTGTCATTATTAATTATATCATTATTTTCTTACTTCCAGAATGTAAAACATAATTTATATATCATATATATTCAGTATATATATATATATATAATAGATAGATAAATTAAATGAAATACACCATTCATGGACACGGTAGGTCGTACGTACGCATGAACGTTGTTTTTGTTTCCTTATTCAATTGAATGAAATTAAGTAAATGAAACATATATATACATAAATCCAATAGAATTATTATTTCATATATTTCATGATTATTAATTATATATAATTTATAATCATTCTTAAATGTTTAACATGGATAATGAATCTCATTACGTCGTGCAGACGGTAATCCGTGCGTACACACAAGCGATGATATCATTCCCATAATTAATGAATGGAATTGGAGTAGATGATATAATATCTTAAAAATAGTTTCATGTTATAAAAATAATATATATTTATTATTTCTACCATTATACCCATCCAAGTAATGTGGTGGTGGAAAAACAGATTACACCACGGCGTGGAGATGGGAATTCGTACGTACGCGCGCGTAGTGATTTTTTTCCGTAGGATGGATTGAAGGTGAAATATGGTTGTTTTATATTTATAATAAAATATAAATATATTATTGATAATTATTTTATTACTTTATAATTAAACAACTAAAGAAGAGGAAGTAGAAGAAGAAATAAATTTGAAAGAATCGGTAAAGGATATTACCTCTTCTTCGATGTGCCTATTCTAAACCTCCTCATAGGGCACTAAATCTGGTCTTTAAAGATAACCAGGACCTCTATTATGTTTCTAGGTAAGTTTTGAAGGGAAATGGACATGTTTTGGAAGAGTTTTAAAGCTCAAAATGGAGTGAAGAGAAGAGGGTGGAGGTGCCCTTTCATAAGAGAGTAGAGGGGTGCTTTTGGAAACCTCCATAATATTAATTTTAAAAAACTCAAACCCCACTTGAAAACTTCCAAAGTGACCCAAATTATAATATGAGATAATATAGGGCTGTAATCGCATCAACCAATAAAATTTAGACATGTTTTGATTTTATTTTAAACCTTATCATTTTGATTTATCCTTATTTAATCTATTTAAATTTATTTCTGGTAATAATATTCTAAATTTTAAATGGTTAAAAATGCAAACTTATGTGTTGGGAATTGTCCATAATTGTATAATTTATGACATTTTAGACCATATAAATTTCAATTTTTTATTTTTAAATATTTTGGTGATTTTTAAACAATTTAATAATATGTTATTTTAATAAAATATCAATAGTGTGAATTTTGATACTATTCATTTATATGAATTTAAATATAATCCCAACTGATGATAGAGTGGAACCAAAATATTTAATATATTACTAAAATGTCATATTCATCTAGATAATTCATGGATCACATTAATTAGTTCATATAATATTTATTTTAATATTTTTAAAACCATTTATTTGATATTTCTCTTAATAAAATAATTACTATAACATTTTTGTATAATTTTTTAATGTAATAATTTGTTGCATAAAAATTATAAATAAAATATTATGATAAATATAAATATAATAGCTTTCATAATAATACTTATGAAGGTGACAACTTTGACATCATTTAAAATAAAATAATATAAATGTAATAATCTATTTTATAAGGCTCCAAATGGTCCACAAGTCGACACTTAGATGATTATGGTGTATATATACTCTACTAATAAGGTTTTTTCAAGTGCTTGGGCCTTTTTGGGTATTATTATGTTAATAAAAACTATATTATTGATCTTTTCACTAAATAAATAATTTCTGCATCATTAATGTATAAGCTATTAAGGTAATTATATATTTTTTAAAAATTACAAATAAATTACCATGATAAAGAAAACAAATTATCTTTCAAATGAGTAATTATAATCGAATTTATATTCTATATAACCTTTTATGAAAAATAATTTAATTATTAATGTTTGAGTGAGACATATTTCACTTTCCTTTAAATAAAATAAATTAAATGTCTTAATCTCATCCAAGTGGGTTACAATAGATACCATTTTTACCCAATTATATTTTAGGATGAAATAAAACCATCCAATTATAATAATACACATGTTAGTGTAATTTTATAATATTATTTTTACACTTAATTACTCGATTTACCTTTAACTATGGTAAATAAAATTTACCGAGGCTATTATTCATAATGTCAAAAAATAAAAGTATCATTTTAACATAATTTGGACCTAATGATTAAAAATATGATATCCATTTTTCCAAATTGAAGACATATAATTTTTAGAAATTAATTTAAAATTAATCTCATTGTTCAGAAAATCAGTTTAAAAATTGAAAACATTGAAAAAGATTGAAATTTTTTTACCTATGAATTAAATGTAAAATTAATGATAATAAAATAAATTATATTAAATGGTAAAAATATATTCTATTAATACTTTAAAACCATTAAATATTATAATTTAACCATATAAATTATCTCAATGAAAAAAGTTGTTTTTAATTAAAATTTAGCGTATTTTTACTATTCATAAAAATATGAAGGTTATCTAAATAATGTCAAAATTTTATCCAACGTAAATTTTTATATCCTGATTCAAAACGAGAAGTTTAAATTGTAAAATTGAACTTATAAACTTGTCAAAAATTATATTTAAAATGGGTGTTCCATCAAAAGGCTACAAAACTGCATTTTTGTAAAATACTTCTTTTATCCGAAAATTTTATTTTGTTCTCATACCATGTTCTGGAAAATATGTAAGATGAATTATAATTTTATATAATTAAAAGTTTGGTTAATACTATTCATAACAGTTAGTTCATAACAATATTATAATAATATATTTTTGTTTAGTGAAACTTGGTATTGCGTACAATGCAAGCCATCAAGGAAGGTCGCTCTTGTGTGTAACGCAAGCCAAGTTAGTGTTGTGTGTAATGAAATATTACTTTGGTGTTGTGTATAACATAATCATAACAAATTTAATTGATACATTGAAAAAAATCTATACTCAATGTTGCGTAGAATAATTTCTACTAAACGATCTTGAAATTGTGTATAACAAAAGCCAAGAATAGTGTTGCACATATAGCAAGCTAATAATGTGTTGCGTATAGCGCAAGCTAATCTTTGTTTAGCATACAAAATAAGATATCAAAGAAATTAAAAAGAATATATCTCATAAAATCTTGGGGTGTTACAATCATGATTAAATATGAGGAATAAACACGTTAAGGCGCAAAAAATATTTTCCTCAACACTCACCACATGTTCAAAACCGAGGCACTATTAATACCCATTACCATATTACATATAGGTTATGGTTAATAAAATGGTTAAATCATTATCATTATTGAAGTTTCACATTAAAAACCAATTTATTCACATTTTTAATCATATTTCTATTTCATTTACATTTTAGGTACCTTTTCCCATTTCAATTTCACAATCATGGATAAAAATTTGAATTTCAACAACTTAACTAGAACTTATTTTATAGTGCATTCCAAAAATTATGCATGTCATAAAATAAGCATGAGTTCCTATAATGATGCATTCATACTCAACTCCCAAGCCATTCCAAAACATTATTTCAATCTCAATAAACCTAAAAAAATAATTATCACATCACACAACAAGTGGATCACTCGAGGTAAGCACCCTTTAATTCTACATGAAAAATGGGGGTTCAAAACCCATTGGGCGAAGGTACTATAGCAGTATTGTAGCGTACTATAGCAGTGGAGGCATTGAAGCAACGGGGGGCACTGTAGTGGCGAAAAAGTACTATAGCAGCGGCCAGTACTGTGCAGTATTGTAGCAGAGTGGGTACTGTAGCATTATTATTCACAGAATGGGATTTGGGCCAAAAAAATGGGCCTACGGGCCATGTAGTGGGCAAAACTCCCACTGGGCCTTTGGGCTATGTAATGGGTCTCCATCTACCCAGTTAAAGAGGTCTTTTCTTTTCTTTAATAATAAATGAGTCTTGGGCCCTAAACTTTAAAAAAATATAACACATCAATAAGAAAAATCCCACCCTAGGTACATGGATTTTAACCTCATACATTGGGTAGCTACTCCCATACACATGATCTTAAACAAGGCCCAACTCATTTTATTTTAATTTCCATCTTTCCTAACTAGTAAGACAAAAGAAAAATAAAATAACTTTCCTCTCATACAACATGTAACATCCCGACCTAGGTTCCATGAACTGATTCCCTGAGTCGGTCTGTTACATAACCTCAGGCACACCTCCCCGCATTCCATAAGTTTCTAACTAGCTGTTAGGTACTAATATCAATCATGGGGAGACTACAACCTATTTATCAAAGTAGAAAAATAGAGAAAATAAACATAAAAAACAAATGGATATAACCAATAACTAGACGAACCAATATCACATGATGGCTAAAATAAGGAAAATACAATATCCAAACTAAATAGTAGATATTTCATGAAAATGAGTGTCAAATATCACTATTAAAAACAAAAAATAAATAAAGACACTAACATCTCCCAAGCAAGTCCCAACACCATGTCTGGTTCTCTTGTTCATTCTCCATCCCATATCATCCATCTAATACATATCTTTTTCCCTTATCTTGTCCAATAAACATGAAGTCTATTCAGGCACTGATTAGGCAGGCCGAGTAGGGTGTGATTATAACTCAATTGGCCACCACCAACATTTTCTAAAATAGCATCCAATTGATAACAATGTATGCAGTTTTATAAATAATAAATAAAATAAATAAGTTAAACAACCTAAATTTATTCAGTTACTCTTTATTTTACTGTATAAACCCTTGATTCTCAAGGACTCAGGAAATCACAATTCACACATGAATTCCGCTATTACCATTCATTATTTCAAGTCACACATGAATTCCAATGTTACAATTCATCATTTTAAGTCACATATGAATTTCATTGTTACCATATATTATTTCAAATCACATATGAATACCATTGTTACCATACATCATTTTCAGTCACAAAATAATTCAATTGCTACATTCATCACTTCAATTCTCATATGAATTTCATTGTTACCATTCATCTCTTAATTTCACATATGAATGCCATTTTTCCTTTCATAATTTTAAATCACACATGAGTTCCATTGTTACCATTCATCATTTCAATATCACATATGAATTCCATTATTACCATTCATCATTTCAAGTCACATATGAATTCCATTGTTACCACTCATCATTTGAAAATCGCATATGGATTATATTGTAACCATTCATAATTTCATGTCGCATACGAATTCCATTTTTACTATTCATCATTTCAATATCACATATGAATTCCATTTATTTCATTCGTTGTTTCACTATCAAACATATCACAATAACACATTAATTAATTCAAAAATTAATTAATCACATCAATCTCATTAATAATTCAAATATTAGTTTATCACATAAATCCCCTTAATTAATTCACAAATTAATTAATCCCATAAATACCATTAATTATTTCATCAATTAATTAATCCAATCAATCCTATGAATTGATTCAATAATTAACTATCCCAATTCATAGTCTCAAATATACTATAATTAATTTAATAATTAATTATTCAATTAAAAATCCCAATATTCCCAATTTCACAATTCCGCAATTAATTAATTCACCAAATCAAATAATTCAATATATGAAACTAAATTTATAATCATATAATAGAAACTCAAAAATTATATACACATAATTGAAATCAAGGAATTTGGATTTGAATTATAGACCACTTACATCAAGATTGATGATAAATGCTCCCTATTTTTAAATGAATAAAGACAATGAACAAGATATTGATTCAATTCTTACATCCAAGGTTTAAACAAACCATGACATAAAAAAACCTAGATATAGTAATATATCCAATAGTGGATAAACATACCTATTTTATCCAAGAATATGTATGGGAGAGATAGATCTAAACGGGAATAAACCACATAACTGGGTGGTGCATATCGTTAGTCCAGGCTTCCATTAACAAATAACAGAGGTCGAAATCCTTCAGAATTAGTCTGGGAGACTCCAAAACCAAGAGAAAACCCTCAGGGTTGAGTGGGGGTCGAATATGGGCTAATTTGGGGGTTTGGGTATTTTAAAATATAATTTTAGGATTAATTAAAACCACATGAAAGATTTACTGGGCTGGGGTGAACAATTTCCCAAACCATTCACCTTAACCATGTACATATTCTATAGGGGTTCATGATTTATCCTTTTAGGGAACACGGATCAACAACCCATTCACCAACCATTAAAATCCCCTCTGCCTAGGTCCACATAGTTTATTGGGATGGGAAACACAATCTGGGAAAATAGTTCGCCAACCGTGAACTTTCCCACTTCCTTCCAAAATTCTTAATTTTCACCCAAACATACCCCAAGGTAAACCCAAATGAAAAGTAACAAATCAAGGAAAAATAGATCCTATAAACGATCCTGAGACATCTCCATAAAATTTTTGGATCTTATAATCTCCCCACCTTATCACAAATCCTCTTTGAGCTTTACTCCTAAGCATCTCTAAGATTTTGAGTCAAAACTTTTGTCCCACTGAGCCCTCATTTCTGATTATCTATCCAAATTTTCCTTATGAAAATGGCTATATTCCCAAAATACATGAACTATTGGAACCGACTTTCCCCGCAACATTTTATCACTAAGATCCAACACACACATTGGATACTCCTCAATGGATTCATCAACCTCAAGCTCAACATCATCTGCATTGATAAAACGATAAGGGCTGGGGATATATCAACGAAGTTGTGACACATGGAAGATATTAGGCCTAACAATGTGCATATATAGAAGATTCAATCGGTATTATATCATCTTGATTCTCTCCACAACCTAAAATAGTCCAACAAACTTGTGCACCAACCTACCCTATATCCTTATCCTACGGTTACCCAACCTAGGTGATACCTGAAGGAATACATGATCACCCTTTGTAAACTCTAGGGGTCATCATAATATATCATAATATGACTTCTATATTCTCTAAGATATAGTCATATGCTTTCTAATCAACTTAATAAGCTCTGATGTCTCTTGTACGAGAGTCAGATCCAACAGTCATGGCTCACCTGTCTCCATCCAGCATATAGGTAGCCTACATGGCCTTCAATAAAGAGACTCATAGGTTCCATCTGTATAGTTTCTTGATAAATATTTTTATAGTAAAAAACCATCATGGCTATTTTCTTCTCCCAATACCCACCGATGTCTAGGAAACAAACATGTAACATATTATCGAGAACTTATATAGTACACTCCAACTTCCCATCTATCTATGGGTAGAAATCCATACTCATCAAAACATGTTCACTATACTCCTTCTACAAGACCTTCTAGAAACATGAAGTAAAACTTGAATCATGGCCTGAAACAATAGTTTTTTGTACCCTGTGAAAAGAATTAATTTCCCGAACATACAACACTCCAATCCACTCTACTGATAATGTCTCTCATGTAGGTATAAAATGTGATGCCTTCGTCTACCATTCCACACTCACCAAAATAGTTTCATTCTTCTGAGGCATCCTCGGGTGACCCACCATAAGGTCCATGGTAACGTTGTCTCGCTTTCATTCCATAATGGGAAACGGTTGTAGCTGACCACTAGGTTGTTGATTCTCATCCTTCACTGATTGAGAGGTGTAGAATCTTGTCATGAACCTTTCTATATCATTTTTACCCCTTCTACCAAAACTATCATCATTGTTCATGATGCAATTTGGCCACACCTAGATGTACCTCCCACTTAGAGGAATGAAATACACACATATGTTCCTCATGAATTCTTTTTTTTAACAACCAAGTTATTAACATAGATGATATCATACTCATCTATAATATAGTCTAAAGTTGTCTCCCCACCTTCAAGGCATTCCATAATTGTCAATAATTCTAGATCAATATACCTTTTATCTCTAATATGGCTCAAAAGTGTATATGGTATTGAAACTCACATGAGATTCATCTATTACTGACTCGCTTGAACCACCACATACATCTCAGCCTATAAATTCACCGTCTTCCACCCATAATAAGACTATTGAAGAGCTAGACTCTATTTTTTCCTACTTAAGGCATAAGAAACATTTTTCCTCTTTCTAGGCATATATACCATCTCAAAATCAACTGAATTCATATACTCTACCAACCTTCGCTACCAGAGATTCAAATATATCTATGAAAAGATGTAATTTATGATCTTGTGATTAGTATACACTGTATAATTTTTTTTCCAATAGATAATATCACAAACATTTCAAAGCATAAACAACTACTTCCAACTCGTGGTCATATATAGGGTAATTCCATTCATGTGGCCTCAACTATCAAGACCCATATGCCACAACTCGATCACCCTACATTAACACTACTCCATTATCGATCCCTGAAGTGTCACAAAACACCATGTACTCTTCACCTAGATCGGTTAGGATAAATATTGGTGTTGATTTCATGTGCTTCTTTATCTCCTAGAAGGAATTATCACATGCATCCAACCAATCAAACATTATCCCCTTTTGGTCAATATCGACAGTAGAACTGACAATAAATAAAATTCATTGATAATATCTAATAATATCAGGATAAACCAAGAAATATATTGATATCAAAAATATTCTTTAGCTGCTCCAAGGAAACAATTTCTAGAAGCTTTTCTAGGATCATAGACACAACTTCCTCAGAGATTATGTGACCCAATAAATGTTCCTGATCAATCTAAAACTGACACATAGATATCTTGGAATATAAAAATTTATATCTTAGTCCACTCAAGATGATGTCATTATATTGGGAATGATCATCATGAGTCATAGATTACACCAAGATATCATCAACAAACACTACTATAAACTGTTCCAGGTACGGATCGAAGATTTTTTTTATCAAGGCTATAACCACTACTGGTATATTCATTAACCCAAATGAAATTATGATGAAATAATATAGGCCATACCTTTTTTGAAAGCATTCCTTGATATATTAGAATGTCGAACTCTCAACTGATGCAACCCATATCTCAAGTCAATCCTATAGAAAACACTAGCTATCCTCAACTAGTCCAACACATCGTTGATGCGTGGAGGAGGATATAGGTTCTTGACATTCATTCAGTTCAACTTATGGTAATCAACACACACGTGAAGATACATACCATCCTTATTTTCAGACAAGACTATAGACCCCAATGTGATGTACTTAGATAGATAAACCCATTATCCTCTAACTCCTCCAACTAAGTCTTGAGATCATGAAGCTCTGTTGGTACCATATTGTATAGTGGAATAGAAACTAGATCATCCCATGAAATTAGCTCAGTTTTAAATTACACATCTCTCATAGGTGGTATACCTGAGAATTATTCAAGAGACACATCTTGAAATCTATCTACTATTGGTGGAATGATATCTTATTTCACACCCCCTTCATATAACAAAAAACATGCAAATTGGGTCGTAAGATCACCCAGTTGCTGGTGAACTATCAATGTATGGCCTGGTTTTATACCCTACTCTCCATGGTGAATATAATTTTCACCCTCAGTATACATAAAGGTTAATCTCATTTGGTAAAAATCAATGTGGGATCAGTATGCTAATAACCAGTCCAAAACCGAAATTAGATCAAATCCAGACATTTCAAGGAGGTAAAGATCCTATATAAAATGTTCCTCCTCAACCATGAGAGAAAATCCCTTGATCAACCAGAGGTCTTTAGAACAAACCCCTAATGGTAAATATATCATCAACACCTTGTTCATGAAATCCACTGCCAGACTCAAACCATTAATAAGTTTTTCATAAATAATGGAATGTGAGGCACTAGTGTCAAATAAGGTACTATCTAGCATAGGATAAATAAGAATATTTCCTCACACTATTGATGGTCGAACAACATTATCCACAACTATAGGGTAAACTACATGAAAAATTTATGACCCTATTACCTACGATATAGTAAAACATCCCTGGGCTACAGCACTTTGCTGATATGGGAAATCTTTCCCAGAAGTACATCATCCACTTCCTCTATCTCCATGTCCAGTAGAACTCTAGCTTCCATGATGATATGGTGAAGAAGATCCCCTTGTCACACCCTGGTTCTATCTAGATCATCTATCACTAACCATATATCATGGGTTTATGCATAAATTCAATATATGTCCCATCAAGATAAAATATCAGCACTCTACTAGTGGTTCACAACAATCTCTATGAAAGTGGCCCTTCTTACCCCAAAAATGACAAATAATCTGAGTAATGCCATGAGTAATTCATCATTTCCCTTGTATACTATTCCTGATACCCCCTTCCTAACACCATCGTAGCGATGCTTCCTTCTATCAAAATACATACCTCTTGACTTCCCATAAGAAGTCATCTATCCTCCACTGGTATCCTCCTTCAGTTTCCCCTCATCTATATGATCCTGATCCACCACCTCAAAAAAAATATTTAACCAAACTATATTAACTTGTGATGTAATATCACATTTATGTTCGTCTTATAAACGCCTCTCCATAGTAATCTCATCCCTTTCCAAGGTTGGATTAAATATCTACAAACTTGTAAATCATCCAATATAGTCCATCAGAAACATACTCCCCTGATACAACCTCATGAACTCAGTTTCTCTCTCCTGCATCATCATATTTTAATAAAAGTACTTAAGGAATATAACCAATCAATCCTTACATAACATACCATCAGCCTATCCAGTCCAAGCCTGAATGTCCCATCAGTGCATTACTAGTCCTCATAGCATAGAAGCTTCTAACTTTAACCCTTTCTTAGTAGAAGTCTCTACATAGTCTTGAATTGTCTGTAAGGACTCGATCTAGAACTATACTACCTCAGGTCCACCCTATATGATGAAATTTAGAGGGTGTTGTAACTAAAACACACATTTAAGGTCAAACAAACTCATAAAAACCCTACCTGGATCTCCTCCCATGAATTTCACGAAGTGAGTTAATTTCTCCCTAAACTTCTCTCCTTCTTCCTCACAAGGCACTATCGGTTCCTCAAGTTCCACTACTGGCAAAGCATATCTAAAAATAACCACATGTTGTACTCTCTACAAATTTCATCATAGAGGAATAACACTAAAATTTGAAACACGCATCTTAGGACACATAAAAACACTTTATCATGTTTACATAAGAGAAAAAAATACACAACAAGTATTTTCCCCAAGCCCACCACACGGTCAAAATCGAGGCGCATCACTACCCTTATCCATCTTACATCTAGGAAATGGTTAATAAAGATGGTAAACTCATTATCATTATTCAATTTTGACATTTGACACCAATTTATTCACATTTTTCATCATTTTAAATTTTCGATTACACATCAAAAAATATTTTCAATTTCAATTTCCCAAGAAAGGAAAAACAATTCAAGTTCAACAACTTACCCAAAACATGTTTTCCCATGTGTTCATAAAATGGTGTGTGTCAAAAAATAATCCTGAGTGCCTAGAATGATGCATGAATACTCAAATATCATACCATTCTGGTCAATGATTCAAATCTCATTAATTCTTATAAATAATTATCACATCACATAACAAGTACATCACTTGAGATAATATAGCATCAACTGTAACATCCCATGTCAAAAAAAATCCCACCCTAGGTACTTAGATATTACCCTCATACAGGGGTAGCTACATTCATGAATGATCTCTTAAACATGGTTTGAATCAAAATATTCTCTTGTATACCTTTCCCAACTAGTAAGAAAAAAACAAAAAACTAACCTGCCTTTGAAACCACTTTGAAACTTCCTGACCTATGTTCCACACACTATTTCCCCAATCATATCGATTATATAACCCCATACACGCCTTCCCATACACTAGAGGTTGTCGACTAGTAGTGAGGGTCTAATATTGGCCATGGAGAGACTATAACCTCTTTTAAAAGTATCAAAATAGGGAAAATAAACCTGAATAACAATAGGATATAAAAAATAATCAGACGAGCCAATATTATATGATGGCTAAAACTATGAAAATACAATATCCAAACTAAATAGTTGATATTTCATGCTAATATCTATCAAGTGTCAATATGAAATACCCAAAATTAATAAAGACACTAACATCTCCCAATCGGGTCCTAACACCAAGTTTGGTCCCCCCATCCTTGTTTCATCCCATATCATCCTTCTAACACATAGCCTTTTCCCATATCCTTCCCTAGAAATATAAATTATGTTTAGATACCGATCAAGAAGCTCGATTAGGGTGTGAGTACAACTCTGTAGGCCACCACTAACAGTGTCTAAAATAATATCCATTCAATAAGAGTGTATGTTGTTTTATAATAAATAAATAAAATCAGTAAGGTAAATAGTTTACATTTATTCGATTACTCTTTATTTAACTGCATAACCCCTGGTTTCCTGAGGACACCTGAAATCTCAATTCACACATGAATGCCATAGTTACCATTAATCATTTCAAATAAAAAATGAATTCCATTTTTACTATTCATAATTTTCATGTCACATATGAATTCCATTATTACCTTTCATCATTTCAAATCACACAGGAATTCCATTGTTACAGTTCATCATTTCAAGAAACACATGAATTCTATTGTTACCATTCATTATTTCAAGTCACATATGAAATCCATTGTTATATTTCATCATTTCAAGTCAAATATTTATTCCATTATTACCATTCATCATTTCAAATCACACATGAATGTCATTCTTATCATTCATCATTTAAATATCACATATGAAGGCCATTGTTACCATTCATCCTTTCAAGTAACATATGAATGCCATTTTTACCATTCATCATTTCTATATCACATATGAATTCTATTTTTACTATTCATTTTTTCACTATCATATATATAATAGTACAACATTAATTAGATCCACAATTAATTAATCACATTTATCTCATTACTAATTCAAACATTATTTTATCACATCAATCCTATTAATTAATTCACTAATTATGTAAAAATATCAATCCCATTAATTGATCAATCAAATAATTAATCCCAAAAATACTATAAATTAATTCAAAAATTATTTATCCAAATTTAGAATCTCAAATATCCCATAATTAATTCAATAAATAATCATTTAATTCATAATCCCAATATTCCCAAATTCACAATTTACCCAATAAATTAATTCACCAAATAAATTAATTAAATCTATAAAAATCAATTTCTAATCATATAATATAAATTATTCGATTACATGCATGTAATTTAAATAAATACTTTGGGATTTTAATTATATACCACCCACCTCAAGATTGATGACAAAAGATAACCATTGGAAATCCCCTATTTGAGTGAAACAACGATAAAGAATGATATATTGATTCAATTACCAGATCCATGATATAAATGAATCAAGATCTAACCTACCAAGATCTATATTTAGATCCAAAATTGAATAAATATCCCTCTTTTATCTAGGAATAGGAGTGGGAGAGAGAGAGATCTAAACAAGAATAAACCACATACTCTGGTGGTCTAGATCTTTAATATGGGATTCGATTCACAAAGAAAGAAGGTCGATAGCCTTCAGAAATCATCAGGGATCCTCAAAAATTTAAGGTAAAACATTATAGTCGATTGGGGGTCAATTTGGGGTTAATTTCAAGGTTTGGGTATTTTAAAATATAACTTTTGTATTAATTAAAACTTCGCACACAGTTTAGTAGGTAGGGGCGCATGGTTTGTAAACTGTGTGCCTTAACCATAAACCTATTCTAGGGGGTGCACAATTTCTATATATAGAGAACACTATTTGAAAACTAGTGTACTATCTGTGTACATATCTTCTATCTTAGTTTTCACGGTGTTTTTGGTCTGGGGTGCATGGTTTGAGAAAACCATGCACCAACCAAGAACTTTCCCACTTCTTTCCAAATTTCTTAATTTTCGCCCAAATGTACCCCCAGGTGATACCCTAACAAAAAGAACTCAAAGTAAGAAAATTACTACCTTAAAATGACTCTGATAAATCACTATAAATTTTTGGGATCTTATAGTAAAAAAATAAATAAAAACTCAATTTATAATAAAAATATAAACTATATTTATCTTAATGATTTTTCCTCTGTTTGAAGAAATTATATTGATATAAAACATATTTTCTGATAATATTTTGGAAAATTTAAAATATACATAAAATATAAAGTTTATATAATTAAAAAATAAATATCACGCCATTTTAAGGGTTATTTAATCATTAAGAGACTGGATAGAAAAGAGGTTAATTGAATATCATTTTAATACAATCATCCACTAATTTTGTTTAACATATTTTAATATTTCATCATTTAAAGGTTTAGTGAAAATGTAAACAAGTTTATTTTCCATTAAAATAAATTCAAGGATAGTATCTTATATTAATGTGTGATATAATAGGAAATCATAATGCCCCAAGATTCTAAATATATGGTTTCTAATTGAAAAATAATTAATTCTATATAATTAATATACATAGTTTTTATTATTATTATAGATTAACCATTTTATACATCATTTCTATCGAATGGGAAAGGAAAGTAATGCTTCTATATATGTGTGGAATACTATCTCCATATAGAAATATGAATCATTTTCCATCACTGTTATTAATTTTAATTTATTATGGCATATTTAATGATTATATAAGATAATTATTAAATAATTATTCTCTTAGAACTAAAATATATTATCCACTTACATACCTCTCCAACATTTGGAAAGCGAAATTGCTGCTCATGCGTATGTGTGGACTACCAACTCCATGAAGTGATGTGATTCATTTTTTATTTCCACATTATATTGATAGTAATAAGGATATAATTGATTGATTTTTATAATGTTAATGATATAAAAAATATTCTATAAAATTTAATTAAAATTTATCTTTCTCTCATTCCATCCATCAAAAAGTGAAAACGTCACTCGTGCATATATACGGACTATCGTCTCCATAATGTGATGTAATATATTTTTCATTATCGCTTGATATGAATTATTATAAAAGTATATATAATGAAAATATTAAACTTATATCATGATTAAGATTATGAATAATCTTAAACCCTGACCAATGTGCAAGTACCAAAATCATCGAACCAAAACATGTATAGAAAATGAGTTAGTTTTCACACAAATGATAATTTTATTGAAGAATTGATAAAAAATGGATAATAAGAAATTATAAAGGAATAATAAATACTATGTTATGTATAAATATGGTTTTTGATACATTTATAAAATATATATCTTTATTATATAGGATATTTGGACATGTATGAAGAAATATGTGACTTGAGGTAAGGGATTTATGTGTCAATTATCATTTTAATCTCGACTATTTATGCTTGAATTAAAATTAAGGGAAATTATATTTATATTTTCCTCTAAATTAAATTTATTTTATTCTCATATGTGTATTTATATATTTTTTATTTATTAGTGTCATTTTCCTATCTTGTATATTTAATATTGTTTAGAAGTTTTTTTAATGAAAATCTGAGCTAATATCCTCTTGGGCCGATCAACTTTTTCTTTCATGTACACACTCATTAATTTTTTATAAAAGTTATTATATATAATTAAAATGTTTTTAATATTTCATTTTCCCTACCTTTTTTGTTATTTATAATTTTTAAAAAATGAATATTATTAATTTAACATTTTTTCTGAATAAACCATTTTTAAATTTTTATAATGTTGTGAAAGGAATGTTTTCTTCTAAACTATGCTACATGAACAGATTTTACTATCATCATGACTGTTATTTTCATTGAATATTCCTTTACAAATATTATCAGTTATTTTCTAATAAAATTATTTTATGAATATTCTGGGAATTTTGAGTTAAAGTTTTTTCTAGATAAAAAAACATTTTCTCTTATTTTCAAACAATGGTTCAAATGATTGATTAATGGTATTTTTCCTCATTGTAAACAACATTGAAGGATTTTTGTGGATAAATTGGGATATTTCTTATGAAACTATATACTTTTTTTCTATGTCTGATTTATAATGATGATGATTTAAAGACAGTTCTATGAAACCTATTTATTTTCTAAAGGTTAATTTAATGTTGATAACACTTTTATGAATCTCGTTTCTCTTCTGTATGTTATTCTATGACAAAATTATCAAATATTTATGAAACCAATTTTCAATCCCTGGGTTTTGATATGATGATATAAAATATGTTTTATAATCTTGTGGCCCAAATATATATGATTTTCAATTTGATATAAGTGGACCCAAAATTATATAGACCTCTAATTAATTGGGAAAATATTTGAATATCTTGAGATAATAAGGTATAGAATGTAGAGAAGTCCCAGTTCATTAAGGGAATCTATCCACTATGATTTTCTTTTGGGAAAACCATTACTAATAAAATAATGGAATGATTATTAAACCCAATATACTATGTTATCCTTTGAAGAGATCCATGAAAAAGAAAATAATTTTCAATGCTTATGTATATTCAAAAAACATATGTCTTTGGATTATAAAATTATACCATCGTTCATGATTTATTATTAATGATTCCACACACTTATGAATTATTTATTTTGCTATGAAAAATAATTTTTCCATAATTTAGATTAATGTTCTTTGACTAAATGGGTATAATTATTATAAAGTATGATCATGATACTATACCTTTATTCTTATCTTATACTCCCTTATGATCATTGATTAATATATCATATATTTACAATTACAGATTATCTAAGTTTTCCTTTTATATTTTTACCTTTTTCTCGTGTTATAATGAATGGTTTTAAGTAGGTTATATATAATAGGTTTAATATGATAAAAGATATTTATGGGATATATTGAATAAATTTCATGAGATAAGATGATTTATATATCTAGTCTTCAGCAACTATAAACATTTATAGTTATAGGGAATGGTTTTTATGATATGTATTGAATATTTAACTAAAATGATTTAATATATACATATGAAATGATTGGTTTTCCTTAGTTGGTATCATAGAAGGGTTTAGTTATTATTTATTTATTATGATTAGACAACATTATTGGAAACACTAAGGATAAGTCAAAGTATATAATAAAATCATAAATCATTGGAAAGTTTAAATTTTTTGGTTTTCCTAGATTATGAATCCCTTTCTAGATACTATAAAATTGATGTAGATGTGTCACTTATGAACCTAGTGTAACAACTCATAAAGGGGGGGAATTTTATCGACTCGATTTACCCTAGTGTATGATGAGTGTGAATAAGACTACACACCTATCTAAATTATTCCAAGAGATATGATTGGGATAATTCAGATATTAATTTTTCATTTTTATAAATTATTTGAATTTATGATTAATATGAATGAACAAGGTTAAACTAAATGTTTCATAGATTGAAAATAAAGTGTTGTTATTTATACATCCTATGAATTATTTTTCATGATTTCATAATTGTTTTCTATGATTATTGTTTCTTGCAGTTTTCTCTTTTAGTCTTATACAATGGTTGGACCTAAGAGGAGTCATGTCAAAACTAAATATAAAGAAAAATACAATGACCATCCTCATGAGAAAAAAAATTAAATGGGAGGTGGAATGTAAAAGATTTTGAATATTCCTAATCAGCTATCTTGATATATGATTAAAAACCTCAACATGGAAATGTTTTGTAACCAACATAATAAGTGAAAAATAAAGTTTCCATGGAGTTTAATTGAAGAAGACCATATAGTAAATATGATACATCATTCTAGATATTGATAATGTGGTAAGAAGAACCAAATTAAATGTATAAAATGTATATGGATATATTTTATCTGTAAAAAGGAAGTGAATAGTGAAAGTAATTACCAAGGAAAAATTAAGAGTTAGATAGAGAGAAATAAAGTACATCCTAAGGTACTATTTACATATCAATTTTCCAATATATTTGGAATATGGGAATTATCCATGTGAATACCCTAATATAAGGGCTAACTCCTAGACTACAAAAGGTTCTTTTCTATATCAATCAGTTAATTGGATCATTATAGTAAAGTAACACTTATCCAACACTCTAGAGTTATGGACGTTAGGATATAGCTAGTAAGAATGTTCCCAATTAAATATTAATATTCTTACATTAGTGAAATTTGATGTGATTTTAAGCATTGATTATCTCTCTTTACAAACATCCCTAATAAACCACTATAATAAGGAGATCATATATGATAGTCTAAATCAACATGTGATTATATTTTGGTGTAAGGATTAATATGAACATCCAATGAAATTTAACGATGTTATATGTGTCTTACTATATATTCAATAGGTATATTTATCTCAAATGGATAGGAAGAAATTAAAGATTTAATATCTACCTATTATTCTGAATTATAATTATTTTTCTACAATGGACTTTCCTAGTCTTCCCCCAAATCATGATGTTGAGTTTTTAATAGAACAAATACATATGGATACACATATTTTAAAGTCTCTATATATAATGTCCTAGAATGAGTTGTCAGAATCAAATAATCATCTTTATAAAAATATTAATGATGAATTCATACACCCTATTATGTCACCATGGGGATAACATGTTATTTTTTATAATAAAAAATGATTTTCGAATGCATATTTTCATTTATTATCAAGGAATTAATAAGATCACTATAAATAATAAGTACCCACTGCCCCATATTCATGACTTGTTTGATCATATTAAAAATGATAGATACTTTTCTTAGATTGAACTTCATTATAGATATCATTAATTGAGGGTTTGGAAGGATGATATATCCAAGAAAATCATCCATATGGGGTATGGTCGTTATGAATTTATATTGGTTACATTTTGACTTACCTATGACCCTGAAATCTTAATGGAAATAATTAATAGATTCATTAGAGATTACCTTAACCAGTTTTTGGTTGTTATTATAGATGATATTATTGTATATTAAATGAGTATATGTAACATCCCCTTACGTTTCTATCAGTTATGTGTTAGTATATTTTTTGGTTTCCTTTTTTAATTGGCTGAGTTTTTTCTACCTTGAATTGAGAGGGTACCTTAATGGTGAAGCCATGGATTTTCTAGAATTTTTAGCTTTTCCCTAGACTTTATAATATTTTATGGGTAGTTAAATGATGTGTTATTAGATTAAATGATGTGTAATGGCTTCTAGATAGATGTTTTTAATAGGATTACAAATCATGAAAATGTTACACACCTTGTAATGATTACATGTCATGTAATGTTAAAATCATGTTTTTAATTTAAGGTGACATGTTTTTCACAATAACATAAAATGAAAGAGTTTAAAAATGTGTAAAGGTATTAAAATACATTTAATTCCTTGAGTTTTAATTTTTTAGTTTTCATTAAGGTGTTTGAGTCTTCATTCACTTTTGTATACTTCTCCTCTCTGCCAAATCTCTAACCTTAAGTGATGTTTTAGGGCTTTCTTCCATCCAGATTGATTCGTTCTGCGATTAAACTCCATTTGGGTCGAATTTCCCTTATTCGGGTAAGTTTTTTTCCTAGTTCTTCATTGGTTTGGGTTTAATCTATGTTTAGGCTATGATTTTTTGATTTTATATGGTTTTCTATAAATATTATTTAGTGACATGGTGTTCCATTCTTTTCCAATGTCTTTATCTTTGGTTTAAGTCCATGTTGTCAATGTAAGCTATGATTTCTATGTCCTTAAGGTAGGTAGATCTATTCAAGTGTTTAAATTTCTTGAATTTATTTTTTTATTGTATATTCATTTAAAATTGGAATTTAATTTAATTTTTTTAAGTTTAAAAGGGAACTGGTTCTTATTTTAAAATGGGGGTTTTACTTTGAAAAAACAATTTCATTGATTTGAAATAGAAAAATAGATTTTCAAACCCTGAAGAAGATTGGTTTGGATATGAAATTTTTTTATAAAAAATTAATAATGGTTTTTAAAAATAGAAATTTAAAAACATTACACAACGAGAACCTTAAGCACATCAAGAAAAAGACATGGTTAACCTTTTTGTGTGTCACCCACTAGGAGGTAACCACTTGTATATTGATGGCCTATGAAAAGAATTGATATTAGATGTATCTAACCTTATGTATTGTTTGTATTGTGAGTGTATAATACATATTTGACCATAGGCTAGAGCCTGGATGGTACGTACACTATTATTTCTAGATATTTAATGCATGATAGTTTATTCCATAAATATTGGATCAAATGTTTATTTATATTTAGTATGACTACCTATTTTATTTCTATCTTTATAAACATGTTTTGAAAATTTTGTAAACTTAATGATTATATGAGAAAGGCTTTCAAATTGATTTATCTATAAAAATTATTGAAAAACTATTTTTTTTAAGAAAACTTGATCATGTTGATAATTGTTATTAGATCTTGTATAGATTTTTTGGGGGTATCCAATTGGGATTTGTTTCTCACATGCTAATACTTACTATGAGAATATTTAATCCTTATTTTGTAGGATACAGTTAAAGGTAAGATCATTTTTTATTATATAGGCTTATTTTTACGTTGTTGTTTTAGTTTTTATGTGATGGGTGGTCACATAGAGCCTAGTTTTGTATAGTTTAGATGTACATTCTTATTTTATCTAATTGGATCAATTGAATATCACTTTTTTTATATGGTCCATACACTAGTTGTATGAATTTTATCCTTTTATAAGGGAATTATTTTTATATATTTGTTTTACCCCACCCCATTATGGGCTAAATTGGGTGGCTTTTCTGGTTGACCCGAGTAGGTCAGAAGGTGTGGGGTATGAGGAGGTTGTACGATTATCTAAGGTTATTGAGGAAGGTATGATCAATAAGAAGCAAAGGAAATTACACAAGGATTACCTGCAGATACTAAAATAGATGGGACCTCAGTTAGGTAAAAATCAAGACCGTGGTGTTGTTAGTAGGCAAAAGGAGTCCAGCGTTCATAAGGCAGTGATTGAGGGTGGTTCAATGGTAAAGGAATCTATTAATAGCCATGGAAATGTGGCTCAATGTCTTACTCCGATTGATTCTAACCTGCATCCCCTACTGATGAAAAAGGATGGATGCAAGGGTAATGAATTTTGGCCTAACATTGGCAAAGGGGGGTGATGGCAAGAAGAATGTGAGCGGTATAGCCAGAATTTCCTAAAGTGATATTGTGCAAGGTGGAAAATCTAGGATACCCATGTTTGAATAAGTTATGTCAGCTCCAGCCAAGATAAGGATGAGGAAGTATTATTATTACCTACCGAAACCAATGAGAACAAGGTCCTCTTCTAAGAGGGGAAGAGGGGTTATCCTTGATTTTGGGAAAAATTGTGTGGTGAACCAGATATGTCTAGATGCGAGTTCGTTGGAGTAGCCAAAGCTTAACAACCAGTATACTAATCTCATGTGCCATTATAACTCGGCTTCTGAGTGGGAATTGGCCACTGTAGAGGAAGAAACTTATGGCCGATTTGGTGATGTGTATGGATATTATGATATGTAGTTGTCCGTGCACTCTTGGTTTCTCACTTTCTCCTCAAAAGTGCATTGATAATAATAAAAATTTAATTGCAGGACAATTGGTATCAAAGGGGTCACTCAGCCTGATGTGTGTTAACACTACTTGATTTGGTTTGGTGTCTTGTATAGACCAGATTTAGGATCATTGGAATTTGAATAGTAGGTGTAGAAATGGGTCCTAGCCATATCACTCCCATGACTGGATCAAAGTTTCCATGGGTGGTAGAAAAATATATTCTAAGTCTAGGACCTGGCACTTAGGATCATTTGAATTAATTGTATGGGAAATATATTTAAATCAACCAATCTACTATGTTTTGGGGATTTTTTTGTAAGGATGATTGAATAAAATATGTGCGGAGTTTATTTATATGGACCTATTTCATTCAATGGGTGTTCCTTATGTTGAACAATTCATAATTGTTTTACATTATTATCATTTAATGAATTATCTTGGATTATAGAAGTCAGTTCAATGGTTTTTAATTTTTATGGGATTGATTAGTTATTGTATTGTGTTTAATAGAAAATTACTCCTAGAAGTGATCTTCTAAATATGAGTGTGTAATCTATGATGTAGGTTATGTAGATTGATCATCTTATGGACCCTTCTTTGGTTGAAGAAGTTATATGTACCATTAATACTCTAGATTTAGTGGGGGGGTCCATGAACCTGATATGAGTATTGGATCATGGCTCTGAATTTACTAAGAAGCATCCACCCGTATTTTTTGGTATTAATGGATACCATGAATCAAAGGATTGGATTGAATATAATGGAAGTACCTTCAACTTTTGGAAGACTCCAATCGGTTCTTCGATGGCCTTTTCCTTGTATATACTCAAGGGACCAGGAAGAAGATGGTGGGATTCTATATCAAAAGATAAGTAACATGAAGGTCTTTCCTGGATTTATTTCCAAAAGATATTAAATTATATGTTTTATATTTAGAAATTATGTGTCAAAAAGGAAAAAGGGTTTCAGACCTTGGAAAAAGGGTAGCATAATGTTATGGAGTACTCTCACATTTTTCTAAGTTGGTGCACATAACATCGAATATTTTCAGTAATGACTACCTGAATGATCAAAAGTTCAATATGAGGATGAGGGAAAATGTTTTGTCAATGCTAGTTCTTTTGTGCTATCCAAAATTTGTGGATGTAAAAAATATTTGTTAGAGGAAGATATATCTAGAATTAGAATATTGGGTGGAGCTTCGGTAAGTGAAACAGTTATCCAAGGTATGTTTTCTAGTCATAAAATGAAGCGTAAGAGTGGTCAGTTTTCTGCAGTACCATTTTCAATAGCTTCTTTAGGGAAGCAATCGGTTATTTTCTACCATTGTGGGAGGCATGGTCATAACAGGAATCATTTCATAGAGGCTCCTAGAATTTTTCATCTTTTTTGTGGGATCTAGTCGTCTAAAACATTTCTATGAAAATATTTTTCAAGGTAGTAAGGTGAGATCCACTTTTACCAAGAGTTTTTAGGTTTTATTTGATGCATCCAAAGGTTGTGGGTCTCCTTCTAAGGCCAAAGAGGATGTCCATGTTGATAATTTCGGATGGATTTATGTTGTAGAGTGTGTGTAGGAGGCATCTGAAATAGGTCAAACTACTATTAGAGGTGTAATGTTCATTATGTATTATATTATACTAAATTTTTTTGATATAGGTGAAACTCATTGTTTAATATCATCTATGTTTTTTGACGTCATGTTTTTGAATTCAGATCTTATTTAATTGTTTTTTGATACTTCCACACATTTTGGAAAGTTATTTGAACAAGGTTTCAAGTGTCTCGAGTGTTGGGTGGTGATAGGAATCTTTGAGGTGGTTTGAGGCTTCTATGTTCTATATCCTGGCATATTTTAATTGATTGTCATCATGGATTTGATGATTGCCATGATGGACCAAATATATTTTTATCATCATCGGGTACAATTCTCATTTACCAATGGAGTCACTCATGTTTTCCAGGGTGAGTGGGACTCTAGATTGAGAAGGAAATTCTTGTTGTTCCTTATGCTTTTATGATCCCCTATTAGTTGTTAGAAAAGTTTCATGATATTGTTTACCCTTTCATTGGTAGTAAACTACCTACTATTTTGTGTTCATATCATGTGGTGTTTCTAGATGATTTTTCTGTTTTACGTCGATAGAGAGAGGTTGAGTTTACAATTGATAATCTCCCTTGAACGATGCCCATTTCTAGGTCATCCTTTCTAATGGAACCTACCTATTGGGTGGAACTTAAGTTCTAACTTGAGGAAGTGGAGGAGAATGAATTTATTATTCCTAGTGTGTCACCATGGGATTCACCTGTACTATTTTCTATGAAGGAAGACATGATCCAGATAATTTTTATTGACTATAAAAAGTTGAATCGGGTGACTGTTAAGAACAAGTATGCTTTAACAAGAATTGATGATCTCTTTGGTCATCTAAGAGGGGTTAATTGGTTTTCTATTATTGACCTGGGGTTAGGGTACCACCTGTTGAGAGTCCCATAATAGGATATACCTGAGACAACATATTAGATTTGATAAGTGGGTTTCATGTTTTTGGTTATTCCATTCGGTCTCATTAATTATCCTGTTATGTTTATAGATTTGATGAAACAAATATTAATTTAGTTCATGGAATAGTTCATTGTTATGTTCATGGATGATATGTTTGTGTATTCCAAGATTGAATAGGAGCACAACAACCATTTGGATATCATTCTTCAAACATTGATGGAATATCATCTATATGGTATGATTTTCATGTGTGAGTTTTAGATCCTAGATATGAGGTTTCTGGGAAATGTGATATCTATTAGGGTCATCTTAGTGGATCCATAAAAAGAACACATAGTTATGTTTTGGCAATATCCATAAAATTTGTTTGAGATCCAGTGATTCATGAGGTTATCAAGTCACTATAGATGGGATTTTATGGAATTCGACAAGATTGCATCTTCAATGGTTGATTTAACTCATAAGGATTTAAGAGATATTTTGAGGAGATGATGATGTGGTTTATATCAACTCCAATTTTGATTCTTTCAGAACCCGGATCATGTTATGATGTTTTCTATGATGATTCTTCTATAGGTATTGGGTTTTCCTTGATACAGGGGGGATATGTTGTGGCTTCTGGATCATTCCAGTAACACCCTCATGAGAAGAACTATCCTACCCATGATCTTGATTTGGAAGTTATTATGCATGAAATCAAAATATTGAATCAATATATTTTGTGAGAACGATTTACATTATATTCTAATAATAGTGTCATAAACGGTATCTTCGCATAGTGGGATCTAAACATATGATAGATATACAGGGTGGAGGATATTTTATTTTTATATCATAAATATCCCTAGCAATGGAAATGTGGTAGATGAAGCATTGGGCATAAAATTTCCAATTTAAGTACTGAAGGAATTATTTGATCAGTGGTCTATAATGATTTTTTTTAGAGATAAGTTTAGGAGTAAAGTTAGATGGTGGGTAGTTGATCTTGGATTCAATAAAGAATGACTTGTCTGTTTATGAGCGAGTTTGAATTGAGTATATTACAAACACAAAGATTCTATGATTTAGACAAATCCAAAATTGTGGGGAGACCTCGTGTGTGTTGTCTTGGTCTCCCAGTGTATATTTGGGCTTCAGTAGCAGGTTTTTTGTTCTATTTTAATTGATACAAGAGTTTATAGATAGTGTAAATTGGTATTTTTGGTCCATGCATCCTAGGGATACAAATTTGTACTAGGTTTGAGATGTCTGTATTGTTGGTCCAAGATAATATGGAATGTTGCGGATTTTTTATTTTGGTATCTCACATTTCAATTATTTAAGGCCAAACACAAGATACATGTAGTTTTTTGCAGCCTTTTCATTTTTTAGAATGGACATGGGCTGATATTTCAATGGATTTCACCATTGTTTGACCACATAATACTAGTTGTAAGGATGTGGTCTAGGTGATTGTTGAAAGAATTGCTAAATTTGTTCATTTCATACCAAGAAATAAGTTGATGAAAGTGAAACAATTTGGGGACTTATATGTTCGAAATATTGTAAAGCATAATGAGGTGACCTCTATAGTTGTTTATGATAGGTAATCAATGTTCATATCCATGTTTTAGAATGGTTTTTAGAATGAAATGAGTTCCCAGTTGAAATTGGCATGGATTATCATCCATAGATGGAAGGACAGACAAATAGGGATATCCAGATTCGTGAGGATATTCTTTAGCTGTGTGTTCATGATTTCGTTGGATCTTGGGACAAGAATTTTCATTTGGTCTGGTTTTCCTATAATAATATTTATCAGGCATCAATCATAATTGTTCCCTTTGATACTTTTCACGGGCTTCCATGTTGATCTCCCATGTGTTGGGAAGAGTTGGGAGAGAGGTTCTTGGTAGGGATGAGTGTTTTTCAGCAGATAATAGAGGTGTTGTAGTTGATCTAGATGCATTTGATCATGGTAAAAAGTTTTTATAAATCTTTTGCATACCATCATCATCAGATGATAAAGTTTGAGGATGGTGATCGAGTCTTTCTCTATGTTTCACCTCGCATAGGAAATCGTAGGTTGGGTAAGAAGGGTAACTTGGCACCAAGGTTCATGGGTTCCTCTGAGATCATTGAATGACTAGGGAGGGTGGCCTATCGATTGATTTTACTATTTTTAATAAATTTTATACATGATTTGTTTCATATTTCCAAGTTGAGGAGGTATATACCAGATCCTTTCTGTGTGGTTTAATGGGAGGATGTTGTTCATTTTCCCAATAATGCATTGGTTCAGAAGCCATTTAAATTATGGATCATCAGGATAAGGTACGTCATTGTAAAATGATCCCCCGGGACCAAGTATTATGGTTTTTTGGAAAGGATTTCCATGAGACATGGGACCAAGACTTGTTGATGAGATAATAGTGGCCTTCTCATTTGGTAGATCCTAAATTGTGAACTCTTTTGGGGGATATAAATATTTCATACTAGGGAGATTGTAACACCTAGTTACATTTATCTAAGGTATTTCTTATTCTTTGTTTATGGTTTCCTTTTTTCATTGGGTGATTTTAATCGACCTTGAATTAGGAGGATACCTATAATAGAAAAGTTAGTGATTTGTTAGAATTTTCATCTTTTCCCTGTACTTTTTCTATTCGCTGGGTAGTTACACAATGTGTAATGGGATTACATGAGTTTTAATGGGTTATGGATATATATCATGAACCAGATTACACAGTGTAAAAATTTCATACTTCGTGTAAGGATTACACATCATGTAATGTGAAAATTTGTGTTTGTAATTAGAGACGATGCATTTTTTGATGTAATTTAAAATGAAAGATATTCATGATGTGTAATGGTATTACATGTAATTTAATTCCCCATTTTAGATATTTTTGGGGTTTGAGTGGGTTTCTGAGGCTCCATTTACTTTTTCAACCTTCTCATCTCAACCAGATCTCTTACCCTAGGAAAATTTCTGTAACATCATTTTTTCTGAATCGATTGGTTCTACAACTAATCATCTTTGGGTTCATATTTTTCTTATATGGGTAATTGGTACTTATTATTATTATTATTATTGGGTTTAATCTATGTTTAGTTAATGATTTTGTGATTTTATAGTGTTTTCTATCAATCCTCTTCATGTTCCTAGTTTTTTGTGATTTTTGAAGGACCTTATCTTGGGTTCCAACATCTGTTGTAGAAGGTGGTTTGGTTTTATACATCCTTGAGGTATGTGGATCTATTCTAGTTAATTTATTCTTATTTTTATTGATTCCTTGAAATAATAAATGAAGTTAATTGTGTTAAAATTGAAAAGGGAAAGTGTTATCTTTTGAAAATTTTATTTTTCCTTGAAAATAGAATTTCCTTGGTTTGAATTGGAAAAATGAATTTGAAACCCAAGAGTATATTGGAATGTATTTGAAATTGAATTATAAAAATGTGAGCATGGTTTTTAAAAATATAAATTGGAAAACACTTCACAACATGAATCTTGGGTTCATCAAGAATGAGACATAGGTATCCTTAGTGTGTGTGACAACACTAGGAGGTAACCACTTTTATGTCGATTCTCTACGGTAGGCCTCGATGTTAGTTAGATTAATAATTCTGAATTTTTAGTTTTGTGAGTTTCTAGTATGTATTTTCTAATATGTCGGATCTTGACTGGTAGGTTCATTGTTGTTTCTGGTTGTTTAATGATTTATAGTTTATTTCATGTATGTTGGATCACACTTTAATTTATATTTGGTATCATTACCTGTTTTGTTTTTGGATTTGTAAAAAATATATTCAATATTTCAAATATCAAGAGTTATTTGACAAAGGATTTAAAATTAATTTATTTATAAAAAATCTTATAGAACTATTTTTTAAGCTTGAAAATGTGAAATCTTATAATTATAACATGTATAGATTCTTTGGTCGTATCCTACTGGGATCTGTTTATCACACCCTAATTATATATATGGGTGGTTGTTGACATTGTTTTGAAGGATAAATGTAATGGAAAGATAATTATATATCATTTGAGCTTATATTTACATTGTTATTTTTGTTTTTAGGTGATGGTCGGTAACATAGAGGGTGGTTTTTTCTAGTTTTATTGTACATTCTTGTTTTTACTATTTGGATCAGTTGTATCTCTCTTTGTTTTTGCTCTATACTCTGGTTGTATGTCTTGTTATTTATTTATAAGAGACTTTTTTTTATTTTCTTTTTTTCCCACCCCATGATGAGATGACTTTTGTGACTGGTCTGGTTAACCCAGGTTGGTCTGTTATAGTAAATAAGAGCATGAAGATCACTTGAGGATTTTACTAAAAACCCTACGAAATGATAAATTGTATGATTAATATACCATGTAAAAAATTAATCAATGATAATTAATGTTTTCAGATCATATAATGTCAAGTTAGGTAATATCATTAGATCCTACAAAGATAGAAGTCAATGAATAACATCCCAACCAATCCATGGTAAGAAACTTACACAGTTTTTTGAGTCATCAAGATACTACCAATTCATTGTAAGAGATTTATCATGTTTATCTAATCCAATAACCATTTGTACTCATAATGGAACCAATATCCTTTTGATAGATGAATGTGAGGAATATTGTAATTATATGAATCGAATATTGGTCAACACACCTATACATGAACTACCTTACAACAGATAATGGTTTTTAAACTTTAGTGATTCATCAAATAAAGGAATGAGATGCATCCTCATGCATAATTATAAGGTGGTAGATTATGCATCACATTAATTAAAAATTCATGAGCCAAAATACCTAACACATTATTTGGAGTTTTTGTTAGTAAATTTTACACTCAAAATTTGGAGAAACTATTATTATGGTGAATAGTTTGATATATATATAGATCAAGAATACTTGAAGTATATATTTATGGAAATAGTGTTTGATATGTTCCAAAAGATATGGGTTGAGTTGATTAAATATTATAACAACACAAAACACTATAACCATGGGATGGATAAAAAGGTGGATTTTTTTATACATACCATTCTAGTTTTTCAATGATAAGGATTGAATGATATCTAATATTTATGTAAATATAGTCTGTAGATATTTAAATAAAGAGAAAAGGTGCCATATAATTTAATTCTCTAATTAATGTTCAAAAATATATCCATGATAGGATTTAATTGGTATATGAGGAGGATGTCGAACTACAATAGAAGGTGAGAAATTTTCTTCAACTCAACAATGATTGAGATTTAGTGATAAGTTTTGTGAACAGAGTATGTTTCATGTCAATACCATACATGAAGAAGGATCTATTGGAAAATTTTCATAGTTCACCATTATCTATTTATAATATATTTAAAAATAAGTATAGATTTTTTTATGAGTATTTATCATCTTTTAACTTGAAAAGGGATGTTGAAGAGTATGTATCTCGATACCTCAAATGTGAGCATGTTAAGGCTATGAGAATGAAGTCTAAGGGGATTTTATAACCATTAACCATTCTTTAAATGAAAGTTGTAAACATTAAAAAAATTTCATTTTTATAGACCCCAAAAAACAAATGGTAATAATGTTATTTGGCTTTTTATCAAACACCTTATAAAATCAAAAAAATCATTTTCATTAGATAATATTTCTCTATTGACCAGCTATCCATGATATACATTAAGGAAGTGTTAAGGTTGCATGGACTAACACATTCTATTGTATATGAATGGGTTGCAATTTTTTAATCGAAGTTCAGGAGAAGTATTTTTTATGCTTTGAATAAAAAGTTTAAATTTATTTCTACATATCATCCTTCTATGGATGGTAAATATAAGAGGACCATTCAAACCTAAATGATATACTGAGAGACTATTATATTAATATTAATTGTGTTTGGGATTAATACATTTATTTGGTATAATTTACATATAATAATTTATTTCACTCAAGAATACAGATGGATCCTTATGAATACCTCTATATCAAGAAGTGTAGAACTCAAATGTGTTGGGATAATGTTTGAAAATGAAAGATATTGGAATTTGACCTCACTAAGGAAATGGTAGAGAATGTTAGTGTTATTAAACAATGCATTATGGAATCTTAGATTTGAAATAAATGTTTTGATATAAATCATCAGAGATATATTGATTTTAAAGTTGGTGAGAAGTTAGTACTATGAATCTATTAAATTGATAATTTTATAAGATTTTGAAAAAAAGGAAAACTGATTCCTCGATATATCAATCCCCTTAAATTTTTTAACCTTGTTGGGATATTTTCTTATCATTCAGAAATTCCATATAATCTCACTAAAGTTCATGATGTGTTCAATTTATCTCTCTTGAGGAAGTATATACCTAATCCTTCACATGTACTAAATTAGGAGTTCATACTATAAGAAAATTATTTTTCATTTGAATAAAACCTGATGCAGATTCTATATTGAAGAGATAAAGTTTAGTAGAAAAATACCACTGACTTGGTCAATGTGTTTTGGTGAAACCATAAATGTGAGGAAGTTACATGAGAACCTAAATATGTGACTAAGAATAATTATCTCTATTGGGACCACTTTGTGTATGAATATTATATTTGTTGTCAACAGATGTCAATACTAGTCAAAATGAAGAAGGAGATGAAGAAGGACTAAAAAGTTAAGGAAGATTGGATGAAGATAGGTTTCATAAAGAATTGTTATAGAATCATAGAATTGGAAGTCATACTTGAAAAATTCTCTAAGAACTTGTGTCATAGGCGACACATTGTTTACACCAATGAAGAATGGTGAATCATCATCCATATAAGGATGATTAAATAAGAATGAGGATTTGAGAAAAACCATGCAATGATTCATGATTGCATGAGAACCATTCAAGAGTGTAATTGAAGAAAGAATAATATTATTTTCATGAAGTATATAATGATGGTTGAATAAGAAGAGAGAGTGTGGAAGGGATTGGAATTATAATATGGTCATTCATTACACGTTTCATTAAAATCAGACAATTGTTTCACTATTATTAATGTTCCAAATACATGTATCAAAGGGAATACATTGTATAAAAAATTTAAGTTGTCTTAAGAAGCCTCAAGAATCCACTTTTGGATGAAGAGAGATGATTAGTGTTATTTGGAATTAACACTCCAAAAAGGAATTGAGGATTTAAAATGAGGATAAAGAAGTACTTTGGAATTCATATACCAAAGAGTATAAGAAGAAATAAGGATGATTGTTTAAGATGAACAGAAGACATGAAGTAGTGAATGGGCTTGCAACTATGAGAATGACCACAACTATGATTATCCTTTGTTGATTTGTATTTCACAAATATCATATATTTGGATAACTTGTTATGTAATCCCTATGAAGGATAGGGGAGTAAAGAAGTTTTTTTGGAAAAGGAAAGAAAGTGGCGTGAAAGTATATGTGGAATGTAAGTATAAGTGGCGTGTAAGTATATGTTGCACACAAGTCATATTTCAAGATCAACACATCAAAATATGACAAAGGAAATAAAGTGGCATGAAAGTTAATGATTGGTGAGAATGTGTGGCGTGCAAGTGTGACGCACAATTATAAGTGGAGCACAAGTGTATGTTGTGTGAAAGTCATATTTTAATTTCATCACATAAAAATATGAAAAATTAAATAAAGTGGCACATAAGTGATGGAGTGGCGTGCAGGTGATGGAGCGGCGCACAAGTGATGGAGCGGCGTGCAAGTGATGGAGCAGCGTGCAAGATGAGTTGAAAGCCTCGCACTTAGGGTCACCAAAATGCCAATAAATATAAGGATAACCTCGTCATTTTTTGAATCTCAACACTTAAGAAAATATTTTAGATCTGATAGTGCAAGAATTAGAAAGTGGTGTGCAAGATGAAGTGTCATGCAAGTTGGGATTTATTCATAAGGCGTGAAAGTAGGGAGGCGCGCAAGCAAAGTGGCGCACAAGAAGAGTGGCGTGCAAGTAGAAGTGGTGTTAAATTTGTAAGAGTTGTGCAAGAAGGTAGTTTTTTGAAACAATTTTGTGGTTTCTAATCCCAAAGTGGCACATAAGTTGTGAGTGGTGCACAATTGTGGTGCGCAAGTAGTTGGTGTCTCTTAAGCAGGGAGGCACACAAGAAGGGTGGCACGCAAGTAGGGATTGGCACGCAAGCTGTGAGGTGTGATAGAATTTTTTTAATAACTTTTGTTCAACTGTAATGAATCTAAGTTGAGTTTTACTTCATTGATTTAAAAATCATAAAGAGAAATTGTGATTCTAGCAAGAGAATTAGGAGATTTTAGTGCAGTTTGTTTTGCACTAAAAGAGAAAGTGTGAAGAAGAGAAGGTTTTAGTGAAGCTAGTTTTACATTGAAGAATAAGAATAAGATGAGTGTGCATCTTATAGTTTTGTTGTAGAGAAATAATAGGTTGGTTACATGCATGCTTTTAAGTATGTAAAAAGGAGAAGAAGAAGGTTGGGGAAGAACAAAGTAGCACTATAGCATCCAACAAGTCTCAACAGGTGGAAGATTCCTTTGTTGTTTCAAACTCTTTTAACAGAGAGAAGAATATCTTCAGAGGTAGAATAAAGAACCATCTAGAGGCCGCAAGAGACTTTCTACACTGGCAGTATAAAGAACCAGCGAGTGTAAGGGTATATCCCATGCGTTGCAAGTTGGAAGAGTATTGTTTCCATTCCACCCTCTGAGTGTAGGTAGAAACACTAGGAAGTGATTATTTCATTCCCTCCTCCAAGTTTATGGAGCCACACTAACTAGAGGATTGTTTTCCTATTCAATAAATTTAATTGTTACTATATTATAGTGGAGAATCTGTGCACTGGTCATTACCATACACAGCAAGGAAGTAGCTTCTCTTATTGAGTGGTGAACCTTGTAAAAATATCATGTGCGTATTTTTACTTCTTTCATATTATTTCATGTGATAGGGAAAAGAGAATAAAGACCATAACATGTCAAGAGGTATAGGGATAAAAAAGAATAAATTGGTTTGAAAAAGTCCCCAACACTGATTCACCCCCCCCCCCTCTTAGTGTTAGGCATATCACAAATTGTTCCACTCAATTGTTATCAAAGGGAGGTTTACCTCTATTGGATTATCTATAGTAAAGTTATTCTATTTTGAAGAGTTGAGTTTATTTCCTAAGTTATCAATGAATTGTAGTTTCAGTAAAGAATTAGTTTGCCTCTGAGTAAAAGACCATATCTACCAAGACTGTGATGAACAAATCCAGGCAGAGACATTATTTTTGGGTACTATAGCAGGTACTGTAGCAGGTACTATAGAAGGTACTGTAGAGGAACTGTAGCAGGTACTATTTTGCACTATAGCAGCTAGGAATATACCCCTTTTTGGGCCTTTGGGCCACCGATTTGGTCCCCGAGTCCATTAAGGCCTTCGGGCCACCCAGGCATTCGGGTCAGTAAAGCCTTGGGGCCAACTCATAGCCTTCGGGCCACCTTAAGTGCAGATGCAAACTAGATGACCTACGAGGAACAATCTCTACAAGGAGGATGAGCAAGGATATTTCACCATAGTAGAAGATAAAATGATAGAAATAATGAGAAGGTATGGCACCTACCATCGGGACAAGCCTGTACATACATGGGACTGCCTTGCCGAACATCCATGAGAAGGTGGAGAGCTAATTTCATGATGAAGATGCTGGGGAGGAGTAGTTCCAAGTAGTTAGTCTGGGTTATATTGTATGTTTGAAGCCTATGGGAAAATTAATTCTTCTAAGAACTATGGGCCATGTAATACTTATGCATACGGGCCTTATAAGGGTTCCACCTCACCCCTTGAAAGGTGTATTATCAAAAAATCAATAAAAAATGAAGGCCTTCGGGCCATTGGAGGAGGAGGAGAAGGTTTCTCAAGTTTCCACCAAGAATATGGATAACCTTCCTACCTCAAGTGATCAGGTGGTATGTGTTAGTACATTTGAAAATTATTCTAATGATGAAAATACAAGCACAAGTGGTGATAATCAATTTACAACCTCTCAAGAATTATCAGTTGATAGATTAAGAATGATTTTTCATATCATTATAGAAGAAAGTGCATCCCTTGTCTGTGGAGTATTTCAATGTATGTAGGAAGAAATCACACAACTGGAAGAATATGATGATGTTTTAGAGAAATTCTTACAAGCAAATATTGTTGAATGTTTAAAGCACTCCAAACATGTTGGATCCTTTGAAGCAACCAAGAGGGGATTTGAAATAAGTTCCTCATAATGGCCCAAAAAAGTTGAGGAGAACGAGCGAGTCAATAAGACTCTAGAAGAGAAGTTCCTTGAACTTGACAATCAGATAAGAAAGATCACTCAGTTCAAGAGTATACATTAGGAAGAAACTTCCATGAACTTCAAAAAACTTGAATCTTTGTTACAAAACAAACTAAAGTTTCATGAGAATAAAATTGAAGTAATGAATAAGGCTACTGAAGAGAAGATGATTATGATTGAATATTATAGATTCATCTTCAACATGAAATTTATATAATTGGAAGCTCAATTGACCAATATTAAGAATAATCATATTGAGACTTCACAAAAAAAAGGAAACAGTTAATGCTGGTGCTCAATGTTCATTGGAGGATTCTACTATAAAAAGAACTCCAACATGTGATAAGAATATAGTGACCTCATTCAATGATCTATCACAAGCAGCTGATAAAGTTAAGGTACCATCCATGCCAACTTGTACTAATTTTTCTACAACTGTTTCTTTAAAAATTATAGGTTGGAAGAAAAAATCTAAAAAATTATGGATGAGGAAAGGTGGTGAGATGCCTACCACCATGGATAGGGTGGATATGAAGAATAATATATATGATGGTTCCCAAGATAAGGAAAAACACATCAAAAATATTTCTTAGCAATATAATAAAGAAGATATCAAGAAGTCAAGATTTTTGGGTCAATTCTGTTGTTGTAATAGATATGGGTATTGTGCACTAGATCGTTGGTACAATCCCTTAAATGTAAAAGCACATATAAGGATCGTCTCAAGGTGTAGAGAGATAGAAAAGAAAAAGCAACATCCACAGATCTAGAAGCATATGTATACTGCAAAGAGATTTGGAATGCTAGAAAACATCTGTGATGTATTCAATGGGAGTTGTTAAAAGAATGGTTCATGCTTATCTCAGAATGTATTCAAAGCTAATAAGAACAGAAGACCATGGAAGCTGGAGAAGAATGAAGAAGCTATCTTGGGAAGTAATCATATTTATTTTTCCAAACCAAGTGCTCCCAAGAAGATTACAAGGAGGAAAACTATGAAGTAATTGGATTCTAAATCCAAGAAGTTGACAGGTAGTGTAAAGACCCGTAAATTTCAAGGAAATTTTTTTCTTAATTTTCTTTGGAATTTTACAAGAGCGTAGTTTCTGACGGCACCTGATTCCGAGGCCCGGTGTGCCCGGAATCATTTTCTGAAGTTTGGCTCGGGTACGTTCAGTGAACAGACGAGCGGGTTTTTCTAACTTTTGAATCGGTGCCCGGAATTGAATTCTGAGGGCACCGATGAAATCGCAGCGCCGGTATTCGCTTACAAACTCCTCTTTCGGAGTTGCGTTTGCTCGGGTGTGGTTTTTAATTTTCAGGCTTAAAGTTAAGAAATAAAATAATTTTGCGACAACTTTATTTTATTTCACTTAAGCCACTTGGAAGCCACTTGAAGCCACTTAAAGGCGGATTGAACTGAGTTGAAGCAGATAGGATGCTATCCAGAAATATCCTACCCCCCTTGGTAGGATATTTGTGAGGTGGGGCCCGCACGAGCCTCGCCGTTTCTTTCCGCTAAGAAACGCACACGCGAAAACCCGTCTTAATGAAAGTAAACTGACGCGTTTCTTAAAATCTTAACAGACCATTTAATTGGGCGGTTTATTTCGTGAATTAAATGGGTTGTTTCTTTCGTTGAATTAATTCAATGAATTGATGGATCGTTTCTTAACCAGTTTTCAAATTCTTTGGCGTAATAATAAAATAAGGCCAACGCTCGACCTCTGGTTATTTGCGCTTTGAGAAGATTTGAGAGGACCCTCGCATCTTCTTCTCCCTTGCGAAGAACGCGAAGAACGCGAAGAACGCGAAGAACGCCGAACCTGGAAATCAACGACGCTTCCGTCCGAGACGTTGTTCCACGCTCCGATCTCCGATCACCGACCGTTTGAGGTGAGTGATTTCGTATTTCCTCTCAAGTTCTTTTCTTTTGGTTTTAAACGAAACACAGATTTAAGTTTTAATAATTTAAATCTGTTGTTCTTGGTTCGTTGAGCTCGCCGACTCAACGCCGGATTCCGCGACAACACGACGCCTCCCAGCGACGACGCGACGATCCCCCTCTTCTGCAATGAGCTTTTCTGCGAAGAACGCTTGTGCGCGACGATCAGCGAGGTAGGGATTTATTATGGGATTTACCCCTTTTTATTTATTCCCGTCAATGTTTCTTTAAAGAACCGAATTGTGAAAAAATTTTAATCTTATTAAAATTGTTGTTTCCTGTGTGGAATAAAATTCTCCCGGTTGTTTATCTCTAACGCGGAGGGTGCGGGCCAAACGAACACGGCCCAACAACCATCCGCCATGCATTTTTGTTGTGCGGATTTGATGGGCGACGACGGAATGTGCCGCAATGGGACTTTGTTGATTCCGCAGTAAAGAACGGATCCTGGGAGGAGCAACGGCGTAGACGGAAGGAAAAACGGGCCACCGGAGCGACACCGGCTGCCCGCGGAAGCTGCCGGCGACGCGGCAGCGCCGGCGGACGGAGGCGGCGGCGCCCCGGCGCGCCGCCGGACGAGGCCGCCGTGGCTGAAGCCGCGGCGGTGGCGACCAACGGACCCGCGGCCGCGCGGGTCCGGTTCGCCCGTGCAGGACGCGGCTCTGCCGCATCCGCGATTCACCAGCGCGGCCCACGCGGGCCGCGGCTTCCTCAGGCCGCGGGTCAACGCCCACGGCACCTGGCGCTCGGCCGCTCGGCCGAGCCGAGCCAGGCCGGTCCGACCGGCCAGGCCGCGCCCCGGCCGGGCCTGTACCCCCCTTCTTCGGACGTTTTCGTTCAAACGCCCGTAACTTGAGCTACGTGCCTCCAAACGACTCTCCGTCAGAGGAAACGCGATCCTTGGATCGATACGGTCGTTTCGATATATCGCACTCAAGGTTTCGGAATACTTTGAGTTCGTCCAAGTTGGTTCGTACACGAGACCAACCGGGCTCTCGGAGCGGAAACACGCATATCTTGAGCTACGGATGTCCGATTGATGTGTCGTCAGCTTTGTTGAATTCCTCTAAGTGAGACGGATCTTTTGGCATACTTCGCCCGAGGTTTGGACGCAGGTGGAGTGCGGTCGGGTTGGTTTTTCCTTAAAAACCAACCGGGCCCCTAGGACAAAAATGCCAATAACTCTCAGACCGGGCGTCTGATTGACGCGCCGTCTGCGACGTTGAGTTCCTGTTGACGATACAGAACTTTTGGATACATCAACTTCGAACTTTGTGTGAGTTGATGTATCAGCCTCTCGGCTCGTGGAGTGGACCCTCCCGAACGAGCTTGCTGTGTGCGGGAACCCTAGTGCTCGTTGCGACTGCTACTTCGACAGCGACGACCGTGTAGAGATCCTCAGTGGACTGCGGCGACGACTGTGCAGAGATCCTCCGTGGACTCCGACGACGACCGTGCAGAGATCCTCTGTGGACTGCGGCGACGACTGTGCAGAGATCCTCCGTGGACTCCGACGACGACCGTGCAGAGATCCTTCGTGGACTCCGACGACGGCCGTACAGAGATCCTCCGTGGACTGCGACGACGACTGTGCAGAGATCCTCAGTGGACTGCGACGACTACTGCACTCAGCGATCCTCCGTGGATCAGTGCTACAGGTCCTGTGTGGGCCCGATCCTGTGTGGGTCCGATCCTGTGTGGGTCAGCGCTCAGCGGTTCTGTGTGAGCCAGCGCCTACAGGTCCTGCGTGGGCCCGGTCCTGTGTGGGCCCGATCCTGTGTGGGTCCGATCCTGTGTGGGTCATTGCGGGGTTTAGTTACCTATCGATCCTTCGTGGGTCCGACGACTTAGATGGATCAGTGATCATCTTTATCGTCATCCGAAGAAGTATACCTGTGTGAGCTGAATCTTGTGTTTACTCTCCTTTGTGGATTGTGTTGAGCTATCCTGTGTGGATTTTCTATTTACTCTCCTTTGTGGACTGTGTTGTGCTATCCTGTGTGGGTATACGTTTTGCTTTCCTGTGTGGATTGGGTTGTGCTTGGGCTCGGACGTTGGAGCCGAACGGGGAATTGAAGACTTAGGTATATGTATGGGCATATACCTAAGCCGTGTCAGATGTTACTTCGTGATTGTACCTTTCCTTTGTGGATTATCCTTTGTGGATTTCGGGATACCTTCGGCGGTCTCAGGGTCCCTACCGAGTAGCTTATACTCACCCCTGCACGGGCTTTGCCTGCACTACGTTGTGTTGGTTGCAGACGACGGACAGCGCTGATCGTGGTGGAGGCGTGTGGAGCAGGACGGTACCTGGAGGTGGACCACTGATCGGGACGTACTTGGAGCGGTCAGGTGGACCGAGGAGATGTGGAGGCTATCTGTACCCACCCTTCAGGTGGGACTTCCAGAGGACGGCTCGACGCTGCAGTTTTCCCTTTTTAGTTGTTGTTTTTCCTTTCAGTTGTACTTTACTGTTGGGCTTGTATTTCCGGCCCCTTTTACTTTCAGCACAGCTTGTACAGTTTTTACTTAGTGTTTACTTTTCCGCTTGCTTACTCTGTAGTGCTTGTTTACTTTTCAAAGGCAATGCCTTCCCTTTTTGTTGGGATTTACGCCTTGGTGCTAGTCGCTAGCCCCTGGCCTATGGAAGGCTGGCTTGGGGTAGTCACGGCACGGGCCCCGAGGGCGGGTCGTGACAGGTAGTGCATTCCAAAATAACAATCAAGAAGTATGACACTATGAAGAAGCCATGTAGAAATTACAAACATGCTGCCACAGTTCCTAAATACATATTGGTTATCTGGCCTAAATATTTGGAAATAATTAGAAAGGAGGAAGATACAATGGATAAGTCTTGTAGAAAAATTAATAATAAGATTCCACATGATGAAGAAAAGGTGAATAAGAGATTGAAAACAAAAGTCAACTATCATGTTCAGAAAGTTCTGTGTGTGAGGTGCAACAAGGCTGGTCAGACTGTTAAAAATTGAATTGAACTTATTCCATCCCAAGAATAATTTATAAAATGGATGAAAATTACACTAGGATATTCTAATTCTTGGAAATCTATTTAAGAAATAAGATTCACACAAAAACAAATAGAATAAGTATTGATATCCACACAACCAAAGTCTGAATGGAAGATTATATGTGCAAGTTTGAGGAGTAGAGAAAATGGGGAATCTTGGTTGAGAAAATCATCACATCCTTCCTGTTAACATTTAAGAAGCAATTAGGATCCACCTTATTCCATTAAATATTTTTGTATTGTATTTGTTCTGATAATACAGGGAATTGAAGGTGAAGAAATCTCTTAGGGGGAGAACCTAAGAAGTATTGATTGCTATCAACTCTTGATAGCAAAGCTGCAGAAATTGTCATCCATGGAAGATTTATCAATTGATATTCAAATATTAATATGATTATAGATCACCATTGATGAATATTATGGGGAGTGTTTCCTTTAGGGTGAGACATATGAAGAATCTGTTATAGTTATTATTTCAATCAGTATCAACTTCAGTAGGTATCAAATTCAATTGCTTTGGAAATTGCTTGAATAGCATGTCGTTGGAAAAGGAAAGTAATTTATTAATATCTCATCCTTTGTTACTCAAAATAAAGATATTTTCATAAAGGGGTAATAACTAAGTCAATTAATGACATAAAAAGAATGAAAGTGCCCCAAGGCCACTTATCCTGCCAATTGCACTTGAATGTTTTTGATCTGTTTGTTGAAGTGAGTGCAGGAATTTCAGGTTGATTATTTCCCATCACATTCAATATATTCATCCTTGAATGAAATTTTAAAACCCTTAAATACAAGTGTATGAGATCTCATCTCATTAGGTATCATGATCAATGGATAATGGATAGTTTTGTTGTCTAAATCAAATCCTCTCTTTTTCTGCATCAAGTTTTTCTCAAGTAGACTTAGAGAGAAATTATTGATGGCACACTGCTTAAGTAAGGACTAATACCCTCTCTACCATGAACTTTATATTTCTTGTCAATAAGGGGGATTGAAATTGAAATGAAAGTTTGAAAAGTAAGGGGGGTAAAGAAGTAAAGGGGAGAGAGAATATTCTCATTTTGACATTGACACATTCATTTGAGGAGAATTTAAGGTATTGACAGAAAAATACAAAGGGGGAGATTGTTGGGACCACTTTGTGTATGAAGATTGTATTTGTTTTCAATAGTTGTCAATACTGATAGAAATAAATAAGGAGATGAATAAGGACTAAAATGTTAATGGATATTTCCTGAAGTGAGGTTGCATGGATAATTGTTATGGAATAATAGTATTGGATGTCATACTTGATAAATTATCCAAGATCTTGTGTCAAAGGTGACACATTGTTTACAAAAATGAAGAATGGTGAAGTATCATCAATCTAAGGTTGATTGAATACGAATGAGGATTTGAAGAATTCAATGCAATGCTTTATGATTACATGAGAACCATGCCAGATATTTCTTGAAGAAAAGAATCATATGATTTACATGAAGTAGAGAATGATGTTTGAAGAAGAATATAGAGTATAGAAGGGCATGGCATTCTAATATGATCATTTATTAAACATTTCCTTGAAATTAGACGATTTTTTCACTGTTCTTAAAGTTCCAAATACATGTATCAAAGGTGATACATTGTCTACAACATTGATGGTGTTTGAATAATCCTCAGGCCTCCAATTTTGGATGAAGAGAGATGATTGGAGTTATTTGGAATTAACACTCCAAAAATGAATTGAGGATTTGAATTGAGGATGAATAATCACTTTGGAATTCATATTACAAAGAGTATAAGAAGAAAGAAGGATGATTCTTGAAGATGAATATAATACATGAAGTAGTGAATGGGCTTGGAACTATGATAATGGCCACAACTATGAAGATGATTTTCTAATTTATATTTCACAAATATCATAATTTTGGAGAACTTGTGATGCAAGACTTATGAAGGATAGGGGAGTAAAGAAGTGTTTTTGGAAATGGAATGAAAGTGTCGCACAAGTATATGTGGTGTGCAAGTGTTGCACGCAAGTATAAGTGTTGCATAAGTATATGTTGTGCGCAAGTCATATTTCAAGATCAACACATCAAAATGTGACAATGGAAAAAAGTGGCACACAAGTTAAATATTGGCGAGAAAGTGTAGCGCACAAGTGTGGTGTGAAAGTATAATTGGCATGCAAGTGTATGTTGTTTTCAAGCCATGTTTTAATTTCATCACATAAAAATATGACAAAGGAAATAAAGTGTCATGTAAGTGACAGAGTGGCATACAGGTGATGGAGCGGCGCACAGGTGATGGAGCAGCCCGTAAGTGATGGAGTGGCATGCAAGCTGAGTTTCATGCCTCGTGCATAGGGTCACCAAAATTCCTATAAATAGATGGCTACCCTCCTCATTTTTCTAATCTCAACACTTAATAGAAAATTTGAATTCTGATCATGCAAGTAGTAGAAAGTGGAGCGCAAGATGAAGTACCGCACAAGTTGGTAGTTATTTATAAGGCACACAAGTACGGAGGCACGCAAGGTGAGTGGCACACAAGCAGAGTAGCACGCAAGTATAAATGGTACACAAGTTGTAATAGGTGTTCAAGAAGATATTTTTTTGCAACAAGTGTATTGTGTCTAAGCCTCAAGTGGCATGCAAGTTGTGAGTTGGGCACAATTATGGGGTGCAAGTAGTTGGTGGTGCACAAGCAGGGAGGCGTGCAAGTAGGGTGGTGTGAAATTAGGGATTGGTGCATTATCTTTGAGTTGTTATAGAAGTTATTACCAACTTTTGATAAACTATAATGATGCTAAGTTGAGCTGGAATTCATTGATTTAACAATAAAAAAAGATAAATTGTGATTCTAGAAAGAATAAGAAGAATAGTGTAGTGAATTTGGTTTTGCACTAAAAGAGATAGCATGAAGAAGATCATGTTTCAGTGTATGTGGTTTTTCAATGAAGAAGAAGAATAAGAAGAGTGTGCAGATTACAGGTATACTGCAGAGAAAAAATAGGTTGGTTACTTTCATGCTTCTAAGTAAGTAACTAGGAGAAAAAATAAGGTTGTTGAAGAACAAAGTATCACTGTAGCTTCAAACATTTCTCAATAGGTGGAAGATTCCTTTAGTGTTGGAAACTCTTTTAATAGAGATAAGATTGTCTTTAGAGTTAGTATAAAGAACTAGCTAGAGGCTATAAGAGATTGTCTACACTGGAAGTATAAATAACCAGTGGGTGTAAGGGTATATCCTACTCTTTGCAAGTTAGAAGAGGATTGTTTCCCTTCCCCCCTCCGAGGGTAGGGAGAAACATTGGGAATCGATTATTTCCTTCCCTCCTCTAAGTGTAGAATTCTACAATGACTAGAATATTGTTTTCCTAGTCAACCACTATAACAGTTACTACATTATAGTGTATAATACATGCACTGGTCATTACCATACATGGAAAGGACGTGGCTACTCTTATTGAGTGGAGAACCTTGTAAAAATATTGTGTGCATATTTTTACTTATTTCATATTATTACATGTGGTAGGGGAAAAAGAATAAGAGAATAATAAATCTATCATGTCAATAGGTATAGGGATAAAAAAATAATAAATTGGTTTTAAAATGTCCCCAACACTGATTCACCCCCCCCCCCTCAGTGTTAGGCATATCCCAAACTGGTGATCTCAATCTCCAGTTGTTTGTTGGAGTGATGGAATTTTAATGTAGAAATTATTAAAAGTGGTAGAATATAACTCCCTAATAATTTTTTATATATTTATATTTAATACATTTTAAATTTTGGATAGCTTTATTCACACGAAACACTAAAATTAAATGAATTGTGATATACTAATAAAATAATTTTTTGAATGTGACAGTTATCGCCTAACCATTGGATTTTAAGGTATGAATGGTGCTAACTAATTTTTGAAAAATTATATTTTTCACATATATAAAACTAATTCATTATTTATTTGTCATTTAAAAAAAGAAAAAATCACTTTATGGAAATAAGAGATGCTTTTATATGAAATTGTTTTTATATCTACAATGCATTTTTACCTAAAAATATAAAATAATATATATTGATAAATTATTTTAATGAAATATTTAGATAATATATTTGATAAAATATTTTAACTTTCATCTAATAGTTTTTACATGGAATATTTTAATTTGAAACTCCTTTTTATAGTTAAAAATACAATTTACTAAAAATTGTTTACATTGCATTTTTTGTGCATATTATAAAAATAATTTATTCCAATTATAGATTCTAAAAATTTAAATAAAATAATATTTGGAATCATCATAATTAATATAATTTAATAATTAACCTTAATTTTTTTCATAATGAATACTAAAATCAATAAAAATATGTTACCACTATTATGGTTAAAATGAGTTTATTGGGGGTTAACCTAAGAGATAAGGTTTAAATTATCAACAAAATACTTTATTTAACTTCATTATTTTAGATTATTTCAACCTCATACTTAATATATTAAAATATTTTTCATTTTTAAGCCACTTGACTTGAGTAAGCCATTATTATATTTGAATGTTTTGAAAAATTCCAAGTCTGTCATCACCCTCCCATATAAAATCATACCAATGATCCTATATTCCTAAAAAATCAAGAAACTTATATCATAGAAAATAACTACCCTAATAAATTCCTAAAATTAATCCCCATGTCCTTGAGATCTATGTTTGATCATAATAACCTCCTTTATAGGCTTATGGTTTATGCCAAATGAGGTTTCTCAACCAAGAGGTATGACACTTAAATGTGTAATTTTAATTTTCTTTCTTCTTGTCGACCCTAAAAATATATGAAATCCATTATAAATTAATTATTTTGTTATATCAGTGTAAATAATTGTTATTATGATGATATATTTACCATTTCCACCTCTTATCCATCAAATAGTAAATGAATGTATTTCTTGGGTGTAAGTGCGGACAACTGCCTCCACATAGGGATATGGTTCATTTTAAATAACTATAGTTCATGGTAGGATATTATGTTGGATTTTATGTATATATATGATATTTATGACATTATTATACTTATTTAATTATATTAACTTTTCAAAATTCTTATATTTCTATCCTTTGGAAAAGTATAACTGATCATACCACGATTCACTGTTTCATTTTCACCCTTACACCATTATGCTAAACTTGTTTTGTATTGAAAATTATAAAAATAATAACAAATTGAACTTCATTTTTAATTCCATTATTTTGTGTCTATAACTATTAAAATGGTCAATGTTACTTGTTTTAATGATTTCAATGTAGGAGGAGATGATTTGGAGGGCCCATGATGAAGTAGAAGAAAAATGGGCCAAAATTGCATGGATCCATGAATACTTATCCACCGTTTTGCCAGTTTAGAGATTTATGTTCATCCAAATGGGCTAATATTTTTTATTCTGGTCCAAAATATAATGTGATGCAACTCTTATGAAGAAACCAAAGCCCAATTATTTCATAAAGGGGCCCAACTGACCTAATCTGTCCAAAACGCCGAATTTGTGAGATGTCAAAAAGTGGTGTTCTATAATATGTTTTTATCTCCAGATCCAATAGTCCAATTGATGACAACCTTTTTGTGGAGATATTCAAGAAGTGGGGAAACAACTTTTCAGTTTTTTCAAAAGGTAGATTCGATTGTATAATGGATTAAACACATGGTACAAGTGGTTTGAAGAAATCTGTGTGCCAAAAACCACCTTCCATTTTTTCTATAAAATGGATCCTTGGGATCCCCATTTGGGATTTCGACCAGGAGGAAATGTGCCGCCATTTTGGAGACCCAAAGGTGTCCCCCCATCATTACTAAATTTTATTGAGGCTATGGTAAGTGCTACTTCAACGTATTCTTCTTCCTCCCCTCCCATGGGTTTCTAAACCCCTTGTGATCACCCGGGGAGGAACGTGATGTAATCTCGAGCTTCATACTTGTATTATTTTGAATGATCTTTTTAATTATAGGTTGTATTTTTTTTATTCATCCTATATTTTTATTTTATTTAGATATATACTGGTATGTTATACTCAAACTCAAATGATTGTGTTTGGGGGTACCCTTTCATGTGATGTTTCGCACATCATTCCTCCATTTTTCCTCCCTCATTCAATTGTGGTGTTTGTGTGGTTCATATTGGTCAATTGAACTCACATATGCACTATCAAAGCCATGTAAGTTTATTTCAAGGTATCACAAATAAATAACATACAAACCTGTATACACATCGAGTTCTTCATGTGTTTCCTTGGTGAGTTTTGGTTACGAAGTCGAACACAAAGTACCCAATCATTAGCAGTGTCCAATGAATCATTGTGTGTTTTCGACTAAACCCTAGGATGTATCCTAGTATAAAATAAGTAAAATTATGGTAATAGGTTTTACAAACCAGGTATTAAAATATCTATACCCTTTCTCTTGAAGCGATGAAGGATAAGCATTATGATACTCTCCTTAGTTGATCACGTTTAATTAATCTTGTTTGTTTCTACCTTGTTTTATTGCTTTAGTTTTTATATTGTAATATTTAATCATAAAACCCCAATTTTTATTAAATATAATTCTCATTATATATTACTAATCAAAACCCTCTTTTCAATTAATGATCTAAGGCTTCGTCGAGAGATGACCTAGGGTTGCTGATATACAGCAGAATTTCTAGTAAAAACTAAACAACTAATTTGACGTGGTCGACAACACAATCAAATTTTGAAACTATTACCGGGAATCAAAGATCTTTTTTTATTTCCTTTTATTTATTTATTTTAGTTCTTAATTATTACTCCTTTCAATACCCACCCACATTTGATTTTTTTTTTTTGTTTTCTTTTGTGTGTTCTCTCTATCTATCTCTCTATTATTTTCTCTCTCTATCTTTCTCTCTTATTCTCCAACTTTCTATCTATAATTCTATATTATAAAATTATATTCTCCCTTCACCCCACTATAGTGATTTTATCCATATTCAATCATTAAAAAACACAACTTATTTGCATGGCCTGATCATAAAAAGAAAATTTGCTTGAATTTGACCCAGAAATTGAAAAGAAAATTCACTCAAAAATCAGGGAATCTATAGTAGGTCAATCAAGTAACACTGAGGAAACCCTTTTGGAACCTCAATTGTTCCTAAAACACTCAAAAATTTAATCCAATCAAACCATAGGAATCATGGATTCAAATAACCGAACTTTAAAAGAAATGGCCACCCCGGATGTGGAGTACCAACCTGTATACATCCAATATCCTGAGGAAGAATACAAATTTGAGTTGAGATTAGGACTCAACCACCTTCTTCCTAAATTCCATGTTCTTCCTAGTGAATAATTTCATAAACACCTTAAGGATTTTCACATAGTTTTCTCCACCATGAAACCCCAAAATGTGTCTGAGGAGCTAATTAAGTTTAGGTCCTTCCCTTTATCCACTAATGGTGTAGACCAAGATTGGCTATACTATTTTCCTACCACAATTGGGAGATGTAATGACTTGAAAATACTATTTTTAGAGAAGTTATTCGAACTGCATCAATTAGGAAAGAAATTTGTGGCATTAGGCAATCACAAGGAGAGGCCCTTCATGAATACTGGGAGAGATTCAAACGACTCTGCTCAAGCTACCACCACCACGAGATTAGTGAACAACTATTAATCTAATACGTATATGAGGTACTTACCCCAATGGATTGTGGAATGATTAATTCAACAGTTGTTGGTGTCTTGGTTGATAAAACTCCTTCCTCCACTAGTGAATTAATAGCAAATATGGCTCAAAATTCACAACAATTTGCTACACAAGCTATTGCACCAACCCAAGGAGTTCATGAGGTAAGTCATTTATCCCTATAACAAAAGGTATATAACAATATTGATGAGATTAATTCCCTTCTAAGGCAATTATCTCAAGAACAAGTTAACTCACAATCTCCTCCCATTTCATTACATTGTGGTATTTGTTCTGAAAATACTCATTTTTCTGACCAGTACCCACAAATTCAAGATTCAACTGAGTCTAGTGTAGTCGTGTTCCCAGGGAATCCATTCCAAAAGCACCTCCCTTTAAGCAGGAAAAATTTATGCCAAATCCAAACCATGGGTGGAAAGCACAACCCCAGTACCAACAAGGAGGAAACTCAAGCTACCCCATGCAGAATTTGTATCCACAAGGCCGATGAATGATACTTTATTATCCTTCAACTTCTCAAAATAATCATCATCCTCCTCCCAAATTTGCACCAATCCTTGAGGATACGGTGAAAAAAATGGCAACACAGAACCTCCAGTTCCAACAGACCACACAATCAGCAATTCAAGTCCTACGAACTCAAGTGGGACAATTGGATAACACCATTAGTGAGATTAAGATGCCAGGTTCTAGACAACTACCATCCCAACCCATTTCCAATCCGAAGGAGAAAGGTAATGTATGTGAAATTACACTTTTTAGTGGTAAAGAAGTTACTCCTTATACTAATTCTACACAACAGGTATGTCTCCCTCTTGAAAACACTCTTTCTCCACCCATAAAATATTCCATTGAAGAAAAACAAAATAAAAAGGGAAATAAAAATATCATTGATGATTTAAATGAACAATCAATTCCTCTTCCTTTCCCCCAAAGACTCTCTAAATCTAATAAAAATTATGATAATGAGATTTATAATGAAATAATGGATACATTTAAAAAATCTCAAGTTAATATTCTTTTATTGGATGTAGTCAAGAAAATTCCCCATTATGAAAATTTTCTTAAAGAAATTTGCACCCATAGATGAAGGCTGAAGGGTAATGAGAAAGTAAATATGGGAAGAACTGTATCAAACTTGATTCAACCAGCAAGGCCTACCAAATTCAAGGATTTGGGCACATTCACGATACTGTGTACCATAGGGGAGACCTTATTTTATGATGCTATGCTAGATTTAGGTGCTTCCATTAATGTAATGCCTCACTTCGTGTATACTTATCTATAGGTTGGAGAACTTCAACCAACAATAATTATCATGCAACTTTCCAACCGAAGTACTACGCATCCAACAGGAGTGATTGAGGATGTCTTTGTAAGAGTGAAGAATCTCATCTTCCCTACAGATTTCTAAATTCATGAGATGGAAGATACCTGAACCCAAGGACATTCCCCTCTCATACTTGGAAGGCCATTCCTCAAAACAACAAAGATAATCATCAACGTTTACAATGGTATGTTTTACATGGATTTTTGAGGAGAAAAGGTAAGTTTTAACATCCTTGAGGCTATGAAACACCCTATTGAAGAGCACTTCACTCTTCTTGTCTATTTGATGGAAGTGCTCTCAAATGATGCACACACACACAATTATCTCCTCAACCCATACTTTGATTTATTTTCCTCTTCTTCACCCTTGGATTATTTGAGTTTTGATTAAGGTTTTGAGTGTTTTATGGGTTATTAAAAGTGTAAATTTTGTGCTTTAATTTATGAGTGTGTTCATTTTGAGTATCCATGACTGTCGATGATTCTGCAAATCTCATTTCAATAGATTTTTTTTCTTTAGAGAATAAACATGAGCAGATAGAATGTTTAATGGACCTCACTCCCTCTAAATCCCATACCTTAGTCAAAAACCCCCTAGTGTTGGAATTAAAACCACTTCCATATAATTTAAAATATGACTATCTTGAGGGTATTGGCCAATTTCCCATCATTATTGCCAATAACCTCTCTCCACAATATGAATCAAAACTGTTCAACCTTTTGAGAGAGTGTAAAAAGGAAATTGGATGGAAATTTTCTGATATTCCCTGGATTAGCACGTCTATTTGTATGAACCATATACTTTTGGGTGATGAGGCTAATCCTATGAGACAATATCAATGCTAGTATAATCCCACTCTCCTTGAAGTGGTAAAATTGGAAGTCAGTAAATTACTTGGTGTAGAGATAATTTATCCAATATCTAATAGTAAATGGGTTAGCCCAGTGAAAATTGTGCCTAAAAATTAAGAATAACATTTGTTTCAAATGAAATGAATGAATTGGTTCCAACATGTATGCAAAACGGTTGGCGAGTCTGTATTGACTACCGTCGACTGAATCATTCCACATGGAAGGACCACTATCCTCTACCTTTCATTGACCAAATACTAGAAATATTGGATGGAAAGTCCCATTATTGTTTCCTTGATGGCTATTCAGGTTATTTTCAAATCTATATAGTCCTAGAGGATCAAGAAAAGACAACATTTACCTGTCCATTTGGAACATTTTCATACAGAATGATGCCTTTTGGTCTATATAATGCTCCTGGTACTTTTCAGTGATATATGTTGAGTATTTTTTCTGGGTATCTAGATAATTGCATGGAAGTTTTTATGGATGATTTCACGATTTATGGAACTTCAATTGATGATTGTTTGGATTAACTAGGTTCTATCTTCCGTTATTTCATAGAAAAAGATCTTGTATTAAATTACAAGAAATTTCATTTCATGGTTGGATGAGGGATAGTTCTTGGGCATGTTATTTAAAAAGAGGTAATTCAAGTGGATAAATTAAAATTTGAATTATTATCAACCTTTACATATCCAATATGTGTTCATGAGGTGCTATATTTCTTGGTTCATACTGGTTTTTACCGCTGATTCATTAATGACTTCAGTAAGATCACACTTCCCTTATCCCGGTTATTACAAAAGGATTCTGAGTTTGTGTTTGATAAAAATTGTGAGGATGATTTTAATTCTCTAAAAAGGAGTCTCACATCACCTCCCATCATCCAACCACCAATGTGGGATCTCCCCTTTGAGTTTATGTGTGATTCCTCTAACATAGCAGTTGGGATACTTTTATCACAAAGGGTTGAGAAAGCTCCTCATGTCATTGTGTATGCCTCTCGTACCATTGACCATGCCTAAGAAAACTACACAACCACTAAAACATATCTTCTTTATATTGTGTTTTCCTTGTAAAAATTCTATTCATATCTTATCAGGTCAAAAATCATTATCTTTTCTGATCATGTATCCCTTCATTTCCTACTAAAGAAACTTGAAGCTAAGCCTCGCCTCATTCGGTGGATGCTCCTCCTCTAAGAGTTTGACCTTGCGATTAGAGATAAGATAGGAGTGTAAAATATTGTGGCTGACCACATTAGTAAGATTTCCCCACCATTGGACCATCATGTTGACTCACCCCTCCCCATTGGATAATTCTTCCCTCATGAGAACCTTTGTGATATTGTGGACCTTACCCCATGGTATGCAGACATTGTGAATTTTATAGCAATATCTAGGGTCCCCACTGATTTCATAATTTCACAATCCTAGATAATTAATAATGATTCAAATTGGTACATTTTGGATGACCCATATTTGTGGATAATTTTTGGTGACCAAGTAGTTCATCGGTGTGTCTCTGACCATGAGTTCACCCCTCTTTTGACCTTCAACCACACCTTGGCCTGTGGGGGCCACTTTGGCTCCCAATGTATAGCTCAAAAGTTCATTGACTCATGAATTTATTGGACAAAATTTTATAGGGATTCACATATATTTTTCAAGTCATGTAGTCATTTTCAATTCATTGGGAATATCTCCAAGAGGAATGAAATGCCCTAACAGCCCATGTTATTCTTTGAAATATTTTATGTATGGGGAATTGACTTCATGGGGCCTTTTCCAAATTCATTTGGATTTTTGGTACATATTATTTGATGTTGAATATGTATCTAAATTGGTGGAATAAAAGGTCACCAGGACTGATGACTCTCGAGTGGTTGTTGATTTTGTGAGGTCTCAGATTTTTAGTAGGTTTGGTTTTCTGAGATTTATCATTAGTGATCAGGGTTCACATTTTTGCAATCGCAACATGAAAAATTTTCTTTGTAAGTATGGGGTTGATCATAAATTCTCCACTTCATATCATCTCCAAAAGAACAGACAAGCAAAAATATCCAATCAATATGTTAAACGAATCTTGGAAAAAATGGTACAACCCAATAGGAAAGATTAGACTTTGTGCTTGGATGATGCACTTTGGTCGTACCGTATAGCTTTTAAATCCCCAATCAGAATGTCACCATATATGATTGTCTTTGTAAAGGCTTTTCACCTTCTAGTAGAGGTAGAACATCATGCATATTGGGTTGTTAAACAATTTAATATGAATCTTTCAGATGCAGGTGAGTATATGAAGCTGCAGATTCAAGAGTTGGAAGAGATTCGACGTGATGCATATGAGAACTTTGGGATTTATAAAGAGAATAAAAAGGCTATCCACGATATCATGATTAATCTACAGAATTTTGATATTGGTGAGAAGGTCCTCATGTAAATTCCTGGCTAATGCTCCACCTAGGTAAGCTTTTTTTCAATGGCTCGGTCCTTATACTATTAATGAAGTTTACCCTTTTGGTGCTATACAGGTTTTTCATGAGAAGAGTAGAAAGCGGATTAATATCAATGGGAAAAGGATCAAACACTTCTATGGGGATTTTTCAAAGCATCTTAAGGAGGAAATCCAATTGATATATGCCACATATGACACCACTTAGCAATATATCCCTTCTCCCTACCTTTATTTATTATCTATTTATTTAAAATACTTTCATTGAGGACAATGTAACTTTTATGTGTGGGGGAGGGTGACAGGTCATATTTAGGATTAAAAAAACAAAAATAAAAAAATAATAAAAAAATGTGTTTTTATTTTTGATTTCTTTATTTATTGTTTTTAGATAAAAATTGATCATAAAAAGAATATCCAAAATCATTTTTCATGCTTGAGTTGATTGTGCGGAAATTCCGTTGTTTTTGGGAAAAAAATCAAATGAATGTTTATATGGAATCTTTTTCTTGAATTGTTTTTCAAATAAATATTAGGTTTTTAATGGATTTTTGAAAACCATTCCTCATTAGCACTAACCAATATTTTAGTCCCTTACCCGAGAGATATTCTAAGCCCTTTATTGCATACTATTCCTTTTAATAAATTTTTTGAGAGTCTGAGGTCATGTAGAGAAACTATAACTTTCCTTGATTATGTTTTATCCCATAATATTCAGTTATGCTACATTCCTGATAGAGGAAATCATTCATTGAAAAGACCTTTTTACAATAAACCTCTATTTTTTCCACCTTGACATTTTATCCTTTTTAATCCTTAAAGACCATGAAATTCTTATTAGGTAGCCACATTACAAGCTAATATATCCCTATATACCCATATCTTGTTTATATTCACGTTTTATTTTCAAAAAGTGTGGGTTAGAGAGTGTTTCCATGGGAATTCTGGGGAGAGAATCATTGTAATGGGTTGATATAACGGGTGTCTACATTTTTCTTGGGAAATGGGTTCACAGGCCATATTACATCATTGTTTTACACATGTTTACCTCTTTATATCCAAAAAATATACATTAAAAAATAGTTATGTACATTAAAAAAAATAGAATAAAAGAAAAAAATGGAGAAAAGAGAATTTTTACTCATTATTATTCACAGCTTGTTTGTGACCCACAAAAATGGACAATATGGAGAGTGAGTTGGAGGTGATACGCTTTGTAAGGGATTGAGTGTATACATTAATTGTGAAAACTTTATGAATTTTGACATGTTTTGTACATAAGATATTAAATTCTCCTCTTCTGCCTCATATTTTTAAACATTAAATCCTACCAACCGTTGAACCTCAGAACATCATGTTGGAAGTCCTCTTGAGTAGCACACTAGTTTCTTTCAATAGAGAAATGATAATCTTTCCAATAATATGGTAAAATCACATAAAATTTGGGAAAAGATAAGAAATACACTTTTATATGTTCCTTGAGTGAAGAAGAATATTTTTTATGTGAGGTAGGTTGTGACATGTTGCATGGGTGAACAAATGAAGTTGAAAAAATTTGAATGTAAGGAAAGAAAAATGTTAGGAAAATTGATTCCATAAACGATACATGATGAATTTCATTTCAAAAGAATCTTATATGTTTTCACACCTTTTATTTAGGAATGATACATGATTAGAATTTTATAATTTTCCCAGGAGTTCAAATGTTTTGGTGTGGGGGTGTGATCGTACCATGATTCACTGTTTCATTTTCACCCTTACACCACTATGCTAAACATGTTTTGTAATGAAAATTATAAAAATAATAACAAATTGAACTTCATTATTGATTAAATTATTTTTCTTTATCACTATTAAAATGGAAAATGTTGCTTATTTGGATGATTTCAATGTAAGATGAGATGATTTGGAGGGCCAATTATGAAGTGGAAGAAAAATGGGCCAAAATTGAAGGATCCATGAAGACCTATCCACTGTGTTTATTATTTAGAAAATATATTAAATCCAAATGAGCTCATATTTTGTATTTTAGTCCAATTTTTAATGGTCTACAACTCTTATGAATAAAAAAAGCCCAATTATTTCAGAAAGGGGCCCAACCGACCTAATCTGTCCAGAACACTAAATTTGTTAGAAGTCAAAACTGGCATTCTGTAATATGTCCTTATCTCTGGATTCACTTGTACAATTGATGCCAAACATTCTTTTGAGATATTAAGGAAGTGGTTCTAAAACATTAAAGTTTTTTCAAAATGGATATTCAATTGTCTAATGGATGAAACGCGTGGTATAATTGGTTTGAAGAAATATATGTGCCCAAAACCACCTTCCAATTTTTCTATAAAATGGAACCTTGAGCTCCCCATTTGGGAGTTATACTAGGAGGAAAGGTGTTTATATTTTGGATTTCTAAAGGTTTCCCCATAATTCTTAAAAGTTTTGGAGGATATGGGAAGTGATACTTCAACATATTCTTTTTCCTCCCCCACCTCCATGGGTTTCTAAACCCCTTGTTATCACCCAGGGAGGAACATGATGTAATCTCGAGCTTCATACTTGTATTATTTTGAATGATACTTTTAATTATAGGTTTTATGTTGTTTTTCTTCATCTTATATTTTTATTTAATTGAGTTATATACTGGTATTTTATACTAAAACTCAAATGATCATGTTGGTGGTACCCTTTCATGTGATGTTTCACACACCGTTCATCCCTTTTTCCTCCCTCATTCAATTGTGGTGTTTGTGTGGTTCATATTGGTCAATTGAACTCACATATGAACTGTAAAGGCCATGTACATTTATGTCATGGTATCACAAAGAAATAACATACAAACTTGTATAACACATCGAGTTCTTCATGTGTTTCCTTGGTGAGTTTCAGTTATGAAGTCAAACACAAATCACCCAATCAACGGCGGTGTCTGGTGAATCATTGTGTGTTTTTTAATGAACCCTAGGAGGTATCCTAGTATAAAATTAGTAAAATTATGGTAATAGATGTTACAAACTAGGTATTAAATGATCGATACCCTTTCTCTTGAAGCAATGAAAGAGGATCATCACGATACTCCCGTGGGTTTATCACGTTTAATTAATCATGTTCATTTATACCTTGTTTTGTCACTTTAGTTATTCTATTGTAATATTTAATCATCAAAACCCAAGTTTTATTAAATACAATTCCCCTTATATCTTCATAATCAAAACCAAATTTTTTCAATTAATGATCTAAATCTCCATCGAGAGACAATCTTGGGTTGCTGCTATACTGTAGAAATTCTAGTAAAAACTAAACAACTAATTTGACACGCTTGACAACACGATCAATAATGTTGCTTGTGAATATGTATGTAATACCCCCTCCATAAAGCAATGTGATTAATTTTATATTCCCTATTTACATTTATGGTAATAAGAATAGATTTAATGTATGTATGATTTTAATTATATAATAATTATTCTGTAATGGTGAATTATATCTCACCTTTATTTTTCTCCATCCATCGAAAAGTCAAAACACCATGCATGTATACATATGGACTACCATTTCCCCAGTGTGATGTAATTAATTTTTCACCATCAATTTATATTGATAATTATAAAAATGTATATAATGAATAAATGTTAAAATTAAATCATTAATAATATTCTTTATATTAGGAAAACTTGACTATGGTGCAAGTATATGAACCACTATACTAAAAACATTATGGAAAGCATATTGGTTTTCACTCGAGATTCATTTTAATGAAGAATTGTTAATAAAAGGATAATTGTAAATTATAAAGGAATAATATATAGTAATATATGTACAAATATGTAGTAGAAAATATTTATGAAATATATATATTTATTAAATATTATATTTTAATGATTAAGAATTAAGATGAGGCTTTAGGTAAGGGATATATGATTCGATGTCATTTTAAACAGGATTTTTTATGCTCAAATTTATATTGAGTGAATTATATTGATATTGTCCTAAATATCCATCTATTTTATTCAAATCTGATTAATTTTAGATTTTTTATATATTATTACCAATTTATTCTCTTTTTACTAAAACATATAGAGAGATTGTTTTTAAAGAAAAGATGACTTTATTTCATCTTTGGTCAATTAGACTTTTATTATATATCCATAGAATTCAAAAAAAATAAAAAAGTTCTTTACTATAATTGAAATGTTATATGAATTTCATTTTTTATAAATTTTACTTTATTTACAATGAATTAAAAATTAATTTTTTTTTCAAAAATGGTTTTTTCAAAATATTCATTTTTTACATTTTACAGAGTGAAAGTAATGTTTTACGTTAATGTATAAGAAATGAAAATATTTTCTCATAATCAGAAATTTTATTTTAATTTAATATTAAATTAAAATTTTTAATGGTTATTTTCAAGGAAAATAATAATCTAAATATTCTAGGAATTTTTGGATTAAATGTTATCAATAGAAAATATTATTTTCTTAGGTATTAATGGAAAGGATTGAATGATATTTTAAAATAATTTTTAATCTACATCAATATCATTTAAGGATTATTATGAATAATTGGGGATATAATATTATGATACCATATACTTTATTTATTATGATTTCTTATGATAGTGGTGATTTTAGGGTGATTTTATTAAACCCATTTATTTCCCATGGGTTAATTAATTTATTATGAATCCTTTATGAAATCCATTTATTTTATGTGGGTTATCATATCATGAAATAATAAAATGTTTATGAATTTTTTCATTTCTACAAGTAATTATATAATTATATGATAAATTATTAAAGATCTTATGGAATACATATGTATAGTTTTCATAATTAGATGGGTGGGCCCCGAATTCTAGAACACTCAAATGAGTTGGGTAAATATGGATATATTATGAGATAATAAAGAGTGTAATGGGGAGTGTACCAAGTATATTAAGATAATATGTCTACTATGATAGTCTTGGGAGGTATCCTTGACTAAGAAAATGATGGAATGAGGATTCAACCTAATCCATTATGATATCCTTGACAGTGATCCTTGAAAAAGGGAAATGATTTTTTATGTTAATGTACATTCCACAAGCCTCTGTATTATGATTATGATATGATATCATGGTTCATGATAGATTATTGATGATTACACACACTTATGAATTATGTATTTTGTTATGAAAAATCATTATTCTATGATTTATGATTAAATATCATTGAATTATTGGGTATGTTTATTGTCTATTACGAGCAGGCTTTCATACCCTTATGATTATCTTATTCTCAATTATGATTATTGATTGATATCAAATATATTTACCCTTACCAAGAATATATTAACACTCATTAATATTTTTTTACCTTGGTTATGGAGAAGCATTTCATATAGGGTTTGTCTAAGAAGTGTATTACTTGAAAATATATTCGTGGGAGATCTTGAAGATCATTCATGAAATAATTCAATTTATTCTTCTAGTTTCTAGAGACACTTAACCATTTTGGTTCTAGTTAATATTTTGGTATGAGATGTATTTAATATTCATGAAAATTTATTTAATATGTATGTATGAAATTCTTGGTTCCTATAATAAATTTTTTCCTATATCTAGTTTCTTTTCACATGAGCAATGTTCTGAGTTTCAAGAAATAAATAATAGTTCTATAAAAAAGAAACCAAATTTTAGTAAAACTCAATATAAATTCTATGGGTGTGTGCCACATCCAAAACACCTGATAACACCAAGTCATAGTTTCCATATATTAAACATCATCAGTAGAGTGTGAACCTTAGTGTTTCATTTTTATATACTAAGAAAATATATCTTCTCCAACAAGTTGAAATGTTTTATAAGTACTTTTCATATCCAACATAAAACCTCTAAAGTTAGAATCTGAGTAACTCTTATGTATAAATTTCTTTATAATAGAAAAAATAGGATACGATCCTAAGTAACTTTATAATAATGTAAAATACACTTGACATATTTTAATTGTAATTTCATTGTATTTTTTCTACAATTTCACATAAACATATATAAAACACAATTTTTGGTCGACTAACTATTATATATAGCTAACTTATGATCAACCCACTAAAAATATTTTAATCAAGTGGTTTCTTGAATTTATCAAGATCTATTTAAATACAGGTTCTAATCAAAGTACTTTTTCTAGATTAATTTTAAATGTATATATATATATATATAATAAATCCATAATTTATTTATGTTTAGTTTAAATATTTCCATTCAAGTTTATAGAAAATTGAAAACAAAGGATAAAAGTTAAACTCAACTGCCATGCCCATTTCATACTCACATTTTCCTAGTTTGAAAAAACCCCTTAGAAATAGTTTCTTTATTTAAAACAAATGGTTTCATCATCATAAATTTGAACAGTGGTGGTGTAATTATAAAATTTTTATAATTAGTTGTTCCCTTTATAAAATAATTTTGATGTTAAAATATGATCAATATATCATTCCAATCTCTTGTGGATTTTTTATGGATGTAGAGTTCATTATAATTATTATATAAATTTTAAGGTAATATAATATCTTCAAAACTAAGGGGTTTTGGACATAAACATCCTCCTAAGAATATCCTTTAAGAAAAAAATTAACACCTATTTAGAATAAATTAAAATTCATATGTATTGTAAAGGGTTGTAGGACTCATATGTACTCAAGTGTACTTACTAGATAAAAATAATTTCTATAGACTATACCTTCTATTAAACAATAACCATTAACATAAATATTTTCTTTATTCCATAAAATTATTCCACTTTCATCATAATTTTTAAAAATCCTCATTTTAATACTATTTTATAATGATATATAGGTCAATAAACACTAATAATAAGACGATTATATTTAAATTAATTAATCTATTGATGTTTATACCTTATCAAAATTTCATCACCTAAGGCATAAAATAACATTTTATGGTCAAGTTTTGATTTGAATTCATGATAACCACGTTGATTTATTTAGTAAATTCTAGTTGTATCCAACTTTATTATGTATATAAGGATATAATTAGTGGGATGACTTCTTAATATCAGTTATTTTCTAGGTATAAATGTAATATGGTACTGAACTATCTTTTTTATATGATCAATTGAGTTAGTTTATGGATATTAGAAATATGTAAATCTTACTTCAAGAGGATTCAATAATTGTGTTTGTGGTTCAAATTCTTGTAAATGAATAGAAATAATTTATAAAACACTATTTTTAGGACTAAATTTTGGACATTTTACAAAAACATAATAACTTTTTTAATCAATTTTTTCATGAGCATATCCCTCAAAATCATTATTTAATTTATTAGAAACCAGGTAGACCTTATTAGTCGTATAATAATAAATAAAAATTCCTTCATAATCCTTGGGATCAAATTTATGAATTAGATATTTAATATTCAAACTGAAAACATTACACTAAAATGCTATAAAGTATGAGGTGTTTTTATCTTATAGTCCACGATTTATAAATGGTTTTATTATAAAAATGATGAAGTAAAATTTAATTTATTTTATAGAAGGAAGTATGTACTTCATTACCCTAAAAAATTAAAAAAAAAATCACACAGAATATTTTGGGAAATTTCCTAAAAATTTCTAATTATTTTTTCATACAAATAATTTTTCTAAGGTGTTCTTGTGGAAAAAAATAATTATCAATACCTTTATTAGTACAAAAAAATTTGAAATAAAAATTTCAAAATTATCTACAATGATCACTCTTGATAGTAATCAAAGGTTTTTTATCATTTTTATCTTAAGAATGAACTCTTTTGAAACAAAAATATATCATATTTTTAGGGGAGAAAATTGGTCTAAGTAATTTTATCTTAATCACCAACTATGATTTATATATAGTGATTTCCATAATCCTTACTATATTTTTGGACTAAATAAATCTATCTGAACTAACTATGATGCTCATAAATTTATGATTTTAATGATAATATTAGTCTAAGGTTTTTGATGATTACCAAATTGATAAGAATCATAAACTATAGATATTACCTTGTATATCACTAACATAACCATTTCTAGAGATTTTATCATATATCCAATTGTATAAATTTGTTAACATTATAAACCAAATTTAATATAGGTGTTTAGTTTCAATTAAACAATATAAATTCATAGGTCTAATGTTTTCTTGGTCTAGTGTGTATATATTCATACGATAATAATATGAGAGATTTAATTCACATTCCAAACACTTAATAATAAATTTATCATTTTCTATTTTCACAATATAGCCCTCATGAAATAGCTAATTAATTATAATAATTTTTTACTTACATCTTAAAACCAAAAAAATCATTTGAAATCAATTTTCTTCCTCAAAAAATACATCACTGATTCTAATGATTTCACCATGTGTATTTTCTAAAATCATAACTTACCCACCAAAAAACTTTTCATGTATTAGAAGATGTATTTATCTCCTATAATATGTCTAAGATAACCACTCCACATATACTAATTGTTCTAGATTTTTATATTTATCATATTTTCCTAATATTATGAAACTATGTTCTTGGTGACTAAATAAGATTGGGTCCATAAATGTTATCAAATAAATATTATAGAATACAGATTTGTATAAATATTTTATCCAGAACCCCTATAAAATCTTAAAAGATAAATTCTTTATGAAAACTAGATAATGTAACTTTATTTAAATAAAAATTAATTTTCTAGTGAACTCCCATTTGAAATTTTATTCTAAATAGATCACTTTGAGATACAAAGTAGTTTTATTGAAAATGTGATCTTTTTTAAATTATAACCTATTCCATCAGATGTTCTGGATGGTGTTATTTTTCTATACATTTAATTGAAATTTTCTTCAGTACAAGTAAAATTAAAAAAATTATTCAAAGTACTAACTTCATGTTTTTTTAACAACTAATTTATGATCCTTCTTAGTTGAACTAGAAAAATATTTAGACTAAAATTTCAACAAAATTTAAGAAATTTTTCTAATAGTTTTTTGAATTCTTTTTTTTATGTATAAAATTTATCTTCAGCACTATCATAGTTATTTTTTGACTTTTTATTTTCCTTTTATATATGGTTGAAAAAACTCACTATTTACATAGAAGTAGTAAATTATTCCTTATCATATGATGAATCATCTTTTTCAGGATATAATGCATTAGAATAATCATCATCTAAAGTAAATGAAAGATCATAATTCAATGTTATATTTGAGACAGATTCAATAGTTGCCTTAGTTATGAGTCTTTTTTTCATCCTTTATATTATTTGAATAGAATCCAATAATCTTCTGACTCCATTTATGTTCTTCTATTGAACCATCAGATGTAGTATCTCCACCACTTACTATCTAAGTGTCTAATACTTTCAAATAGTTCTATCCTTTATTTTTATAATCTATATTTTATTTTTTTTTCTTTCCTCTTTAATCTTGGTCAATAAGGCCTTATATGACTAAACTTATTACATTGATAACACATAACATTTGAAAAATATTTCTCTTCATTTATTTTCCTTCTATTTTTTCAAAAATTATACCAAAGGTTATTATTTTTGACAATTGTATTCATTCGCCATGAAATTAGAGAAAATACATTTCCACAATCAAAATATTCACTATAATCAGGAAGATAGTTAAATTTATTCTTAGAGATTTTTGAAATATTAGTTCCATCCTTAATAACATCGAATATAATATTATAAGAAGTATATAAAAAAGATACTACATTATTCAACATCTATTACTCATCATCACTTTTAAATCTAATATTTGGTTTCATGAGTTTTCTAATTGAGTAATCAAGACTTATCTTAGTCAAATCCATAGCATTGTCAATCATGGTTTTCATAGAATCCTATTCCTTTAAAAGTATATTGATAATTTGTTTAACAAGCTAATAATATAAAGATTATTTATCTATAAGGGTTTGTAAAATATTCAAAATATTTTTAAATATCTAATATATCTGATAAAAATATTATACATGAAGAAAACAAAAATAACAAAAATATTTCCATAGTATATCTCTCATGTTTTCAAAAACATTGGATGTTTGGAAATGATTAATCATTAATTTCATCCAAATTACATTTTCTATTTCACAGAAATATATATAATTATATATATTCCTTATCAACAAACATAAAAAAGTGTTTTTAATGTTATAATTATCTAAAAAATCTATATTCTCATCTATGGAAAATATAGAAAAAGCATTCCCCTAAAAGTTTTAATTTCCTGTCATTGTCAAGTAATTCTCCATGCCATTATTAACAAAAAAAGTTTCATTAAATCAAACCCATTCTTATAATCATTTACATAAATAGCCTTAGGTTGATTAGGATTAATATTATCAATAGGTCTAACTTGTATTCCTGCTATTATAAAAAATATTTTTTATAACAAATTGTTATTGTATAAAAATTGAGATATTTTTAATAAACTAACAAGTCCTAGAATAAGAACTATCTTAGTCCATAACATAGAGACATGTTCTAAAAACAGTGTTAGAATCAATCAAAATGGAATGAGACTTATAACTTAGTAGAGTTAGGGTATAATATGAGAAGTTTTCATGAAAATATAAGGAAGGACAACTACAAGAGGTGGGGGTGAATTGTAGTTAAAAACATGATGTATAATTTTTATCAACCTCAAGGTGTATGTTGAATGAAAAATTGATCATATGATCAAAACAAAATTTAACATAGTATAATAAAAATGTGATGAGAAGTAAAAAAATTAGGAGATAACAATACCTTAATAAACTAGTATGAACTGTAGAAATTTATTTCTTTATAAATTCACAATATTTGAAAAATATTAAAATATAATTAAAATTCAAAAAAAAAATAAAAAAATTATATGAGTATAAAATAATAACATGAATACTCCATAAATTATTAATTACCAACATGCTCTAATCAATGGAAATTATTTATTTTTAGCATAGATTGCAGAAGGATTTAAAATGTAATATACATATCCTTATTATAATAAACAAAATTTACTTAGTTATAAACTAGTTTTAAGGTATCTTTTCCTTTCTACCCCCAAAAGATATTAACTTTAACCAATTAGAAGGTGTATATCTCTTCCTATCACTAAAATCCCCCAATCAAGATAATTATTACATGATCTATTTCTTATCCATATAATCCCTAAATCATGTAGTATCAGATAACCCTATTACATTTTATCACTAGGAGCCCTTGATATAAATGGTCATAATTAGAATGAATACAATGGAAAATGATAAAGAAAATCTCATTGAAAAATCTCAAAAATAGTTACTCTTATAAAAAATCTTAGAAATAAAATTTATAATTATTGGAAGTGATCACAACATCAAGAAGTCATAAAACATTTAAATGATCAATGAAATATCTTTTACATTATGGAATGTTCATATTTTATCTAGGTCCAAAAGAGTGTGGTCCTATTTATAGTGTTTTTTAACAAATCCAATGATTGGAATCAATATTCTATAGGATCATCTATAACTACATTAGAAGAATAAAAATCCATCTTTTGATGGACTCAACAATATTATAATGGCCCAAAAATTCCATATAATTTATCTAAAATTATTTGGGATTATTTGAAACCTGCGAAAATTAATGGCGCTTGATTCCGAGGCCTGGTGTTCTTGGAATGGATTTTTGAACTTTTTTTAAGGTACGTTTAGTAAACGTGCGGGTAGAATTTTCTATCTTTTAAACTGGTGATTGGATTAAAAATTGGAGGGCACTATTGAATCTGTAGCGTTGGGGTTCACTTAAGAGAGGCTTAACTTCAACCATAGTAGGTTGGGTGAAAAAGTTAGTTTTTCAAACTTTTAAATGAATAATGAAATAACATAAAAATTTTATTTTATTGTTCTACCAATGTTTGAGCGACGGTAGCGGGATAGGTTATTTGTCAAGCCATTTAATTTATTAACTCTTTGTTTTTGTAACCACATCGTTGAGAGATTAATAGGTTCATTCATTAATGAACCTCATTAATCTCTCATTGCATTAATCACCTATTCCCTCTATTTAATTGAGTCTCGGGCTTTGGTTATTGACACCAAAGTGAGGAACCTCTGATGAAGTGCCACGGCATCTTCCAGTGATGAAGAATAAAATATTGGATGGCAGTGTAGGAGGAATCGATTCGGGATCGACAAACGCCCATGAATTCATCAAGCGTGGATTCTTCTTCCACAACTGTGACGTCTTATCCGAATATGAGGTAGGATTTTTATTCAAATTCAAGTGAATTTGTTTCTTTTTCTAGTTCTTGAAAATAATGATGAATGTTTGAAGTATTAGTTTATCTATGTCGAATTAATTGCTACCTGATTGTTATGATGCTAACGCGGAGGGAACGGGAAAAAACGAGCAAGGCCCAGACCCTCCACAAATTTGGTTTCGTCGCATCCATTGTGGGTGAAGTTTGAACTCAACAAAAACATGATTTTGAGAGCCACGTAGTGTTGGAAGAATCTTGAGAGGCCTATAGGTGCGTTTGGAAGGGAAAACGGACCACCGGATCTCACCCGGTGGCCTGTGGAAGTTTCGCTGGTGCGGCACCAGGGCGGTGGTGCCGGCGAATGGCGTCGAAGATCGGCTTTGGTGGATGGAAGCAACTGTCCATGGGGGTAGCTGGTGGTGCGCCATCACACGCCGTGGATGGGAACCACAGCATCGAGCCGTAGCGGTAGTGGCATCTAGCTCTCAGCCGGCCGCATTGGTGTAAGGGGGCGCGTCGTCGCGTGCTGTGTTGGCCGAAGGAGGCGCGCTGTCGCGTGCCGCGATGAGGAGGTCACGACATAGACACAGCGGCGGATGTAACGACCCAATCTTTTTGAGTAGTATATTAACTTACTCTTATTGATTTAATAAGATGTTAATGGTTAATGCAGAAAGAGGAGTCGATGGCTTCATCCAGTAGACTCAACCCTTACGAAGCCCACTTATCAGAGCTTGGGAAGGAGGTAGCATCTGTGGGCTTCGCTTTGGACCAAGCCCAAGCCGAGCTCCAGCGTGTCAAGCTTGAACGAAAACGCTTGCAGGAGAAGTTCAAGTTAGTGGAGATTGCTACTAGGGCAATGTTATCTGAGCCTCCCTCAGATTCTCTCACCATATCACACCTTACACTTAGGTCTTATGCCAGTGTTATAAGGGGTTATGTGATGAGACCCTAGTTTCCTTGTGTAATCCTCTCGAGTGAATAAATTGAGATTTCTTCCTTTGGTGATGTTTGTGAAATTTCAAATGCCTAGATAATTTTAGAATGTATTTTATTGATGAATTTTGAAAAAGGGATATTTTGAAATATTTATGTAAACCCTAAATAACTAATGATGTGTAATGATTTTCAAAAAATGGTCTTCTACAAAAGTGTTCATTAAGGAATTTGGAGTCTAATAAGATCAACTTAATTTTTGATGAATAGTAAATTATGAATAGTGATTTTACGCTTAGGATTAGTAATATGACCAAATGGATTAGTAATTTTCACTTAAAGAAAGTTTTAATATAATTTAGACACCTTGATTAAGTAATGTGATTCAATAAAATGGGTAAATAACAGTTTCATAAATTATTATTCAAGTATTAGTTTTTTTGGATGAATAGTGTTTTTTAATTAAAAATTTAATTAAAAATAATTAGAAAATTATTTTTATAAAAATGACTTTATTTTTGAACTCAGAGCATCGATATTATGTTATGGTAATTTTTGGGAATTTTTCTAAAAAAATAAATTTTCGGTGAATAGTGTATTTATTTAAAAATAAAATTAAAAATATTTAGAAAATTATTTTTATAAAATGGAGTTCATTTTTGAAATCATAGCATTGATATTTGGTTAAGGTGAAATTTTGGGATTATTCTGAGAAAGTTGAATTTTCAGTGAATAGTAAAAATACCGTTTTAGGGTTTCGGTATGTTTAATGACATCATAATGATGTCATGATGATGTCATGAGATCTTTTGAGGGTTGGCCGGCCAAGGGTGATGAATTATTGTTTTGGGGGCCCCATGTGGCCTAACTCCATGATAAATTCCAAGGGAGAGCCCATGGGTTTGAGAAAAGCACATGTGAGGTGTCCTTTGGCCATTAATGCTTTGTCCCCTCACTTTCCCTATAAATATCCACCCTTTCCTCCCTTAGTTTTCACTCCCAACTCTCCCCCAACGAAGTTCTGGTCTTCTTACCTTCCAAGGAGTCCTCCCAAGGTGCCCCCAAGCCCTCAAGGTCCAATCCTTTGAGTTTCAAGAGTCACATTTTAAGGTAAGGGATCCGACCCCTCTCTTTCTTTTCATGAAATCTCTTTTATGTCATTCCTATTATGCTCCATGTTTTTATGTGAGAGGATGTTCTTTTATATTCCTCTTACTGCCATTTCATGTTTATATGATGAGAGATCCCCTCTTACTCTCATCATTTCGTTTTATGAAAGTTTAAGTGACGCCGTTAGGCTGCCGAATTTTTAAGGGATTCTTTCACCCTTCTCATTTTTTCAAGTTCAATTTTCATGTCAAGTCTTTCAAGTTCCTTTTTATTATGTTGGGGTATGATCTCTATATCAATCATACTGATCTCTTATGATCATATGATGAGGTACCCTTTTTGATCTTGTCAAATCATTTTCTTTTGAAGTTAAGTGACGTCGTAAGGCTGCCGAATTTTCATAAGAGAAATCTAATCTTTTTCCTTCCATGTTTTTCATTTCAAATGGTATGTCCCTAAAATTTCGTTACCATGTCTATATGTCCTTCTTATTCTTTAACCCTACTATTTTATGGATCATTTATGAGTGGGTGACCCATGTCCCCTCTCATTTCAACGTTTTCTAAAACCCCGAAACTTAGCCGTTATGCTGCAGAATTTTCCCCTCAAAATGCCTCTCTCTTTTCTCAAAAATTATTTTATGTTATAAAGTGAATACTCAAAGCTCTTATTTCTACAATGGTATTCACATATATATCAAAATGTTCCATTTTAAATTCTGGGATTTACATACATGAGACCCGCTTTCCCTTTCCGTGGGTTTAAAGTGACGTAAAGATCATGTCTTTAAAGCAGTTTTTAAAACGTTATGATTATGAAATGAAACCCATTTATTTTATGCTATGTGGGTTATTTATGAAATGTTTGATGATGATATATGTGGCTCACATGATAATAAAGGCAAATTTAAGGGTGCGCCCTGATAGCGCTCCAATTCATTGGGTAATGATGTAACCACTAGAGATTACAATTTTCACGATACCTTGGTGAATAACCTTGGTAATTTTCAAATGACACCTTGGGGATGGACCTTGGTGATATGTTCATGATTGTCTATGTTAAATGATGTAGCCACATCTTCAAGTTATGAAAAATGTTATTTTTATTATGAAATGCCTCATGATTTCTTTCTCATGCCTTAAAGTTCTTTTCATGTCCTTATTGAAGTATCTCAAGTTCACATGTAAAATGTTCCTCTTGTTTCCCTTACTGGGCCTTCTGCTCACCCTTTCTTTTGATGTATGTCCCCAGGTTATGAGATGCATAATGAACATAGGATGAACTAAAGGAGAATCCTTTCAAGTGTTTAAGAAGAATGTTTTTATGTTTTTTCTTTGTATTATGATCCTTGTTTCCAAGACACTAAACCTTAACGATCCTCAGTTTTGTGTAATGTAATGAAAGTTTATGTTATAAAATGGCGGGATGCTATAGTTGGTATCAAAGGATGGTTTAGTTATTTGTGGAAATTAGGATATAAAAACTTTAGGAAGAACCCTATAGAAAAGTTTAAATATAGGAAAACTTCCTGGTATTTTGGTAAGTATTAAGTAAGTGGTCTATCAAACAAATACATCCCTGTCTGGATACGAGCAGGTAGAGGCGGCTCTGGCACAGATGTACATAGGGGTAAAACCCGAAAACACCGCTTTGAGCTAGACTCGAACGGGAACTGGTGCACGATAACGGGCCTTGCTGCACTCTTGGTTACGACACTCCCGGGGGATATGTTTGGTTAATCACATGCTTTTTATGAATCATTATGAAGGAATTATAGAGAACTATAATTGTCTAAGCACGAAGTCTTAGTTAAAAGATTCATAAATGAAATAAGTTTCTCACTAAGGTTTTATTCTTTTAGAAAATGGCGGGCAATAGGAGAAACTGTGCCGATGGTGACCGCAATGCACCATGTGCTGACGGCCCTCCGATGGAAGCCGGAATGGAAACATTCATGCGGATGATGAACCAACTGACTCAAGTTATGAGTAATAACTTGAATCAAGCTGAGAGGCCGACCTCACCACGAAGGGAACAACTTTCTGTTGAGTCCTTCATGCGTCAACGACCGCCAACATTCAGTGGATCTACTGACCCATTGGTTGCGGAACAATGGATAAGCTCCATTGAAAAGATCTTTTCTGTACTTCATTGTTCGGAACAAGAAAAAGTCACCCTTGCTGTTTACCGCCTAGAGGGAGAAGCTGATCAGTGGTGGTCACTGATCAAAAACACGAAGCCACGAGGAGAGATGGAAGCTATGGAGTGGGAAGAATTTCGGGGAATTTTCTTTAACAAGTATTTCCCTCGTTCCATGAGAACGAAAATGGAGAAAGAGTTTCTCGAGCTGAAGCAGAAGGAGAACGAATCTGTCGGAAGCTATGAGATGAACTTCACAAGGCTTTCCCGTTATACCTCAAGCTTTGTCATGGATCCTAATGGGAAGGTTGATAGATTCTTTGGCGGACTACGACCACATCTGCAGAAGAATCTAGCCAACAGGGACTACGATAGCTATGAAGAAATAGTTCGAAGTGCTATGAAAGTTGAACTAGAGTTTGGAGAGACACAGTGGTCTCACAAATCTAATGAGAAGAAGAGAACTCTAGAACCAAGCCTGGGAAGAAGTTTTGATCAGGAAAGAGGTGGAAAGCATATGCAACATGCCACATGCAATAAATGTGGGAAGAAGCATCCGGGGAACTGCTTGATCGGAAGTGGCAAGTGCTATAGGTGTGGAAAAGAAGGCCATATTTCTCGAAATTGTCGTGGTGATGTGAAGCCTCAACTTCCCAACACTAACGACAGAGGAAAGATGGTTCTGGCCCTACCCGAAGTCACATGCTTCAAGTGTGGACAGCTTGGGCACTTTGCTAATCAATGTCCAAATCCGAGGGCGGTGGAGGGGAATCACCATCAACCTCAGCAGAGGCCAAGGGAGCAAGGTCGTGCTTTCGCTATCACAACAACTGAAGTTGAAGTTCCGAACGATGTGGTAGCAGGTACTCTTGTTGTCCTCTCAAAACTAGCAAGTGCTTTATTTGATTCTGGTTCTACGCATTCCTTTATTTCTTCCAAGTTTGCAAAGAATATAGAATCAATCCCCGAATTGCTTGAGGTAGAGTTGTCAGTCAAGACTCCAAGTGGGATTATCCATGCATCAACAGTGTTTAGAGACTCTAGTGTTTACTTTGGTGAGCACAATCTTATCGCAAATCTAGTAGTCATCCCCATGATGGAATTCGACGTTATACTAGGGATGGACTGGCTCTCAAAGTATAATGCTAAGATCAAATGCAGAAGTAAGGAAATCTCAGTAGTCTTGAATGAACGACCTACAGTTATCTTCCGAGGAGAGATATCCCGAACTGATCCCTATCTAGAAGCACCTCCTATAGCTTTCTTTATGGAGTTAATCGGTGATGAGGAAGAAGGGAAGGGGAGCATACAAATTGAAGATGTTCCGATTGTTCAGGAATACATGGATGTATTTCCTGAGGAGTTACCTGGACCTCCCCCAGAAAGAGAGGTAGAGTTCTCCATTGAACTCGTACCTGGGTCTCAACCGATATCAAAGACTCCGTATAGAATGGCAAATGTGGAGCTAGAAGAGTTAAAGAAACAACTCCAAGACTTGTTGGAGAAGGGGTTTATCCGACCGAGTGTGTCTCCTTGGGGAGCACCAGTTCTCTTTGTGAAGAAGAAGGATGGATCAATGCGGCTATGCATTGATTATAGAGAACTTAACGGGATAACAGTGAAGAACAGATACCCTCTACCAAGAATTGATGATTTATTTGACCAACTTCGTGGGGCTCAATTCTTCTCTAAGATTGACCTTCGATCTGGTTATCATCAACTGAGGGTGAAGAAGGAAGATATTCCAAAGACTGCCTTCCGATCAAGATATGGGCATTATGAGTTTACTGTTATGCCCTTCGGCTTGACTAATGCTCCTGCTATTTTCATGGATTTGATGAATAGAGTCTTTAAGGACTACCTTGATAACTTTGTGGTAGTTTTTATTGATGATATTTTGATATATTCAAAAAGTCGTGAGGAGCATGAAAATCATCTGAGGGTTATTTTGAAAACTCTACGGAAGGAGAGGCTCTTTGGGAAGTTCAGCAAGTGTGAGTTTTGGTTACAACAAGTGGCTTTCTTGGGGCACATCGTAACCAATGAAGGAATCTCGGTTGACCCTGCAAAGACAATGGTTGTGGAGGAGTGGCCTCAACCCACAACAGTAACTGAGATTCGTAGTTTCCTTGGTTTAGCGGGATATTATAGGAGGTTTGTGAAAAACTTTTCACGGCTTTCTAATCCACTAACCAAGTTGACTCGAAAAGGGGTTAAGTTCATCTGGACAAAGGAATGCGAGGAAAGTTTCCAAGAGCTGAAGAAGAGATTGGTTACTGCACCGGTGTTAACACTACCCTCTATCGGAGAAGGATTCGTTATTTTTAGCGATGCATCTCTGAAAGGGCTTGGGTGTGTCCTCATGAAAAATGACAAAGTAATTGCTTATGCATCTCGACAGTTGAAGATTCATGAGCAGAATTATCCTACGCATGATCTAGAGCTGGCGGCAGTTGTTTTTGCTCTAAAGATATGGAGGCACTATCTTTATGGGGAGAAATGTGATATATACACTGACCACCAAAGTCTAAAGTATATTTTCACTCAAAAAGAATTGAACATGAGACAAAGGAGATGGTTGGAGCTTATTAAAGACTATGATTGTTCAATTCATTATCACCCTGGAAGAGAAAACAAAGTCGCGGATGCGTTAAGCAGGAAAGATCCTGTTGTTCTGGCAACAATGAGGATCCTGGGAGATCCCTTGATTAAAGATCTAGTAAAACTGGACATGGGAATTATAAGGAAACGGACATCATCAACCCTATCCCAAATGATTTCTCAACCTTCATTACTAGAGAAGATCAAGAAGGCTCAAAAAGAATATCCTTTGCTGCAGGAGAAGTTCGAGGCTGTAAAGGATGGGAAGTTCCCTGATTTCAATATTGATCAAGAAGGTGTATTGAAATTTCGTACAAGACTATGTGTTCCATATATTCCGGAGATAAAGAAAGAACTGATGGATGAAGCTCATAGATCTACTTTCTCTATACATCCGGGAAGCACTAAGATGTATAGAGACCTTCGTGATCATTATTGGTGGGATAACATGAAGAGGGAGATTGCCGATTACACTACAAGGTGCCTGGTGTGTCAGCAAGTAAAGGCAGAAAGACAACTTCCTAAGGGGGTATTACAACCGCTACCCATACCAGTATGGAAGTGGGATAATATCACCATGGACTTTGTAACTGGTCTCCCAAAAACATCCAAAGGAAACAATGCGATATGGGTTATTGTGGACCGTCTCACCAAGACAGCCCATTTTATCTCTATTCGGGAAGATTTCTCTCTGGATCAGCTTGCCAAGATATACGTGAAGGAAGTGGTAAGGCTGCATGGGGTACCACTATCCATCGTATCTGATCGTGACCCAAGATTCACATCAAAATTCTGGAGAAGTCTTCAGCATGCTCTGAATACTGAATTGAATTTTAGTACGGCCTATCATCCTCAAACTGATGGCCAATCTGAAAGGACTATTCAGACACTCGAAGACATGTTGAGATTATGCTCAATGGAATTTAAATGTGGATGGGATCAACACCTCCCATTAGTGGAGTTCTCCTATAACAACATCTTCCATTCGAGTATTCAGATGGCACCCTATGAAGCTCTATATGGAAAGCGGTGTAGAACTCCTACTTGTTGGGATGAAACTGGTGAGAGGAAGCTTCTTGGGCCTGATATCGTGCAAGAGATGACAGAACAGGTTCATGCCATCCAACAACACATAAGGGCTGCTCAGAGTCGGCAGAAGAGCTATGCTGACAATCGTCGAAGAGACTTGGAGTTTGGGGTGGGTGACAAAGTCTTCCTTCGAATCTCTCCATGGAAGAGAGTCATGCGGTTTGGGAAGAAAGGGAAGCTCAGCCCTAGGTACATTGGCCCCTATGAAATCCTTGATCGCATAGGAGCAGTGGCCTATCGTCTAGCACTTCCACCGAACCTAGCTCAAGTTCATGATGTCTTCCATGTATCTCTCTTGAGGAAGTACATACCCGACCCTTCGCATGTACTGAACCCAGAGGTGGTACAACTTGAACACGACCTCTCTTATGAAGAGCAGCCAGTGGAGATCTTAGACCGTAGAGACAAGGTCCTACGAAACAAGACTACCCACCTTGTGAAAGTGTTGTGGAGGAATCATAAATATGAAGAGGCGACTTGGGAGCCTGAGGAAACAATGAAGCAAAAGTACCCTCACCTTTTCGACTAGGCCTCAAGTGTAAATTTCGGGGACGAAATTTCTTAAGGGGGGAAGAATGTAACGACCCAATATTTTTGAGTAGTATATTAACTTACTCTTATTGATTTAATAAGATGTTAATGGTTAATGCAGAAAGAGGAGTCGATGGCTTCATCCAGTAGACTCAACCCTTACGAAGCCCACTTATCAGAGCTTGGGAAGGAGGTAGCATCTGTGGGCTTCGCTTTGGACCAAGCCCAAGCCGAGCTCCAGCGTGTCAAGCTTGAACGAAAACGCTTGCAGGAGAAGTTCAAGTTAGTGGAGATTGCTACTAGGGCAATGTTATCTGAGCCTCCCTCAGATTCTCTCACCATATCACACCTTACACTTAGGTCTTATGCCAGTGTTATAAGGGGTTATGTGATGAGACCCTAGTTTCCTTGTGTAATCCTCTCGGGTGAATAAATTGAGATTTCTTCCTTTGGTGATGTTTGTGAAATTTCAAATGCCTAGATAATTTTAGAATGTATTTTATTGATGAATTTTGAAAAAGGGATATTTTGAAATATTTATGTAAACCCTAAATAACTAATGATGTGTAATGATTTTCAAAAAATGGTCTTCTACAAAAGTGTTCATTAAGGAATTTGGAGTCTAATAAGATCAACTTAATTTTTGATGAATAGTAAATTATGAATAGTGATTTTACGCTTAGGATTAGTAATATGACCAAATGGATTAGTAATTTTCACTTAAAGAAAGTTTTAATATAATTTAGACACCTTGATTAAGTAATGTGATTCAATAAAATGGGTAAATAACAGTTTCATAAATTATTATTCAAGTATTAGTTTTTTCGGATGAATAGTGTTTTTTAATTAAAAATTTAATTAAAAATAATTAGAAAATTATTTTTATAAAAATGACTATTTTTGAACTCAGAGCATCGATATTATGTTATGGTAATTTTTGGGGATTTTTCTAAAAAAATAAATTTTCGGTGAATAGTGTATTTATTTAAAAATAAAATTAAAAATATTTAGAAAATTATTTTTATAAAATGGAGTTCATTTTTGAAATCATAGCATTGATATTTGGTTAAGGTGAAATTTTGGGATTATTCTGAGAAAGTTGAATTTTCAGTGAATAGTAAAAATACCGTTTTAGGGTTTCGGTATGTTTAATGACATCATAATGATGTCATGATGATGTCATGAGATCTTTTGAGGGTTGTCCGGACAAGGGTGATGAATTATTGTTTTGGGGGCCCCATGTGGCCTAACTCCATGATAAATGCCAAGGGAGAGCCCATGGGTTTGAGAAAAGCACATGTGAGGTGTCCTTTGGCCATTAATGCTTTGTCCCCTCACTTTCCCTATAAATACCCACCCTTTCCTCCCTTAGTTTTCACTCCCAACTCTCCCCCAACGAAGTTCTGGTCTTCTTACCTTCCAAGGAGTCCTCCCAAGGTGCCCCCAAGCCCTCAAGGTCCAATCCTTTGAGTTTCAAGAGTCACATTTTAAGGTAAGGGATCCGACCCCTCTCTTTCTTTTCATGAAATCTCTTTTATGTCATTCCTATTATGCTCCATGTTTTTATGTGAGAGGATGTTCTTTTATATTCCTCTTACTGCCATTTCATGTTTATATGATGAGAGATCCCCTCTTACTCTCATCATTTCGTTTTATGAAAGTTTAAGTGACGCCGTTAGGCTGCCGAATTTTTAAGGGATTCTTTCACCCTTCTCATTTTTTCAAGTTCAATTTTCATGTCAAGTCTTTCAAGTTCCTTTTTATTATGTTGGGGTATGATCTCTATATCAATCATACTGATCTCTTATGATCATATGATGAGGGACCCTTTTTGATCTTGTCAAATCATTTTCTTTTGAAGTTAAGTGACGTCGTAAGGCTGCCGAATTTTCATAAGAGAAATCTAATCTTTTTCCTTCCATGTTTTTCATTTCAAATGGTATGTCCCTAAAATTTCGTTACCATGTCCATATTTCCTTCTTATTCTTTCACCCTACTGTTTTATGGATCATTTATGAGTGGGTGACCCATGTCCCCTCTCATTTCAACGTTTTCTAAAACCCCGAAACTTAGCCGTTATGCTGCAGAATTTTCCCCTCAAAATGCCTCTCTCTTTTCTCAAAAATTATTTTATGTTATAAAGTGAATACTCAAAGCTCTTATTTCTATAAGGGTATTCACATATATATCAAAATGTTCCATTTTAAATTCTGGTATTTACATACATGAGACCCGCTTTCCCTTTCCGTGGGTTTAAAGTGACGTAAAGATCATGTCTTTAAAGCAGTTTTTAAAACGTTATGATTATGAAATGAAACCCATTTATTTTATGCTATGTGGGTTATTTATGAAATGTTTGATGATGATATATGTGGCTCACATGATAATAAAGGCAAATTTAAGGGTGCGCCCTGATAGCGCTCCAATGCATTGGGTAATGATGTAACCACTAGAGATTACAATTTTCACGATACCTTGGTGAATAACCTTGGTAATTTTCAAATGACACCTTGGGGATGGACCTTGGTGATATGTTCATGATTGTCTATGTTAAATGATGTAGCCACATCTTCAAGTTATGAAAAATGTTATTTTTATTATGAAATGCCTCATGATTTCTTTCTCATGCCTTAAAGTTCTTTTCATGTCCTTATTGAAGTATCTCAAGTTCACATGTAAAATGTTCCTCTTGTTTCCCTTACTGGGCCTTCTGCTCACCCTTTCTTTTGATGTATGTCCCCAGGTTATGAGATGCATAATGAACATAGGATGAACTAAAGGAGAAGCCTTTCAAGTGTTTAAGAAGAATGTTTTTATGTTTTTTCTTTGTATTATGATCCTTGTTTCCAAGACACTAAACCTTAACGATCCTCAGTTTTGTGTAATGTAATGAAAGTTTATGTTATAAAATGGCGGGATGCTATAGCGGAGGCAAAGGGGACCCGCACCTCGTGGGTCCCACTTAGAGGGAGGCAGCGCCATGTGGCCCTGCCGTTGAGAAGCCTAACAGATTTTAGTCGTTCTGAAAGGGGAAGAGATACCCCCTACGTGGTCCACCTAGCTGAGTGTCACACCAGCTAGAGGGTCCGGTTGGGCGATGAGCCGCGCCCAGCCGAGGGAGGTCGGGCCGGTCCGCGGCCCAATCTACTTAGGCCAGCCCAGCCGGTTCGGGTCGTGTTGGGTCGGTCCCAGGTCAGGTCAGCCCAGGTCGGGGCGGGCTGGGTCGGATTGGACCCAGACCCTTTTTGACCCATATACGCTTATGAGTATATATCTCACAAACCAGAGGTCTATTTGATGAACCGTCTATGTCACTGGAATCCTTGGAAAAATACGGTCCTCTTGAAATACTCAACCTGAATTTTGGAGAAATTTGGAGTATGTCTTGATTGGATCGAACCTGAATCCAACTGGGCCCTCGGTACTAAAACGCTTATAACTCACAGATCGGGTGTCCGATTGATACATAGTCTATTGAATTGGGACCCTTAATACATGGAGGTCCTTGGGGTTACTCCTTTATGAGACGTCGTTCTAGTTGAGGTATGACCAATATCATGAGGAGCAGATACTACGGAACTCAAGCGCACAGGGTGCGGAAAATTCGGTGGCTGGCTATCAAGTGAAAAGAGACCCTATGTGGATCAGCATCATAGTGACCCTGTGTGGATCACCATGCTAGAGACCCTGTTTGGATCGGCATATTAGGGACCCTGTGAGGATCAGCATCATAGCGACCCTGTATAGATCAGCATCATAGCGACCCTGTGTGGATCAGCATCATAAATACCATGTGTGGATCATCAATCTAGCGATCTTGAGTGGATCAGCAGTGCGAGACCCAACGAGGACCAGCTGTAGAGTGTCCCATCATGTATCAGCCATTACGACCCTATGTAGATTGACAGTGGAAAAAATTCTTCATGGTTCAGTTGTGGAACATTCTAATGGAATAAAATGATATAGTTTAAGACTAATAATCATCATTCCTGATCTCTGAGTTGTATACCTGGTTTGAGCTGAGTCTTTTTCTTTTTTCTTTGTGATTGATATCATGCTTTTTAGTTTACCATTGTCGAATTTTGACAGACCTTCAGGGGAATTGGGGTCCCTACTGGGTATTGTTATACTCACCCCTGCCCAGGCTTCGCCCGCACCGTGTTGTGTCTTATGGGGATGACGAGAAACTTGGATGAGACTTTAGAAGCCAGGACCAAGCGGTACATAGAGGAGACTAGTTTACGTAGAGAGTTGTGGAGATGAGATGTACCTACCCTTCAGGTAAGATCCCTGGTGGACGATCTCAGGAGATGTTTTTTTGTAGTTGTATCTTTTCAGTTGGGCTTGTATTCCGACCCCTTTACTTTCATTACACACTTTTACTACTCTAGTCTTTCTAAGGGGTTTGAATCTTGTTGTGTTCTTGGTATGTGTGTTTTCAGGATCAAAGGCAATGTCTTCACATTTTAGAGAACATTTCCAGTTCTAGTCATCAACCCCTGACCTATGGAAGGCAAGCTTGGGGTAGTCACGGCACGGGCCTCAGGGTACGGGTCATGACAAAGTGGTATCAAAGGAGTCAGTTCTATCGAAGAACAAACTCTGATCTTTCCAATGGACAAATAGTGTTAAGTGTTTTGATTATGTTTTTTATTTTGGGGAGTCCAGTGTTGGTGCACTGACCAATGTATCCATACACCAGGACCCTGAATTATGATTTCCAAATCGATTCATGAAAAAACCAATTGTGTGTGTTTTAGAAATGTTTTACTTTTGATCTATTTTGAGTCATCTCACTAGGTATAACTTATTGACCATGGTGCACCTGATTCATTTCATGATGCCACTACATAGACATCCATCCAATATTCCAGAAAGAGTTCACGGTGATGGCCCACCAATTGATGAGGCTTCGGTGCAGGGCCCTATTACGATGATAGCACCTTCGGGTGGTGCACCAACAATACCACTACCCATTGGGAAGCAGTTTCTACCAGTCCCACTAGTAGAAAATTCATGTTGACTAAGCATGTTGTACGAGTTCCAGTGGCAGAGGCCGCCAAGGTTTTGAGGCAAGATAGAACCCCAGGCAACTGAGGACTGGCTGGAGGCTGTGGCTAGAGTTTTCTGCCTAGTTGGGACACCAGAAGATCATATAGTGATCCTAACTCCAAGCCTCTTCTAGGGCACAGTAGAGAGATGGTGGAGCTTGACACTTCGGTTACATGATGAGGTGACCCTCACCTAGATGGACTCTGAGAGCCTCTTCAGGGCAGAGTTCATTCCAACAACACTACGTTCTGTGTGTATTCACGAGCTACGACACTTACAGCAGGGCATCCTGACAGCAACCCAGTACTCTGTGAGATTCACTAACCTCTCATGCTACTCCACTGACATGGTATGGTACCCTTTCTTCAGGGCTCAGACCTTTGAGCAGGGTCTCTAGCATAAGATCAGAGTGTCGATGATATCACTCAATATCATGACACAGGCTGGAGTACTCGAGCAAGAATTATTGGTGGAGAGCTTCTTAGCTGAGCAGGCACCGACAGTGAGAGCCACCATCGGACGATAGGTAGCTGAGTCATCTGCAGCATGAAGTAGGTAGATGACACAGAGTTCCAAGTGGGCCAAATCTTCTATAAGAAGACCCCAGGATGTAGGGTTAGAGGTGCAGAGCTCATGAGGTAGACAAGGCCAGAAGAGTATCAAATTGTGCTTCATGTGCGGTGGGTAGGGCCACATGCATCGTGATTTCCCGACCCACTGTATTGATGATCAGAAGATGGTCGAGGGATCGCCGAGGAAGAGGCAAAGATTTGAGCGATGAGGTCTACAGGGAAGTGTACATGGAAAAGGAGTAGGTTGTGTAGCAGACAGTGGGCAATGATTTTTGCTTCTACTGCCACCATATCCAGGTGGTCCACCCCAACCTAAGGGAGCAGGTAGATAGGGATGATCTTAGCTTTAGGTAGCTAAGTCCTATGACCACGGTGCTCGAGAGATGATTCTAGGTACGATATGTGTCTAATACACCCTATATGCAGTACTTATAGACACATGTTCAAGTCACTCTTTCATTTTTATGACTCTCGTTCGGATCTTGGAGATTCTGATAGAGCCATTGGTTCGATCCTTAAGACTGGAGACTCCTATGGGAGAGGATTCAATGATTACACACTAGTTTTGACAGTGTGAGCATACTCTAGGAGGAGAAAGATTTGGATGGGATCTCCTAGTAGCAGTGTTGAGGCCTTGTGATGTTATCTTGGGTATGGACTAGTTATCCAAGATTCATGCTCAGATTGATTGTTTTAGGCACAAAGTGCGGTGTGTATGTGAGGATGGGATCAGGTTTTCCTTCACCAGAAAAAAGGGAACCATTGAAACATATGATGGACTTTCTTGAAGGAGGGTGCATCCGAACACTCATCAGTTGGCTAGCCTTACCCTTGGAGCATTTGATGTAAGGAGTCTGAGTTATCCTGTAGTGGTGGACCAGTATGCTTATTTTTTTCTAATGATGTTCCAGGACTACCTCCTCGTAGATAAGTAGGCTTATACATCGACATGTACCCTAGTAAGTCACCGATATCTACACCAGCATATCGGATGGCTCCTGTGGAGATTTGTGAGTTGTGGGTACAGTTGGAGGACTTGCAGAAGAAGGGGTACATGAGGCCCAATGTTTCTCTATGGGCATCAACAATTTTTTTTTCTGAGAAGGAAGATGGAGTATTAGGGATTTGTGTGGAATATCGGCACCAGAACCTGGTGACCGTGAAGAACAAGTATCCACTCCCAAGGATTGATGATCTCTTCGACCAGATGAAGGTAGATCGATGGTTTTTGAAGATAGACCTCAGATCAAGCTATCATCAACTCATGGTACGGGGTGAGGACGTACCGAAGATAGCCTTTAGATTCTGGTATGGACATTATGATTTCTTAGTGATTCCCTTCATCATAACCAATGATCAGGAAGTGTTCATGGGGTTATGAATAATATCTTCCTACCCTACATCGATCGCATTGTGGTAGTCTTCATTGATGAAATATTGATATACTTGACGTTAGAGGAGGAGCACGCCACACACCTACAGATAGTTCTAGATACACTCCATGAGAACCATCTTTATGGAAATATCTTGAAGTGTCAGTTCTGGATATAGGAATTCCACTTCCTAGGGCAAGTTATCTCAGAGGATGGAGTTGTAGTGAATCCAGTAAAGATAGAGGCAGTTCTTTCTTGGGATCCACCCAGGAGTGTGATTGAGGTCCGTAGTTTCCTGGGATTGGTTGGGTACTACTGGAGATTCATACTCGACTTTTCTAGAGTTGTGAAACCCTTTTCAGCTTTGAAAAAGAAGGGCATCCCTTTGTGTGGATGGAGAGATGCCAACAGAGTTTTCAGGAGCTGAGGCAGAGACTGACAAGTGCCTCCATCTTGAGGCTACCAAAAGAGGGCATTGGGTATGTAGTATACTGCGATGAATCAGGGACCAGAATAGGTTGTGTCCTAATGTAGGAGTGAGTGGTGATCGGCTACGGCTCACGGTAGTTGAGACAGCATGAGCAGAACTACGCTGCCCTTGACCTAGAGTTAGCTGCAGTGGTCTTTAAGCTGAAGATGTGGTGGCACTACTTTATGGGCAAACATTTTACAGTCTACTCTAATCACAATAGTCTTAGGTATATCTTCTCATAGAAGGACCTGAACCTAAGATAGTGATGATGGATAGAGTTCCTCCAAGACTACAACTTTGAGATAGTCTACACTCCTAGGAAGGGGAACTTAGTAGCAAACACACTCAGTAGGAGGTCTGGTCTGCAGTTCCTGAGTGAGGAAACATAGCAGCTAGCCGCATTGTAGATATCATTCATGGATAGTGATAGAGTAGCTTATCTCTAGTCTATGACAGTTACTCCCCCACTCCTCAGAAAGTCAGGGAGGCACAACTTGGAGATGTAGAATACGACGCCCGATGTGCTCAGATATCCTCAGGATAGGCTTTTGATTGATTTTCTGAAGGTGGGGAGCATGTCATCCTCTTTAGAGGAAATGAGATGGTACCAGTGACGCTACGAGAGGAGGTGTTGAGAGAATTCCACATATCCCATTTGGATGAACATTTTAGAGTGGTGAAGATGTACCAGGACCTTCGGTGTTAGTACTGGTGGCCAGGGATGAAGAAATGGGTGGTGGAGTTCATATCACGATGCCTCAATTGTTAGTAAGTGAAGGTTGAGCATCAGGTACCAGCAGGCTTAGCTCAACCACTTGAGGTACTAGAGTGTAAGTGGGATGGTATATCCATGAACGTTGTGACGGGATACCACATACGTCTAGGCCCCATGATTCCATCTGGGTGATCATTGACTGAGTCACCAATTTGGCCCACTTCCTACACATCCGAGATAAGGGATTAATAGATATCTTGGGACGCCACTATGTACAGGAGATTGTATGGCTTCACGGGGTTCTATCAACGATTTTCTCAGATCGTGACTCTCGTTTTACACACCATTTGTGGAAGGTATTACAGGAGGCATTCGGGACTCATCTATGCTTGAGAACTACCTTTCATCCTCAGACAGATGGTCAGATAGAGCGGACTATACAGACACTTGAGGATATGCTTCGTGTTTGTGTCCTTGATTTTTGTTGTAGTTCGGGGGACCACCTACTACTGGTGGAGTTCGCTTACAACAACAGTCATCACTCTACCATTGGCATGGCACCATTTGAGGCCATGTATAGGTGACCTTGCAGATCAACATTATTCTAGACAGACCCAGGGGAGTCAGCACTTAAGGGTCCAGAGATGGTACAGGATACCATGGAAAAGGTGAAAATAATCTAGGAGAGGTAGAAGACTGCATAGAGCTAGAAAAAGTTTTATGCCGACAGGAGACGGAGACCCTTGGAGTTTGAGGTGGGAGACCATGTCTTCCCACGGGTCTCACCCTGATGAGGATTACAGAGGTTTGGCCGGGGTGGAAAGTTATCTTTAAGGTTCATCGGACCTTTCCAGATCCTCAATAGAGTAGGCAAGGTGGCATACCGTCTAGCTCGTCCCCCACAGATTCACCAAGTTCATGATGTTTTCAATTTGTTTCATCTGAGGAGGTATGTACATGATGCATCACATGTTATTGACTGGGGATATCTGGACATCGATAATGGGGTGATGTTTGAGGAGTTTCCAATGGAGATAAAGGACCAATAGGAGAAGGTCCTTCATGGGCACTAGACTCCTCTGGTGCGATTTTTTTGGTAGTACAGGAATCTCTAGGTGAGCACACGGGAACCGGGAGGCTCAAATACATTCCTAGTACCCCCATTTGTTTCCCTAGTTTTGTTTTAGTTTTTGGGGATGAAAATTTCTAAGGTGGGGAGAATTTAAAGACCTGGAAATTCCATATAATATTTTTTAAAATTATTTGGGATCACTACGTGTCTGCAAAAATTGATGGAACTTGATTATAGGGCCCGGTGATCCCAGAATGAAACATTGAACTTTTTTAAGGTATTTTTAGTATATGTGCGCGCAACATTTTCTTTATTTTGAACCAGTGCTCAGATTTAAAATCTGAGGGAACCGTTGAATCCATAGCTCTGGGATTCTCTTAAGAGAGGCTTAATATCGAAAGTAGTAGGTCAGGATAAAAAGTTAGTTTTGTGTACTTTTAAAATAATAATAATAACATAAAATTGTTATTTAATTATTCTACCAATGGTTGAATGGCGTGGGTGGGACCGCTAAGTTTTCAATCCATTTAATGGCTTGACTCTTTATTTCTTGTAACCACGTCATTGAGAGATTAGGAGGTTCATTCATTAATCAACCTCATTAATATCTCATTGTGTTAATCACCCATTACCTATATTTAATTGAGGCTTAAGCTTTGTTTATTGATACAAAAGTGAGGAAACTCTGATGAAGTGTTGTAGCGTCTTCCAACGACGAAGAACGGAAGCTTGGACGTCAATGTTGGAGGAATCAATCCGGGATCAACAAACATTGAGGGCTTCATCAAGCGTGGATTCTTCTTCCACAACAGTGATGTCTTCTCTAAATTTGAGGTAGGGGTTCTATTTAAATTCAAGTGAATTTGTTTCTTTTCCTCATTCTTTAAAAGAATGATAAATCGCAGAAGTATTAGTTTATCTATGTCGAATTAATTGCTACATGATTGTTACGATGCTAACGCAGAGGGATCAGGCCAAACGAACAAGGCTCAGACCCTCCACCACTTTGGTTTTGTCACATCCTTCATGGGTGAAGTTTGAAATCGACAAAAACTTGATTTTGGGAGACACGTAGTGTTTGAAGCATCCTGGGAGGCCTGTAGTTATATTCAGAAGAGAAAACAGACCATCGGAGCTCACCCAGTGGCCCACAGAAGTTCTGTCGACGCGCGCCGCAAAGGGAAGACACAGCATCAAGCTGCAGTGGCAGGGGTGGCTGAATCTCGGCTGACTATGTTGGCGGGATGCGACATGCTATCATGCGCCGCGGTGAGGAGGCCATGGCATCAAAGTCGCGACGGAGGCGAAGGGTACTCATGCCCCCAAGTCATACTGATAAGGAGGTGGTGCCACGTGGAACTGCTGTTGAGAAGCCAAACAGCTTTCAGCCATTCAGGAAGGGGGAGAGACACCCCCTGTGTGGGCCACCCAATTGGGTGTCGCACAAACTATAGGTTAGGTCCACCCAACGGTCTGCGCCCAACAAAGATGGGCCGGTCTGCAGCCCAACGGGCCAAGCCCACGGCCTAGTCCACTTGGGCCAGCCCAACCGGTTCAGGCTGGGGCGGGTCGGCCCAGGTCGGGGTAGGTTAGACCAGAACCAGACCCTTTTGGGACCAGATATACTTAAAAGGTTGTATCTCACAAACCAGACGTTTGTTTGACCAACCATCTATGTCACTAGAATCCTTGGATTAAAACAGACCTTTTGAAATACTCCACTTGAGTTTTGTAGAAAGTGGGAGTATGGCCAGATTGGATCGAACATGAATCTAACCAGGCCCTTGGTACTAAAACGCTTATAACTCAAAGACTGGGTGTCTTATTGATGCGTCGTATGTCCCGTTGGGACACTTAAGACAGGACGGTCCATGGGGTTACTCCTTTGGGGAAATCGTGGTAGTTGAGGCATGACTGATATCTTGAGGAGCAGATAATACAGAACTCAAGTGCACTGGGTGTGGGGGATCCTGTGGATAGTTTTCAATTGAAGAGAGACCCTATGTGGATCAACATCATAACGACCTTGTGTGGATCAGAATCATAGTGACTTTGTGTGGATCAGCATCATAGCAACCTTGAGAAGATCAACATCATAGAGACCTTGTGTGGATCAGTATCATAGCGACCCTCTGTGGATCAGCATCATAGCGAACCTATATGGATCAGCATTCTAGAGAACTTCTGTGGATCAACAGTGCATGACCCGATGAGAACCAGCCTTAGAGTGGTCCATCATGGATCAACGACATAGGACTCTATTTGGATCTACAATGGAACAACTTCTTCTTGGTTCAGTTGTGGGACTTATTAATGGAATAAAATGATATAGATTAAGACTAATCATCTCCATTCCAGATCTATGAGTTGTATACTTGGTTTGAGCTGAGTCTTTTACTTTGTTCATTATGATTGAGATCATTCTTTGTGGATTTTCTTTTGTGGAATTCTTAGAGACCTTCGGGGGTCTCGGGGTCCCTACTGGGTATTGTTATACTCACCCCTGCATGGGCTTCACCCACACCATGGTGTGTCTTGTGTAGATGACAAGTAGCTTGGCTAAGACTTTAGGAGCCCGGACAAGGCAGTAAACTGAGGTGACTGGTTGACATGGAGATCTATGGAGATGAGTTGTACCTACCCTTCAATTAGGATCCCTAGTGGATCATCTCAAGAGATATTTTCTATTGTGGTTGTATCTTTTCAGTTGGGCTTGTATTCCGGACCCTTTAATTTCAGTAAGCACTTTTACTACTGCAGTTATACTATGGGGTTTTCATCTTGTCATGTTCTTGGTATGTGTGTTTGCAGGTTCAAAGGCAATGTCTTCCCATTTTAGGTAAATTAATTTCCGATGCTATTCATCATCTCCTGGCCTATGAAAGGCGGGCTTGGGGTAGTCATGGCATGGCCCCCGGGGTATGAGTCATGAAAAATATTATGCTTCTTTCAATGACATTAATCAACCCCACTATAGTTATCCAAAATCTGGTTAATGTTACCTAACATGAAACATAATCTCTTCATATTTTCAAATATCAACATAATTTTTTGAAAACATATTTTCTTGAAATTAATTATACAAAAAAACAACTAAAAAACTTTATGTTATATACAGTTCTTAATTAGTGTGTTGTGGTTTTCATAAATAATGGAAGAAAAGGATTTATTGACTCAACATGTGAAACACTATCAAGGGGTGATTCAATGTGAATTTTTTGCACTACAACAAATATGGCTTTTATCAGCGCTCACTACCACAAAACTGGGCAAGGCAGGCGCCTGCCTTTATCATCGCTAACGGAAAAGCACTGATAAAGGGGTAGGAATTTATCAGCGCTAAAAAAGCACTGATAAATGTACCCTTTATCAGCGCTAAAATAAGCACTGATAAATGTGTACCCTTTATCAGTGCTTTTTTTAGCGCTGATAAATGATACATTTATCAGCGCTTTAATTATCCCTTTATCAGCGCTTTTCTTAGCAATGATAAAGGTTGCATTTATCAGCGCTTTACTTCATATGAAATTATTATATTTATATTCAAAAATAATGTTTATTGTATACATTAAATAAAAAACACGTGTTATAACTAAATATATATATATATATATAATTAAATAATTATAAGATTAATAATAAATATATTTATTATATTTATAAGTTTTATTAGATTTATTAATTCATTATATTTATTAGATTTATTAATTAATTATATTTAATATATATATTGAATATATTTGTGTTTTCCAATGAATTGAGGTCAATGAATATATCATGCGTATATGTTATGTGATCATATATGTGTATGAATAATGTTCATTTATAGATTATAATTACATATCACGTTGATGTGTTATTGATTTATAATTCATTATGTTACCCATATAATATATATGTTCTAAAAAATGTGCACTTATAATTAAAATTACATTATATTTAAAAAATAAATATATATTTTATTATATCTTCAATGATATATATATGTAAATATACCTTTAAAATACATTTTTAATTATAATTATAATTAACTATATATAATTAATATATTTATAATCTTTTAAATATATATAATTCATATATTTATTTTATATATTTATATGATTATAAATATAATAACTATATTTATTATAATTTTATAAGTATAAATAAAGATATATTTATTTATAGTTATAATTATTAATAAATATATATATATATATATCATAAATATCATTTTAAATAAATATATAATAATATAACAAAATTATTAGATTTATACATTTATCAGTGCTTTTATTAGCACTGATAAAGTATGGATTTATCAGCGCTACAAAAGTGCTGATAAAGTGGGTATTTATCGGTGCTAAAATGAAAGGCACTGATAAAGACACACTTTATCAGCACTACAAAAGCGCTGATAAAGTCCTACATTTATCAGTGCTAAAAAAGCACTGATAAAGGGGGTCTTTATCAGCGCTTTTCATTTTAGCGCTGATAAAGACCCCCTTTATCAGTGCTTTTTACTAGCACTGAAAAAGGTCCCCATGGGATTTCTAAATTCCACCGGGTCCTCCTCCTCCTCCCCGCACCCTGTCAAGCTCTCACGGAAGACCTACCATGTGCCTCAGTTGCTGCCTCCTCTCTGCGGCTACCTCCTTCTCCTCATCCTTTGTCACGGACGCCGCCTCATTCTCCTCCTCTGGCGCCTACTTCTCCTCCTCCCTGAACCCTATCAAGCTCTCGCGGAAGCCCTACCTTGTACCTTCATCGTTGCCTCCTCTCCGCCGCTGCCTCCTTATCCTCCTCCTCTACTGCGGTCTCCGCCTCATTAACCTCCTCTGGCGCCTACTTCTCCTCCTCCTCCTTTTGTTGCGGCTCCTCCTCCTCCTCCTCCACCACCACGACCCCTCCTCCTCATCCTCTACCACGGCTCCTCCTCCTCCACCACCACCGTAGCCTCCTCCTCCTCCTACTCCACCTTTGCCTCCTCCTACTCCTCCTCCTCTTCCTACTCTGCTGCCTTCCCTGCCTCTGAGCTGCCTCCACTGTCTTCGCTGCCTCCACTGCCTCCGCTGCCTCCGAGCTACCTCTGCTGCCTCCACTGCCTCTACTGCCTCCACTGCCTCAGCTGCCTCCATGCTACCTCCGCTGTCAATGCCTCCTCCTCCTTCACCACTGGGTCCTCCTTCATAAGGTGAGTATAATTGAATTTGCACGAATTGATTATTTTTTCATTTATTTTCAATATTGAGATTAATTATGAATTGGTGTGATTCTTGTGTGTGATGCTTATGTGTGTGACACATGTATATGTGGTTGGTTACTTGTATGATCTTGATTAGCTCTCCCCACTATAGCCTTGTGATAGAAACCTGAATAGAGAGAGTATTTTTTGTGAAAGGTTGTTACACTAGATTAGGATTTCACTCCGTCTAGTGGCCCTTAGTATGGATCTTTTTCTGATTTTGGATACTACCACATAGTTAGGCCAAGTAGGGTTTGAACCGTCCGTGTTGGTGAATTCATGTCATCGGGTGAGGCATGCCAATGGGATGAGACATATGTTTAGTATGTTCTATATTGTACACTATATTGTACATTATTCTCCTTGGGTTCGAAAAAAACAAACCTTAATAGGGTTTCTACCAATTCCTTCCCACTATCCACTCTCTCTGGGTTGGGTCATATACCAATTTAAATATCACATCCTTTCTTATAACATAACAGTGCCACCAACCTCTCACATTGGGTGTGATTCACATATCCTCTAATTCCACAACATATTAGCTGCTTGCCTCTCACTTACGGTGGGTCTCACCATCACATCACATAAAAAACAATTTGAGGAGGGAATCTCTATAGACAACCTCTCACAAAACTACTCTAAACCAATACTAAGTGATCCCCATTTCTATATCGCACATCATATTATCATACAAAAAATGATCTAAGGAGGGAATCACAATATCTAACCTCTATCACAAGTCAAAATGCACCATCAATAGGTGGATCCCATGGAAGTCACACACCAATCCCATTTGACAGATGTCGTCTCACTCAAAGTAGGTTCCTACCAACAAATTATCACTTAAATAAAGTCCATCCATATTTTCTCATGCCACAAGACATATAAATAGTAATCTAATGAGGGTATCTAGATATCCAACCTCTCGTACTAGCTAAACCACATCATCAATAGGTGGGGCCCATGGATGATCATACTTTAACTAGGTGAATGTCATATGAAGTCCCAATCTCTTAGTCGGTCTAACCATAAATGATAAAAGCCACCATCTAGTTAGCCTTGAATAATAATCTCCTTAAAACCATCTTGGTTATATAGGAAAATTATTCTCAACCTATCAACATTCTAATTCTTCCTATAAGGGAATCTACTGGGTTCTACAAACCTAACCTATCTCTACTTATTGATACCAACACACACTCATCTCTACATGTTAATGTCACAGCCCACATGATATACTTGATCTAGGCCTCGATAGTCTAGTCTTTATCATCTTCTAATTCCCACATTAAAACTCATTAAAAATAAATAATGACCATCCTAAGAAACTCACACTAAGAGCCTTGGATACCCTATGCTAAGTCATCTAGACTATTACCATGACCCTCACTTAGGTACCATATCATATCTCCCCTTGGAGATCTCTTAATCCAATTATAAGGAGGAAATCCTCTATATCACACTTCACTAATACCTATAAGGAATATCCTACTCATCACACACACCATGACTCTTATATATCCTTAAGATCATGTTCCCCATCATACGTGAGATATAAAACTATATGATCTATCTTCTTTAGGCCTAAGACTCTAATACCTACTCAAATAGCCTTAGAAACCCTAAATAGGCTATACAAATCTCATACCAAACCCGATCATCTCATAAACACAACTAGAAACCTCACCTCCATGGATACATAATCTATGGATGATCAAAAGATCACAAATATTCAATAGAACCCTCAATCTATCTCTTGGTGGATCAAAAACACCCTATTTATTTACCTAGGTTGCTCTTGATTTCTATCCCTTTCACTGGAACACATATACTCAAGCATGAATACACAATCATGCATAAATTGGAACATGGTTTTGTATTATAGGGTCTACCTACCTCAAAAAATAGAGTAACCCCCTCACTAAGATCAACTCATCTTCAACCAATACTATAAATTCCTTATCTAATCTTGTACCAATGATTGAGACCCAATCTCAAGGCACAATTCCAAAATAATTAATTATAGAAACTTATAACTAATTATTCACCTTAATATAATTAGGAATAATCTTTTAAAAACTCACTATGAAACACAACACCACCTAAACCACACAAAACATGGTGTGTTCATCATACGGGGATAACCTCTGGCCAATACAAACAAAATCTACATCATCTGAATTGATTTAAAGATGATGTAGTGAAATCATCACACAAATCCTAGTTAAAATCATCCCAAATCATAGGTAAATAAAGGATAATAGTAATGGAGGAAGTATGATGGAATAACTCACTAACTCACTATAAAAAACTCCCAAGAACCACCCCTCATCAGGGGGGGTCGAAGAGAGGAAGAGAATGGATGAATCCCAAGAACCACCCAAGATTTTCTATTAATGAGCACGCCCCCCACCATTTTTGAAGTATCTAGTTTTTTATCAAAATTATACTCATATTCCTTCTCCCCTAACCTATATACCCATCCTTTTGATTTCAAATAGGATGAATATAAATAAATAATGGTTAAATGCCAATCGGTTGAAAAAAGTGTATGAAGAAGGCCTGAAAGAGTTTATCAAGTTTGAAAAAGATCATACATATGACCCTTATCAAATCCTTTGTTCATGTTTACGCTATTGTTATTCAAAACAAATTAGTCCAGAGGAGTTGGAAGAAAACTTGATCTGTCATGGAATAGATCGGAGTTATACATGTTTGAATAAACATGGGGAAACAACGAATGTAGGTAGTGGATGGGATAACACTGCATTTTATGGATCATTTGATATGATTACAAGCATGAACAATGAAGATGACCGTATCAAGGATGTGATACATATGTGAATGATGATGAAGATCATATTGAGTAAATGACAAGGACCATTGAAGATGAACTTCTTGATTGCCCAAAATTGATTGAGAAGTTAAAAGGTTGTGTAAAGATGAAATTGTATGCTGGTTTCACTAAATATACAGCACTGTTAGCCGTACTAAAGCTGTATAATTTGAAACCAGACAACGGGTGGAGTGACGCCAGTTTTACAAAACTACTTGCTCTCCTAAATGACATGCTCCCAGAAGATAATGTGCTCCTGAGCCGAACATACGATGCCAAACGAAAGTTATGCTCGATGGGTAAGATCTCTGGAAGAATACACGCCTTACTGAATGACTGTATACTATTTAGCAAGGACCACAAGGCACTTATAGAATGCCCAAAGTGTGGTTCTTATTGATAAAATAAAGATGAATCCAGTCCTACTAAAGTTGTATGGTACTTTCCAATCATTCAAATATTTAGGCACCTATATAAAAGTGAGGAGACTGCAGGATAATTGACATGGCATGCAGATACAAGAATTAAAGATGGGATACTATGTAACCCGGCAGACTCTCCTTGGTGGAAGAGAATTGATCATGAGTATCCTGAATTTGGAAACGATTCGAGAAACCTTCGTCTTGTGTTATCTATAGATGGAGTGAATCCTTTTGGGTTTCAAAGCAATAGTCACGGTACATGGCTGGTTATGTTGGTAAATTATAACTTACCACCATGGTTATGCATGAAACGAAAATACATCATGTTATCTATGTTTATATTAGGACCAAAACAACTGGGTAATGATATTGATGTTTATTTATCTACACTGATCAAAGATTTGAAATTATTATGGGAATCAGGTGTTACATTGTATGATGCTTACAAAAAGGAAGATTTCACTATGAGATCCATGTTGTACGGGATGATAAATGACTTCCCTGCTTATGGAAATTTGTCAAGATATAACATTAAAGGAACTCAAGGGTGTCCCATTTGCGAACAATGTACACAATCAATTAGGTTGAAACATTCACTAAAAAATGTGTTTCTAGGACATCGTATATTTCTACCCCGACAACATAAGTACCAATCTTGGACGACATCATTCGAGGGAATTTCAGAAGAATGTACAACACTGTCTCCACTAAAAGGCGATCAATTTTTTGAGAAAGTTAAAAATGTGGTCACACCTTTTGGTAAACCGGCTTCGAAAAACCTTCCGAAAATCAGTTGAAAAAAGAGATCAGTTTTTTTTTTGAATTGCAATAATGGAATTGTCTGTATGTCAGACATTTTCTTGATGTTATGCATGTAGAAAAAAATGTATTTGATAGTGTCATCAGCACATAGCTAAATACACCTGGAAAAACAAAATATGGAATTAAGGATAGGTTGTACATGGTTGAGATGGGAATACGAGAAGAGTTGGCACCAGTGAAGGGTGAAAAAAGAACATTTATTCCTCCTACTACTTACACTCTTTCCATGCAGGAGAGATATCAGTTTTGCAACTTCTTTAATGACGTAAAGGTTCCATAGGGGTATTCGTCAAATATAAGGAACCTTGTGTCAATGAGTGACTTGAAGTTAAAAGGTCTGAAATCACATGACTTCCATGTTTTGATGCAAGATCTCATTCCTATTTCTTTACGTTGCATTTTATTCAATAATCTTCACCATACATTAACAAAAATGTGTTTCTTCTTCAAATCTGTATGCAGCAAAGTTATAGACCCGGCAAAATTTCCAACAATGGAAAGATAAATTTCCGTCATATTATGTGAATTAGAAATGTTCTTCCCGACTTCATTTTTTGATATGATGGTTCATTTGATGGTCCACTTGGTGAGAGAGATTCAACTATGTGGTCTTGTACATTACAGATAGATGTACCCCATTGAACGGTATATGAAGATTTTGAAAGGGTATGTCAAAAATCAAAGTCAGCCAGTGGGTTGTATTGCAGAGCAATATATTATTAATGAAGCTGTTGAATTTTGTACCGAATACCTGTCTGGTGTGGAAAGCATTGGCCTACCGAAATCTCGTCACACTGGGCATCTTGAGGGTGAAGCAATTTCTGGAAGACAGGTTGTCACAATCAATATTACATATTGGGAGTAGTCCCACCTTTATGTATTGCATAACAGTTTCGACGTTGACCCATATGTTGAAATACACAAAGAAATTCTTAGTTATTTGAATCCATCTAGGGCTAAAAAATGGATATCAGATACACATAATGGATAGTTAATAGGATGGTTTCGGGACCATATTTTTAAGAAGTCGGATGAAAATCCAGATTCAATTTCAGAATGACTTCAATAGCTAGCCGGAGGACCAAGTGTGTATGTATTATCTTACAATTCTTATGTAGTTAATGTATAACGACCCATAATTTACATACACTGTTATTACTTCAAAATTTAAGTACACTTATTACAAAATATAAAAAAAACATGAAAGGAATGTACAGGTATAGTGTCTTTAGAAAATGGGAATCATAAAAAAATGGTTCATAAAGCGTCTAAACTGTCTCCCATTTATTTCATCATATCTATAGTCCCTTTTGGCATATCTTACTTAATAACCTTCTTCCTAACCTGGGGAAAGAAAACATACAAAAGGGTGAGCTCATATGCTCAGTAATGGTAAACAAAAGAAAAATCAATCACATCATATTCATAAGAACATAACAATTTGGAAATCTTACCCTGTAAAAGAGAACATAATTTCATAACATGGGATAAATCATGGTAGTGAAATATAATCACAATAATCATAACTTAAAACATGAAGCTTTGTGGCATACACACATAATCATAGATAATCATTTCTTATTAGTCAAGACTCATTTCCAAGACTATCTTAGTGGACAAAGTCCATTTCTGAACCGATTTCATTCCTCATTTCAGTCCTGTTTCACTAAACCGGTTTAACATGCCATTCCAGCCATGTCTATCTCATGAGATATAAAATCTTTACCTAATGCATTGGAGAGAGATATAAGTCCCACCCATCTCATAATGATACCATTCTTATGTGTGCCCAAAAATCATAAACCATACATCATAGCATAACCCATGTAATAAAAATGGGATTCTTAAACATCGTGATATCATAAAAAAATTCATATAAGATAAAGAAATTCATAAAAATAATTCCATCACAAAATAATTAATATCAATGTAATAATAGGGATAGAAACAGAACCCTTTATTATCTTAGATGGAAAATAATTTTGATAAAACACTTGAACTCCATTCTTTAGGAAAATATCCTTTCTACTTCAAAAATACTTTTCCTTTCTTAACATGTCATACAATTCTAAACTAAAAGAATTTGATTAAAAATAAACTTGAAAACTTGTAAAGGACGCTTCTTGGAAATAATTTTTTAATAATCCATTCATGTCGTATAAGTTAAAAAAACATTCTTCTCATACTTTTGTCGGAAAAGTCAAAAAGTACCTCGTACGAAAAACAACAAAAGATTCCTTTCATATCTTTTACTAAAAACTCACCTAAGGGTAAAATTGGATTTAAATAATTGTAGGTGGATGTAAATAATATTACATATTGAGGAAACATGGATGTGGATGATAAAATACACCCCAGTAAATGCCAAAGTATAAACAATCTCGAATAAAAATGAGATTGTGATATTTTCTCTTACCTTAGGTCCAATTTGCTTCGTAAGTGTCCAACCATCCTGTATAATTATTTAAATAATGTTATTGACTTATTAAAGAATAATAATTATTTTTATTATATCATATATGGTCATATTCTTATCTTCTTATTAGTAATATTTCATTACTACTTGTTATTCGGGTGTTTATTACTTTTTGTTCTTATGCGTGTTTTGTCGAATAAATTCTTATTCTTCTTTTTGGGTTATAGATACCTAATTTCCAGAATTTTATTAGTGTAATATATATCATATTTATTCATTCAATTAATTTATATAATCATTACTCAATGAAGATCATGTAGAACGAGTCGCATCACATCGTGGAGACGGTATTCCGTACATACGCACGAGCGATGATATCGTTCCCATGATCGTGAAATTGTAATGGAGTGTATGTATACTATTTCAGAATCAATATCACTTTAGAATAATAATTTATAGTTATTATTTACACCATTATACCCATCCAATTAAGGTGGTGGTGGAAAATAGATTACACCACGGCGTGGAGACGGTATTCCGTACGTACGCACGCGCGGTGATTTCATTTTCTGTAGGATGGATATATGGTGAAATAGGGTTGTTTAATACTTATAATAAAATATCAGTATATGTGTGATACTGATTTTATTACTTCATAATGAAACAACTAAAGAAGAAGAAGTGGAAGAAGAAATAAAGTTGAAAGAATCGGTAACAGACATTACCTCTTCTTTGAAGCGCCTCTTTTAGACCTCCTTTTAGGGCACTAACATTGGTCTTTTAAGAAGACCAGGACCTCTAAGATGTTTCTATGGAAGTTTAGAAGAGAAATTGTCAGGGTTTGTCCGAGCTTTAAGGCTCAAAGTGGTGTGAGGAAGAGAGGGAGAAGGTTCCCTTTTATAAGGGAGAAGAGGGGCACCTTTGGAAAAACTAAAAATATTATTTTATTATAAAGCCATATTCGGTTTTAAATAGCTCCAAATTGATTTATTTCGAAGCTAAGGTGGGGATGGGTCGAAATACTCTCATCCAATATAATTTAGACAAGTTTAGGTTCCTATTTTAACCTTATCATTTAGATTTAACTTTAAGTGAAATAATTTTACTTTTACCGTGTCTTCTTGTTTTCTTACACTATAAGGTTAATAAACTTACTATAACAAGCCAAATGAAACCCAAGTTGTTTATTATTAATATATATAACCTTATATAAGTCATTTTTACAAACCATAGATTTTTAGGAATAAAATAACAATTAATAATTTAATATTTGTTTTAAAAACTATTTTATGTCAATTTTGATACTATTTGGTAATTGATTTTTGTGAAAATCATAAAAGAACGATTAGTTCGAAAAAAGTAAATTAAATCAATAATAACATGTCATATTAACATATAAAATTATTTTAATTCATAAAAAGTCTCAAATTACAATTATTTGGGTATTTATAACATCAATTATGTCAATATTCCATTAATAAGATAATTACTGCATCATCATTGTGTCATAAATAAATTAAATTATTTAATGTCTAAAAATTACAAATAAAATATAATTATGTAGTAAATGTTTTTAGATTTCTAATTAATATTTATAGTATAATTTATCTCATTTATAACTCTATATAAAAAATTATTTACTTATTAAACTTTGATTTTAACTATTTTAACAGTTCTTTAAATAAATTAATAATAAATGTCCTAATCTAATCCAAGTGGGCCTAAATGGTCATATTTTATTCCTAAGGTGGTTTTTGGTCGAATTACACTTATCCAATAGAATTATTACATCTGTTCGGGTAATGATAATATCATTTTTACCCTTAATTACCCTATTTACTTTTAACCGTGGTAAATAAAAGTAAAAAAGTTACTATTCACCAAAAATTATTTTCATCTCATTGAACCACATTTTACTTACTGACATCCACCGTGTCTCTTGGATTTTTGAAATTCCATTCACAGAAGTGGTAAAATTATGTTTTATGTAAATTTGAAAATTCTCCTAGGAGGTGGGTAAAAGACGGTGAAAAGTTCAATAAAATTTTATATATCTAAAATTATTATAAAATGACTCCAATGAATTACATTGAACTTATATAGGTATTATGTATCAATTTTGACCTAAAATAAATTTAATTAAAATAAATAATTATTTAAATAAAAAGTTGATTTTTAAATAGTAACCCAGTGTTTTCACTATTCATCAAAAATTGAATGTTTTCAGAAAAATACCAAAATTTCACCCCTAAGATAATTTCGATATTCCGAATCCAAAAATGAAGTCCATTTTGGAAAATAAAATTTACAAAATTTTAAAAAGTGGTTATTACTATTCATAACGGCTAGTTTTAATAATATTTTAATAGCATATCGTTGTTTAGTGAAACTTGGTATTGCGTACGACGCAAGCTATCAAGGAAGGCCGCGATTGCGTGTAAAGCAAGCCAAGCTGGTGTTGTGTGTAGTGAATGATTCCTTTGATGATTTATATAAAAACAAAATATTTCTTATAAAAGTCTCGGGTGTTACATTCTACCCCCCTTAAAATGAATTTCTCCCTCGAAATTCATCACTTTGTAACAAACAGATGAGGATACCTCTCCCTCATCATATCCTCGAGCTCCCATGTAGCTTATTCTAATAGGTGGTTCCTCCATAAAACTTTCACCAAGCGAGTGGTCTTGTTCCATAGGACTTTTTCACTACAATCGAGAATCTCTATCGGCTGTTCTTCATAAGAAATATCTTGTTCCAGTGGTACAACTTCTGAGCTGAGTACATGTGAAGGATCAGGTATGTACTTTCTTAGGAGAGATACATGGAACACAACGTGAACTTGACAGAGATTCGGTGGAAGCGCCAATCGGTAAGCTACCTTCCCAACACAATCCAGTATTTCGAAAGGACCAATATACCTAGGGCTCAGCTTTCCCTTCTTTCCAAATCTCATTACTCTCTTCCAAGGAGATATTCGTAAGAACACTTTATCACCCACTTCAAACTCTAAGTCTTTTCTTTGGTTGTCGGTATAACTTTTTTGTCGACTCCGAGCTGCTTTTATGTGTTCTTTAGTAGATCGTACTTTTTTTCCATCTCATCAACAAGATCAGGTCCTAATAGCTTTCTTTCCCCAACTTCATCTTAGCAAGTTGGAGTCCTGTATTTCTTTCCATAGAGAGATTCATAAAGAGCCATCTGAATACTGGATTGAAAGCTATTATTATAAGAAAATTCCACCAAATTTAGGTGTTGATCCCAACCACCTTTGAAATACATAGAGCAAGCTCTCAACATATCTTCTAGAGTTTGAATTGTCCTCTCAAACTGACCGTCTGTCTGAGGGTGATAAGCAGTGTTGAAACTCAACTCTGTATCCAGAGTATGCTGAAGACTTCTCCAGAACATTGAGGTAAACCTCAGATCCCGATCTGATATAATAGAAATTGGTACTCCATGAAATCTTACCACTTCCTTTACATATATCCTGGCAAGCTGATCCAGGGAGAAATCCTCTCTAATAGAAATGAAGTGTGCAGACTTTGTAAGACGATCAACTATTACTGAGATAGCATTATTGCCTTTGGATGTTTTAGGAAGTCCGGTGACAAATTCCATAGTGATTTTTTCCCATTTACATTCGGGTATGGGTAATGGTTGTAACATTCCCTTAGACTTCTGTCTCTCAGCTTTAACTTGCTGACAAACCAAGCATCGAGAGATATATTCAGCAACATCTCTTTTCATGCCATCCCACCAGAAGTACTCTTTCGGGTCCCTATACATCTTCATGCTTCCAGGATGAATAGAGAATGAAGAACTATGAGCCTCATCCAGCAGCTCCTTCTTTAATTCGGGGATGGGAGGAAAACAAACCTGGATCCTGAACATTATTATCCCATCACAATCAAGGTTGAATTCAGGAACATTTCTCACCTTCTTTTGTAACTCTACATCTTCTTTATGTGCCTCTTTAATCTTAACATGTATAGATGGTTGAACATTCATTTGAGAAAGATATTATTTCTCCCCTTTAATTATAATTCCAAGATCCATCCTTTGTAAATCCATAAATATTGGATCTTTTGTGATCCTCATCATGGATAAACTGGCATGGTCTTGTCGACTTAATGCATCTGCCACCTTGTTTTCTTTCCCAGGGTGGTAATGAATTGAGCTGTCGTAATCCTTAATCAGCTCCAACCATCTTCTTTGGTGCATATTCAGCTCATTTTGTGTGAAAATATACTTTAAACTTTTATGATCAGTATAAATATCACACCTTTCTCCATAAAGACAATGCCTCCAAATCTTTAATGCAAAGATTACCGCAGCTAACACCAAATCATGAGTTGGGTAATTTTACTCATGGATTTTCAACTGTCGTGAGGCATAAGCTATCACCATATCATTTTTCATGAGAACACACCCCAATCCCTTCTTGGATGCATCACTCTAGATCACAAACCTTTCTCCACTACAAGGAAGTGTGAGTACAGGTGCACTGGATAACCTTCTTTTCAACTCCTTGAAATTCTCTTCACATTCCTCCGTCCACACGAACTTAACTCCTTTTCGAGTCAACCTGGTGAGTGGATTAGATAATCGTGAAACATCTTTCACAAAACGTTGGTAATATCCATCCAAACTAAGAAAACTTCGGATCTCAGTTACTGTTGTTGGTCTCGACCATCTTTCGATAACCTCTGTTTTTGTTGGATCCACAGATATCCTCTCTTTTGAGATTATGTGACCCAAAAATGAAACTTTTTGAAGCCAAAATTCACACTTGGTAAATTTGGCATAAATCTTCTCCTTTCTCAGGGTCTTTAATATAATTCTCAAGTGATCTTCATGTTCTTCCTTACTCATTGAATATACAAGAATATCTTCTATAAAGACTACCACAAACTGATCAAGATAGTCTCTAAAGACTCTATTCATCAAATCCATGAAGATAGCAGGGGAATTAGTAAGACCAAATGGCATCACTATAAATTCATAGTTTCCATACCTTGTATGAAAAGAAGTCTTTGGTATATCCTCCCTTTTGACCCTTAATTGATGATACCCTGAATGAAGATCAATCTTGGAAAAGTATTGAGCTCCACATAGTTGGTTAAATAAGTCATCAATGCGCGGGAGAGGATATTTGTTCTTCATAGTGATCTTGTTAAGTTCTCAATAATCAATGCAGAGTCTCATTAATCCATCTTTCTTCTTAACAAACAGAACAGGTGCTCCCCAAGGTGACGCACTAGGGCGTATGAATCCATTATCAAGATTCTCTTGGAGTTGCTTCTTCAATTCCTGCAACTCAATTGGGTCCATTCTATAAGGTGTCTTTGAAATAGGCAAAGCACCCGGTACGAGTTCTTTTGAAAACTCAACTTCACGATTTGGTGGAAGACCCGGTAATTCCTCCGGAAAGACATCATCAAACTCCCGTACAATGGTCATATTCTTAATTGTGATTTTCTCACCAATAATTTGAGATAAATAACCTTAATTTACTAGAATCAAGACCCATAAGATGGAAGAAATTTCCACTGGAAGGTTATGTTCATCCTTGCATCGATAGACGATCAAAGAATGATCTGGAATATGAAATGTGACTTCCCTTCTTTGGAAATTGATATGAGCTCCATATAGAGAAATCCAATCCATACCAAGAATCACATAAAATTCAACTATATGGAGGATCACAAGATTTACAGGAAGCACTTTCCCACAAACTTCAATCAGAGAAGAATTATAAACTTTTGATGCGACTATTGTGCCATTAGGGGTTGTCACAGCTAACTCAACATCTAATTGTTGAGGTAATATGGTGATACCCTTAGAAAATTCTTCAGAAATAAAAGAGTGGGTGGACCCAGAATCAAATAAAACATTTGCTACTTTAGAGTGAATGGTAAGTGTACCTTTCACCACTTCGTTATCATACTCCACATCGCTGATAGAAATTGCATGTGACTTTCCTTTTTCTATAGCCTTGAGAGTTTGTTGACGACGATCATCATCAACAATCCTTGGATTAGGGCATTGATTGGCATAATTCCCCATTTCCTTGCACTTGTAACATTGAATTGTAGGAGGTGCACTCTGTGTAGCCTTTTCTTTTTTCGCATCACTAGACATCTTCTTCCCATCATTGCGGAATTTAAATGTCTGATGACCTTCCTTTCCACATTTGAAACATTTATGTGTCCCTTTAAGAAAACTCCCTCCATTTTTCTTTCCAAACTTTGAGCATAAGGGAAAACTCATCTTCTTTTCAGTGTGCTCTTTAGATTTTCCTTTGAATTCCATTTTCCACTTCTTATCAAACCCATATGACTGATGGGTTACTCCAATCTCCATCTCAACATTGAGAGCACATCGAACGATTTCCTCGTAGCTATTGAAGTCCCTTATGGGTAACTCCCTTCGAAGACTTGGTTTTAAGCCACTAAAGAATCGATCGATCTTACTCTCAGGTTGGATAATAATACCAGAAGCATACCTTGCAAGTCTTGTAAAATTTGCTTCGTAGGTAACAACAGATTCATCATCCTTTTGCTTTAGTTCAAGAAACTCCTTCTCCATCTTTGTCCGAATAATATGAGGGAAGTAATTATTGAAAAATAAGTTCTTGAACTCGTCCCATTCCATGGACTCAATTTCATATCTTTGCCTCGTATTCTTGATAAGATTACCCCATTGATCACCATCACCTTCCAAACGATACACTGCTAAGATGACTTTATCATGTTCAGAATATTGAAGAACTAAAAATATCTTTTCATTAGTACTAATCCATTTTCAGCAACTAATGGATCAGTATGTTGGATCTGAATCTACAGATTATACACAAGAGGGGTTGAATTGTGTCTTTTGAAATTTTTCCAATAGCTCTTTTCTTGAACAAGTTATGTCCTTTATACTTTATCAGATTTGATCATGCAGCGGAAAAGGTAAAAACAAGAACACAAAGATGTATAGTGGTTCGGGGAACAGAAAGCCCCTAGTCCACTCCACCAATGCTCTTCTCCACGAGCTTGGTGATTTTCACTATCTGGTCCTCTTTTCCACAGACCAATTCACAACTGAGTATAGGCAGTTGACACCTTTACAATTCAAGGAAAATCAAATCCTTCTGGTTTAAACATGAACCTACACAGCTTAGAATGAGAAGCTGGTTATTCAAGAATAAAAAATTTCAGAAAGAAATTTCTAGTTGATCTTGACAATTGCAACAGAATGCAATTGACAGCAGATGGATCAAAGACTCTAGAAATATTGATCTTCAAGATGAAGCAGTTCTGAGTTGATACAGTTGTAGTATATATAGAGATATAGTTCACAACCTCAGCAGTAGTAGATCTACAGTAGATATTCGATGTAGAACAGGTGAATCTTCTATCGAGTTCCTTCTTCTTGAACAAACAGAGCTTTTACGCTCCTGTTGAATCAGTAGATCGATCGTGAATAGTTGCAATCTCTGTTTTCCACCTTTTTAATAATAAAAGATTGATCACCTCATTATACATTTTTTTTTGCGTTTCAGAGAGATCATAAATAATAATACATATCTCCTGCACGTTTAGATCTATAAAAGTCGCCTTCTGATTCGTGATATTCAAATATTTGAATTTACAGAGAAGTCGTAACTTCCCTTAAGACTCGGCATATAAATCTCCTTTTAATTCGATCTTAAATCCATTAATAAAATGGATTTGAATAAGTCAGAGTCGTAATTTAAAACCGACTTTAAATTCGGCTTGAAATCCGCCCAGAAATCAACTTACTGATTGTTGTACATAAAAACCGTCTCTTGAAAATTCCGACGCCAAACGTAAGGTTGATGATGTGGCTTCCAAACGTAGGGTTAATAACAAACGTAGGGTTGACAACAAACGTAGGATTGATAACAAACGTAGGGTTGACAACAAACGTAGGGTTGATAACATAGTTATCAAACGTATGGTAAAAGATCCATACTTTTACTTGCTCTATACTTTTACTTGATCCATACTTTTCCAAGAACGTATGGTTGTCCACAAAAGTAAGGTTAATGAACCATACTTTTGAGAAACAAAAGTATCACTTAGAATTTACGTATGGTTCACCTTCCATAATTTGCTGATAACAAAACGTAAGGTTCCTTCCAAATGTAAGGTTCTCCTTCCATACTTTGCTGAAAAACGTATGGTTGTTTAACCATACTTTTCTCATACTTCAAAAAGTATACACGCTTTTCATCCTTACGCTACGTTTATCCACGTAGGGTATGAACAGTGATTCCAAAATGCGCTAAAACAGATTCTGCGCTATATTCATCTACGTAAGATGTGAACAGTGTTTCCAGAACACGCTAAAACAGATTCCGCGCTCAGTAATAAATTCTCATTATTTCAAGAGTAAAATAAATTAATAATCTCCTGCAAAATACTAAGTGAAATCATTAGAAAATAACTAAGGGTATTTGTGAGCATCATAATTATCATAAAGAGATAGATTATTATTTTCAATAATCTCCCCTTTAAATAACATTAATATGCATTAGTGAAAACAATACTTTGCTCAACAATCTCCTCCTTTTTGATGATCACAAAACCCATAAAAAACCCATAAAGTAATTAAAAGTATTTAAACAAAACAAAATTAACTTTCAAAATTCGTTATAATGTTTTAAATAAAATCTTTCCACCAAAAAGATAATTATAAATCTTCTCCCTCAATAAAATTAACTCCCCCTAAATATTGATGTTGTGTTTATCCAAAATTCTCCCCCTTTTGTGATATCAGAAAGAATGAAAAATCATGGATTTTAACACGTTTAATATTACACTAAACTATTAGTAAATGATTTTACGAACTTTTTATCAATAATTAAATCTAGAGTATTGGCATATTTAAGAATAAAATTAGTAAAACAAATAAGGAAAGAGACAAATAAATAATGAAGAAAAAATTTCATTCAAAAACTGTAGTATATACATGACAATGATATACACAGGAATCAAGGTTTGGGTAAGATATGCAACAGGGTTTATCTCCTCTGAATTGCAGACTTGATTTCTGTAAATTGTTACTGAAGTCTCTTCATCATCCCATCTCCAAGATTGACAATGAGTTATCTATTCTCTTGAGTCATATGAATATCCTCAATTAAATTGACTCTGAAAAACTCATGCATCCTTTCCTCTTTTTCAACAAATACTGACAGCTTCTCTAAGAATTGATTTAACGGAATTCTTATTCATGGCTCACTAGATGTCAGTTGATCCACTAAGAATTTCTGATTGTCCAGCAACACTGACAGAGGAGCACTGTTACATTGAAGATCTTGAATCATGTTATTCATGTTGCTCATTGCAGCTATGATAGCCTTAAACCTTATGATTAAGTCCGGTGAAGTACCTGAACCACTAACTGCATTATTTGCAACTGATGCAAATTTATTCTCCATAAAAAACTTCAGATCTGATAAATCTGAATTCATAACCATTTCAGATTTTAATTGAGTAACAGTAGTCAGCATATCCTCTTTAAACATTTCAACTTCTTGCCTTGAAACTGTACACTCCTTCAGCTTTTGAAACTTCAAATGTTCTAAGTCTAAATCATTTCTAAGAGAATCATTCTCAGATTCCAACTGAGATACTTTTCTGTATAGTTCTTCAACTTCTTCTTTCCTTGAATCAGATGCACCTTGTGCTTGATTCACATTCTCAGGTTGATGCAGCAATACCAAAGGCAATGATTCAGCATCAGATTTCTCCTTTTCTTTGTCCTGAGAAGGTTGGTCCACAGATTTTTCCTTAGAGTTTTCAAGCTCCTCCATAGAAAAATCCTCTTGAAGTACCTCTGTTTGAGCTTCAGAAACATGCTCATCACAAACATCATCACAAACATCAGCATCTAGGCCTTCTATTGGACTTTCAAGAATAATATTTGCAGATGTTTCCTGAGGTCTGGCCACTTCTTCACCAGGCACTGCCTCCATCTCTTGTTCCTGTTGAAGTGCAACTTCAACATCAGCAACAATCTGTTCATGATTGTCCCTTTGAGCTTCTTCTTGAGCTCCTGATTTTTCTACCGGAGTCGTTCTCTCAGTAACATCTTTCATGGTTTTATCAGCAATATCTTATCTCACAAAAGAATAAGAAATTAAAGGTTCTGGTGTAGTTTCCAAAACAGTGGAAGTAACTTCCTCATTTACTGGTCTTCTTATTCTTGAATGAAGTACCTCTTGGCTTCTGTCTTCCTCAACATCTGTCACTTCAAATCGAATCCTTCTTGCTACATTACTGACTCTGGATTCAGCTTGTCCCTCCTTGGACTTAGCAGGTTGAGCCTGAGCATTATTTGAGTCTTCCTCAGCTCCTACTGGAAAAATATTTCCTTTAATTGTGCTCTAGAAATATCTAACTTTCCTCAAAGTTCCAGCATTAAATGTATTACTGTGATAATAGTTAACTCTAGATTCCACTAATCTCACCATGTCTTTCTTAAACAACAGCTTGGAAATAAATCTACCAAAGGGATAGAAATTCATCCTAGCCTCGCTTTGACAGCAATAATTGAGATACCTTATCATGTATCATGGAAAGTTTAACCTAATATCACTTAGAAAGAGAAACATTATATACATATCAGGGTACAAAATCTTCTCCATTTCTTCCATCTGTGGAGCTATTCCGGTCTGAATAAATTTTATCAAAATCTTCTGATCAGTCTATAAATCCTTAACAAACATTTTCTTTATTGTCTTGGTACCAAAAAGAAAAGACATAATGTCTTTGGATTTATGCACAGAATCTCCTATATTCTTTAAGTCAAAATGAAAAACTCCCTCATGAGGACAGTTGAAAATCTGACTAATCTCTACTGAAGAAATTGAGAAATCCCTATCCTCTATTTTAGCCAACATACTGTCTTTGGTATCTCCCAGACTAAACTATATAGATTTGTAGAAGTATCTAAGTTCAACTTCATATATAAATTCCGTATTTTCACTGTTGAACATCTGTTCAAGATTCTGAAATGACAACGCTTGCTTCAACAAAAGATTTTTCTAAAACAACCAATCGAGATCGATTACCTTTCCTTGTAAGATTTTTCTTCCCTCAGTGAGTTGTCTCTTGGCATTGCTCGGCTTGGCCTCACTGGCTCTTTTAGTCCTTACCATTATTGCGATATTTTCTAAAGGTTTGAAGGTTAGGGTTTCAGAAGTTCAAAGGTTAGGGTTTCAGAAGAGGAAGTGTGATTTTTGGATTTCGAAAGGGTTTCGATAGAAGTGAAAGGGTTTAGAAGTCGAAACGACTCTGACAGCCTTGATTCCCATGTAATCACTCATCATTACATATATTTAAAAAATAAATAAATTTTTTATACGACGAAAGAAATAAATACTTAAACAGAATTCAATAAATAAAATAAAATTTACAAAACAAAAAATAAAAAAGAAAATTATTTAAAATTAAATAAACCTAGCTCCCCCTTAATAAAATCAAACCTTGCAGTGGGAAGAGGTTTAGTAAAAATATCTGCTAATTGAATTTCAGTATTTATAAATTCTAAAAATATATCCCTTTTAATAACATGATCTCTTAAAAAGTGATGCCTTATATCAATGTGCTTAGTTCTAGAATGAATAATAGGATTTTTTGAAATATTAATTGCACTCGTATTATCACATAAAATAGGTGTATTATTAAAATTCAATCCAAAGTCTATAAGAGTGTTTTTCATCCACAACACTTGTGCACAGCAACTGCCAGCAGAAACATATTCTGCCTCAGCTGTTGACAGGGAAACTGAATGTTGTTTCTTACTAGACCATGATACTAAGGATTTTCCTAAAAAGTGGCATGTACCTGATGTACTTTTTCTATCTAATCTACAACTTCCAAATTCAGCATCTGAATATGAAATCAAATTAAAATCAAAATTTTTAGGATAATGAAGAGATTGAAAAACAATTCCTTTAAAATATCTATAAATTCTTTTAACAGCAGTTAGATGGGATTCTTTAGGATTTGATTGAAATTTAGCACAAAGACATACTGAATACATTATATCCGGTCTGCTAGCAGTAAGATATAACAAGCTACCAATCATACCTCTATATAGCTTGTTGTCAACTGATTTTCCAGTTTCATCCAAATCATGTTTTATATTAGTACACATAGGAGTTGTAAATGTCTTGCTATTCTCAAGTCCAAATTTATTAAGTAAATCAGTAATGTATTTGATTTGATTTAAAACATTTCAAAAATTGTTTTGAAATATTTGAAGACCCAAAAAGAAATTTATTTCTCCCATCATACTCATTTCAAATTCTTCTTGCATTAATTTTGAAAATTCATGACAAAGAGTTTTATTTGTTGATCCAAATATTACATCATCAACATAAATTTGAACCAATAAAACGTTATTTTTCACAATTTTCTTAAATAGTGTTGGATCCGCCATACCAATAGGAAAATTATTTTTCAAAAGAAAAGAACTTAATCTTTCATACCAAGATCTAGGTGCTTGTTTAAGGCCATAAAGAGCTTTAGTAAGTTTAAAAACAGAATCATGTTTTTGAGAGTTTTCAAAACCAGGAGGTTGCTCAACATAAACTTCCTCCATTAAATATCCATTTAAAAAGGAATATTTGACATCCATCTAAAATAATTTAAAATTCATATAAGATGCATAGGCTAAAAGGATTCTAATGGCTTCTAACCTAGCTACAGGTGCAAAAGTCTCATCATAATCTATTACCTCTTCTTGATTGTATCCTTTAGCTACTAATCTTGATTTATTTCAAGTTATTGTGCCTTGGTCATCCTATTTATTTCTAAAAATCCATTTGGTTCCTATTACAGGATAATTCTTAGGACTTTCCACTAAAACCCAAACTTCATTTCTTTTAAACTGGTTTAATTAATCTTGCATTTCTATTAACCAGCTTTTATCATCTAAAGCTTATTCTATAGTCTTGGGTTCTTGTTGAGATAGGAAGGCAGAAAATTCCAATAGGTTTCCTAAGTTTCTTCTAGTTTGAACACCAGTTTCTAAGTTACCTATTACAGTTTCTAAAGGATAATTCTTTAGGGTTCTAGACTATCTAGGTAAAATATTTAAAGGTTCTTCAGTATCATGTTCCTCTGAACTGGACTGAATTTCATTTATATCATTTTCAAAATCATTCTTTAAATTCTCAAGTCTCATGTTATCATTAGAGTCAAGTTCATCCATTTGGTCTGTCCTTTTCTCAAAAGGATCAGATTCATCAAATTTCACATGAACTGATTCTTCAACAATCCTTGACTTCTTATTATAAACTCTATAAGATTTGGAGGTAGCAGAATATCCTAATAAAATACCTTCATCAGATTTTGGGTTGAACTTACCGAGATTGTCCTTGGTGTTTAAGATATAAACCTTGCATCCAAAAACTTTAAAGTAATTTACTTTAGGTTTTCTGTTATTCCATCGTTCATAGGGTGTCTTTTTCAAAATAGGTCTAATTAAAACTCTATTAATTATATAACAAGTTGTATTCACAGCTTCTGCCCAGAAATATATAGGTAGGCTATATTCATTTCACATAGTTCTAGCCATTTCTTGAATTGTTCTATTTCTTCTTTCTACAATCCCATTTTGTTGAGGTGTTCTGGGTTCAGAAAAGGTGTGTTTAATACCCATATTTGAGCAAAAGGAATTAAATTCCAGATTCTCAAATTCTCCACCATGATCACTTCTTAATGAGATTATATTGAAACCTTTTTCATTTTGAACAGATTTTCATAAACTTTCAAATAAAGTAAAAGCTTCATTTTTAAATTTCAAAAAGAAAATCCATGTAAATCTTGAATAGTCATCAACTAAAACATATACATATGATTTACCAGCTGAGCTTGCTACTCTTGAAGGTCCAAACAAATCTATATGAATAAGTTCTAGAGGTTTAGATATAGCAACCTTATTAATAGATTTGAAGGATGATTTGTGTTACTTTCCAAGTTGACATGCATCACAAAATATGTCACTCTCAAATTTGAGATAAGGTAAATCAGAAACTAAATGTTTCTTAGATAACTTATATAAAACATATACATTGCAATGACCAAGTCTTCTATGCCAGATCCAGGATTCACTTACTTTAGCAGTTAAGCAGTTTACTTGTTGTTTACACAAAGAATTTAAATCCAAAGTATAGACATTTTTAGTTCTTGGTGATTTAAATTTAAACAGTTTATCTTTAAAAATAGTACAGTAATTGTTAGTAAAATCAACAATATATCCATCATCACAAAGTTGAGAGATACTTATCAGATTGTGTTTTAGTTTTTGTATATAAAGTACTTTGTTGATTGAGACTGTTTTTTGATCTCCAACTATTCCAATGCCAATGATTTTTCCTTTGGCATTATCAACAAATGTGACAAGTCCTCCTTCCTTTTGAGTGAGTGAAGAAAAATTCAATGAGTTTCCACTCATATGTCTTGAGTAGCCACTGTCCATGTACCATATATCTTTTCTTCTCTGGTGACCTACTACCTCATCAGTTTCTACCATGAAACACATGTTTGCCTTTAGATTGACTTATTCTTTCTCTGAGCTTGATTCAGAAGAGCTACTAGAGTCTTCAGATACACTCCAAGTGGATTTCATAGCTTTCTTGTCTTTCTGCTCAAAGTCATTTCTTTTGATGGATTTATTTTTCTTTTTATCCTTCAGTTGTGGGCAATCTGGTCTGATATGTCCCATCTTTTTGCATTCATAACATCTCAGATCCTTATTATCTCCCTTAAAGGATTTTTTGAAGCCTCTTTTCTTGCTGTAGAATTTTCTAAATTTTCTAGCTAGTTGAGCCAGTTCTTCATCTGATTTGGATGAGTCATATCTTTCTGATTTGGATTTGAATTATTTGATCTTCATCTTTCTATTCTTTTGTAGTGAAGTTACCCTCAAGGTAGTATCTTCTCTTTTGATAAGCACTTTATGTTCATTAGATTCATCTTGCATTTCAACTTCATACATCATCAGTGTACCAATCAGCTCTCTCATAGTTAGATCTTCGACAGGTGTTGATTGTCTGATTGTAGTAGAGATACCATTCTATCTAGTAGGAAGTACTCTCAGTACTTTTAATGCTTGATCAGCCTGCTTAATAGGTTCTCCTAGAGCAGTTATGTTATTGACAATTTCTGTCAATCTCCCATTGATTTGGGTAATGCTCTCACCTTCAATCATTCTGAAAGTATCAAATTTCAGTTTTGCAGTTGCACATCTCATTTTCCTTACATTGTCTGTTTCTTCATATGCCACAACTATTTTTTTCCACATCTCATATATTGTCGGGCACTGAGATACTCTGTTAAATTCATATAGTCCTAGACCGCAGATAATTGCATTCATAGCCTTCGAGTTCATAACGTACTCTGCCTCTATAGCAGCACTCCATGCCTCAGGATTTTCAGGAATTTCATAAGGAGTCAGAATCTTTGAATAGACTCTATATCCGAGGTTTTTTAGATATATTATCATATGCGATTTCCATCAACCATAGTTGTATCCATTAAAATATGGTGCTCTAACCATCGACATCCCTTCTCTTGTATTAGTCATAATGCTCTGTTGAATAATCCTTAAATGCTTCTAGCTTTCTAAGGCTCTGTCAGAAGCTCCTCCTCTGATACCAATAGTTGGATCTGAATCTACAGATTATACACAATAGGGGGGTGAATTGTGTCTTTTGCAATTTTTCCAATAGCTCTTTTCTTGAACGAGTTCTGTCCATTATACTTTATCGGATTTGATCATGCAGCGGAAAAAGTAAAAACAAGAACACGAAGATTTATAGTGGTTCGAGGAATAGAAATCCCCTAGTCCACTCCACCAATGATCTACTCCACGAGCTTGGTGATTTTCACTATCTGGTCCTCTTTTCCATAGACCGATTCAAAACTGAGTACAGGCAGTTGACACCTTTACAATTCAAGGAAAAAAATCCTTCTGGTTCAAACACGAACCTACACAGCTTAGAACGAGAAGATGGTTATTCAAGAATAAAAAATTTCAGAAAGAAATTTCCAGTTGATCTTCACAATTGCAACAGAATGCAATTGAGAGCAGATGGATCAAAGACTCTAGAAATATTGATCTTCAATATGAAGCAGTTCTGATTTGATCCAATTGTAGTAGATATAGAGATATAGTTCAAAACCTCAACAGTAGTAGATCCCCAGTAGATATTTGATGTAGAACAGGTGAATCTTCTATCGAGTTTCTTCTTCTTGAATAAACAGAGCTTTTACGCTTCTGTTGAATCAGTAGATCAATCGTGAATAGTTGCAATCTCTGTTTTCCACCTTTTTAATAATAAAATATCGATCACCTCATCATACACTTTTTTCTGCATTTCAGAGAGATCATAAATAATAATACATATCTCCTGCATGTTTAGATCCATAAAAATCTCCTTCTGATTTGCGATATTCAAATATTTGAATTTATAGAGAAGTCGTAACTTCCCTTAATACTTGACATATAAATATCCTTTTAATTCAATCTTAAATCCATTAATAAAACGGATTTGAATCAGTCAAAGTCGTAATTTAAAACCGACTTTAAATTTGGCTTGAAATCCACCCAGAAATCAGCTTACTGATCGTTGTACATAAAAACCGTCTGCCGAAAATTCTGACGCCAAACGTAAGGTTGATGACGTGGCTTCCAAGCGTAGGGTTAATAACAAACTTAGGGTTGACAACAAACATAGGGTTTATAAGAAACATAGGGTTGACAACAAATGTAGGGTTGATAACATAGTCTTCAAATGTATGGTAAAAGATCCATACTTTTACTTGATCCATAATTTTACTTGATCCATACTTTTCCAAGAACGTATGGTTGTTCACAAAAGTAAGGTTAATGAACCATACTTTTGAGAAACAAACGTATCACTTAGAATTTACGTACGGTTCACCTTCCATACTTTTCTGATAACAAAACTTAAGGTTCCTTCCAGACATAAGGTTCTCCTTCCATACTTTGCTGAAAAACGTATGGTTGTTTAACCATACTTTTCTCGTACTTCAAAAAGTATACACGCTTTTCATCCTTACGCTACGTTTATCCACGTAGGGTATGAACAGTGATTCCAGAATGTGCTAAAACAGATTCCGCGCTATATTCATCTACATAAGATGTGAACAGTGTTTCCAAAACACGCTAAAACAGATTTCGCACTAAGTAATAAATTCTCGTCATTTCAAGAGTAAAATAAATTAATAATCTCCTGCAAAATACTAAGTGAAATCATTAGAAAATAACTAAGGGTATTTGTGAGAATCATAATTATCATAAAGTGATAGATTATTATTTTCAATAATCTCCCCCTTTAAATAACATTAATACGCATTGTTGAAAACAATACTTTTCTCAACACAGTAGACCCGCTGAATAAAGGTGGACGCTGCCTCATGAAGGATTCAACAGAATTTTGCTCCTTCCTTTTCTTGTTTGGAAGTCCTGCATGATTCATAGATTGAGAAAGTTGTGTGAGCATGGATACAAGATTTTTCATTCCAGCTCCCATAATGTTTGGTTGCTTAGGGGGACAATCATTGCATTGCCCGTCTCATTCCGCATTAACACGGTTCCTTCGGGTTCTAGCCATTGACTAAAACCAAGAAGAATAGTGTGAGAAACACTAATTATAATAGGTAAACCACATAATAAAGAATAAAATTTCACACTTAAGGTCCTATCCTAGGTTATTCATGGCCATTTCTAAAACACTAAGATGGTGTTATATGCTTAGACTTATCCTTAGGATTCTTACTAAGGATTTCACATCCTAGTTTCCAAAGGTTGACTATACCTTTCCTCTGATACCAACTATAACGACCCATAATTTATATATATTTTTAGTACTTAAAAATTGAAGTAAACTTATTACAACATATAACAAAACCATGAAAGGACCGTACAGGTATAGTGTCTTTAGAAACTGGGAAACATAAACAACTGGTTCATAAAGCGTCTACACTGTCTCCCATTTATTTCATCATATCTATAGTCCCTTTTGGAATATCTTACTTAATAACCTTCTTCCTAGACTGGGGAAAGAAAACTTACAAAAGGGTGAGCTCAAATGCTCAGTAAGGGTAAACAAAAGAAATATCAATCACATCATATTCATAAGAACATAACAATTTGGAAATCTTACCCTGTAAAAGAGATCATAATTTCATAACATGGGATAAATAATGGTAGTGAAATGTAATCACAATAATCATAACATAAAACATGAAGCTTTGTGTCATACACACATAATCATAGAGAATCATTTCTTATTAGTCAAGACTCATTTCCAAGACTATCTTAGTGGACAAAGTCCATTTCTGAACCGAGTTCATTCCTCGTTTTAGTCTTGTTTCACTGAACCGGTTTAACCTGCCGTTCCAAACATGTCTATCTCATGAGATATAAAATATTTACCAAATGCATTGGAGGGAGATATAGGTCCCACCCATCTCATAATGATACCATTCTTATGTGTGCAACAAAATCATAAACCATACATCATAGCATAACCCATGTAATAAAAATGGGATTCTTAAACATCGTGACATCATAAAACAATTCATATAAGATTAATGAATTCATAAAAATAATTCCATCACAACATAATCAAATCAATTTAATAATAGGGATAGAAACAGAACCCTTTATTATCTTAGATGGAAAATAATTTTGATAAAACACTTGACCTCCATTCTTGAGGAAAATATCCTTTTTTTACTTTAAAAACACTTTTCCTTTCTTAACATGTCATACAATTCTAAACTAAAAGAAGTTGATTAAAAATAAACTTGAAAACTTGTAAATGAAGCTTCTTGGAAATAATGTTTTAAAAATACATTCATGCCATATAAGTTAAAAAAACATTCTTCTCGTAATTTTGTCGGAAAAGTCAAAAAGTACCTCGTACGAAAAACGACAAAATATTCCTTTCATATATTTTACTATGAACTCACTGAAGGGTAAAATTGGATTTAAACAATTGTAGGTGGATGGAAATAGTATTACATATTGAGGAAACATGTATGTGGATGATAAAATACACCCTAGTAAATGCCAAAGTATAAACAATCTCAGATAAAAATGAGATTGTGATATTTCCCCTTACCTTAGGTCCAATTTGCTTCGTAAGTGTCCGAACCTCCTGTATAATGATTTAAATAATGTTATTGACTTATTACAGAATCATACTTATTTTTATGATATCATATATGGTCATATTCTTAGCTTCTTATTAGTAATATTTCATTACTACTTGTTATTCGGGTGTTTATTACTTTTTGTTCTTATGCGTGTTTTGTCGAATAAATTCTTATTATTCTTTTTGGGTTATAGATACCTAATTTTCAAAATGGTATTATTGTAATATATATCATATTCATTCATTAAATCCATTTATATAATCATTATGCAATGAAGATCATGTAGAACGAGTCGCATCACATCATGGAGAAGGTATTCCGTACGTACGCACGAGCGATGATATCGTTCCCATGATCGTAAAATTGTAATGGAGTGTATGTATACTATTTCAGAATCAATATCACATTAAAATAATAATTTATAGTTATTATTTACACCATTATTCCCATCCAAGTAAGGTGTTGGTGGAAAATAGATTACACCACGGCGTGGAGATGGTATTCCGTACGTACGCACGCGCGGTGATTTTGTTTTCCGTAGGATGGATATATGGTGAAATAAGGTTGTTTCATACTTATAATAACATATAAGTATATGAGTTATACTGATGTTATTACTTCATAATGAAACAAATAAAGAAGAAGAAGTGGAAGAAGAAATAAAGTTGAAAGAATCGGTAACGTACATTACCTCTTCTTTGAAGCGCCTCTTTGAGATCTCCTTTTAGGGCACTAAAATTGGTCTTTGAAGAAGACCAGGACCTCTAGGATGTTTCTAGGGAAGTGTAGAGGATAAATTTCCAGGGTTTGTCCGAGATTGAGGGCTCAAACTGGTGTGAGGAAGAGAGGGAGGAGGTGCCCTTTTATAAGGGAGGAGAGGGGCACCTTTGGAAAAACTAAAAATATTATTTTATTATAAATCCATTTTCAGTTTTAAATAGCTCCAAATTGATTTACTTAGAAGCTAAGGTGGGTATGGGTCGAAATACTGTCATCCAATAGAATTTAGACAAGTTTAGGTTCCTATTTTAACCTTATCATTTAGATTTATCTTTAAGTTAAATAATTTTACTTTTACCGTGTATTCTTGTATTCTTACACTATAAGGTTAATAAACTTACTATAACAAGTCAAACGAACCCCAAGTTGTTTATTATTAATCTTTATAACCTTATCTAAGTCATTTGGACGAACCTTAGATTTTTAGGAATAAAATAACAATTAATAATATAATATTTGTTTAAAAAAATATTTTATGCCAATTTTGATACTATTTGGTAATTGATTTTTTTGAAAATCATAACAGATAGATTAGTTCGAACAAAGTAAATTAAATCAATACTAACATGTCATATTAAAATATAAAATTATTTTAGTTCATAGAAAGTCTCAAATTACATTTATTTGGGTATTTATAACATCAATTATGTCAATATTTCATTAATAAGATAATTACTGCATCATCATTGTGTCATAAATAAATTAAATTATTTAATGTCTAAAAATTACAAATAAAATATGATTATGTTGGAAATATTTTTATCTTTATAATGAATATTTATAGTCTAATTTATCTCATTTATAACCATATATTAAAAATGATTTACTTATTAAACTTTGATTTTAACTATTTTAACCCTTCTTTAAATAAATTAATAATAAATGTCCTAATCTAATCCAAGTGGGCCTAAATGTTCATATTTTATTCCTAAGGTTGTTTTTGGTCTAATTACACTTATCCAATAGAATTAGGACATGTTTTAGGATAATGATAATATCATTTTTACCCTTAATTACCATATTTACTTTTAACCGTGGTAAATAAAAGTAAACAGTTACTATTCACCAAAAATTATTTTCATCTCATTGAACCAAATTTTACTTACTGACATCAACCGTGTCTCTAGGATTTTTAAAATTCCACTCACAGAAGCGGTAAAATTAAGTTTTATGTAAATTTGCAAATTCTCCTAGGAGGTGGGTAAAAGACGATGAAAAGTTCAATAAAATTTTATATATCTAAAATTATTATAAAATGACTCCAATGAATTACATTGAACTTATATAGTTATTATGTATAAATTTTTACCTAAAATAAATTTAATTAAAATAAATAATTGTTTAAATAAAAAGTCGGGTTTTAAATAGTAACCTAGTGTTTTCACTATTCATCAAAAATTGAAAGTTTTCAGAAAAATACCAAAATTTCACCCTAGGCTAATTTCGATATTCCGAATCCAAAAATGAAGTCCATTTTGAAAAATAAAATTTACAAAATTTTAAAAAGTGGTTATTACTATTCATAACGGCTAGTTTTAATAATATTTGAATAGCATATCGTTGTTTAGTGAAACTCGGTATTGCGTACGACGCAAGCTATCAAGGAAGGTCGTGATTGCGTGTGAAGCAAGCCAAGCTAGTGTTGTGTGTAGTGAAATATTCCTTTGATGATTTATATAAAAACAAAATATTTCTTATAAAAGTCTCAGGTGTTACATAATGGTTATACATTTTATACTAATGAACATGATAAAGATAGTACCATGCAGAATAGTGGGGTTACACTTGTAGCTGAAGGGATGCATGTTTCCGGTGCTAAGTCAGAAATCCAATTTATGTGAATATGTCATACTTTGGCATCATCAAACAAATATGGGAGTTGGATTATACGGAATTCCATGTTTCGATTTTCAATGCAAGTGGGTAGATAACAGGGGTGCTATTAAAATAGATGAATTGGGATTCGTGAAAGTTGATTTCAGTAAGGAAGGGGAGAAAGAAGAACCATTTATAATGGAATCACAGGAAGTGAAAGTATTTTATGTTCCAGATCCCACAGACCGAAACTTGTCAATTGTTCTGTTATCGACCAAAATAACTGAAGGGTCAGATGAAAATTCAACGGAGGATGACCCTTTCACTAGGAATTCACAATAATTTCATAGTGGTCCAAATATAGACGATGTTTTGTATGTCATAAGAGACCACAATTAAGGGATATAGATAGTCTATAGAGGGTTCAAATCCCTTCAGCCTTTAAAAAAAGAGAGTTCAATAATCAGGTTATATTTTTATTATAATATAGATTGTGTTGCATTATGTTATTATCTGTTCGCTGTTGCTTTTATGTGATCTAAATTAAATGTTAAACCGCTTCTGCAGATAATGAATTCTTCACCTGCTAATGCACCCAATCCCGAGACACAACAGGTTTCTCAACCTGTTGCAGCTGGTCCCACTACTGAGGTACAACAAGTCTCTCAACCTGTTGCAGATGGTCCCACTACTGAAGTACAATAGGTTTCTCAACCTGTTGCTGCTGGTCCCACTACTGAGGTACAACAGGTTTTTCAACCTGTTGTTGTTGGTCCCAGTACCGATGCTAGCGCTTCGGAGGAACATAATGATGATGCAGAAACCGAGGAAATGGTAGGGAATGAAACCCCGGTGGCACAAAAAAAACAGGTGCACCGTAGTTTGAAATTTTTATCCAAAATCTGTAAGGCCAAAGAAAAAGGCATCAAATATGAGGTGGGATGGAATAAGTGAGTCCAACATGTAAACCCAAACAAAGCCATGTTTAGTAGCTATATTGGAATCATCACTTAGCAACGCATGGCGATTGATGTAGAGTCGTGGCACCATGTTGTCAGTGGGATCAAAACATTAATTTGGGAAGATATTATGGTAACATTATGATATCATTAATTTAATTTATTAAAATAAAATAAAATAAAATACTAAAATATTGACTAACTCTTCATCATCTCTTACAGAGTGCTTTTATAGTAGATGTATCGCACAAAAAATATGTATTAATACTGGCATGAAGGGTTCATAGAGGTTTTCACACCATTTTAAAGAAATTTCATTTGAAAGATGTTGAAGGGAAAATCAAGCTGCACCCACCTCCTCTTTATCCACACTTGATATCCCAAAGAGCATGGGATGTGTTTTGCAACCGTCGTGCGGAGCAGACTTTTCTGGTACATTGTGTTTGGTAACACATTGTTTAATGTTTCCTGTATTCATCACTTTGATTGATAGTTTTTTATTTATGAAACAACAACTAAGTGCTGAAAATAAATAACGGGCAGCAAAACCTGCGTACCCCTACCGTAAAGCAAGGATGGGGTACGCTTTAATTGAAAAACAATTGGTACGTATTTTAAAAGTACTGTAATACTTTTATGTGACATAAAACAACACTATAACCATTTTTCTCTGTTTATATGCATATTGATGAATCAAAATCCCAAGACACTTCCATCCTATTCCATGTGCTATGGAAGGAGGCTCGTGTTAATAAAGAGGGGAAACTGATAGATGAAAACACAAAAAAAGTGTGGGAAACATGTGTAAGTATGACATAATATAAATTTGTTTTTCTTTAAATCACTATTACATAATGATGATTACTCATTTTACCATATTTTCTATTCAACATAGTCACAGGAATCAACAACACCCACACCGGATGCAGACATACTTTCAGCCGCCTTGAAAAAGCCAGAACAGTATGGCCGCGTCAGAGGTGCGGGTTTTGGGGTGACACCCAGGACATATTTTCTGAAAAAAAACAAGAGGATGAACAAACTAAAGAAATGAAAATGATGAGAGATATAATATCCACCCTTGAAGAAAAATTCCAAATTTAGGGAGAGTTTCTAGCAACTTTGATGGGGGGTGGTGAAGAGAAGAAACAACTCAAGAACAACCTACGCGAGAAGATCCCGCCCCACCCCCCACCAGCTTTGAGGCGACCCATTCTCCTTAAAGACCTGACTTAACCAAGGTATTCAATGTTCTAATATTTTTTTCTGTAAAATTTTAATCACATAGACACTGATACCTTTCTTGTAATGATATTCTACAGGGTGAAAATGACTATGATTTATATCTGTCAACTCCCACCCATCGCCTTATAGCAAGGGCTACGGTGTTCAATATACAGAATGACACGCTACACTCCAGACCACTTCCAATCGGTCATGTCAAAGTTTCAATGAACATAGCACATGAGATGAGCACCAAGATACCTGTGCCAAATGACGATGATGACATTCATACGGTGGTAAATGTTGTTGGAACATTCATTGCATGGCCATCGAATCTTGTAAAAAAACATGTCGACCAGGGTGTATTCATTTCCAATTCATTTTTCAAGAAGAACCTTTAACATTTAATTAAAAAAGGGCTGAACCAATGAATGTTATTATAGAAGGACAAAAGGAATGAGCTAAAATGAAAGAACGGCTCAAAAGGATCAACCAACTGATAAAAACAATCAACTATAGTCACCTTCACCCCACCAATTCTATATCCACATTTAATATCATTACAAGCTCATGTGGATATAAAAATGAAAGGTGGAAATAATCACACAATTGTTTGTGAAAAAGATATGTACGGAGAGGTAACATTAGATTTTGTTAGTGCTGAAGTTGTAGCTAAAATCATCACATATGACTGGATAGGACCTTAGTTATAAATGTATACCTAAAGAACGTTTTCATGATTTGATTTTACAGAAGCTGATATACTATGATAATTATGGCTAAATATATTTCATATTTTTCGCAGGCATATATATGAAAAACAATTGAAGGGATTTTCCCATGAACACAAATTTGGACTCGTTAGTCCTCACACCATGTCTACGCAACAAAAAGAAATAGATTTCGATTTTCAGGCTGAATTAATGTCAAACCTGCTCAAAATGTTTCAATGAAAAATTACGACTGACAGACTCTTTTTAATACCAATGTTGCAGGGGTAAAACTCTACATTTTAATCATATTAATTATATTTTCATTTCTATCATTACTTATTCCTTTTTGTGTTTTTAGGCAGCATTGGATGCTCATTGCAGTCAATTTGGATACTCCAAAGATTTATTTTCTGGATTCACTGCATGGATATCCAACAAACCGACCACACATGATGGCGATTGTAAATTTTTAATACACTAGATCCAACATTTTAGAACTAAATATCTAGTTATAAAATTTATATTATCTTTTAATGAGGATTCTGTTATGATAGGGCGGTGTATGAATATCGTCTAAAGGCTGGAATGAATCCAGGGCCTAAGGACAACAAGGTGCACGAGATCTACAAATGGAGAAGTATCAGGGTATATATAATTATATTGCAATATCCAAATACATATCAAAATAGATTACTTATTTGTTGACCTCACCTGTTTTGATAATCTCAATCATGTATTCATATGTGTTGAAAATCCCAATTATGTTTTCATTCTCTATGATATTGTTAAGTATCATTGATCTATACTTTAATTCTTTCAAATATATGATCAAACCTATAATAATTTTTAAAATAGTCTTTGGAATATGTTAATCCTCATTTATCCATGTTCATACAAGTGATAAATTGATTCTAACACAATCGGATGTGTTATGCATAAAACAGATAAGTAATCTGTCTATAGCTACTGATAAAGAGCTACCGGTAACCAGTCTACCGATAGACTTAGTCTACCGACAGACAGCTACCGATACACTTAACACAGAGCTACCGATAGACTTAACACAGACAGCTACCGATACAAACGTAGAGCTACCGGTGTAAGTATAAATAGCTACCGATGGAATAAGAGTCACCGATGGACGAAGCTACTGATACAGACTCATAGCCACCCACACATGTACCTACCGACGCATGGAGCTACCGATAAACAAAGTCACTGATACAAGCATGTACCAACCGATGCATAGAGCCACCGATAGAGTCAAAGAAACTAATGACATCAAGCTACCGATGTTCAAGCTACCGATGTTCAAGCTACCGATGTTCAAGCTACCGATGTTCAAGCTACCGATGTTCAAGCTACCGATGTTCAAGCTACCGATGTTCAAGCTACCGATGTTCAAGCTACCGATGCTGATTACCTACCGATCACTCGACTTACTGTTTGAATTTCTTTATTTCCTATATTTAATCTATCTAACGGTCATATCATACATTTTGATGATTTGTCAAATATCTGATAAAGGTTGTCGGATTTCAGGAACCCGTACCTCGTACCTGCTGAAAAGAAATCTTTTCTGTCCCCTGATGGGACATAAATACGAGAAGACTACGCTGCCCACGGAAGCGATGCAAAAAAAAGTGAAGAGTGTGAAGGAAAAACGAACAACAACAAGAAGCGAACCAGAAAAGTGCGGTGCATCCAATATACCAAAAACGACACAAGCACAAGAAGAACACAGAGAAGCTCATAGACAATCAAGAATACTCGAGAAGTGTTCTGTGCATACAAGAAGAACTTCATCGACTACATTCTCACTACCTGTGAACCTGGAGCATACGACACTCTGTTTCTCAAATAGAAATGAGAAGAGGACTCAGACTCACTTCTAGTCGAATCCAAAGGAGTCCAGAGCCATACTGAAATCACCAGAACCATCTCTAAACTCTACATCTCTTGTTCTGTGATTTATTAACATTCATTTTGAGCAGTGTGTGTTATCTGCTGTATCTAACACATACACTGTATCCTGTACTCAAACTGAAGGATTTGTAAATCCTTACCAAACTCTTTCATTCTTTCTTTCCCACGGATAACAGTGGTAGAGGTCGTGTGTGACCTGGACAGCTGGTTGCTGTTGTACTGTTTCCCACGAAGAACAGTGGTATAGGTCTTGGACCTGGACTGTTGTAAACTGTTGAACCCCGATCCAGGGTGTGGATCATTTTTTATATAAAATTTTGAGAGGACTAAGTCTCGGCTTGAGACTGAACCTCTTGGTTACATTGTTGTGCCATCTCTTTCAAAGTTTTATTCCGATGCTAATCACTTTAAAACCAATACTGTTTTTAAAGTTACTTTGATAATTAAATTAGCAAGTGTTTATGTTAAGTGTGGATTAGTAAGTTAGTTTCAAAAGATAATCACACACTCCTGTGTTGATTAACTGGGAATTAATCAATCCCTTGAGAATCTGACAGAACCTCTACTTTAATATAAATTCACTACAGTTTAATTTATTATTTTATTTGGGGGTCTTTAAGACACTGTTTTTAAATTACAGAAATTTTAATTGGTACTCAATTCACCCCCCTCTTGAGTAAACCACTCCGACCAACATTATTTTTCTCAATGTTTATAATATGTCTGAAACAAACAAAGGAAAGGACTGCAGTTATTATGTTTGTAAATTTATGAAAGAGATCATATTTCATGAACAAACTAGCATCCCTGAAGAGGAATTTTTGAAAATAATTACTAGTTCATTTTAAATAATTATTAATCCTTTGTGTATTTATATTTTTTCATTACTACTATGACTATCGCAAAAACTCATATTCACAAGATGATATAGATGTGTTCAGAAATGAATGGGCAGCGTACCTGATGGAATAATGTAAACAAATAGGACAATGAAGGTGAATTTCTACTACTTATGTTATCTTTATATGATCATTGATATCTCCCTTGTTTACACTTATTGAGAATATATTATCACCCTTTCTTATGTTTCATGTCCTTAGATTATAAAGAATGGTTTTAGAAATAATTTGATTTTCTAGTAAATAATAACTTAAGGAGAGACTCTTATGAACTACTGAAATATAGAATACTGAGAAAACGCATTAAAATTGTTTTGATAATTTAGGAAAACGATCCATGAGTCATTTGTAATGTGTAAGAATCAACCACACCTCAATCCGACGCACAGTGTGACCGATATGGCTAAAAGTGTCTGATACCAGTTTGAAATTGACATTAACTTTAGAAAACAACACAAGTGGTATATGGAATACCAAGAAAACGCGTTCGGATTGTTTTAATACTTTTTTAAAATGATCCATGAGTCATTTGTGACATGTATTAAACAACCAAACCTCAATCTGATGCACGGTGTGACCGGTATGGCTAAAAGTGTCTGATATCAGTTTGAAATTGACATTAACTTTAGAAAACAACACAAGTGACATATGGAAAACTGAGCAAATGCATTTGGATTGTTCTGATACTTTAGGAAAAGTATCCATGAGTCATTTTTGACATGCACGAATCAACTTCACCTCAATCCGATGCATGGTGTGACCGGTATGGCTAAAAGTGTCTGATATCAGTTTCAAATTGACATTAACTTTAGAAAACAACACAAGTGACATACGAAAAACTAAGAAAATGCATTAGTATTTTTTTATACTTTAGGAAAAAAATCCATGAGTCATTTGTGACATGTACGAATCAACTACACCTAAATTCGACACACGGTGTGACCGGTATGACTAAAAGTGTCTGATATCGTTTTCAAGTTGACATTACCTTTAGAAAACAACATACTGACATACGAAAAACTGAGAAAATGCATTCAGATTATATTTATACTTTATTAAAACGATCCATGAGTCATTTTTAATGTGTACGAATCAACCACAACTCAATCTGATGCACGGTGTGACTGGTATGGATAAAAGTGTTTGATATCAGTTTGAAATTGACAATAACTTTAGAAAACAACACAAGTGACATACGGAATACCGAGAAAATGCATTAATATTATTTTGATACTTTTGGGAAACGATGCATGAGTCATTTGTGATGTGTAAGAATCAATATCACCTCAATCTGACTCATGGTGTGACCGGTATGGCTAAAAGTGTCTGATATCAGTTTGAAATTGACATTAACTTTAGAAAAAAACACAAGTGACATACGAAAAAATGATCAAACATGTTTGGATTGTTTTTGATACTTTAGGAAAATTATCCATTAGTCATTTTTGACGTGTACTAATCAAACACACCTCAATATGATGCACGGTGTGACCGGTATGGCTAAAAGTGTCTGATGTCAGTTTAAAATTGACATTAACTTTAGAAAACAACACAAGTGACATACAGCAAACCAAGACAACGTGTTCCGATTTTTTTGATACTTTAGGAAAATGATCCATGAGTAATTTTTGAAGTGTATGAATCAACCTCACCTCAATCCGACGCACAGTGTGAACGGTATGGCTAAAAGTGTCTGATATCAGTTTGAAATTGACATTAACTTTAGAAAACCACACAAGTGACATACGGAATACCAAGAAAACACGTTAGTATTGTTTTTATACTTTAGTAAAACGATCCATGAGTCATTTTTGATCTGTAAGAATCAACCACATCTCAATCTGACGCATGGTGTGACCGGTATGGCTAAAAGTGTCTGATATCAGTTTGAAATTGACATTAACTTTATAAAACAACACAAGTGACATACGGAAAACCAAGAAAATACAATTGTATTATTTTGATACTTTAAGACAATGATCCATGAGTCATTTTTGACGTGTAATAATCAACCGCACCTCAATCTGACGCACAGTGTGACCGGTATGGCTAAAAGTGTCTGATATCAGTTTGAAATTGACATTAACTTTAGAAAATAACACAACTGACATACAGAAAACCAGGAAAACACGTTCAGATTGTTTTGATACTTTATGAAAATGATCCATGAGTCATTTTTGATGAGTATGCATCAACCGTACCTCAATCCAACGCACGGTGTGACCAGTATGGCTAAAAGTGTCTGATATCAGTTTGAAATTGACATTAACTTTAGAAAACAACACAAGTCACATACGGAAAACCAAGAAAACATGTTCAGATTGTTTTGATACTTTAGTAAAACGATCCATGAGTCATTTTTTACGTGTAAAAATCATCCGCACATCAATCCCACGCACGTTGTGACTAGTATGGCTAAAAGTGTCTGATATCAGTTTGAAATTGACATTAACTTTAGAAAACAACACAAGTGACATACGGTAAACCAATCAAACACGTTCGGATTGTTTTGATACTTTAGGAAAACGATCCATGAGTCATTTTTTATGTGTACAAATCAACCGCACCTCAATCTGATGCACGATGTGACCGGTATGGATAAAAGTGTATGATATCAGTTTGAAATTGACATTAACTTTAGAAAACAACACAAGTGACATATGGAAAACTGAGAAAATGTGTTCGAATTGTTTTGATACTTTAGGAAAATTATCCATGAGTCATTTGTGACATGTATGAATCAACCGCACCTCAATCTGATGCACAGTGTGACCGGTATGGCTAAAAGTGTCTGATATCAGTTTGAAATTGACATTAACTTTAGAAAACAACACAAGTGACATACAGAAAACTGAGCAAACATGTTTGGATTATTTTTATACTTTAGGAAAACAATCCATGAGTCATTTTCGATTTTTTAGAATCAACCGCACCTCAATCTGACGCATGGTGTGACTAGTATGGCTAAAAGTGTCTGATATCAATTTGTAATTGACATTACCTTTAAAAAACAACACAAGTGACATACAACAAACCGATCAAATGCATTCAGATTGTTTTGATACTTTAGGAAAACAATCCATGGGTAATTTGTGATGTGTATGAATCAACCGCACCTCAATTTGATGCACGGTGTGACCGGTATAGCTAAAAGTGTCGGATATCAATTTCAAATTGACATTAACTTTAGAAAACAACACAAGTGACATATGGAAAACCGAGGAAACACATTTGTATTGACTTGATACTTTAGGACAATGATACATGAGTCATTTATGACGTGTAAGAATCAACCGCACCTCATTCCGGTGTGACCAGTATGGCTAAAAGTGTCTGATATCAATTTGAAATTGACATTAACTTTAGACAACAACACAAGTGACAAACAATAAACTAAGAAAACACATTCAGATTATTTTGATAATTTAGTAAAATGATCCATGAGTCATTTGTGATGTGTAGGAATCAACCGCACCTCAATCCGTTGCACGGTGTGACCGGTATGGCTAAAAGTGTCTGATATCAGTTTGAAATTGACATTAACTTTAGAAAACAACACAAGTGACATACGGAAAACCGAGAAAACACATTTGGATTGTTGTGATACTTTATTAAAATGATCCATGAGTTATTTTTGATGTGTACGAATCAACATCACCTCAATCTGACACACAGTGTGACTGGTATGGCTAAAAGTGTCTGATATCAGTTTCAAATTTACATTAACTTTAGAAAACAACACAAGTGACATATGGAAAACTGATAAAATGCATTCAGTTTGGTTTGATACTTTAGAAAAACGATCCATGAGTCATTTGTGATGTTTTCGAATCAATCGCACCTCAATCCAACGCATGGTGTGACCGGTAAAGCTTTTCATTAGATAAAGAATCAGTATTTATTAAATGAGATAAATCATCCAAAAACATATTGATTTTACATTATTCCCTTTCATTGTTAACAGAATGAAAACATTTGAGTTTATCATTTCCATATTTTAGTTTCACATTTCCATATTAATGTATTCTTTCATATTAATGTTTTAATTTATTTCATTATTGTATTACTAACATAATATTTGTTTTCTTAAATAGAAGATTTTTTTTCCTTGAGTTCAGATGCTTTGTTCGGCAACAAATACCGTGGACAACAATTTTTGAGAGGGGATCACGGATATCAAAGGATGAAACATTAATTTTTATAACTTTTTTTGGATAATTGTAATTGTAACTATGTAAAACATTTTTTGAAATGTATATAGCAGTGTGTGTTTTTTGTATTCATGATGTTAAGTAAATGTATATAGCATTGTTTGTCAAAATATTGTGTGCATTGTGTCGTATTTCGGTTCTTGGTTCATATGCAGGTGTTATTTTGTGTAGGTGTGTAGGTGTGTAGGTGCTGGTTGTGCAGGTTTAGGGGCAGGTGCCTTTATCAGTACTTTTTTGAGTGCTGATAAAGGATTCCTTTAACGGTGCTAAAAGAGCGCTGATAAAGGGCCTCATTATCAGCGCTTCGAAAAGCACTGATAAAGGCCACCTTTATCAATGCTAGAAAATCTCTGTTAATACCGGCGTAGATAAAGGGGGTCCCCTTTATCATAGCTCTGAAAAGCACTGGTAAAGGCCACCATTATCAGTGCTAAAAAAGGACAGATAAAGGACCCCCTTTATCAATGCATTTTTTAGTACTGATAAAGGTAGCCTTTATCAGCGCTTTTTGGAGCACTGATAAAGGGGACCCCCCCCCCTATTTACACCGGCATTAACAATGCTTTTATAGCGTTGTTAATGTAATTTTTTAGTTCTGATAAAATGCCAAGTTGTAGTAGTGGCTAGAAAAGTGCATTAACAACACTAAAAAAGTGTTGTTAATCGAGGCGGAGATAAAGGGGGTCCCTTTTATCAGTACTCAGAAAAGCACTGATAAAAGTAAAAATAATAAAAAATAATAAAAAATAATTTATATTCAGGGTATATTTTAACAGCAGTTGACCCCCTCCCCCCATCAGTGCTAAGCGGCCCCTCCCACTCTCGTGCATCCCACACATGCACGCGTACTTCCTTACTTCCACCCGAACTCAAACCCGCAACCTCCCCCTTGCGCGCTTGCACCTTTACCACTAATCCATTTCATTTTTTTTCTATTTAATGATACATCTATTTATTTTTATATATATAGTTATATTTATTTGTATATTAATAAAGATTCATATTAATATAAATATATCTAGTTATATTAATACATATATGTTTATTCATATATTAGTGTATATATATATTCATTTGTATATTAATATATATTTCTATCTATTTATATATATATTTGTAGTTACAATTTTTTATCCATATATTTATTTGTATATTAATATATATTTATAAGATTAGTTTTAAATACATTTATAAAATATGCTTTTATGTGTGTTTATAAATAAATAAATACATATATATATATATATTCAAGACACACACAAAGACCCACACACACACAAATATATATTTATAAATAAATACATATATATATATTTATATTTGAAAAGCCATATAATGTTAAAATGACCATAAATTCTAATATAGAAGCTCGTTTCAACTCCACAACCATTCAAATCGAAGAAAATGAAACAATATTCGATATGATATGTGGTACAGGCCAAACGGGCATCCGGATCAGAAGTTATACATGTTTGAATGATAACAAATCGGGGTATCCTGACTAAAAACTCAGTTTTGGAGGTCTTCTGGGCCTTTTTTGCCTCAAAAAATGTGATAGAAGCTTCACATGGGTTACTAACGCGTAGAGCTCGTCGCAGGCTTCGATTTGATATGTTGTAGAGCTCAAAAAGACACCTGGATCAAAAGTTATGGCCATTTGAAGTTTGAGTTACATTTTTAACTTATTTTAGATATTTTATTAATTGTTTTTATTTTTTGTGTCCTCAAATTGTTATTAAATGATTTTTAATCGATAATAATTTCCAAAATATTAATTAATTATATTTTTTAAAATATTTTAAATCCATTTTCACTAAATTTCTTATATATTAAATGAAATGGTCTATTTATACATATATTTAAAAAATATATATTATATTTATATCAATATAATATACTTAAATAAAAATATATTATTTTTCATGAATTTTTTTTTTTTTTGAAATATAAAATTTATCAGTGCTAGGAAAAAGTGCTTATAAATCCCCCCTTTATCAGCACTACTAAAAAAAGCGCTGATAAAGGTTCACTTTTAACAGTGCTTTTTTTAGCACTGTTAAAGTCCCCCCTTTATCAGCACATTTTTTTAGTGCTGATAAAGGCCCCCTTTATCAGCGCTACTTTTTTAGCGCTAATAAAAGGGTAGCGCTTCCCTTGCCCGTTTTTGTAGTAGTGTTGGCTATAAAGGGGTTTGGTTTTTTTAACAATATTTTAATTCCAACTAAACCCAATTTATACACAAACCACTGGGATGTTATCATGTGTTGATTTAAGTATATGAAACTACAAACTAAGTAATTATGTATAGTTTCTTTTGAGGAATTATATTTAGGGATATTTAATATATTTCTTCATGAGAGGAAACCCACAAATTTAATATTTTCAATTTATTAATTAATTTTCTATAAATTAAAATGTTTTTAAGGTTCTATATTATTTTAATAAATTTTCTATACTACATCCTTTCCTCTTTGATGTTAAATTCATCCCCTATGTCATAAAATCCATCTATTTAATTTCTATAAATCCTAGTTTGGGGATCATAAGAAATTAGTAGAGTCTTGGTGCTTCACTTCCAATTCCTCTCATCTTTTACATGGTTTTATTTTATAGATTTTGAATTATTCGATTTATTGATTGATGTTTTGACTCTTGTTGGAACATTAATATAGAAATCAAGTGTAAAATAATTTTTTATAAAATAGAGTGATCAACTAGTTGAGAACCAAGGAATAAAGTAGACATTGTCATGAGAGTGATTATTTACATTTTATTAGTTATATTGAAATTTTAATTTATGAATATATTTAATTTTACTTTGATATTTTTCAAGATTTTCTAGCTGAAATTATATCTTATGATGGGTTAAATTTTGTTTAATACTGAAGGATGGGTTTTTTTGTTAAAATTATTATTATTTTCTAGAGTAAATTAAATACTAATTTTGTTTTTATATGAGTACATATCAATAATGTGATATAACTATTTGGTGTTAATATTTATTAAATTTATTTTATTACATATCAATTTGTGTTGGTTTCAAAATCATATGTTATCACTCTAGAAATATATTTTTATAAACTACTAGAATTGTGAAAATCATGCTATTTGAAAGTTTTTTAACCATAGCACATGATATGAGATACTAAATATAAAACAATAGAATGTAAATATATATTAAATAATACAATAATCAATATATTTAAATAGTACATCACACAATAGTCAAACAAACAAAGGACTAATAGGTTCTGTGTCATGGAGACTAGCTATATAAAAATCTTATATTACAACTCTTGAAATCATTTCTCAACAATCATGCTCTTATAGAACCTCTCCTAAAAACAATAAATTATTTAATATTATTTATAAAATTATAATTGATACAAATGAAATGGGTGAGATAAAACACCTATTATAGAAAAGAATATTGTAAAATGAATAAGAAAAAAAGGGATACATAAATATCATTATAAAAGATCATGTGACCTTTGATGATAATCATAGAACATGTTAGATAAATATAAATAATAAAAATATCATTAAGGGATTATAAAGGATATTACATAGAATAAAACATGTATTTATAGTTATATAACATGAGATCATGACATAAAATTGGGAAATACTTTTAAAACATGTGGCATACTTATAAAAACATGAAGTTTTATGGAAAAGAAATGTATCCTAAAAATTTAACCTAAATTGATGAATATAATTGAAATGCTTCACAATATGATAATGATGAAAATTTGGAACAACTATAAATATTGTAATAGTTTTCTAAGAAATCGAATTAACCCTATTCCTTTTTAAAAGAACACACTATCTCTATGACTAAAAATGTGGGAAACCCCATTATGAAAATATTTTTGTGAAAAAAAACTCATTATTTCTATGCCTGAATATCTCATGAGATATAAGAATATAAAAATTCATTTTAGGGTGAAATATGACCCCACCTTTCATTATACTTATATATGTTTTCCACTTAAAAAATCACTATCATAACAATAATAACCCATGGAAAAATAATGTGGTTCTTAAAAATATCACATAACATAAACTGAAGAAGTCATAGGATATCAAATTCACATTTTACAAAAGGTTTCATAAAATAATAAATGATAAAAATTCACTTCATGAATGATAGATCATTTCAAGATAATTAAAAACAAATAATGAAAAGAGTTTTTTGAAAAAAATTTCTATTCATCATTGAACAAGTCATAGTTAGGAGTCCCTTTTAAAAAAGTATCCTTTTTAAGATAAATTAAATGAATACTTTAGATGAAATTGATTTTTTTCAAAAACTATTTCACCCATAAGTAATCATTGAAAATAAATTGGAATGGAAATTCTTATAAAAACAGGTTTAATAATAAATTTCACAACTCCTTGAAAGGATCTTGTGTTACCAAACCCCTTATGAAAATGAAAATAATTGAAGTAATGATACTTTGGAAAATAATTAATGGGAAAAAATTTAAATCCGTTTAAATTAATGTTTTTATACAATATTATGAAATCATATTAATAATAATGAAACATAGAATATTTGGGTTCAAGAATAACATTTATAACTCAAATAATGGGGAATAAGTTATGAAAAAACCCCTATTTTAATCCCTCACTTAGTCAGATTCTCTCCAAGATCGTATATAACAAATCGAAATAACATAATATCCTCTTTAAAATATTTTCTCATAAAAAATATCCCTTTATAATTCATATAATAAATTTTAATCACATGTACATTAATTAGTTATTTCATATTATGCCCATCATGTGTTAATAACTTTACTTTTTTAGCACATGTTTACTAATTTTGATATCATTACACATAATTTGATACAAAGTTTATTATTCATATATAATTTAAGATCCTATAATATATAACTTACATTTATTAATAATTTTTTTATTTCATTCTAGATGTTTTTTAGTTATGTTGTATAAAAATAGAATCAATGTTGGCTAATTTTGATGATTTTTTGTGAATGAAAATGATAATTTAATAATATTTTATATAATCCATATAATATTTCCATAAAAATATTCCAATATTTTTTTCTTATTATATTATAATAATTCTGGTTTCATGTCACCATATTCATCCAAAATTGTGTTTTATAGCATTGTTCATGTAGGTGGTTAAATCAACCAAAAACTGAACGTGCTCTAACTCGATTGGTCCGTATGGTTAAAGAGGTGTTTATTTTGAAATAAGATCACTATAAAAAAAATTATATTATTTATATGTTTTTATAAGGTTTAAACATATTTTTTTTTTTTATAATTTATGATAATCTATATGAAAGACTAAAAAAATTTCACTAAGGAGGTAGTGATCCGCACTTACACACAATTAGCGTCCCCATTTATCAATGAATGAGAAGGGTGCCGGTGGATATTAAATTTAAATTAAAAAATCATATTTATATTTGTTATATCAAATTTATTTTACATTTCAAAAATTATTACCAGTTTTTAATCGATTTAATTAAAAATAAATGACATCTCTTCATAGAGGTGGTAGTCTAAACAACACTCAAACAGTTCCCTTTTATTTTTATAAGTGGATGGAAAATGATAACTAATGATTGTACCATTAATAAAAAAATATATAATTATACTAATAATACGGAATTTATAATATTATTATGGTGATAATATATTTTAAAGTGTATGATTAAGAAGAAAAACATAATAAGGAGATAATACTTACAATAGAGACTTCATTTTTCCTTGGAAGTTTCTTGAAATTGAATAAAATATGATAACAATGAGTGAAAAATGCATTATGTTTGGTGGTAGGTTTTTATTTATATTAAATAGTAATATTTTATAATAGTAATTAGAAGGAAATTTTTTTCATTTTAAATGGAGTAAGTGATCACCTTTTATAAGAGAGGATAATGGTACATCTAGGATCACCCTTTATATTTTAATAAATCCATGACACTAATCACTATTAAAGGGATAAATAATAAAAATAAGTAGATTTTGGGGTATGGTTGGGTCCATAAAGGAACATATAATTTTTTCCACACATGTTTTTAGTATGTCATAGGGTTTTTATCATTATGCTTTTACATTTTATTCTTTTACTTTTAATATAGGTAACTAGTTTTTAACCAAAGGATTTTATATTTTATTAAGAATATAAAATAACATATATAACAAAATTTTGGTGTGATAAAAGTAAATTTAATATATATTTAATATAAATAAATTTTAAAATATTATAAAAAGTAATTTTAAATTAAAATATATAATGGGTAGAAAACACAGTTTACAAGAAAAAAAAGTCATTTTGAGCATTATAGATGCTTAATATTATTTAGTGTTGATCACATATTGGAAGTGTGTTAATATATCAATTTATGTGATTATACATAAAATTATAATCATTATTTATATTATTTAAATTTTAGTAATTTTATATAAATTAAATGATATTAATAAAAAATAATTTTAAAATAATGGGTTTACCATTATCATGGTAATTAGCATTGCTCCTAATGGTCTAAATTTTATACCTAAAAATTCAATTTCATATATTATATAATATTAAAACTACTAAATAAAATATAATAATCATTTTATCAAATTAATATTCAATTTTTTTAGAAATTAATATTAACGTTAGTGCATGTATCACATGGAAACCCTTTTTTGAAAACATTTATTTTTATGCCAAAAAGAATAACTATTAGGATATAATTATAAGTTAAATTTATTAAATTGAATTTATAATCATTATTATCATTAAACTATTATTTATATAGAAATAAAATAAATAAATAAACATCATTTCACCATGTTATAAATAATTATATGAAACAGCCGAAAAAAACACATTTCCTTAAAATGCTACAAAAAATTTGAAAATGTTGAGGTTTAGTTTAGAAATTATTCATTGTATTTTAAACTAATTTTTTATAATTTAAAATATATAGATTTAAATTAAAATGTTTCAAAACCATATGAACCAAATAAAAGTGGTGATATTAGCTTACTCAGAATTTTTTTTACTATTCACCTAAAAAGAGATTATTTTATAAATATCTCAATAATACATCCTTAGATAATTATGTTGTTGGGAATTTATAAATGAATTTTAATTTATCAAAATTTAAATTTTAAAAAATTTAAATTTAAATTTTTTAAAAAGAAAATATATATTATAAATAAAAGAGTTTATATTGAAAATAAATTTATCAATATTAACACGAAGTAATTATTTACCATCAGAAGGTAATAACTATTAATAGTGTACCATATTAGTATTTATTGTAAGTTTTTTAATATTTTATTCTTAATATGTTGTTGTTTTTTTACATTTTGTGTAGCATTTGGTATAAGTTATAGTATATAGTATGTATTTTAAAGGACTCAATATCTCATGTTTTTGCATTATATCACCTTAAATAAAATGGTTCCTCATAATTTAGTTATCCTTTAGTTATATGAATAGATAATGGTGGCCTCAAGATATTATCTATAATAAGATATGATCATCCATATCATACATATGTCTAGAAAAAAACCTATTTTCTCTAACCATTTCATGGAAATTTATCTCATGAAAAGTTATTATGTCCCATGTGAAGGATTCAATTTCCTTCCTAGATAATTAATAGTTTTCATGCACTAATATGTGGTCACAATTGTTTTATGATGTGTTTTTTACCTATTTAGAAATTAATATGGATTCAATGTGATGATTATCATTCTATTTTTTAAAATGATTCAATTATTTTGTTTAAGAGGGGGGAATTTTTATTTGAGAAGTATTTAATTACACAATCATAATAATCATAACACTAAATTTTTTCCTTAAAATACAAATAACTGATGGTTGTGTCATGATGTTCTTATAAAATACCAAATATTCAAATGGGTTAATAGAACTGTAATACACCCTATAATTCAGGTTAGAGGGTAATTGAAACCAAATTAAAACTTTCATCTTTATTAATTTTCAATTCATACTCTTTTCCCAGTTATCTTGGTATAGGAGGTTTTTGTGTCTATTTTAATAATAATTATTTGGATTTGAGCATCGGTTCGCATAGTGTCCAAATTTCTCATATATTAAACATGAAATTCATGTACATCCTTATAAAGAACATTATTTTTCTCCATCATGTTACCTTAACTCTTCATTTACCCTAAAAATATTGATGCTCAATAACCCCATTTACAACTTGTAATGTATCATTCATTCACCATAAGGTCATTCCAATGGTGGTTATTTCAACATTTTTGACATATAATAAATTGAAACAATTTTCCTTCTTCAACTTCATCACTGGATCTTTCATTTGACTCAGTATTTCACTTTATTATTGTTTTTAGAATTTTTTTATATACACTTTGTTAATCATATTTCATGATATAACAATTTGTATAATCAAAAAATTTCTCAATTCATATCTAATTATTTTGGTTTTTAGTTGATGTAATCATAAAATTTTCCTTCACACCCATGGTTTCATCATTTTCTTATCATTACTGAAACCATAGGAGTTGAAATGAGTGGAAAAATATGAGGGAATTATCATAATCATAAAAGGAATTTCAAACATGAAATTCCTTATTCTTTTATATTATCACGTTAACTTATAATACCCTTAGTTGAACCTATATAAATATTAGTTTAACCTTGTTTACTTTAATATGTGTTATATTATGTTTCTAAACCTAATCCCATAAAGTAACATGTAAATAAATCCTACATATTGGTTTGTAAGGAAAACATGATCAACAAATGCACATCCCCTAGGAATGTCACACCAGGTACATAGTAAGGGCGTATTCACTATGCACCCTAATGATGGGCAAGATATACCCAAACAATTTTTTTCTTGGTTATTATCCCTAGATGCATTAGTTCTATATCTATATCCACTTATAGTATTCAGATAGAAATTTATTCTTAAGAATACCCTCTACTGATGAATTTACCAATATTTCATGATATCGGCCTATACTTGGACTCATATCTGGGGTATTGTTGAGGTTCCCTAAACTAATCCCCAAAATATAATATCCATAAATAAATAAAAACTTCTTTGATACCAAATATAGTGACCCAAGATAAACATAAATTAAATGAAACACAAATCTTCGGATTTAAAAAATATATCACATAACAGTTTCATAACCCAAGGACCGATAAGATTTGTTTCTTTAAGAATAGGTACATAAAAATATTATTTTACTATACTTGAAAACATTTCTCTATAATAATTCACTTTCAAACCCTTAACTAGACATATCACATGATGTATTCGCCTATATAAAATGGGGTGGAAACATCATAAAGGGGTGAGATTAGAATCTAAAAAGGAAAAAAACATAATATAACATGAAAGAGAACAATAGTGATACATAAATATCAAAATAAATGATCATGAGACCATAAATTATAATCATATAACATATTAAATAAACATAATATCATAAAAATATCATTAAGTGAGAATAAAAGATATAAAATGGATCAAAACATATCTCAATTTTCCTATTACATAAAAACATGGAATAAAACTATTTAATACTTTTAAAATCACAAGGAAGAATCTTTAAAACATTAAATTTCATGTAAATGAATTTTATCTTGAGAGTTTAACATAAATGTAAAGAATACCATACATGAAATTAATGGTAGTTAAAAAACAATTTTCCTATGAAATAAAGAAATATCATCAATAAAAATGGAATGTCTCAAAAAAACATTGTTCAATAATAAAATGAGTAACTTAATAAAATGATTTTGTGTTTCCAATTACCTAATTAATATCATAATCATTGAAGTAATGATCCTTTGTAAAAGAATTAACGGGACAAAGCTGCAAATATAGAGAAAAAAATGGGAAATAAAATTTTATATAGTCATAGTATAAAATAATTCAACCTAAAATAATGGTGATCAAGAATAACTATTATAACTCAATTAAAGTAAAATTAGTTATGAAGAAACATAACCTTGTTTCCCAGATTTTTAATACTCACTCTCGTCTCTTGAATAAAAAAACATAATATCCAATTTCAGAACCTTACTCATAAATACCCCAATTATATAGTACATATTAAAATTTTTATCATGAGTACATCAATGAGTTATAGTGTATTATTACCATAAAGTGTTAATAAGTTTAATTATTTTGTGGATTCTTAATAATTTTGTTTCACTACCCATCATTTTATAAAATGTTAATAATTAATATTTAATTTATGATATTATAATATATAGAATATATTGATTTAAAATGTTATTATTCCATTTTATATATGTTTTTTGTTATGTTGTGTGAAAATTAAATCTGTTTTGGCTTATTTTTTTGATTATAGTGAATTGAAATGATACTTTAATAATAAGTTATATACTTAATATAACTTATTAAGTCACTGGGTCAAGTCCCTGGGTAAAATTTTTATATAATTAATATAATATTTCAAGAATAATATTCCAATTATTATTTTACTATTAAATTATTATATTATTGTTATTTTATGTTCTTATAGTCATCCATAATAGTGTTTCATATCATCGTTCATGTAGGTGGTTAAACTAAACCAAACATGGAAACGCTTTATCTTGATTGTTGAGTATAGTTAATGAGGAATTTTATTTTTACATAATATCATTATAAGTGAATAATAAATATATCATTTTTATTTTTTATTATGGTGAGACATATTTTAATGTTTTTATATAATTTATGATGATATATATGAAAATATAAAAAATTTCTTCATGGAGGTTGTAATTCACTCATACGAATGATTAATATTCTCATTTCCCAACATGTGATAGGAGAAGATGTGGATATTAAATTGAAATTTATTAATAATAATTATATAAAATAGATCATATTTACTCATAATTACCACAATTATTACCTTCCATGAATAGAGATAATAAAAAAATGTTTTCACTTCGTGAAGATGACAATCCGCGCAACACACTAAAAATGTTCTTTTAATTTTCTATGTCTATGGAAATGGATAAATAAGGTTTTTAAAATTAGTAAAAAACTATAAGTATAATATTTATATTGAATTAATTATATAATTATGGTTATGAGAAATTTTTTTGTTTAATACTGAGAAGAAAAACCTATGAAGGAGATAATAGTTATATTGGCGACTTAATGTTTTCATGGAAGATCCCTTGAAGTTGAATTGATTAGGATGAATATGTTTGACAAGGGGACTATGTTTGTGGGTGAAGACTATATATAGAGTAAAATTATAGAGTTTAGATTATGAATTAGAAGGATTTTTGTGAGTTTGAAATGGTTTATGTGATCCCTTTTTATAAGATTGGAAAATGTCATTTTTTGAAACACCCTTTATATTTTAATAATTTCATGACACCATTCAAGGTTAAACTGATAAATAATGGAAAAAGTGAATTATATGGTATGGTTTTGTAGTTAATTTATCATATAAGTATTTATACATATTTTTTTAATATATTATAGTGTTTTTACCATTATATTTTTAAATTTTACTATTTAACATTTATACAAGGTAATTAATTTTTATCTAAGTGATTTTATGTTTAATTAGAAATATATAACATCCCATATAAAAAAATTTGGATGTGAAATAAATATATTTAAATTCTATGAAATATAATAAAAATTTTATATATTATACCAATAACTTTTAATTTAAAAATAATAATACGTATAAAACCTATTTTTGTAAAAAAAGATATTGTGAACATTATGGATTCATAATTTCATTAAGTATTGATGAACCATTAAATTAGTGTAAATTATTAATATTTTTTATTATAAATAAAATTATAATCATTATTTAATGTGTTTCAATATAATTTATTTGATATAAATTCCTTGATATTAATAAAACTATAATTTTAAAATAATCATTTTACCATTATCATGGTAATTATCATTAATCATAATAATCTATATTTTATTCTTGAAAATAAAATTTTCCATATTAAGTAAAATTAAAAAATTTACCTTAAATATAAGAATCATTTAATCAAATTTACATTCTAATTTTAGGGAAATTAATCATAATATTAGCACATGTATCACGTAAAACACTATTTTTTGAAAAAATTTATTATTAAACAAAAATGAATTAATATTAAGATAGAATTATCAATTTCAGTGATGAAAACTAATATAAAGTAATTTTTATCATTAAAATTTAATCTAGTTAATAATAAGTAAAATCAAAAACTTTATTTCTTCAAGTTATATTTAATTAAACAAAACATTCAAAATAAAATAGTTTTCATTAAAACACTACATAAATATTCAAAATGTATAGCATGAATTTATTAATCTATCCTAATATTTTAACATGATTGATTAAAATTTATGATATATAATTTTATATGAAAATTTCTTAAGAACTAAAATTTCATATAAAAGTGTAATTACAAGAAAAATCATTATTTTTTACTATTCAAAATAAATGTGATTATTTTAGAAAAATCAAAAAAGGAATCCTGAGCTAATTTTGTTGAGAGGAATTTTTTAATGAATTTTAATTTATCACATCTAGAATATAAAACTCTAGAAGTTTTATTTTATAAAAAAACTATATAATATAAAAATGAATTTTATTGGTAAGAACCTTTTCAATATCAAATCTTATTAATAATTTGGCTTCTAAAGCTAAATAATATTAATATTATACCATATTAGTTTTTATTATAGATTTATTAAGAACTTATTATTAATATGTTTGGTTTTTTATGTTGGTTTTATCATGTGACATAAATCATAGAACATTATACGTACTTTAAATCATTAAAAATATTTTGTTGATACATAAATGAAAAATATGTTTAAACTCAAACCATTTTGATTGTTTACTCTTTTATTAAGTTAAAAAATGAGGATAATTTTTTTCATTGAGTGTGGGGGAGTGATGTTTTATGTGTTGAATATTATTACATTAACATCATGTGAAATTTTCTTATTATATTTAAATAGAATTTTTATTGGGAATGAGTCTTCACATTCAGTGGTTGAAAATTGTGGCTCAAATTGATGATTGATTTGATAATTTGAGGTGGATAGTCATTTTTATTTCCTCATGAAATAAATCCAGAAACATATTTTCATTACACTCTTCAAATAATTTTTTTATTTTAATTTTGGGTGTATTTTTCCCTTTTTCAATTAAAATTTAATTTATTTATTATATTTAAATTATTAAACATTATATTGAAATAGTCTAAGAAATGAAACTCTAATCCCATTTGAGTTGTGTGAGTTGAAATTGATGCATGAGTTTTAATTATGTTAATATTTTAATTATTTTTTCTCACCCAACCATTTAGTTATGTGTTTAATTATTTTGAGATTCAATGTTATGGGTTAATTTTTTTTTATGATTACTATGTTGAACAAGAGATGTTTAAAATAAAATTATGATTCAAATTGTGGTTGTTCAGAATAATTAAAAAATTTAACGAAAAAATCATATTTTATTAAAAAACTAGAAACTATTTTTCCCAAATATTTTTTCTCTTAGATAAAAATAACAGATTTTTACACGTAAGAGTCAATGGGGGAAATTGTGAAAATAAATTCATTTTCTACGACTTAATTTTTTCTTTTTTATTATAATTCACTATGTTTGTTGAATTAATATCTTAAGGACAATAAATGTGTTTTTATCGGGTAATTTCATATGGGTGTATTTTAAACATGTTTTCCACATCCTTTCTATATTAAATGTGGTGATTTTTGTGATAAATCATATTTTTATAATAAATTTTTCATATGTTCTAAATTTGGGTGAAATTTTTTTCTCATTGAATTATATAGTATATTCTTGAATATTTAGGCTTTACTAATAATATGATCCATGTTTATCTCTTTTTATTTTTTATGAACATTAATTAGAGTGTTTTTTATGAATATAATTTGGATGGGGATTCTTTGTTGAGGGTTTTAATATTTATGTAAGGATTTAAAAATATTATATATTTAATAAGTATAATATGTATAAATTAATAATTTTATGCATTGATAAATTATATTTAGTGAAATATACCAAGTGTTATGTTTTTCATGTTTTTTATGATACATTTGGTACATAATATTTTTTTGAATATTTTGGTTGAAAAATAGTTTTTATAAATTTTTTGAAATTATTAGAAGTTTTTTATAAAATATTTTCTTGGTGGGGTGATTATTGGCACGAAAAAATTTGTGTTATGCTCTTTATTATAGAATCCTTGACCAATTTCTCACTCAAATAAACACAAGTCAAATTTTATAGAAATATATCTCTATGCATGAAGAGAAATAAATTATGAATTCCATATGTTATAAGTCTTTTCACACAAAAAATTGATGTATATTATTCAAAACATTTCCCAGTATAGTAACTTGTTCGTGAGAACCTCCCACTGGGAGTAGGGAATGCATTTCACAAATGGTAGAAAAATATGTTGATGAATCCTCTAAATCCATTTTAGTCATATTTTATTAATATTTCAGCCTCATAAAGTAATTTATATGTGGGAAAACTACTTATAGGGTCTTATTATTCTTCATAGCCTTTGATTTGACTGGTAATAGAGGTAAAATAGATTTTTAATTCAGATGTTTTGGTGGTTTTATTTCAGGATTCTTTTTTTCATAAAGGGAAAATGAAAATTTTTATTTCCCACAATGAAAATCTATAAAATCAACTTAACATATAAAAAATTTATCCAATCCCATAATGTAGAACCTATAGAAATAGTACTATAGTGGAAACCTTATAGAGCCACCCTATAGATCCACCTTACAGTGCTGTCACACAATCCCAACCTCATAGAGTATGAGTATCTTTTTTCTAGGAATGACATGGTGACTTCATAATGAGATGATACTATAAATAATTCATCTGAGGTCACCCTCTTCATGATGAAAAATACTTCATGGTGTCACAGTGGTACTTTTGACATCCTTGAGTGGTACCTAGGAATTTCCCCTTCATGACTACGTGTCATCTCCACATAGATTCCCATTTTCAGGAAGCAATTATCCAAAATTACCTATAAGTACTCTATAGCTAAATTGTAATAGGAATTATTATATTATATAGTATATAATAAATGTTTTATACCCTTTAGGTAATTCCTGAATCCAAATTGGGTATAAAGGAATCACTTTATGATGGAGGCTTATGAAGGATACTCCATGAAGTAACTTTACAAAGGTCAGTTCGTGAAGCATCCATACAATGATTTTCATGATGGAAGAACTAATGAACATTATTTTTGAGGAATCAATATCAAGGATAAATTTTGATTCTCGTACACGAATCCAACTTCACTTGGCCTATTCACAAGTCCAACTTCACAAGGCTCACACATTGGGTTAACGTGGAAAGTTTTATACTTAGGTAAAACTTCATAGAAGCCAAAAAAGTCCCATATGTTTATATAAATCAATATAGTCACTTAAAAATAACCCTTTAAGATAATCCTATTCTATTTAATCATTTTATTATTACCCTATGTGGAGCTTAGATGAAAAACATTCTTCACAATCTCCCTTTGTGGAGCTTGACACGTTAAATCTCTACACAAGGTACGTTCACATGGGGCCTCTACGTGAGACCTCTCCCTATCCTTACCATGGGGATTTTACCATATACCCAGTTTGGGATCAGTATCACTCTATAACCTTGGGCCTTAAACTTTATCTACTTGCATCCATTATTAACCCCCATTAAATATAGAGAGGCATAAGTTGATATTTCAGGGTTAGGATGGAAGTTTTTTGGATTTCAATATATGTGACCCAAATTTTGATCTTATAGAGAACCTTTATTCAAGATAATACTCATGGATTCCTATAACACCTTGAGTTGATATAATACTTATGGTTTCATATAACAACTTTAGTCAATATACTTACTAGGGATTCCCAAAACCACTTGAGTAAAGATACTCCCTTTTTTCCTCGTATATCTTGAGTAGATAAACTCATATTAGTTTATAAAAATACCTCAAGTCTAGATACTCTTACTAGATATCATATATGGTCATCCAACTAGGTTTATTTCCTAAGACATTCCTTCATATAACTCACCTACTAGGTTTGTATCTCTATGGTATCATGCATTCTTAATCCCCACATAATCACCTCGAGTGGATATACTTCTCTAGGTATCTTAATATCTACCATGAGTTAAGAAATAACTTTTTGTTACTTCATATATACCTTGATATAGGATAATAATCTTGGTATCCAAATCTAGGAATTCTAATAGGTGTAATCCCTAACCCTACACAAAAGGGAAATACTAATGTATAATCCCCACTCTGTCTCCTATTGTCTCCCCTTTCTTGACATAAGAATCCAATATAGATATCCCATGCATAAACCCAACTCAATCCCCAACTGTGTGATTCAATTCAATTTTAATGATATTTTATCTCTTATTTCTCACACTGAGAATAGTAACATGGGTTTGAGATTTATCTAATAATTATACTATCATAATTATGACACATAATTGGAATCACTCACATGTATGAGTTGCATGAATTCATAGTGTACATCCTTGCAGCACGACATTAAACAACATGGTCTGGTCCCCACATAAGTCCTTAAACTATGTCACCAAAATGATATAGGCATGGATTCTTGTTAATTAGGATACATAATAACCTCTCTAAGGATAAATCTTGATATCCTCAGATATACTTTTTCACCTAGGTGACTGCTATAAGATGAATTATAATTACTTCAGTTTAGATAATCCTACTAGTTCTCTTACACATACCTTGAGTTAAGATTATCCTATTAGTTTCTAAAATACCATGAGTTGAGATACCCATCATGGTTTACATATATTAGATCCTCATAGTAGTTTTAATTTCCCAACCAAAATTTCTTCCACTAATGTGATGAGAGTAAGAAACCAATGTGATGAGAATGGGATTTACCAAATCATCCCTGGGTGACGAGCCTAAGGAGATCATGATCAACCTCCTCTAGTTGATGAGCTTAGGACCCCCTATGAGATGAGAATAACATATCCTAATATTTATGATCATAAGGGGAATCATAATTCTCTAGTGATGATCTATATATTCTTTTGGTGACGAGTCGGATATTCTTAGAGTGATAATCTAGGGATACCTTTGGTGATGAGTAAGGGATTATCAATCATCTCTCATATTTTGAGTAAGATATGCCTTCAAGTCCTAACATGTAGAAGATAACATAAGCTTCCAACTAGGTGTATGCCCCTACCATTCCTTCTCTAATTTATTTACCAATAAAGAGGATGTGTTGGGAATGGTCACTTATGTGTAAGACCCAAACCAACAATTCATGGGAACAATTCACCATGTGGTCTATTACGCGTGACATTAAACAATATATAAGTGGTCTGAGACACATGAACATAACATTATGTTCAATTTATTGTGAATAATAACCTTAAAAGGCACCACATTGGTCTTTTTCACATGACCATAAGTGTGATGTTTCACATTAAGTGAAACTAAACTATGTGGGATTTGATTCCCTTCATAGGTATATATATATATATATATGATGTTCTCTCATGGGACCAATCTAAAATCCATCACAACACAAACCACCTCCTTAGAAAGTGTTAAACATTAGAGTTACCATCTATGTGGATTAAAAACATCACTATGTAATAAGAGGTGTTAGAGAAACTCTAATCCATCTATCCAATGTCCCAAAGGCCTTAAAAGTTTTTTATTATAATCAAGACCCCTTTTAAGGGAAGAAGGGGGAGAACCCAAACAGACATCATAGACTTAAAAACAAATCACTACCTGAAGGTCAAGAGAGACATACCAAATAGACAACATGGAGCACCACTCCCCGAAATTAAATCATGGTAAAGCTCTCTATTATTATAAGGATGAATGAAAAGAAAGTGTCCTATATCAAATCACAAGCCCGATCTGATGGCTGACGTCATACCCTCTCAAACATTCAAATTCGTAAATCACTGCAATCATAAACAGCAAGCTCTGGAACCTCCTCTAAGGCATAATACATGAGGTCAAGTCCATGTGAATCTCCATTCTAATATATTTACCACATCAAAACATCACAAAACATAGACACAACGTTAAACCATTAAAACCATCACCAAGACTGCCCACATCCTAGAAGCCAGAACCGATGCCAGAAGACCAGAGTCACACCAGCATGCCACCCCAAATCTAGCATAATCCAGAAGAACAAACAGATCAAAAAAATCATAGCCAATTGAATCAAATAATAACATCACCAAACCATAAAACCTACAAAATCTTCACAAAAAACTCTAGAGCCCATGACCTCCCCCCTCTGGGCCTCTCTAGACTAGTCATCGGCCATAACCGGAAGCACGCCAGAGGTAGCACATGGCCTCTCCCAATCGAACTGAAGACAGATACATCGATCGCACGGACCGATCCCTGCCAATCCAAGCCACATGCTGAATCGACGTCACCAACACTCTGAACTGAGATGAATCCAGTGTTCCGCCAAGACAAGTCTTCACCGAAGATGAAGACACCACCAAACCTCACATAAAATCCTCTGCATCGCAACATCGCCAATTCATGTCATGTCGGGATGATCCATAGAAATATGACCAAGCCGCGTCACATAAAGAAGATCCGGATGAATCCAAATAAGACATGTTACACCGAGGTGATTCGGAGGAAGCTGACACGAGACTGATTTGCGCCAGAGGGGGAAGGGGAAGTGAGGACGAAGGGGAAACCCTCGTTGTCGTAGAGGGGAGAGGAGAAGTCGCTCAGAGGCGTACAGATTGGATAGTTATCAATAAAAATCAGATTATTACAGAAACTCTAATATATTTAGATTTGTACATAAATTCATGGAATTTATTTGAAGATTAGTTCATGGATAACTAGTCTAATAATGGGATTTTGTCAGGATTCATGTATATGACTATAATATATAAGGTTATAAGAGTATTAAGGAGTCCCCTTGAAAGGTTTGATGAGCTTGACCTCTCTTTCAGGACCCATCCCCCAAGGCCCATGTTGTGATTACTCCAAGCTCACCTTCCACAGTCCAGGGGATGGCGACTAGCATTGAATATGAATATCCCAAAAAGGGAAGGCATTTTCCTTTAAACCTGTACACATGCACAAAACAAAAATTGTGGAAAGGTAAACACTAAGTAAACCACAACTATCAAAAGACAACTAATTTGATTAAAATATAAACTAAAAGTAAATGGGCCATAATAAAAACCCAACAAACGAAAACTGCAAACAAACGAGAGTACAATATCCTTGGTAAGATGTTGAAAAACCCCACTGAATGGGTAAGTGTAGAATAGCTTCCATAAGCTGTATATGTATACCCTTCCTTCCTGATCTCACTGGGCACCGCCTAGTCCAAGGCCATTGAGACCTCTGTCAAAACCCCATTCATCTGCACAATACATGACACGTGCGGGCGAAGCCCGTGCCGGGGTGAGTAACACAATACTCGGTAGGGACCCCAATCCAAAAAGGAAATACCAAAAAATCATAACCACAAAAAAAACCACAAAGAATGATCAGAAAACAAAACAACTCACACCAGGTATTACTCAAGTATAGGAAGTAGAATTATTAGTCGTAAAGTTGAACATTTGTACTACTAATGAACTCATCATCTAGACCCACTCATCACCTGATCCAGTGGAATCACTGAGTCCCACTTGTCTCTGGGGCCAGTTGGATCACTTAGAACCACTCATTTATAATCCAACTGGATCATTTAGACCCACTGGACTCTGGACCAGCAGGATCACATAGACCCTCTCCTCTCTGAGCTAGCTAGATCACTTATACCTACTCATCTCTGGGCCAGCTAGATCACTTATACTCACTCATATCTAGTCCAACTGCATCACTTAGATCGACTCCTCTCTTGTACAAATTGATCATTAAGACTCGCTCATCATATCCTTCGCGTCATAGGCAACCATAGGATTCCATTTTATAGTGCACTTGATTCTAGGAAAATATACTCCCCAAGCTATCGATCACATCTTAACATCCATGAAATATCACTAAGAGTATTTCCAAAGGACCATATTGTTTCAAGGGTTCCAATGTTGTAGATGACGCATCAATCAGATGCCCATTCGAAATATATTGGCGTTTTAGTAAAGAGGGTCCAGTTGTGTCTGGGCTCGGTCCGACCTAACCTGGTTCGGCTGACCCAAACCTGACCCGGTGGGGTCTGGGACAGCCTGGTCAGGCATGTCCATTATTCCATGCCCATTGGACCTTGATGGACCTGGCCCAATTCAGCCGTGGGTCCAACCCATCGAGTCACCCAATGACCCGGTTTCATCTGGCCTAGCCTACAACTGGTGGGATAGTTCTTTCCCAGCCCTAATTGCTCAGCGGACCAGTTTTTCCCATTATCTGGACCCACATAGGTGGGCCAAATCTTCTCCATCCTGGCCCACCCAACATCCCAATTTGCACCACCGGCCCGGCCCAATTATGGGTCTGTTCTACAGCTACATCCCAGCCCACTGGGCAGGCTGGTTCGAGCCACCAGGGACATAGCAGGCACCACATCCCTATTCTACTGACATGGCTCGATGGAGCCGTGTATCTCCCCTCTATCTCGGCATCAAGTCTCAACCTTATTGTATCATGAGGCTAGTCTAGGACCGGCAGGGTCCTCCACATGTGGTCCCATGTTCCACGTGTATCATGGCCCACTCGGTGGTCTGCTCCTGTGATGTGGTGCCCGAACAGCGCCACCATGCCGCACCGTCGCGGCCTTCGCCGCCTTGGTGCGCCAATGGGGCACACCACTGTGGGCCACCGTCACTGGTCACTGGTGACGGTGCACCAACGTTATCTTTTATGGACCACCAGGTCCACACCGATGGTCCAATTCACAAATTGTATGCTCCCTCGTGATTCTTGGATCACCTCCATCCCTTCTATGGCCTTGAGGTCGCCTCAACATTGATTCAAGGGTTTAGTGAAGGATTACACATGAATTTCCAAATAAAAGAAACTAGCCTTTGTTTGTGTCAGCTCATATTTGTTCCTATTAGTGGAAACATGAAGCATATACAATTATAAATCATTAATATTTAATATCCTATTTTATCCCTCATATTTAACCATCTCGCATGAATGATTGAACTGTGGGTTAACTTGTTTGTGAGTTAACCTGCATTCGTCATTTAAAAGAAATAATGGGGAAAAGGGGTAATTCACTTAGAATAAAACCCCCTACTTAGGATAGGATTGTAGGTTGAGGAAGAACGGTATTGCATGCCTTAGTTATTCATTCTTGATCCATAGCCCACTGTCGCTAGAAATTCCTCGAAGGGTGGAAGAAGGTGCGTTCGTCGTCCACACCTGCCAAAGCCTCAGAGCAATTTGAAGATTGTGCAGACAATCCTACATTTCTTGTTAGGCTATTAATTGATGAACGTGAATCAGCATTTCTATTATGCTATGTTGTAGTGTCATTACATTGACTCGTTAATGAGGTTCATTAATGAGATTCATCGTCGCCTCATTGCTACATTGCAGCACTGACGTACCACTGCTCAATAATGAAGAAAATAATTATAATAATTTTTAAGCTTTTTTTCTTCTAAAACATCAAAAAATTATCATTCACACTCAACCCATGCTGGTTGGGGTTAAGATCTGCCTATGGGAAACACACCCTCACAAGCTCAATGGTACTCTCAGATTTCCAATTTGAGTTACCATTTTGGAGTTATAAGGATTTAAAATAAAATAATTGTTACTTAATTATTTTATTTACGACCAAAAACTACTTTCCATTATGGGCATGTGCCAGAAAATGTTAGTCCTTTTCTAGGTGAACCCCAATGCTCTGAGTTCAACAGTGCCCTCATATTTTTTATCATGGCACTAGTATAAAAGTTAGAAAAACCCACTCACACGTTTATTAAATAAACCTTAAAAATAGTTCAAAAATTTGTTTCGGCCACACTAGGCCTCAGAATTACATGCCATCTTAGAGTCTGGTCTTGAAAGAATCCAATTTAATTTTCAAAAAAACATGGAATTTTGGGGTATTTCATTACTCCCCCATTTAGGGATTTATGTCCTCATAAGCCAAAATAGGGGCTAACAAATGGTGGTACTGAGAATGAATCTGAGCCTCCTGCACCCACGTTTTCTCCTATAGATTCGCATGCTTCCAACAAACATGCACTAGAGGTATTGATTTTCCAAGAAGGATCCTCTCTTTTCGATCCTCTATCTCCACTGAGTACTCCACGAATGTCTCCCTATTGATAATTCCTAGCTCTCTATGGTTGGTGATGTGAGAAGGGTCATGCACGTATCTCCTTAACTGGCATACATGGAAGACGCCATGAACCCTCTCTAACTATGGTAGTAGAGCCAAGCGGTAGGCCGCCTCACCAACTATACGCAGTATCAGGAAAGTTCTGATGAACCTCAGAAATAACTTTCCACCCCATCCAAATCTCTATATCCCTCGTTGAGGAGAGACTCATAGGAATATGTGGTCCCCCTCCTTAAACTCCAATGGTCTTCTTCACCTATTATCATAGAACTTCTATTGGCTTTGTGCAGTCTACATCCACTCTCGGATGACCTGCACCTTGTCAATGGTAGCCTATACCATCTATAGACCCATGAGTGCTGACTCCCTTGGGTTTTTCCATCATAATGGTGACCTGCATGGTTGTCCGTAAAGTTCCCTGAATGGTGACATATCGATAGTGGAGTTGTAGCTATTGTTTTACGCAAACTCAACTAGTGGTAGGTGGTCCTCCCAACTACAACTAAAATCAAGGATGCAAGCACAAAGCATGTCCTCCAAGGTTTGTATGGTTCACTCTATCTAAACATTAGTCTGTGGGTTAAAGTCTATGCTCAATCACAAATGAGTCCCAAAATCCTCATACGGTCTCTTCCACAACAGGGATGAAAAGCATGCATCATGATCTGAGACTATTGTAGATGGGACTCCAGGGCATCGAACTATCTCTTGCATATAGAGTTATCCCAAGCTCTTCACTAAATCCTGCTCTTAAATGGGTAGGAAGTGGGACGACTTGGTGAGTCGGTCTAAGATCACCCAAATGGTATCATTCCCTATGGATGTATGTAGAAAGGAAATTATGAAGTCCTTCAATATTTCATCCCACTTACACTTCGGTACCTCGATGGGTTGTTTCAAACCAACTGGAACTTGGTGCTCCACCTTCACTTGCTCACAAGTGAGGCATCTTGAGACAAACTCTACTACTGCCTTCTGCATCCCCAACCACCATTTCTAACATCATAGGTCTTGTTACATCTTAGCCACATCTGGATGTAATTCCAAAGGGGATGTATGGAACTCCCTCGAAACCTCCTCCAGAAATGCCATTGGTACTACTATGTGTCCTCTGAAAAGGATGACATGCTCCCCACCTTTCAAATATTCAATAGAGGAATGCCCTGTGGACATCTGGGAACATGTAGTCTTGCATCTAGCATCTTTTATTTGCATATCCTTGACTCCCTATAAGAGTGTAGGGGTAACTACCATAGAATGAAGATAATTTTCCTCATCTCTATCCACAAAGGATATCTAATGTGAGGTCAACTGCTTTGAGGCCTCATTCAGTAGTTGTGAACTTGATCTCCTATTGAGAGAATCTTCCCCCAAATTTCCCTTCATATAAGTATAGACTATATCAAAGTTATATTCCGATAGGAACTATCTCCAACGTCACTATCTCAAATTCAGATCCTTCTGAGAAAAGATATACTTGAGAATCTTGTGGTCAGAGTAGACGATGAATTGTTCGCCCATAAGGTTTTGTTTCCATGTATTCAATGCAAAGACTACTGCTACCAACTCAAGGTCATGAGTTGCATAGTTCTTCTCATGTGGTCTCAACTGTCATGATCCATAAGAAATCACTACTTTCTCCTAAATTAGGGAACAAACAAGCCTGATTCCTAATGTTTCACAGTACACCATGTAGTCAACACCCTCCTATGGCAACCTCAATATAGGAGCATTGATCAAGCTCTAACTTAGCTGCTAAAAGCTCTGATGGAATCCTTTTATCTATGCAAAGGGTTATCCCTTCTTCATTAATGTCATCATGTTGTGCTGCTACTCTAGAAAAGTCTGATACAAATATCTAATAGTATCCAGCTAACCCAAGGAAACTCCACACCTTGGTAACGCTCTTAGGTGGTTCCCAAGAAAGAACCAGCTCGATCTTCGTTGGATCCACCGCAACTCTATCCTATGAGATGACATGTCCTAGAAAGTGGACTTTCTGTATCCAGAACTCATACTTCGAGAGATTTCCGTAAATCTAGTGCTCTTGGAGTGTGTCCAGAACCATCCTCGGGTGTATCGCGTGCTCCTCCTTGGATGCTGAATACACTAAAATTTCATCAATGAAGACCACTACAAACCGGTCTAAATATGGATGTAATATCATCTTCATGAGTCCCACGAAATTTTTTGGGGTGTTCATCACGCCAAACGGCATCACTATATACTTTTAGTGGCTGTTGTGACATCTAAAAGACATCTTCAAGATGTCCTCACCTTGTACTCAAAGTTGTTGATACCCTAATCTAAGGTCTATCTTTGAGAACTATATCTCTCCCTTCAGTTGATTTAAGTGGTCTCCAATCCTTGGTAGAGGATACTTCTTCTTCATGGTCACCTAGTTCAGGCACCAAAATTCCATGTATAACCTCAATCTTCTATCTACCTTCTTGGAAAACAACATTGGGGCTGCCTGTGGTGAAACGTTGGGCCTTACAAACCCCTTCCTCTACAATTCCTTAAACTATACCCTCAACTCCCAGAGCTCTATGGGATCCATCTAATATGTAGGTGTAGATATTGGTGTCATCCCAAGGTATAGATCAATGAATAAATATACCTCTCTGTGAGGAGGCATTCTTGGAACATCCTCAAGAAATATGTCCTCATACTCATCCATTACTATAGGAAACTGTGGAATTGTCTCATCCATTGCATCAAGGGTCATGCTAGCCAATTGATGAGTGATCAGCTACACCCTCCTATGTTCGATTACATCCTATGATGCTTTGTTTTCATTCTCACCGAAAAAGGAAAACATGTCCCCATCTCCTCGGACACACTGCACTGTGTGCCTAAAATAGATGATCTGAGCATGGACTATTGATAACCATTCCATACTCATGATGACGTCATAAGGCATCGACGCTACTACTAAGAGATCCCAAAAAAATCTCTCACCTCCAAGGGTAATTTCACACTATCGGAATCAGTGTGTAATCATCGAATCTCCTCCCGTATGAGTCTCTAACTGTAAGGATTGAGCCAATGGCTCCACCAAAATCATTGAGCTTCGAACAAGGTCTGTGACAAGAAAGGAGTAACTGGAACCTGTGTCTATAAGAACTGAAGATAAGGTGGATAATACATAGATCATACCTCTAATAATATATGGGGTGTCTTGGTCGTATGAATCCTTCGCTTGAAGCTAGCATCGCCCATGTCCACTGGTTCTCGGAGCCCGTGGTGGACCACCTAGGAGTGGTGGTGGTAACACCTCAAAACTCCGTCCAACACTTTCCGCTCTGCCCACTCCCCAGACACATCCTCTCCCTGTAGACTACCTCACTTGAACCTTTTTCACTAGCTCTCCATCCCTTACACCGTCTGATGATCGTCTGTGTGGCGGGTCGGGCAGTCACAAACCATGTGTCCCATCCCGCCACATGAGTAGCACACCCTACACCTTTGCTAACTCCTACTGCCCTGGTGTCCTCGTACCACCGGCCCGGAGTCCTGGGGTCATCCTCTAGATGGTCTGGCCCTCTTAGACCTCTGCATCAACTGTCGGATACCCGCCACAGATGACTCGTCCACTCATTGTCTGGTGGTAGCTCCCACCATTGGTGCCTGCTTAGTGAGGAAGCACTTCACTAGTAGAGCTCTCTCCAGCACCCCAACCTATGTAGGGATGCCGAGGGAAATCGTTGATGCCCTAATCACCCATCAGATTAACTTTTCAAAGGTTTGAGACCTAAATAAAGGTTCTCTCACTATATATATAGAGTAATGGGAGAGGTATGTGAACCTTACAGAGTACTCAGCCACTGATAGGCTACCCAGCTGTAAGTGAAGAAGCTCCTATATGTGCACTGAGCACAAAGTCACGGGGAAGAACTCCTCCCTAAAAATTTTCTCAAATTCAGACTAGGTGAGGGTCACCTCCTTGTGAGTCTTGATGGTCATACTCGACCATATCCCCACCAATACTTGCATAAGGCTCACTGCTAGAACTAAAATCTGGTCAAGTGGTGTCCTCACTAGGTGGAAGACTGATCGTACCACGATTCACTGTTTCATTTTCACCCTTACATCGATGTGCTAAACATATTTTGTATTAAAAATTATAAAAATATTATCAAATTGTGCTTCATGTTTGATTCAATAATTTTGTGTTTATCACTGTTAAATAGGTCAATGATACTTTTTTTGAAAATTACAATGTAGGTGGAGGTGATTTGGATGGCCCTTGATGAAGTGAAAGAAAACTGGGCCAAAATTGCATGGATCCATGGACATCTATCCACTGTTTTGAGTAGTACACAAAATCCGTGCATCCAAATGGGCTTAAATTTTGTGGGCCTGTCAAAAATTCAATAGGATACATTTCATATAAAGGAACTCAATCCTGATTCGGCTTGTATGGGGTCCATCCGAACTGATCTGTCCAAGACACCGAATTTGGACCAAGTCAAATGCGGTGTTCTGTATTTTATCAATATCTTGAGCTGTAGTTATCCAAACGGTGCCAAACTTTCGGTGGAGATATTAAAGAGATAGGGATACAATTTTTCTATTTTCTCCAAAGCGAGATAAGACTGTCTGTAGGCCGAAACGCGTCGTGCAAGTGGATTGATGAAATCTGTTTGCCCAAAACCACCTCCCACATTTCCTATAAAAGGGCACCTTGGGCTCCTCATTTGTAAGTTCGGCCAAGAGGCAAGGTGCTGACATTTTGGAGTCCCCAAGGAGTCTTCTCAACATCCCTAGAGGTTCTGGAGGCTATGGGAAGTTCTACCCCAACATATTTCTCTTCCTCCTCTCCCATGGGTTTCTAAACCCCTTGTGATCACCCGGGGAGGAATGTGATGTACATCCCGAGCTTCATGTTTGTAATATTTGAATGATCTTTTAAATTCCAGATTGTTGTGTTGTTTTTCATCATCCTCTATTCTTATTTTATTGAGTTATGTACTGGTATGTCATGGTCAACTCAAATGATCATGTTTGGGGGTACCCATTCATGTGATGTTTCACACAACGTTCACCACTTTCTTTCCCCCCTTTCAATTGAGGTGTTTATGTGGTTTATATTGGTAAATTGAACTCACACAAGTACTATCAAGGCCGTGTACATTTATGTCATGGTATCACAAAGAAATAACATACAAATCTGGACAGTGCATCGAGTTTATCGTGTGTTGCCTTGGTGAGTTTTGGTTATGAAGTCAAACACAATTCATTCAATCATCGGCGGTGTCCGGTGAATCATTGTGTGTTTTTGACTGAACCCTAGGAGGTATCCTAGTATAAACTCAGAAACATTCTAGTTCTAGGTGTTACAAACCATGGATTAAAAGATCATAACCTTATATCATGAAGCGATGAAGGATAAACATCATACGAGTACCCCGGGTTGATCACGCTTAATTAATTTTGTTAATCTCTACTTTGTTTTATAGCTTCTATTTTCTATTTTCATCTTTAATCATCAAACCCAAGTATTATAAAACCCCAATTCCCTTTTTTTAATTTCATAATCAGAACCACATTTTATAATTAATGATCTAAGGCTCCGTCGAGAGACGACCTAGGGTTGCTGCTATACTGCAGAAATTCTAGTCAAAATTAAACAACTAATTTGATGCGTTCGACAACGCGGTCAAAGACCCGAATCACTACCTCTAGACAATCCTCAGAAACCTAAGGATCTATATCTCCCCTAAACCTGGGAGGTCTTTGTCACTGGAACTCATGTAAGGCACTGAGCCTACGTGTGTCCTCTACTGGTAGTGCTGGTAGTAACTACTGACAAACAGGCAGTGGTATCACTGGGACACCGACCAAAGGTTTCATCTTGGGCAACGGTCCCTATACCAAATCCTCCTTGCTCTACGGGCCATCCTTGTGGTCATGCACTAGAATCTCGGCTGGTTGTCTGCATGGTGGCATCCTAAAAGCAATCAAGTTGTACCACAATCAATTTATTATACCTTGTGAGATGGCTTTGACTCAAAAAATCATGGGAAAAATACTCAAGGATACATGAAACCATTGTTTTCATGTACCAGGTCGGAAAATAGAATTCAGGGTCCCGGTGTATGGATACGTCGGCCACTACACCAAAACTTGACTCCTTAGCTTGAATGTCGATCTCAAAACACTTAACACTATTGCCCCATCAAAATTTATAGACTCCTAGATTTTCTGGTAGAACCAACCCTCCTCTCATACCACTTGGTCATGACCCGTCCCCCATGGCCCGTGTCGTGACTACCCCAAGTCGTCCTTCCAAAGGCCAAGGGCTGGTGACTATCACTAAATAGGCATATCCCAAAAAGGGAAGTCATTTTCCTTTAAAACTATACACATGCACATAGCACAAACTGCAGAAAGGTAAACACTAAGTAAACAACAACTTTCATGAGGAAACTATTATGAGTATAATAAAAAATGAAAGTACATAGGCCAGAATACAAACCCAAAAAAAAGGAAAATTCAAATAAAAGGGAGTACATGATCGCTAATAAGCCGTCCACTGAAAAACCCCACCTGATCGGTAAGTGTAGAGTAGCGGTCGGAATCCCTAGAAGTTTTATCCACCTGCCTTATCTCATTGGGTATCACCCAGTCGTAGGCCACTGAGTCCTCTGTCACGGCGTCAGCTATCTGCACAAGACACGACATGTGTAGGCGAAGCCCGTGTAGGGTGAGTAACACAATACTCAGTAGGGATCCCAATACACAAAGGAAAGACCACAAATAATATCCATAAAGAAAAACCACAAATAATGATCATAAATAAAAATTGCTCACACCAGGTATAACTCAAGTATAGGAAGTAGAATTATCAATCGTAAATCTGAATATTCATATTGTTGAGGGATTCATCATCTTATCCTGCTAATCACCTGGGCCAACAGAATCACTGAGACATGCTCATCTCTGGGGATTGCTGGATCACTTAGACCTGCTCTTCTTTGGTATATCTAGATCACTTAGAGCCACTTGTCTCTGGGCTAGCTGGATCACTTATACCTGCTCGTCTCTGGGTTAGCGAGATCACATAGACCCACTCGTCTCTGGGCTAGTTGGATCAATTAGACTTGCTCATCTTTGGGATAGCTGGATCACATAGCCCTGCTTCTCTCTAGTCCAACTTGATCACTTAGACCCACTCATCTCTTGGCCAGCTGGATCACTAATACCTGCTCTTCATATCCTTTTTGTCACAGCCATCTGTAGGATTCCCACTCATAGCATACTTGATTTCGAGAGAATATACTCCTCAAGACTTTTGTCACATCTCAAATACCACAAAATCTCACATAGATTATGCCCAAAGGACCGTCTCATCGTAAGGGTTACAATGCCATAAACGGTGTGTCAATCAAATGTCTGATCCGAAAGATATTGGTGTTTTAGTAAACATGGGGCCAGTTGTGTTGGGGCTCGGTCCGACCAGGTCAGATCAACCCGACCAACCCAGCTTGGGGGTCCTGTATGACCCGGCCTGGTTCTTCCAACCCGACCCGACCCAGTGGGTTCTAGGCCGGCCTAGTTCGGCCTAGCCGTTAGGCCATGCCCAATGGTCCTTGCTGGACCCGGCCTGGTTCGGTCAGGGGTCTAGCCCTCCCGGTCGCCTAGTGACCCAGTTTCATCTGGCCCAGCCTGAAACTAGCAAGCTGGTTCTTTCCTATTACAAGACGCTCAGGGGCCCGGGTTTCCCCATCAGCTCAGCCTACATCGGTAGGCCGTATCTTCTCTAGCCTGGGCTACCCAGTGGCCCGATTCGTGCCACCGGCCCGACCCGATGTCAGGTCCAGCCTGCAGCTCCATCCTGGCCAGCTGGGTGGGCCAGTTCAAGCCACCCGAGATGTGACAAGCACCATTTAACTATTCCACAAACACGGATCGATGGAGTCTCATCGCTCCCCTCTGTCACGACATCAAGTCACGGCCTACTGGCATCACGTGGCCAACCTGGTGTTGATCGGGTCCTCTGCACGCGGTCCTACGTGCACAGCATTCCATGCATGTTGCGGCCTACTGGGTGGGTCGCGCCACCCTACTGCACTGCCACGGACAGCAAGGTTCGTGGTCTCCACTACCTCATCCCACCAACGGGGTGCTTTGCCTCCTGCCCACGGTTTCCACCGCCAGTCACTGGTGTGCCTATAGTATCTTCCACGAACCACTAGGTCCGCTCAGATGGTCTGATTCTCAAACCGTATATTCCCTTGAGCTTCTTGGATTGCTACCATCCCTGGTATGACCATGAATTCACCTCACCATCGATTCAGGGGTTAGGTCATGAAGAACACATGAAGACCCAAATGGAACAAACTTTTTTTTCTTCGTGTCAGCTCAGATTTGTTATTATTAGCAGAAACTCGAAGCATATACAATTATAAATCACTAAAATTTAATATACCCCTTTATCTTGTAAATTTAACCATCTCTCATGAATGATCAAACCACGGGTTAACTTGTTTTTGAGTTAACCTGCATTCATTATTTAAAAGAAAGAATGGGGAAAATGGAGAATTCACTTAGAATAAAACCCCTACCTAGGATAAGATTTTTGGTCGAGGAAGAATGGGATCATACAACTTTATTCTTTGTTATTGATCCACATCCCACCGTTTCTGGTGATTATTCAAAGGGTGGAAGAAGGTGTGTTCTTCGTTCATCGTTTCCACCCATCAAAGCCTCAAAGAAATTTTAGGATTGTGCCAACAATCCTAAATTTCTTATTACACTATTAATTGATGAACGTGAATCAGTTTTTTTGTTACACTTTATTACAACGTCGTTATGCTGACTCATTAATGAGGTTCATTAATGATATTCATCTTCTCCTCATAGTTTCACCATAGTACTGATGTGCCACTACTCCACGATGAAGAAAACAATTGAAATAACTTTTTAGGTTATTTATTTTTCTTCCAAAAATTCTAAAAATTAACTTTCACCCTCAACCCACGATGATCAAGGATAAGCTTTGTCTAAGGTAAACACACCCTCACAAGCTCAACAGTGATCTCGTATTTCCAATCGGAGTTATTGTTTGGGAGTTATGAGTATTTTAAAATAAAATAATTGTTACTTAATGATTTTATTTACAGACAAGAACTACTTTCCAACATTGGTCAGTGTCGGCCAATGGTAGGACCTCTCTAAGTAAATCTCGATGCTCTGAGTTCAATAGTGCCTTCGGTTTTTTATCAGGGCACTAGTTTAGAAGGTAGAATACCCACTCGCATGTTCATTTAATGAACCTTAAAAATAGTTCAAAAAAAAATTCATCCACTCTAGGCCTCAAAATTATGTTCTATCTCAGAGCCTAGTCTCAAAATAATCCCATTTAGTTTTCAAAAAAAACATGTAATTTTGGGGTATTACACTTTCACCTAATTGAACAATGCATATCCTAAATCATGAATGGACATAAAACCTATTGACTTCCAACCATTTTAATGTAGGAACACAATGATGTTCACACTGAACCATCAAAAATGAGGAACTGTGTTGGAGTTTCTATCAAAAATAGTTATATATAAATTTATATTTAATTTTTAATTTTTTTGGGAAAATAGATAATATATAATTTCCTTCATTAATTAAATTTGAAGGTTTTTGTATAATATTATTTCACATTTCAAAATTTATATGTTTCCAGTATGTAATATAATTCTTTCATTAATGGTGTAATATATAACATATTTTACTTTCAAAATTTTTAAGTATCAACTATATATTCCAAATACATCATATTTTATCATCATTGTGTATGAAATTATTATATTGTCATTATCCTAGATTTATAATAACTAAAAGGAGATTAATTTTAATTTTTTTAAGGGTATGTCTTTCTTAGTATTTGGGTATTCCAAATAGAATGGATTAAAGTCATTAGATGGAAGAAAAATGTTCCTTCAAGGAAGAATTGGTTGATGATGGATGATAAACCTAAGTGTAAATCCAACTTACTAAGCCACACATGAACAATTAGTTGAGTAAAAGTTTTGATGTGGTATGAAATTTAGACAATGACCTTGATTGGATATAATGATTAAAGAAATACGATAAAAGATTTTGAGTATCTTAGTGCGGGTGATCAAGGAAGAAGATATATCCATTTCACATCCACAAGACTCAATCTAGGGACCTTGAACATGTTTATTTAAGAAGAAGATAGAATGATTTTCACATAATTATAAGTTTGAAGTGACCTAATGGTAGAAGATTGATAATAGGATATATTTTGGAATCTAAATCAAATAAGATTTATGATCATTGGTATGGTATTTTTTCTAGATTTCAATTTCTAATGATTGAGGGAGTTCATTATTTCCCAAATGATAAGGTTGTGAGGAAGGATATATTTTCATACAATGTGATTAATAAATTTTTTAACCAATTCTTTAGATGATTTAATTTGGTTTAATCTAATATAGGATTATTTTGTTCTATTATATTGGATCCATTATTCAATAACTGATAGAGTTTAATGTATAATTTTTATAGGAGGGAGGTTCTTGATGAACAACTATCTGGGCATGACTAAATGATGAAAATTGGTTCCCAAACTTTTATTTAAGTTGAGCTATATAATGGATTTTCCTTATTATTGAATAAATTATTGATTGAGTTAGAGTTTGAATGGTTCTCAAGTATAAGTTTAAATAAATAATTTGTATTTTTTCTGGCCAAAATCAGATTCATTACTAGAGGATCAGTTTTGAGGTGTTCAATCGGATTGAAGGTATTGGTCTGTATGTGAGACTTAAAAAGGTTTAAATTATCAAGATTCCATGCTCTATTTACTTAAGATAATGAATGTACAAAGTTTTGGTGATGTACATATTCATGCTAAAATAGATTAAATATATATATAATAAGATCATGTGTAAGTGGTAAATTTTAATAAGGATACATACTAAAACTACAGGGGTAGTGAAGGAAAATATAGGGTTTTTTTATGCGTGGAACTAGACAAACCTATGAACACTAAGTAAATGTATTTTATAAATAGTATTCACAATGAGGATTAGTGGTATTCTTGAAAAAATCCTATGAGTAGACTAATATTAGGTAAAATAGACTGATAATGGGACATTAGGGTAGCATGAATAGGGGATTCAAAGAGAGAGAAAGTTAAAGGTGAAATTAAGAGAGATTGAGACTCCCTCAATAGATAATTAATTCTATATTTTCCTTATTTTTCTTCTTATGTATCCCTAATATGTTGTGCTCATAAAAACTTCTATCATTTTTAAAAATATGTTCCAATTAATTGAGGTCATATGATATTTTTACATCGTTAAATTATTATTATTCTTGGGTTCTTCCTCAAATACTATAATTCATTCTTATTTTTTATTTTCCCTTCAATTTAGTTCGTTATTTTTTTGATGTATTGAAATATGAAAATTAAGAGTGAGTTTTTTTTTGAAATAAAATTCCCCACTAAAATAAATTCACAGATTGATTTGGTGGGACTAGTTGAATAAACATTCATAGATGAATGATGATTTTTTTTGATTGACTTCCTGATCAATCCCTTTTTGTTGATATATGAAACACTTCTTGATAAATACCTATTTTATGTTTTTTTAGTTATAATTATAAATAGATATTCTAGACATTATTTGTGATAAACTTTACATATGTTATTGAACACTTTTCTCATGACCATTATATTTTCAATAAGATACTTCAATCATACTTTCCTTAGATATCATTTTTTTCCTCTACCATACTCCATAATTCTGATTTCTTACATAGTTAACATCACACACTGACTTCTAGTTCTTCACATATATTTTTAAACACCAATATTTATCAACTATTTTCTGTAGTTTAGTGATAATTATTTCTCTCAGATCACTCACCTTCCTTCCCTTTGGTTTGATGCTTCACAGCTATGTTATTTCAGGTTTATAAATGAAATTATAATGATTATGAAGACCTATAGCCTGATCGATGAGTGTTTCCATCCCTTGACCAGGAGTGCATAAGAATTTCATCGATAATAAAAAACATAAAATAATACAAGCATGGATGGATGACTTAATTCATGAGGCCCATTAAAAATTTCCTAAATGATCATAAAATCAAACTGTTTCACAAGACACTCATATCATTCATACATATTATTGAATATACATATTTTTATGTGAGAAGGAATCACCTTCAATTGATGGTATCCTAATCCCAAATCAATATTAGGGGACACTCATTCCCCAATAATCTTTTTAAGTAGATTATTGATATGTATAATTTGATACATATTACAACCTAAATGTTTATAAATGAAATTACCTATTAAATGAGTAAATTACTTATTAATAAGTGTAGTTATAGAAAAAATATGAACTAATTTGGGGATTTTTATAATTATAAATATATATTCTCAAATTAAAAATATAGTTTACCATCTAAACCATAGATAATAATGTCATTGTGTAGTGACTATTATGATTAGTATATATAAAGGGTAATGAAAAACTCAATAAAAATAGATAAATGAAGTGAAGTCCTTGACCAGTTGGATTTTTCATATAATGTAATTTTATTAGTTCTTTTAAGGGAGATGAAATCATTGGAAATTTCCCTTAAACAAGACTAAGTAGATAACCTATAAGTAAAGTTGAATTAAACTATTCGTAGGAGAAGTTCATGCTTATCAAGATCATGAACCAAACAATGTTCACTGAACCAAAACATGAATGCATGGCCATCACACACTTTACCCTTAGGGCATATGATAGTTTTATAAGGTTCTACTTATCTTGACCCAAGTCATATAAATATTTTTATTTATTTTCTTAATAATAATAATTATTATAGCTTTAATTTATAAATTATTATATAATGAGTTTGATAAAAAAAATTTGATATGGAGAAATAAAAAATATATTCTCAATTAATACCCTCTTTTGAAACTTTTAGGATTTTTTGAAATAAATATTATATTAATTAAAAAATATCTATTAAAATATAAATTATATTATAATATAATGAATTACAATATAATTTTTAAAATGGGAAGGAATTTTTTTTATCATAAAAGATAGCATTTTTTTGAATAAGGATTATAATTTAAAAATGAAAATTATCATATTATAAATTTATTTTGATAAAATAAATTTTATTTTTTAAATCCACACATCAAAATTATCCAATGATTATTTTTTCATAATTTTCCAAGACAGTCCAATTTTAGTGTAAAAATTAAATATGATATAAATATACACTACTAGAAACTAGGTCTATCCCCATAAATCTATACCCATGGTTTATAGAAACTATGGGTATAAATATTCTTCCCAAATCTACACTCACAGTTTGAAAAAACCGACGTTATATCTTGAGATATACTAATAGTTTTTTCAAAAATTGTGCGCATAGGTCCTTCAAACATCAGGCTACCCTTGGATATTCCTCCCATCCTCATTGTAATACCCAATCTCCTCCCCTGTTATGAGCCTCGGCTTCCCCCTCCCCTCCTCAAACGATGTTTCATCCATGGACCTAGTGTTCTTTCTTCATTTATGGTATTTTTTGTTGTGAACTTTGGGAGGTATTCTTTTCGTCCCTCCTCTTATTTCTTCTCCCCACACCCGAACGATGACCAATTTTATTCTATAGTGTTCTCCCGTAATTCAGGGATTGTTTGATTCCAGTCATCTTCAATATTAGATTAGTGAGTTCTAAATCCATCATCTCTTCTACTGGCTGTTATTTCCATTTTTCCCTTTGCATGTGATTCTATTAGAGCATTTTGGCATCACTTTTATCATTTCTTTATATTTATAGTCCAATCAAGATCAAAAATCAACTTTTAAATTCCTAAAAGTACTAATTTAATTATAATTTAATTTTTTGAAAACTATATTAGGTATTTTTATGAATTTAAAATAAATTTGAGATTCTTTTGGTGGAATATTTTAGGGATTTAGATATTTTTAGTTTAGGGAATCATATTTAACTTAACTATAAGTGTTAATGTTGGTCTTTATTATCCTATAGTTATGGGATTTAATTATTTAAATTAAATTTTTATATCATGAACCATAGTTAAACTATTTATTAGATTGTTTTAACCCACAAAAAAAATAAATTATACAATGATGTACATGATTGTAAGTAAATATGGAATATTTTTTATATATGAAGGTAGGTTGTTAAATAATTCACTATTGTATTTACAATTCTTGTCAAGCATGTCTCTTAGTATTCATTTTTATTATTTAGAAATGAATGAATTATAAATGATTATTTAAAATATTTAAACATCTAGATTTAAAATGTTAACTAATTTTAAAACCTTTATTATGTAAAAATAATTATAGAAGAATTTCGTAAATTTAATGAAGTAATTATATATCTTTGAATGAAAATCCAATTGGATTATATTAATTTTATGAAAAATGGTTTCCATTGATAATTTTTTACATAAAAATTTTTTTAATTAAGAAAATGTTAATTGTATGCACCTTACTTTCACCTACTTTGATTAAATGTTGTGTATAAATTAGTTATTTTTTATTATTGATGATGTAGTTCATTTACCATGTACCAATTAGTCATTAATTTATTTACACTATAAATTAAATGGATAAAAATCCATCTAACAAAAGCTTACCTAAATTTAGAGGTTTCATTAGTGGTGAAGTAATGGATGGGTTTCATAAAGTGGGATGTAATGAATTAATTATTTAGCATTTATGGATATTCCCTAAATTAAAAACATTCTAAATTGAAATAGATCATAATATAAAATCTATTTTACTTATGTTTTAATAATATATGTAATGTTAACCTTAAGTAAAATCCTCTCATTACTAAATGTTATCCTTAATTATGTTTTCAAATGATAATACCTCTATGGGTGAGAAATACACATTTTTTTTCTAGTATTCCATAGTTTTTATTTATTCCAATGTGTGCACCTTGTTTGGATTTCTATGAATATTCCTTGATTTTATCTTCTTATAAACCATTATCTTTGTTTTTAAGGATAGTAGTATTCTATAATGGTCACATGCATCATGCATTGTATTCAATTTGGTTCCCTAATAGTGTTCTTTAATTTCCTCTACATAATAGTTTTAATTTGTCTTTAAATTTGAAAATCAGTATAATTTTGGTCTATATTGTTAATTGGAACATAAATTTTTTTCCCAATAATAGAATGGATAGAAGCTAGATGTATCATATCGATCGGATTTCAACCAAGTTTCAAAATAATTTAGAGATTTTTTTCAATTTTTCATTTAACAATGCTTCAGATGGAGGCCATATACATTGTCTATGTTATGATTTTTTTTAAGACTATGGTTAAGCTGGGTAGAAGTTAGCTACCATATAAATAATTCCATATTTCAAATAAACTTTATTTTTGGTATCAAAATGTAGAGATAGGAAAATATTTTACTATTCATGAACAGAATGAAAGAAGTGGTATGGTGAATTTGATATTTAATCAGTTTTTATTTTTGTATCATCAAGCGAGATAGTGAATTCTAGTTAAAGAAGGCAATGATATCAATACAAACAAGGAAAATATTGAATATGATGATGATGAGAGAGTTAAAAAATTAATGGATGTTGCTAGAACTCTTGTATGTCAGAAATGTACCAAACTGACATATTTGTAATTTTTAATGTGGTTATATCATGAAAAAACCCATTTATGGAATTTTTAATGTATTTATATTTGGAATTTTTCTACTAATAAAATTGATGCTTTCTTAAGATATTGTAGTTTATTTTCAGAGGAAACAGTAAAACTTATGACCATGACAACCACAACCATATACCCATGGTATAGTCACAATAATCTGGGTCAAAGACCTATTATCATTAAAACATTTCTGAGTCAAAGCCCTATAATCATTACAATATGAGACTGGGCATATCCCACTCTCTATAATCTTTATATTATAGGACTAGGATGAGCTCACTAACTATCAGCATTATAATATATATGTGTGAAAGTTTATGGGACTAGTTTTATATATAAGACATAGAACATAATTTCTATCGTATAACATGGATATCACAATATCACATCACAATTCTCAGTGGTTAATTATGAGAATTACCATTATTATTTTATATGTGACATGTAATTTAATTCAAAATTAATTAAAAATTATAACAATGAGTAATAAGACACAATTTAGGGATTCTATAATAATAAATTACCCTACGTCACATGTCATGATAAACATACTTTAAGACATTATCCAATTATATATCAATTTGAAACCAATGAAATTCAATGGATAATCTCATTCAATTATTTAATAAATTTTGGCACACACAATAAGGGTGCAATCATGATATTGCATAAACATGACAATAATCAAACCATAGGGTTATGATTTAGACCCCCTAACTTTAAATAATGATCAAAAAACACTTCCAATGAAGAAATCCCACAAGTAATAAGGTATAGATGATTTATAATGGCTTCCTAGATCAAAACTGGTCATGATCAAAACCAACAACGCAATTGGACAAAGGATTTCACCGCAAAGGTTGGAGAACCAGAGGGAAGAAATAAGAAACATAACCAAAAGAATTGAAGACATAAATAGAATGTTTGAAAGGGATATTGGCACTCCAAAATATCCTATATAATTCTCTATGGTGAGTAGGAGAGGATCTTCTGAAAAATAGAATGAATTTCGACGGAATACAATGTTTAAAATTTCTGTTTGGGAATTTACACAGTGCATAATATAGTTACATGTCATATAAAAGTTTTTAAAGGTATCCACAAAACAAATCATCACCTCCAATTTATTTTATTAAAACCATTGAACAATTACATGATGTTTAATCCCTTTACACAACATGAAAATTTTCTATAGTTGATTTTTCATTCCATTTTCCTTTTAATAAACCTGAATCCCCTTTAAAGCTTCTCAACATACCAAGAAACCATATTAACACTTAGTCCCATTTATACCTAGACTCCATTAATTCAAATGAGTGTACATCCCTTAACTCTAGGTAATTTCCTCCAATAAAGGATTTCTGTCTCTAAAAAAGACTCAGACACCAAGGCGCAAAAGAAAAGATCAAAGAGAAATGTACCTCAAAAAATACTAGATCTTACGAACTCCCCAACCTATAATAGCTTAGCCCCAAGCTTCCCCAAGCATCACTATGGGGTATCAGAGAATAATTCTAGACATTGTGCTCATATATCAGACTCCCTCTCCCATGTTTCCTCTTAAACACATCCATTCTTCCACTGCACTCGAATCAATTATATAGTTCGACCCTGAATATATTTCTCACTAAGATTCACAACCCAGTGTCAGATCTTCCTCAAAGCATGCATTATCACAAAGCTCAAATTTTTCTATGTCTATCACATGGTAAGGGTTTGGATGCTATATTCACAATTGTGACAAGTGGAACACGTTGTTCTTGGCACTGCAGCATTGTGGCAGGTCTAAACACCATGCCATTGGACTGACCCTTTTCACTATTTCAAATAGCTTAAAAACATGGGTTTTAGCTTTCCTTGTTTCCTGATATGATGTTTCCCCAAACTAGGTGACACCCAAGGGAAAACAGGATGTTCAACATCAAATTCTAGAGTTCATATCTAATGGTAAGCATATGATTTATGCCTACTATGTGCAGTCACCAACCATTGTCTGATCAACTAAACCTATCCAGATGTCTCATGTATGAGAATAGGCCCAACAAGTGATGTCTCTACCACCTCCATCCAAAAAAATAGGTGAACGGAATAGTCTGATATAAAAATATTCAAAATGTTCCATTTGGATCAATTCCTAGAATCTAATATTATAAGAAAACTCCATGAGTGTTATATGTTTCTCCCATGAACCACCAAAATCCAAACCCAAAAGCTTGTAACATATCCTCTAGAACCTGAATAGTCCACACATATTGACCAGTTTTTGGATGATAGGTTATGCTTAAAAGAACTCATGATCTTATGGATTTCTAAATACCCTACCAGAAACACGATGTGAATCTAGGATCTCTATCTGAAACAATTATCCTTAGAACACCATACAACCAAACCACCACATGCATGTAAGGATTTCTCCTATCTTTAACTATGAAGGTTTCCCTAATAGGTAGCAAGTGGGATACCTTATTCATTCAATGCACAACAACCCATAAAACATAATTCTTACTATTCTTCCTAGGTAATCCTATCAAAAAATATAGTGTGACATCATCCCATTTCAACTATGGGATGTGTAAAAACTGCAAAAACCCAGTTGGCCTCTGATGCTCAACTTTCACCTACTGACAAGTGAATCATATAGCCACGATGATTTCCACCTTCATCTTCATTCCTGGACACTAGTATCTTCTATGTAGATCATGATACCTATTTGTTAAACCATGATGCACCATCCATCTAGAATCATGAAACTCCCTCATCATCTCTCATGGAAGCTTGTAGGAACCAATAATTTGCCTCAAAAAAGAATAGAATCTACACCATCGATAGACCATCCTGATGGCATCTACTTACCATGTAATTTTTCTCTCAGAATTGAGCCCCCTGTAATAGAAAAAATCCCAGTCTTAATCTAGTCCCAAATCACAGGTATAATAGATATAGAAGTTAGATATTCTTGTCCCTGATATTCCTAAACATCCATATGCATGTCTACAAAAGTTCTATTATTCACCACTCCTCACAAGACTCTTATACTGGATCTTTCTATGTCTTCTGGCTCAAATTTTCAGAAAATATGTTTCCCTTTCCTAATTTATAATCCAATTTAATGTTTAAAGACTATAGATACTCAACCCACCTCCTCTACCAATGGATAAGGTCTTGCTGAGAAAAGATGTAAGTCTCTTGTGATCCGTGTATACTAAAAACCTCTCTCCTATGAGATAGTGTCTCCAACATCTCATGGAACGTACCACTGATGATAACTCTAGATTGTGGGTTGGGTAATTCCTCTCATGTGGACTCAGCTACCTAGATCCATAAGATACCACTCAATATTCCTCCATTAGAACTGTTCCAAGTCCAACTCCAGATGCGTCATAGTACACGGTATATGCTTTACCTGGCATAGGTAATGTGAGGATAGGTTCTGAGGTTAGCTTACATTTAAGTTGTTGAAAAGATCTTTTGCAAGCATTAGTTCAAAAAAACATCACCCCTTTCTTGGTCATCCCAGACATTGGTGCTGCCAAATGGGAGAAATCTTGGATAAAACCCCAACAATAACCTATTAAACCTGGAAATATATGAATTTCAAAGATTTTCTCAGTTTGTTCCCAAGATTCCATGGAATTGAATTTTTCTGGGTCCAATGAAACTCCTTCCTCTGAGAAGAAATTGCATAAAAATTTCACATCATTTATCCAGAAACTGTATTTAGTTAGCTTGGAATAAAGTCGATGTTATTTCAATGTACTCAGAATGATGCTAAGATGTTTGGTCTGGTCGTCTGCTGACTGGGAGTACACAAAGATATCATCAATTAAAATCACCAAAAACTGATCCATAATAAGATGAATGATCATATTCATTAAGGCCATAAATACCACATGTGCATTAGTCAACCCAAACAGCATCCCTATGAATTCATACAAGCCATACATTCTCTTAAAAGAAGCCTGATGTATGTTTAATGTTCTCACCCTTAATTGATGATATCATTATCTCAATTCAATCTTGGAGAAGATCTTTTCATCTCTCAACTGATCAAAAAGAACATCAATGTATGGAATATTCTACCGATTTTTGACCATCAACTTGTTGAATCTTTAATAATCCACACATAATCAAAAATATCCATCAACCATTTTGGTGAAGAGAAATGGAGAACCCCAATGAGATATACTCAATTTTATGAAGAATTTAGATTCTAGATCTTCTAAAAAAACCTTCAACTCCAAAATATATGTTAGTTCCATTTGTTAAGGCAAGATAGAAATAAGATCCTCTCACGACACCAACTTGATCATGAACTCAATCTCTCACTTGGGTGGTAAACCAAAAAAACTCATTAAGTAAAACATCCTAAAAATAGTCAACAACTGGAGGAAAAGAATCCTATGGAATTACACCAGTATCTATATAAATACCCACTATATAATCCCTGATATAATTCAATTTACATAGAATTGGTCCGATATGACCATCCTGAAGATTCCACTCACCTTAGTGGAAATAACCGCTTCCTTATCGAGATAGGAATGTAACTCTCCTTCTGTAATAGTGGATATGATCCTATTATAGAACTAATCAATCCATACCAAGAATTTAGTCAAAGCCTGTCATTTACAGAATGAATGGTTCCCAAAAGAAATAATAACCACCAATCTCTTGATAACACACCTTGAAACATTTGATATTTTTAGATTGCACTCCCAACTATGTGTTAATGGTTAAAAACCATATCATATTTCTATATCCAAGATCAAACCATTTGAAAAAATATAATATGGAAATGAATGTGATGTTCATATATCAAAAAAACACAAGAAAATGTATATTATACAAGAATCACAACTTTGATGGTAGATGGTCATGCATCCACATTAGCCGAAGTAATCTGTATAATGTGAAACTGACTTTTCCCTTTAAAATGAGCTCTAGTATAACTACCTTGTTCAATTTCCCATGCTTGTATTGTTTCTCATGTAATGGGGTACCACTTCCCCTACCTCATACTAAGAGGGCTATGGAACTCTAGCTACCATCCTACTGAGGGGTAGCTGAGTCCCTTCCTAACATCGGTTCTTTTCCTAATCCTTTTCCACAAGTATATTGTGGAAATTTCACATATAATCTCTAATTATGACTTGTTTTGTAATATATATGACACTTGACTATAGGGTAAAGAAACTATGGGTGATTGTGAACAAACATTCCACACAGATAGCACTGGAACGTAGAATAATCTTGAGATTATATTCCACTACCCTAACTACTCTACCCACTACTACCTTGGAAGAAAATATCATAACAACACTTATTATCACTTGAATTTCAAATTCCATATTTCCCTTCTAAAACAACATGGCCGCTACTCAAGGCCTCTCTATGATTCCATTCTGTGATGATTTCCTAATTCATCACATCTTCAAATATGATTAAATATAATAAATTTACCTGTGACCTAATCTCATTAAAAATACCATACTAAAAACTTCTTACCCTGGAGATATCATCAGCTTACAACGATGGCATAAAGCATCATATGTTGGTAAAAAATCTAGCATATTCTAGCACTAAAAAACCCTCATGTGTCTGGTGCATGAACTTGTGAGATTTTTCATCCCTCAATGATTTGGGATAAAAATGTCTTGGGAACGTCATTTCAATTTTCTTCCAAGATAACTTATCCTATTTACCAACTTCATCCCGAAAATCCCACCAATTCTTGGAAGGTCCATAAAGCATGTGCACAACAAGATTCACCCTCATATCAATGGGTGTCTCGAGATTCTTGAAGATTTTATGGAATGAATCAATCCAAAACTCTACTTCCTGGGTTCCCCCTTTCTTAGTAAACATAGGTGTATGATAAAACTGAAACACTCTTATTAGCTTAGACATAAAATGAATAGTAAGAAATGTCTCTATTTCCAAAGATCGGATGACCCTCAAGAAGTTATCATGAAGCTAAACATCAATGTTATCCACAATAACTATAGGACACTCCAGTTCAGATGTGTTAGGAGCATGTTGATTTCCACTCTTTTAATGCTCATGTTATAGAAGACAAGAAATCATTTTCTCTACAATACAAACACAAACCTTAGTGAACTTGCTAGAATCATAGTCAACCCAATATGTGACTGCAATAGAGAACCACTAACTCTTGGTATATCTAGACATGGATTACAAATATTTTAGTATGACATGACAATTACTTTCATTTATCCAATGAAATAGATATCTCATATCATAGTTTTACATGCAATTATATAACACATTCAAAAATAGATATTTTCCAATCCTAAACAATGCATGTCAATATATCCCTATGTGCCTATTATGATGAATGTATACTTATCTCATGCCATACAAGGCCACGAGTAAAAATATCATGAAAAAATAACATAATAAATCAATAACCTCACACAACATTTGAATCACCCAAGTTGAAATGACATCAACTGTAACAAAACACACATCAAAAACTGTAATCTCGTCCCTGGGTACTCGGATTTTCCCCAATACATGTGTTAGCTATTCCCATTAAAAATATTGTTACCAAGTCTCGACACATATTAGTATCATTTATACCATTTCAAAAATAGTAAATTAGAAGAAAATAAAACCTACCTCTTTGATACCACTTTCTAACATCCCCCAATGTAGTAGTCTTTCATGTGGCCGGAATGGGTTTGTCATGAGACCTAAAGCACGCCTCCTCATACACCAGAGGCTGACTACTATCATCATGGGTCCAATTTTTATAGAGGGGAGACTATAACCCTTGGTATGATGTGTCGTAGCAGTAGAAAAAATCTTAATAAAATGGAGATAATAATCAAAGTAAAGACATGGTAGAAGACAAGAATAAAATCCAACTGAATAATCCAATAATAATAATAATGTAATAATGTAATGAAGTACAAGAATGTAATTACATGTCATGATGTAACAATAAAAAAGACTAGAAGACTCAAAGTACTGAGTCTCGAACACCATGTCGATCCCATATCCAAACTATAGCCCAACAACAAACAAGAAATCAACAGTAAGGTCCTTTTACCTTGTATAAACCTGTATCCACAAAATCCTCTCAGTTTCCAAACATCGGCCTGAATAGGCGGTGAGTATAACTTAGTATGTCTATATCACTATGTCTAAACAAAACTAGTTTACATATTTTCAATAAATAAATAAATAGGTGTGTTAATTAATTCAACAATTAATAAAATAGAACAACAAAGACCTTTGTATCTATACCAAAATATCATTGAGAAAGCCTTATAACCATGCCAACCACAATTATATAACTAAGGTAAATAACCTGATTCAGCGCCATGACATAATATCTCTGAGAAATTCTTACGACCATGAAAACCATAACCATATATACATGGTAAACAACCTACTTTGGATCCATGCCAGAAAATATTTGATCATGTCTTATGACCATGCCAACCACAACCATATACCCATGGTATAGTGACAATGTTATAGTTCCATGCACAACGTGTTCCACTTTTCACAGTTTTGAATATATCATCAAAACCATAGGGTTATGATTTAGACCCCATATAATTAATTGATGATCAAAAAATTCATCCAATAGTCAACACCCACAAATAAGAAGGTTATAATGATTGAAAAGAGGTTCCCAAATCAAAATTAATCAAGATCAAAACCAACAATGAAATCAACCAAAGGATTTCACCACAATGGATGGAGAACCAAAGGGAAGAAAGAAGAAACATAACCAAAGAAACCTACTTAGAATTGAATATGAAAATGGAATGTCTGTAATGGATATTGGTAGTCCAAAATTTCCTAAACAATTCCATAGGGTCAAGAGGAGAGGAGTTGTAGCGAAATAGAAAGAATTCCAGCTTCATAGGATGTTTAAAACTATAGGTCGATAATTTACATAGTGTTTAATGTAGTTACACCTTGTATAAATGTTTTTAATTTTATTTTATGAAAATCCCATCACCTCATATTTATTTTATTAAAACCTTAAAACAATTACAATACATGTAATCCCTTTACAAGATGTGTAAACGTTTTGCAGTTTATTTTTCAATCCACTTTCATTTTAAACTTCTCGAACCCTCTTTAAATATTATAAATATACCAAGAACCCATATTAATACATAGTCTCATTTATAACTAGATTACATTAATTTAGATAATCAAATATCCCAGAACATTAGTTCATTTCCCCAAATAAATGACCACCAACTCTGAATAAGACTCGGCCACCAAGGCTCAAATGAAAAAATCATAGAGAAACATACCTAGAGAAAGATGTGATATTTCTAAAACCATCTCATGTTACATTGACATTAATATGAAACATTCCATTGATTATCATGATTTAAAATCTATTCGTGTTTGTAGAAATCTCAACCAATATGTGATGGCATGATTCTAAGAGAATTAAAGGTAATTTTTAGTTGGTTCATGCTGCAGATGGATTAGCATAGAATGAATTTGATGTAAAAAAATATGATTTTGTAGATGAGGTGTGTAATTCCAGGTTAGGTCTATCCTATGATGGTTTTAATGTGTTTGGTCAAACAATTACTTCTCATAGCATGTGGTAAGTTTTTATTCACATTTATAACCTTTCTTCATGGATGTGTATGAAAAAACCATTCAATTTATTTAGTATAAGAATATATTGACCATATGATCCTAAAAATGATATAGACGTCTACCTGAAAACATTAATAAGTTATTATAATTAGATTTGGGATATGGGTGTTCACACATTTTATGACTCTTCAAAAAATATATTTCAGGTACGTTCATCCCTTATTTATACTGTAAATGATATCCCTGCTTAAGCAATGATATCATATTGGTGCATGAAGTAAAAACTATCATTTTCTATTTTAATGAATAATACATGATCATGAAGGCTTAAATATCATCGTAGTTCTAGTTTTATGTGGGTATAAACAATTCATTCCAACGGATCATCAAAAGAGGAATAATCATAGGAGGTTTGATAATTCTATTGAAACAGAACAACCACCTCAACCTATGTCAAGAAATGATGTAATTAATGAATTAAAATATTTTAGTTTTTTATTAGGTAATATTCATTTGAATTATAAAAAGCATAATAATGTTGACATAGAATAGACTTATAATTGAAAAAAGAGAAGTTTATTTTTTGAGTTTCCATATTAGTATACCAATTTGTTACTTCATTGTTTATATGTAATGAACATTGAGAAAAAAATATATGTGAAATGTTTCTTTCAATTATTCTAAATATCAAGGGGAAGTCCAAAGATTAATTACGATCTCATTAGGACTAGCTGGATTGGGTTATTCGGTCATAACTGCATCTCATGTGTATCAGTGAAAACCAATGGAAAGTTCGTTGTGCTCCTTATATGATGACACCTTTAGAGAAAAATTAGTTTTTGGATGTATTGTAGAATATCAAGTCTCTATATATCTATACCAAAAAATATATAAATTATTAAACATAAGTTATTTGAAACTAAATTCCTTAAAAACTAATGATTATCACATCCTTATTCATGAATTGATTCCAATAGAAATTCTTCATTTTCCATCCAATAATATAAGGGTGAAAATGATTAACTTGTTCCATTTTTAAAGACTTTTTTCTAAAAGGTTTTCCCTTTATTTATTGATAAAAATATATCAAGAGGTTTCATTAATTTTGTGTTGGTTTGAAAAAAAATCCTCCATAATTTTCCTCTTTCATGATACATTTAACAGTTCATTTTCCAACTGCAACACTTCTTGGGTAACCTATTTCTTTTTCGGTGGATGTATCTTATTGAAATAAAGCTATTCACAATGAAATCATAATTCTAAAACAATAATCATCTCTAAGGATCCATTGTGATTGATTAACTGGCACATGAACATATGGATTTTTGTTCGTTGTATTTTTATGGTGTGAGTACAAGGTATAAACGACCAATGAGAAATGAATATGAGAAGTATGGGGAAATTTATCCCTCATTTCCATCTCTTCCCCAAGTATAGGGAATTACTAGGTCATATAAATTTTCTACATTTAGTCTTGAAGAGCGAGATATGGCACATCACATATTCATTTTTAACTCTGGTTTGTTTGATAACTATATAAAGTAAGTCATTTGAATATTTTTAAGTTATCTTGTACTATGTCATTTCAAATTTAACATATACTTTTGTTATCATTTTATATAGGGAACCTAAAAAATTATAATTAGAGTTCATCGGTCTTTAACTTTGAGAATGAGAGAGGCTTTTCAAAGCAATGTGTTCCATTCTTGGATGAAATAAATAGTATTAAAATTACTTTAATTAAGTTAAAATATAGATAGTAATTTAATTTTATTATTCATATATATTTTAGGTACTAATATTACCTATTGACTCTGTTTCTCGAGAATTAATAGCATTTTCTTTTGGGCCCAATTATTTGGTTTATGAATTCAAATCTTTAATAATTAGTGGGTTTAAATTTGTTAGAACTGGTCGAGTAATGAAAATGACAACACATCATGAAGGTGTTATTTCAACTGGTACAATGGACTATTATTCGAGTGTATTAGATAGTAGGCATTGATATGAAAATGTGTCTTATTATGGACTTGTTGATAAAATATTTTTATTTGATTACTAATATAATGGTTGATTCATTATAATGAAGTATAAATGGTTTGATTCAATGACACGATATGGTACATTTATTGATGATTATGGATTTAGAGTTATTGACATGAGTCAACTTCTGACTACCGATGAACCATTCATTTTGGCATCAATGTAAAAACAAGTTTTTTATTTAAAAGAGAATCTGAGACCTGATTATGGAGTCATTAATGAATTAATAGCTATAAATTTTTATCATGATGGTGTGGATGAAATTGACAACATTGATTCCCCCATTGGTCTTGACCAAAATATTGAATTTGATGACTCAAATTGTCTCATTGTGATAGTTTATGTTGAACTTGACGTAGTGATTGGTAATATATAGAAGCAAACATATATATTCACAGTTCATTCAGTTTCCCTTGACGTGGGTTTCTCATCTTGGTATTACTATAATTAATAAAATTAAGTTCCAGTTTGGAACTATGTGCTGGTTTTAGTATTGTTTGGTTTTATTTCATTTAATTAGATTTATTTCAATTCAGAATAATTTGTTTAAAATGGGTTTTTAAAAAATGTATAACTTGGTTTTAAATTAATTTTTCTAAAACTTTTTATGACATTATTTTTAACTTATTTGACTTCTAAGATATATGCATTATTTTTAAGAACCAATTCTAAAAAGTGTATATTTAATTATTATTGATATTAGGTTAAATACGAAAGATGTTTAAAGAATGTGATTATTTTATACTGATCAATAGATGAGTGAGCGCGGGTTTCCTCCTCTAGTTCCCTTAGTGGGTATAATAATTTTCATATTTTTCTTCTACATTACACATAATTTCATGTTCTTATTCTTTATAAACTTTTGTATAGATATTGAGTTGAACCAAAGTTTACTCCTACTCACCCTACTAGCATGAGTCTAAGTGGGGGTGATCCAAGATCTAGAAGGATCACCCATTGTACCCATTACCACCTTTCCATCCACCTTTTGAGCCTCCATGGATGTTCCCACCACAAGCCTCCAATATAATATCATTTAGCCTCTTCATCCCATACCATATCTATGCCTCCACAAGGGATGTTCCCACCTTTTTCCATATCCATATCCATTGATGTATCCCCTATCTGGAGGATATCGGGTCTCCTCGTGATTCGTTCAAGGACTAGGGCAAGTCCTTCAAGGATTCTCTATGTGGTTATGCGGCGGCTACTGCCAATGGTGTGTCGCCTCCCCCGGGTGCTAGTGGTGCATCGTCTCCCCCTTCCTCTTCAACAGGTGAATCCCTTCGATCACTTTAGGCCCTAGAGTTGTAGCGTGGGTGGAGGGTTCTTCTTCTATGCAGCTCTCTGCTCAGGAACTTCAGGAGGAATCCACCTTCCATGACTTCTCCTTGGTTTCCTGCTTGGGCCGCAGCAAGCCTCCTCTCGGTTTTTTCGGGGACTTTGTGGAGTCCTTGGGGTTCAGTCTCCCAACTGTGGTTTCAGATCATTCTAGGGTTTCTTTTTGAATCTATATGTTCTCCCAAGATGATTTCGTGAATTCTTGGGCTGTTTAGGATCGGTGGTGTGGCTCATGGAATTTTTCTCTGTCCCGCTGGTCATGGGACTTCCATTTTGGTAAGGGGTCCCCTTATGCAGCTATTTGAGTCTCCATTCCTAGTCTTCTGTTTCCCTTCTAGAATCCAGTGATTTTGAAGTCGATCGGTGACTCCTTGAGGTCCTTTATTTGAACTGATGATCCCACATCATTTCTCTTAGCTACTGAGAATCCCCGTATCTGCGTGGAACTTTATTTCTCGGTGGGTTTTCCTTCTCGCATTTTTCTACACTCTGACAATGGTTTCTCTTGGTAGAAGAGGCTCTTCTTCAAAGACTCCCCCAGGCTCTGTGTGTCTTGTGGCCTTCATGGTCATTCGGAGGTAGTTTTTCGTTGAGGGAAGGCAGGGTCCCAGGCTACTGGCGTTGGATGTCAGGGTCCCCCACCTATCGGTCAGTCTGTTCCGGCGTCTGAGGAACCAAAGGTTTCCATTGGGGGGTCTTTTTCAAATTCAAAGCTAGGGGGATCCTCATGCATCACCTGTCATCTATGACATCGCTGGCATGTCTGAGGTGGGGGACCTCTCCCTGGGATCCTCAGAACTGATGTCTCTATTTCCTGTCTCTCTCGGAGTGGACAAGGGTACTGCTCTTGCTGAACCTCCCTTTATGGTTGTGACGGATCCCTGGGAGCTCTGCGGTTTTTTGTTCATGGATTCTTTAGTCCCTCCCAGATCCCTCTCTCCCCACTCTCTATTTCTATGAATTTCATCCCATATACTCCTGGATTTTCTTCATCACTCTCTGAGTAGCGGTCTGGTATCCACAGCTAAGGCTCCCTCTCGGGGGGCTTTAGTTTACATGTTCATACTCAAGGAGATAGAATCTTATTGGAGCTCCCTACAGCAAATGGTGCTGGTTTCTCTTCTATAAGAGGAGTTGACTCCTGGATCCTCTCACCAGCATTCTCTGGAAAGGTTTTCATTATATGAGGATACTGATGGCTTGTTGGTAAAGATGCTTTTCCAGGCCAAACTTTCTCCGTGGAGTGAAGCATATGGTCTGGTCACTCATTAAAAATCCGAGGAGATGGGTTTATTTCTTTCCCCTGCTTCCTACAGGTTCTCCGACCAAATCTCCAAGAGATCATGAGTTTTATGTTTTTTTTGTGATTATTTGGAATTTGTAGGGCTTGGGGGTCTAAGAAAAATGTGCCTTCATGGATTCAGAATCTAGGAAACATCACACTTCTGTCATAGTCATTATAGAACCCAAAAAGAACCCTTGTAAACTTCAGGTCCTTTTTAGGAAAATTGGTTGCTTCAGATCCTGGTGTGGTGGTCCAAACAATTCCAATATTTGTATTTTTTGGAAGAAGAATGTATGTCAATGCGAAGATTTCTGGTGGGGGAGTGAGGTTCTCTTTTCTTCCATTTATGCTATCACTGAGTCATCAAGGAGGAATGATCTATGGAGATTTTTATCTTCCTTTCAGCCAAGTAGACTTCCATGGTTTCTGGGGGGTGACTTTAACACCATTATTGACCCCTCTGAGAAAAGGGGTGGTTGTTTGTATGTTTCCAGTGAAATGAATTACTTCCATGCCTTCCTTTCAACTGCAGGTCTACTTGACATGGGTTTCAGTGGTAGAAAATTTACATGGTGCCACAACCGTAGTGGGTCCAGTTGCATCTGGAGTCGACTGGAAAGGTGCCTCTTGAACCTTCAAGTCATGGATTCCTTCTCGCAAGCCTCATACATACACCTTTCTCACTCACTCTCTGATCATGTCCCGCTATTGGTGGATCTTCGAAGGGGGCCTACTAGAGGTAAGGCCTTCCATTATTCTAGTAACTGGCATGGGGTGGAGGGGTTCATGCAGATGGTGAAGAACTCATGGGAACATGAGGAATCCAAGACACCATGGTGTGGCCTTGCAAATCGTTTGAAACGTTTAAAAAAGTATATCCAAGAATGGTTGGTTGAGAGACCCCAGGACAACATGGGAGTGGATAGAATTCAGTCGGATATCGATGTGTTGGAGGAAGAGATACAATACGACTGGAATGATAACAAGTTTGATGTGCTCTACGATAAACGGATTTTTCTTACAGAGAAGCTTCCTGAAATCTAAAGGTCCTACAATAAAAGGTCTTGTGTTCACTGGCTTAAGGAGGGGGACCAAAATATTTCCTTCTTCCATGCATGTCTGAAAGAAAAGAATAGCATGATACTTAACCTCAACCTAGGGAACGGGGTGTTTACATCTGATGTGGGGGTCATAATCCATATGGATCTGGATCACTTTGAAAAGGTTTTGGGCAGTGGGTAGTCTTCTAGGCATGACTAATGTACTATAGGGGGGGATACTGACTTCTTGGGGTGCATTCCATAGCTGGTGGAGGGGTCTGACAATTTATAGCCAATGGAAATACCGTCTACTGATGTGATCAAAGGCTTAGACCTGGGGATGTCTCTGGACAGTGCCCCTAATCCGGATGAGTTCCCAGTATCATTTCATATGGGTGTGTGGGATATCATGGGTTCTCAGGTGGTGGGGGCCATCCAAGATTTATTTCATAGTGGTACCCTCAATAGAAGCATTTGCATGTCAAGGGTTTTCCTTCTCCCTAAAATCAAGGGCCCCTCCAGCCTCAATCACTACATGCTGATATGCATGTGTAATGTGTCATACAAGATCCTGGCTAGACTTATCTCGTGAAGGCTCAGTAGTGTGATCCCAAGGATGGTATCAATTGAGAAGCATGGTTTTTTCCAAGGTCAGAGTATCCAAGGGGCGGTTGGCATTGCGAATGAGCTGGTTAGGGATATCAATAAGAAGGTGATGGGGCCTAATTTCATTCTTCAGGTGGATATGGATAAGTCTTATGATACTACGGAATGGGGCTTCATTATTCAGGTGATGAGAAATATGGGATTTGAAGAATGGTCTTGTGATATATGTTTCAGGTGATACTCCTCCCCTTGACTCTCTATTTCCATTATGGGGAAGGTCTTTGGTTTCTTCAAGATGGTCTGTGGTGTTTGACAAGGAGATCCCCTGTCACCTACCCTTTTCATCCTTGCCCAAGACGTACTCTCCCAGAGCCTTCATGGAGGGATGGAAGTGGGAAGGTTATCTCATTTTATTTCTCATGGTGGCTCAGAGGGTATTTCTCTCCTCATGTTCATCTACGATATTCGGGTGTTCATGAATGGGAGGAGACGGTCGCTGCGTGGCTTCATGGAGATCATGCACATGTATGAATTATTAAGTGGACAAGGTGTCAAATGTTTCAAGAGTTGTGTTTTTATATCGAACAAATGCTCAAGCCATCGTTGTAGATACATTCAAAAGATTTTGGGATATCAAATGTGGAAATCTTTGATGATCTATCTTGGTATACCTTTATCTTATAGTCACATTAAGAATCATTTATTTGATGAATTCATTAGTAGAATTCTAGGAAGAATCACAAATTGGAAGAGTAAATTTCTTTCATTTGGGGGAAGGGTCACACTGATCAACAGTGTTCTCAAATCCATTCCCATGCACATTTTATCGATCTTAAAATAACTGAAGGGAGTCATTTCAAGGATAGAGAAAACCTACATGGATTTTCTTTGGGATGCAAATCAAGAGGGGCGGTGTCATTGGGCCTCCTGGAGACGTATGGCGAGACCTATCTATGAGGGAGGGGTGGGGCTCCGTTATATTTATGGTACCATGCTGGGGTTGCAGGTGCGGTTAACCTAGGAGGTTATTGCAGGGGATTCCTTCTGGACTTCTTTATTCAGAGGAAGATATGGTTGGGACGATGGGTCTGTGACACTTCGTAGACCTGGCCTCTCTACTCTCTCCAAGTGTATGATTCCCCATTTGGAGGCCATTTATGGTATGTCCTGATGGATTATTGGTTGAGGAGAAGGTAGCTTTTAGAAGTCGTATTGGGCGGGCAATTATCTATTCTTCCCTAGTTTTCCCATCCCCATGGTTTCCTTTAAGAAGTTGAGTGTCTTTCCAACCTTTATCCAGACCGTTATCAGTCAGGAGAAAAGGGAGATATTTGATAGCATCATCATAAACAATGAGGCAGATAGGTGTTGTTTCACAGGGTTGGCTTTGGGCCAGTTTTCAATCCCGGACTACAATAGGTTGCACCCTTTGGACAAGACCCCATATGAGTGGTCCTAGAAGATATAGTGAAAAGATATGCCTAAAAATGAACTTACTCATTTGGAGGATTAGGAACTTTGCCCTAGTGATGGAGGACAGTATTCAAGGGAAAGGCATCTCCTTGGCGTCTCGCTGCTTCTGTTGTGAGCAACCGCGGACGGAATCAACAATGCATCTCTTCTTCCAGAGCGACTGGGAAGGTCACATTTGGTCTATGATTTCCACTCACTCATGTTGTAGTTGGCCTCATGTTTCCTTTCATGATTTCATGTCCTCCTGGTTTCACGATGTGGGGTCCAATTTGATGGAAATCAAGATCTAGGCCTTTATTCTTTCATCCATCTGCTAAACACTTTGGGATCCAAGGAACTAGGTGTGAATGGGAGTGCATCGCTTGGTTAGGTATCTCTAGATGAGGGTGAAGGCGCTCACAATTGAGCTGGGTTCGGTTATCAAGGGTGTTCAGGCCTCTATCACATTCTTCAACTTCTTCAACAAGCCATGCACGGCCGGTGCGACGGGTGGGGTGGGAGGTTGATGGGTTTGTTAGAGTCCCCCCATGCATGGGTTGAAAATGAACGTGGACGATTCCTATAGGAATGGGATCATGCGAGGCGGCGGCCTTATTCTTGATTCGTGTGGCTCGGTGTTGGTGGGATTTAGTGCCTTCTTCAGGGAGGGAAATTCTATGGAGGCAGAAATGAGGGTCCTAATCATGGGACTCACTATTTGTAGGAGGTTGGGTTTGCAGGTGGAGGTTATTGAGTCTGATTCTGAGGATTTGGTCAAGATTTTCAAGGGGATTTGTGAGGTTCCCTAGAACCTAAGCTACTTATCCAGAAGATTCTCTTTGGAGACAAGTCGGGGTCATTTTTTAAATCACATTTGGAGGGAGGATATCTTTGTTGCTGATGCACTTACCTTCTTGGGGAGACCGGAGGAGCCGCTTGTTTTTTATGATAGTATAGGGTCACTTCCCATGGTTTTTATGACTTTAATCCATGGGGATTTTCTTGGTTTACACCATTTTTCACCCCCTTAAGGGCCTTCTTTGCATCTGTCGTGTGCTGGTGGCCACATCTTTTTTAATAATAAAAATAATGATTTATCCATTAGATCCTAATGAGAATCCTACGTCATGTTTGTTATTATATATTTTTAAAATTATATTGAATTGTATTTTCTTCTTGTACTGCGACTTAATTATTCTTTTTTCACGTTGTTTTTATTCAGTGGAACCTTCTAGTACACAGTGTGGGAAAATCCGTATGCATTAAATTGGAATCTCCAAACAAAAATAATTAGGGATTACAATGAAGACAATAAAATGATAGGAAAAAATTCTACTCAGTGTATATGTTTCATGGGAACTTTATCCAAGTACAATGATATCATTCTGGTGCAACCAGTCTCACAGAGGCATATCGGTAATGACATCAACAAGAAGTCATGGGTAGTGATATGAATATGAAAATTTGGTAAAATTATATATATATATATATATATATATATATATATATATTATGTGAATTAACACATTCATTGTAGTGTCGATTTAACTTTTCTGATGGTGAAGCTTCTAATGTTTCATGGGTGATGGATCTTGGAGAGTTTTGGTAATCATATAAGCATGAGTTATATGTTGGTTAATAGAGTAGAGTTAATTCTAATTTAGAGGATGTACCAAAATTTCCCAAATTTCCAATGACATAATATCAATAAATGGTCACATATTGGAAGAGTGATCCATTTAAGGTATTCCTAATCATTAATGGTATTCATAGAAAATTTATTTCTTATTACTTGCATTTAATTTTTTATTTTGAGTATGGTTTAAGGAAAAAAATCAATGATGTATTTTCACACTTTTGGGTGAACTATAATGACCGATCATGAGAATTACCATGTAATTTAATATGAATGAAAATAATATTTATATTTATATTTTTACTTGGTTAGATTTTTGTAATAAAATTTACTTTTTTTGTCAATAATCACTTTAATAAATGGCTATAAATAACCCTTTCAAATGGATTAGTTACCTAATGGCCCAATGGTTAATTGTAGAAATGACCAATTTGCCTAATGTCCTACTAAATAATTGGCTAAATAGCCAAAAAGCCCAATGGACTAATAGAAAATTAGCCAATTGGCATAATGGCATAATGGAGAAATATCCTAATGGCCTAATGGCCTAATTGGTATAATGACATAATTGGACAAATAGAATAATTCTATAATGTCCTAATGGCCAATTAGGCTAATGGCCTAATGGATGAATGGGATAATGGAAAATTGGCAAAATTTTCCAAATGGCCAATTGTCCAATTGGCATAATGGAAAAATTGGAATGTTGGAATAATGGCCAATTGGTCCAATGGCCTAATGGATAATTGGACAATTGGCATAATGTCCAAAATTCCAATTTGTCCAATCATCCTATTGACCCAATGCCCTAATGTACTAATGAAATAATGGCCTAATGGCCAATTGTCCTAATGGAATAATATCCTAATGACATAATTGTCTATTTTCCTAATCACCTTATCAACTAATGTCCAATTAGGCTAACTTCCTAATAAAAAAAATGTCTAAATGCCCAAATGGAAGAATGGTATAATGGTAAATTGGCCAAATAGCCTAATAGCCTAATGTCCAATGAGCCTAATGGCCTAATGGCCAATTAAGCAAATGGATTAAGTGAAAATTGGAATAATGGAAAATTTTCCTAGTGCCCTAATGGCCTAACAGCCAATTGGCACAATTTTCTAATGACCTAATTTACAATTGTCCTAATGTATAATTGGGATAAGGCTTAATGACAAATTGGCCTAATTTTTCTAATGGAAAATTGACTAATTGACCCAATGGCACAATAGGCTAATGTCATAATAGAATAATGGATAATTTTCCTAATTAGAAAAATGACCTATATGGAAATTGGAAAATTAGCCTAGTGGAAAATGGTCCAATGGTCCAAAATGACAAATTTCCAAATGGACAATTGGCCTAATGGCCTAAGAGAAAATTGGCCAAATGGTCGATTATCATAATGGCCTAATGTCCAATAATCCTAATGGCCAATTGGCCAATTTATTTATAGAAAATTGGGCTAATGTACTAATGTCCAATTGGCCTAATTTTCCTAATATCCAATTGGAATAATGGCATAAGGGAAAATTGTACAATTTGCCTAATTTAATATTGGATAATTGGTTTAATTTTCCTAATGGCCAAGTCTCCAATTAGCCAATTGGACTAATGGAAAATTCCCCTAATTGGACTAATTTCCAGTTAGGAAATTGGCATAATGGCATAATGGAAAATTGACCAATTGGCCTAATGTCCTAATTTCCAATTGGTCTAATAGAAAATTGGGATACTGGCCTAGTGACCAATTGGTATCATTGTCCAAATGGCCAGTTGGACTAATCTTCTAATGACCTAATTGCCAACTATCCTATTGGAAAATTTTCAAATTGGAGTAGTGGAATAATAGCCTAGTGGCCTAATGTCCAATTGGGGGAATATCCTAATGGCCAATTGGAAGAATTGGAAGAATAACCAAATATCCAATTAGACAATTAGCCTAATGGCCAATTGGGCTAATGACCTAATGGCATAATGGCCAATTGGACTTGTTAGCATAATGTCCGACTAGCAAATTGGCCAATTTCCCTAAATATCAATTTTACAATTGGCCTAATGGATATATGGCCAAAATGCCAAATTTCCTAATGGCTAATTGGACTATTGCCTAAGGAATAATTTTCCATTTGTCCTAATTGGCCAAAATGGAAAAATTGGCATGAATTGGCATGAATTAGCAAGAATTGGACTAAATGGACTAATTGGCCTATATTGGCCAAATAAATGGCCAAATTGTCCTATTTGGCCTAAATTGGATGAAATGGAATAATGGACTAGTTGGATTAATTAGAATAAATGGGTAAAGTGAATAATTATCCTAAATATTCTAAATGGAATAAATGGTCTAATTGGACTAAATTATCATAATTGGACTAAATTGGCCAAAAACAATGTCCCAATTAGCCTAATTGGCCTAAATTGGACTAATTGGATTAAATGGCCAAATTGACCTAAATGGTATAAATGGCCTAAATGACCTACTGGGAATATATGGCCAAAATGGCCAAAATGGACTAATTGGTATAATTATCATATTTGGATGAACTGGCCTATATGGTTTAATTGGCCTATATGGAGTAATTGGCCTAATTTTCCTAAATGGCCTAAATGCCTTAATTTTATTAATTGGACTAAATGGAAAAATGAGGAAATGGCCAAATGATCAGTTGGACAATTTACAAAACAACCTATCTTAAAAATAAACTTAATGGCCAAATGATCAAAATTAAAAAGTGACTGAATAACCAAATAACGTAACACAAATAGGATCACTGATATTGCAGGTAAAAGTTTCTCTTAGAATCAGTTTTGTTTTGTGAAAGGAATATCCCTCCAAGACTGTATTAGGAAGACCTCTGAATGTGTTAATATTATTAATAAACCTACAATAGGAGGTTTTCATTCTCTCAATATAGATATCATAAATTCTTTTGAAACTATACATTGGGTTTTTATTTATAAAGTTCTTCATAATTTTGTATTCAATGGCACTTTCATGAATTGAGTTAATGTTAATTTTGAGTCTTCTCACATCTCTATGCTCATTAATGGTACTTAAAAAGGGTATTTAAAATACTAAAAAAGAGTCAAGAAAGGTGATCCTTTTTCTTCCATTATTTTCTCCATCGTAGAGGACTATCTGAGCCAGATTATTACATAGATTAGAGAACAAGGAAAAATTATTCATATTCATGCTTCAAGAAACCTTGAAGATCTAACTCACCTTCTTTATTCTCATGACTTAATCATTTTTCTGTAAGGATAAAAAAGAAATATTCAAAATCTGAATAAGGATCTTTATCATTATGAAGATGTTTTAGGGTAAGCTATTAACTGGAATAAATCATTCATTTATTTTGGGAATGGAATTACAACATATAGAAGATATCATCTCCGAATAGAATTGTGAATTCAACAAGGTTCAATGCCCATGAAATATCTTAGAGTCCCTATTTTATAGGGAATACCTGAATCCAAACACTTCATCAAAATTATTGATCAAATCAAGAAGTATCTCTCTTCATGGAAAGGGAAGTCTCTTTATATGGATAGTAGTATTTTTCTGGTTAAATATATCATTATTTCTAAATTTTTTTACTCTTTTATTATCTATAAATGGCCTATTTATCTTATCAAACATCTGAATGTCTGCATTAAGACTTTTTATTGAGTCACAGCATGCCGGAAAGAAAAGTGGTCATAGTTACTTAGAATAATTGATATAAACCCATTGACAAGCATGGAAAGGGAATAAAAAATATAAGGTTATTCAATAAATCTCTACAAGCCAAGTTTAATTGGAATATCCTTTCTAGTGAGTCAATGGATATTGGATTTCATAGATATAGGTTCATTAACAACCTGAATTATGGTAGTAACTCTTATATGAGATCTTCAATCTAGTCAGCCATCAGTTCATCTTTTCTAAACATCATGTCTCACTCAAGGTGGATTTATTGTAGGGAACCTTCTTATAATTTTTGTCTTTAAAATTGTATGGTCACACCTCTTATCTCTTATGTTGATATGTAACATATACCTTTGGACATTAGTGTCTCAATCCATGAATTTATGGCTTATACTACTATGGATTTGACTGATAACATCCACATCCAGCTGACCAATTATTTATCTTCTCCACACAAGGACGCTGTATTTTGGGAATTGGCGAGAGATGAAACCATTGACTCCACAAGATTTTATCACTCCTGTCTTAATTAAATTATTGATTTTTTTCTCAAGAAGTTTGATTACCCTTGGATAATACCATCAAGACTATCCCTCATATGGATTATTTATCATAATAAACTCCCAAATGATGATTACTTACATACATGTGGCATTCTCTTATGTTCTAAGTGCTGGTCCTATAGCCAGTATAGGGAGGAAATTTCTCATCCGTTTTTGTCATGAACCAAAACCTCATCTATTTAAAAGGTTCTTCAAGACATATTTGAAATCACACTACATGATATTCCCAACATCCCAAATATGCTACATCATTACACAACTATTAAGGCTTCCTCAAAAATCAATCATATGTTCCTAGAAGCTGTTGTAGAAAACATACATGTTATCTGGAGAAACAAGAATGATATACAACATGGAAAGAAGATTTTCTACATGCTGGAGGTTTTACTTCTTCTTATCACTACATCAAAGGGTGCTAATGACATCCAATCTAGACACTGATACAACTTAATGCAAGATTACATGGTTCTTAGAAAAATCAACATATCTGGTAAATACATGAAGTGTAAAGGCTTAATTTAAGTCTTATTATAGGCCCCCCTTCATGGTTGGATAAAAAATAATATAGATAGTGCTTCAAAAGGTAACCCTAGTCTTCCTGGATGTGGTGCTATTTTTAGAGATCATAATGGAAATACCTTTGGTTATTTCTTCGGCACCTATGGAATCCCCCCCTCTTTAGAATATGAAATGCTTAGTGTGATTTAAACTATTCAATATGCCAAATTTTAAGGCCTGGATAATCATTGGATTGAAAAATATTCTACCACAATTGTGTAAGATAATCCTAATGTAGTGATACACCTATCTTGGAAACTCACTGCTAGATTGATGCACTACCTCACAACACAATAAGAGCTCAATTACATTGTAATACATGTGTATCGGGAAGAAAACACGGTGGAATATAGGCTCGTGAACAATAGAATAAAAAAATAGATTGCATGGCTTGATGATTTACCTTCTAATTTAAATCCTCTCTATGAGAAATACTGTAATAGAATCCCTAATTTTTGAATCTTGTATCTTTTTTTCATCAATAAATGTATCTTGGCCTATTGGGATAAGATTACCCTTTTAAAAAAATGTAACACAAATAGAATTGAACTAAAATGAAAACGCAAGAGGAATCCATTTCATACCCATGTTTAGAATACTAATTAGTATGTATTTTTTATGTTAGTCCACTAGTATTAAATTTATAATTAAATGTATATTTAGATGATTCTTTATTTTATGGATTTCATCAATAGATATAAATTTTATTCATTATATATTTATAAATTTAATATTATTCAATAATGTAGTATTATACTAATCAATTTCATTTGTATCAAGTGGAATAGAACATTGATGGTCACGTGCCTTGAGAAAATTTATTTTTCTTGAGTAGGAAGAAAAAGGATGGACTTGTAGTAAATGAACAAACACATGAAAAGATTATAAAATTTTATATTTATATTTCATATATTTATACAAAATTCATAATTAAATATATTTTTAATATTTTCAACAGTGTTCCATGGAGGCCCTTGATGATGATGAAGATAGAAACTTTAGGCCAAATGATCATTAGAGTCAGGTATTAAGTATGGGGAACTAAGGGAGAGTCCAATGTAAACTCGATAATAACATCATCCCCACTAGGTATTGGCCCTCATCGGGTGCCTCTCAAACCTATATGACCGTCTAGATGAAAAACTATCATGAAGAAGCTATTGAGGCCAAAAAATATCTTCACAGGATCTTGAAAGAAGTAATATAATCACCAAAAACTTCCTAAAATTTATATTGGTTAGAAGTCCATCACTTCCATCATAGGCTGATACTACTTTTGATTCATGTATTGAATCAATGTAACCTTTATATAATGCCCTGAGAGATGTTAATGAGGGCCCTAGTGGAGGTCTAAATGATGGTGGTGGCAGTGATGGTGGTGGTGGTGGTGGTGCTGATGATGATGATGATGATGATGATGATGATGGTGTTGGTTCTCTAGATGATTTTTTTGGTAATGAGAATGTTTTTGATAGTTACGAGGATGAGGATGTTGGTGATGAGGGAGATACTTACCCCCTATATTATTGACTTATAAATTAAGAGACATGTGGATATTGTTGAATGACTTGAATTGATTGATTGTATGGATTTATATGAATTTTGTAGTATTGTAAATGGTTTAAAATTTATTTAAATAATTTGGTTGATTGATGAATATAAAATATATGAATTGAATTGAATGTGTATTGTTGTTTGTATTTTATTTACTGGTTCATGATGGGTTGGAAGGAATGGTGCTTCCAAATAGAGACAGGTACCAATACACACGGTTCATTGAACCATGGTTATATAGTAACTACTGGGAAAAGCTATACCCACAGTTATCTTAACTATGGGTATAGATATATACTAACACTTTAAACAAAACCATGGGTATGATAAAATAACCTAGTTAATAGCCATAGTTTATATAGAAACCGTGGGTATTTCTCTATACTAATGGCTCCATCATCCATGGTTCATAAAACCATGGGTATACACTTTACCCACAGTTATAAAACATGGGTATAGGCTGTGTTTCCAGTAGTGATATGGTTTATATTATGACATCATAATAGCCTAATAGTGTTGTAATAAATTCTATAAGAAGTATCCAAGACCAAAATTATTCTTTATCATTAAAATAATGTTTTTTGGAAGTAATTTTATTAATTTTTTAATCATTTAATGAATCCTAAAAAACCAATACTATATTTTAACAATTTAAAAACAATTTTCCATAAACATGACATTCTTCCACATAAATAATGGTATTATTTTAATAATTTAAGTTGTTTGACTTATTAAATATTGAAAATCACTCCTATTTGAAAAAAAACATGTAATGGTTTTTAGTTTTGATTATTTTGTCATATAGAGTCCAAAACCAAAGATTAAAAATTAATAATGAATTCCCCTCTTTTTTTCCATGAATACCCACCAATCCTACCTCTCATATTCACTAAATACCCATTTATCATGAATTTCCCCTACCACTCCCTATCTAAATCATTCCCATGGCTTTTATGATCTCTTTGTAATATCATCTCAATATTTTACAAGCTCCCTCATAGGGTAAGGGATCATATTCATTTTTATTTTAAGTACTTTATTTGTACAATGCCTTTTGATTTCTAATTATTTATATTGTAATGTGTTTTTACACATACATTTTACTTTTCTTATGATTCCCCTATAATGGGGAACACATTTCACTCTCATTAACCACTTCCATGAAAATATATGTATTCCTGTTATTATACATAAATTAACTAATTATTTCTATTGAAAATATTTTTATTATGAATTCCCATACCCATTTACACTCATGTATATTCATATAAATGGACACATACTTCATTTATTGATGAAATACATGTAACTAACCCACCATCCTTAATCATGGGATTAAAACTTACTAAATAAATTCTTATATTATAAGATATATGTGGCACACAAATTCATGTACATGATATGAATATTATTGGTGGGAATAGATTAATATATCCCTCCAATGCATTGGGTAAAGTTTTTATCTCATGAGATACTATGTATAGTGCATGGGAGATTATTTTAATAACACTATATTATTATTTATTAGTGTTTAGCCTTGAAATTATTCATATGATTTCTTATTTTATATTTTTGTTACATTTTCTATGTTTCCTTGATGTTATAATAATATATCATGCTTCATTATTATTAATTATGTTTATCACCCATTTTTTTCACCTTAAAATTCCTCCTGAATCAAATGTATTTCATTTATCATGTTATTATTTTTTTATTACTATACTCAGCTTTATATCTCACCCCTTTCTTATGGGAATCCGTAAGTTATCCTGTACAGTTTTAGAAGAGTGATGGACATTTAAGAACATTTTAAATAATGTTGTTGTATAAATGATTCAACTTATTATGAAATTTATATAATTAACAAAAGCCACTATGTTTGTCGATATTTTAGGTTTATATAATGTATATAATTTTCTAATAAATCATGAATTAATGTTTATTATGTATATGAGTTTACATAGACAGAATCAAAGTAAAGTCTAATTATTTGTGGGAATTAGTAATAGAAAAATTTTGTGAAAATCATATAGATGAGACATAACATAGGAAAACATCCCTAAATTATGGTAAAGTATAGATTAATTAGTTTCCAAGTAACAAAATCCCTTTCTGGATACTAAAAGTGGAGGTGGATCTAGAATTTTTGCACCAAGGGGTAATAATCCCTAAAAGGATACATTGGGAATTGACTCAATCATCACGTGGTGCATTAAAAATGGGCCTTAATAAACACCTATTTTGAAACATATAGGGTAAATTATTTAGTAAATTTAAAAGGTATTTAAAAACCATTATGGGGAAAAAAATTCCCATAAAATTTTATGTTGAAAAATAAACTATGTATAAGATATATTGAAATATAGAGATTCATAATTTAAGGAATTTATGTCATGTATATGTTATCTCAATAATGTTTATAGTTTTCTTTTATATGACTAATAGATTGAAAATTATCATTCTTAATTCTTAATTTTCACTGGTAAATGGATGGAAATAAGATAAACCATGTCATTAACCAATGTGAGGTGAAATGTGATGACTACTTGAATGAGATGCCCAACCCGATGGGATCAATAATTAAGGTCTTTATTACAATAATTTCTCAGTAAAATAATTTTTTGAATAGAACATGAATCAAGAGGAACACCCGCATTCTCTTATGAAATTGAAAGTTGTAATTTTTTTCTTTATGTGAAAAGGCCTCTGATTATTAGTGGACATTTGGATACATTAATAAGTGAACAATGGGTCAATTCCATCAAAAATCTCTCTTCCCCATTCAATGTTCTGATAATGAGAAGGTTGAGTGGTTGTTTATCATATAGAGTTAAAAATTGATCAATGTTAAACATTTATCAAAAATAACAATCCTGATGAGGAGACATGGGAGATAGAGTGGAAGGAAATTAAGAAAATGTTTTTCAATAAATACTTTCATCATACACTCTGAGTAAAAATGGGGGGGGAGTTCCTTGTCCCTAAAAAAAGGATTATAAATCCATTGGGTTCTATGAAGTGAAATTAAAAATAAATAAAAAATATTCCAAATACTTTTTAATTGACCTTGAATGTAAATATTTCAACTTTATTAGTTGGATAAATATGAATATATGAAAGGATTCGGTGACTTGATACATTGAATGTAATGAGTAAATTTTTATATGCACCCTCAAATTCAAAATTTATATCAAATAATATAATAGGTATCATGGGTTCAGAGATAATAATTGTATAAAGGATTTTAATTTTAGAGGTTTTATGGATAAATATAATGTTGAAAATAAATTCCAACCACACGCTTGTAAAAAGTGTGGGAAGAAGAAACCAAGAAATTTCATGAATAGGAAAACAAAATGATTTAGGTTTAGTAATAAAGGACACCTAACTAGTGAATTATGATGGGTGAAACCAACCAATGTGATAGAAGAAAGTAATGATCGAGTAAACTCTAAATATTCTATGAAATTTATCATCAACAACGAATAAGGACATGATGATAATCAATGCACTAAGACAAGGGTTTTGATGATAACCAACATGAATAACCTCTATGACCTAGATATAGATGGTGAGGTTATTCTATAACAACTATTGAGGTGGATAACACTAATGATGTGAAGATAGGTACACTGGTTATTCATCTAGGAATAAATAATATACAAATTGATTCTGGTTTTACTCATTCTTTTATATCTCACTCATTTAGAAAAACTATTCAAACACCATTATAAAACATTATATTATAGTTATTGGTGAAGATTGAAAATGGGTCAATTATTACATCCCAAGCATATAACTCACCCTTTCTCTATATTTGGATTCTAAATTTCCCAAAAAAACTTATGATAATCCATTTATTGAAATTTAACTCTATTATGGGCATGAATTGTCTTTCCTTATATAGACCCATGATAAATTGCTGAGTGAAATAAATAACTCTCTATATTGTGAACATCTCTTTGATTTTATATAGGTTCCTAGAGGAGTAAGAATCTCTTTTGGTATCATTAACTCAAGAATGGATATTATCTACAATGTGAAAGAACATCTAGATAAAATTATTGAGACTAAGTAAAAGATCATACTTGATGAGGATCCCATTGTAAGTGATTATGATGATGCATTTATTGAATAATTTCATGGTCATCCTCCAACCCTTGAGTTTTATTTCTCAACTGATCTTATACACATATAATTTAAAATGTCTCACCCTAACCCCAAAAGATCATAGTTGGTGCATTACATTATTACATTGATATGATTACAAGGAATAAAATCCCAAAAGATCGATCATTTTAAAAGTTTTATAAAACTAGATTTTATACATGAAACCCATTTTCATATGGGAGATAAAGTATTTCATAAAAAAAGGTAAAATATCACCATTCTTGAAACTCATCAAAGTATTCCTCTTTATGACTTGGTGAAAGGAAACATAATAAGGGTGAGCTAAAATCCTCATTAAGGGTAATTACATATGAAATAATCAAATGGAAGGGTAAAATAATCTGGACACACTTTTCATATAGATAAATGGATAAGGAATAATCAATATAGAAAAGTAGATAACTGAAACACATTCCATTTAATCGATAATATAAGAATGAAACTTAACCATGGATATTATAACTAGTATAAAAATCACATGGAATAACAATAACGGAATTCATAATGATGGAATTTATAATGATGGATATCTAAAAAATACCATTGAGGCTTCTTGTCAAGAATCTAATACTATTAAGGCTTCATGCCAAGAATCTATTATTATCAAGGAATCATTCCATAAATCTAATAAATGGGTAAGGCCTCTCCCAAAACCATATCTAGTTTATATCATGAAACCCAATAATGCATCAAGGGGCTATAGAGGGCCCCAACCATTGTATATTAAATCCAATGCATTCATAAATATTGAATAATCAATTTAAATCATGAAAATTGTTCCTTATCAAATATCTGTATTGAGTAAAGGATACAGATTTATCAAAATTTCCCCAAAAAATCATATATATTTCAATGTATGAACCATACGTAAAAATGGTATACAATTTAGAAAATAATTATATATATGAAAAATAATGTTGATATTAAAGGGAAATTAATGTTCAATGATCACCAAAATAACTCAAGGGGGAGTTAATGAATACAAAAAATGATGCAAGTAAGTGAATATAAATAGTATTCTTGGTCAAAATAATCATAATCTATCCAAATATATAATAAGATTGTTATCAATAAAAAAGATACACATTGGTGGATAATTAAAAAAAATATTATTTTTTAATAATGGAAATACCATTAAAAGATCTTTAAAATCATTCTTGAGGAAAATAATCTTTAAACATTCAAAAGTATCTCATACCACTTTGAATAATTTGAATCTTATAACACATGAAGGAATAACATTAAATGAAAATTTTTAATACTATAAAGATAAAATAATTCCTAATATAATATATCAAAATGGTAATTAGATACACCATAAAAAATAAGTAAGTGGTGAATATTACATTTCATCTCATAGATGTAAAAGGTGAGATGAAAATATCTTGCCATGAGTGAGACATGTCATGCATGTCTTTATCTTCCTGAATAATTAACTTATGTAAGTTATTTAATTAATCATAAACCTTTTTAAAGTTCATTGTTACTATTACTTTTCATAATACAAATTTTATACATCTACTTAAACAATTAAGTTTACATCAGGTGTTTCGAACAAATTCATTTCATGTGTTAAAAATGAATTTGGTAGGTCGACTATGGTCAGAGGGGTAATTATATAAACATATAAAGAATAATTATCATGAAATAATTATCATATTTATAAATCAATTGTACTTTTATAACCAATTATGAACAATGGTTATGAAAAATGAACCAATGTTACAATTATGGAGATGGTAGGATGTACATACTCATTGGTAACATTCCCATTTTTCAATGATCATAACGGATATAAGGTATGTAAAATTTACCTTTCTAGAATAATCATTATATCATAAATACCATATTATTTAATCATGTATATACTAATATATAGAATTATTGTGATATAAAAGGAATCACATCACATCGAGGAGGCGGTAGTCCACACATCCACGAACAATCTTATCACTTTTTCAGAGTGTGGAAGGGTAATAAATAAAATGATATATTTTATTTAAATAAAGTTAATTATTTCATTAATATAATTTATATGTTATTCATTTCATATATGTTTAATAAAAACCATCCTTAATATATTTCATGTAATGTGTGAACGTATCACATCGCTTTGAGGAGGCGATAGTCCACACGTTCCCAAACGATGTTATTATATTTTCACAAAATGGTTGAAATAAAGGTATGTTTTATATTAAAATTACAGAAGAATAAAAAAATTATTATAATATATATCGTATATAAACAATTTTTCCATCATAATTCCCAACCATGAAAGGAGGTAAATAAAAAATGAACGACATCATTCCGTGAGGCAGTAGTTTTTCTTACACGGATAGTAAGTTCATTACACATTTAATGAGAGTGTGTAAAGGTGTCGGTACAACCCTCAACATAAAAAAACATATCTATATATTTAGGATGATTTTTTATCATATAATCATGGAATAATAAGAAATTAAGGGCTGTAGAAATAAATAAAACATAAATGCACATTGAAGAGTGTTACCTCTTTTTCGGGTAACACCTTCTAGTTTACAACAAAGGTACCCATGGTTGGATTTTTTTCCAAAGTGAGGAATATATATTTATAGTAGGGATTTTGGGAGATTATTTGGGATGATTTTTGGTGATTCAAAGTGGATTTAGTGGTGTGATGAAGGGGAAAAGTGAATGCTTTTATAATAGAGGAGGAGTGGTATTCTTGTAAATACCAAAATATATACACTATTGGGAGGTCTGTCTTACCTAATGTGCTCAATAAATTGGAAAATAATGGGTTAAATTGAATTTATAGTCTATAAAATACCACAAACACACAATAATAAGTTTATTTGTATAATTTTGTTGCTTAGCTTCTATGTTTCACCCCTTTTACCATTTTTTTTAAAGAAAATAGTTTTCTAAACTGTGTAATTTAACCATTAAGACTAAAGTAAAGTAATATTTAGAAGAAAATATATTCCCACATAATTATAAATATTATATAAAATTTAAAAAATAAAAATCCCATGTGTGTTGAAAATTAATTATAAAACAAGCGCATGTAACGTGCAAAAACACTACTTTAACTCGGACCGTGCTAACAATATTTTTACTATCTATGGGTCAATATGTTAATTATAAAGAACAATTAGTCAATTAATGTAACATATTTTATATTTATTAACACTTCAAATTTACTTTGAATATTATAGGATCTTTATTAATTTTTAATCATTTAATACAATATTTTTTATTGTAAAATAACATTAATGTTAATTTTAACATTATTTATTTAATTTTAATTTAAAAATATCAACAAAAAATGGAATTAAAATATATTAAGTTCCCATTAATTTAGAATGATATATTCATATACAAAAATAATGTCAAACAGTAATTCATTAACTTTAATGTTTTTAAGATCATTTATCTTATTTAATTATTATCTAAATAATCCATGTGTTAGTGTTTATTGAGCGTTTAATGTAATTATATCATCATTAAAAATTAATGTTAAATTATAATTATAAAAAATAATTTACCTTTCAAAAATAGTTTTATAATAGAAACTATGTTGATTCATCCAAACTCTAATGCTTTATAAATGTTAAAGGTAAGGATAGTTCCTTTTTTATGTTTTTCCTTACTTAACTTATTATATGGGTCAATTTCTTGAACACGTGTCCCACTAACTAATAAAATTAGAACGAAGGGGGAATATGTTCTAACTATTTTTAGAAAATAAATTTTTTAAAATCATCAAGGTCATGTTGTCTCTTATGATTAAGGTTTAGTCCCCTGTTAGGCTTAATTTTACCTTAATGGCTATAATTAATTTTAATTACATTCACTAATATTTTTTCTCAAAAACCATGTTGATTTTATTAGAAATTATAATTTATTATGTTTCCAAATATTTAATATGTTTTTCAAATTTCAAATCAAATAAGGGGCATAAATTAAATGAAATGTAATCCTATAGATGAGACAACAGAGCAGGTTTTTAAAGTAAAAATGTTTAAAAGTTTGAGATGTTTTTATATCCAATTTCAAAGTGAAATTAATTAAAATGAGATAAATTATATTAATTGATATAAAAATTATATAATTAAATTTTAAAACCAACTAAAAATATAATTTAACCTTATTAAAAAAATAGATAAAAAAGAAGTTTGGAATTAAAATTCAGTATTTTTCACTATTCATCAAAAAATCTAATATTTCAAAAAAATACCAAAACATTTACTCTAACCTAATATTAACATTACTATTTGAAATATTAATATTAATTTTACATATAAAATTATTAAAATTTAAAAAAAATATTTAAAATAGGTTCTCCATTAAAAGGCAGTAAAACTGAGTCTTGTGTGTAACGCAAGCTAACTTGGTATTGTCTGTAGCGTAATCTTAACATGGTGTTATCTATAATGAAATGTAGAAACAAAATTAATGTTAATATAAAATTAAAATACTATAATGTATTAGTTTGTTACATTATCCCAACCTTATCAAACCCCATCCTTGTAATTAAAACTTGATCTCGGTAATCTAGGACTTGATATTTAAAAATACTATTGTTGAAAAACCCCACATTGTAAATAGGGTTAATAAAACATATTTTTTTTATGATTTAATTTATCTAATGCACACATCATCGTGGAGATGCGTGATTTTGGCCCCATGTTCCTTCTTTCCAAAGGTGGGCAACATTCATCACTTCTTCAGAGATGTCTTCTCCATGATCAAAATGGGATGATGGGATGTTGGTACCTCCTTACATGAATTCCTCTTCATAATTTGTCACCTTTTATGGGTATCCCTCAAATATTTGAGTCATTTTCCATGAACCTCATTCCCAGTTCCATCTCTTTATGGACTCTAGTTAATTACGTTGCTTTTTTCTAGAAGTTCCAAGGGGTATTCACAGGGAAGAAACCTTTAGTCATAGTAGATAGTAACATCAGGTGTGGTGGGGAATCTCTAAATGTTTGAACATTGGTCACACATATTCTTCCCTAAAATAGGGCTTCTCAAGGGTGAGGAACCCTAAGTAATCCTATATCAGTCGTAGGGTATCTTATGTCAGAGGCACATCTCTGAAGTTTTCCTCAGTTTTCCATTTTTCAAATAGGTTTTGTTGTGAGTTTAACATCTAGCATAGATGATTACACCAAAGGTGTGTCTTCTAAGGTTTTTCCTTAGAATCTCATTTTTGACATGTGGTGTGCCACAATTTTAATGTATTGTACATGTGGAAGGGGCTGATCAGAACACTTATAAAGGTGGATTAGATATGTGCATCCCTAGGAGGAAGAACCTTGGTGGTTTCCCAGATTTATGGATCAAAGCATCATATAAAGGTGGACTCGGGGTGGTGAATCTCATGAAGAGAAGGTTTTACACCATGAAAGATGATCTAGACACCACTAAGGGCAGATCAGGGAGGTGGACCCCAAAGAGGGGGCCTATATGGTTTACCATTGGTTGGGACTAAGCCTCAGGGAGGATTCATATGTATTCAGTATAGAATATAGGGATAAAAACCCATGTATTTCGAAGGGGTGATTTGGGGATTACACATGGTTAGCTTCCCTTCACAAGAGGATAACTCTTGGTTGAATGTGTTTAGAATGTGCAGGGATTATACATGATTACTTCTTGGGTGGTTGGATCATAACACCTTAGGGGGTGGATCCAGGGATATGTGTTCCAAAAAGGGAAGATGTCGCATCAAGAGGGTACTTCCCAAGGAGGGAGAACTATAGTCTACCATTGGTTGGGATTGAACCTCAAAGAGGATTCCTATATAACTGAAAGGGATCAAAACCCACATAGTTTGGCTCATGTAGTTTAATGTCATGTAGGATGAATGAACCATTGTGAAATAGATGAAACAAATGTATTTTGGGGAGTAATGGGATTGAACCTTGAAGAGGATTCCTCTATACCCTATTTAGAAGGAAGGGATCAAAGTCCACATTGTCTATGATGGAGGTAGAGAATCAGGATGTACACAAGGACAAAGACCTGGATATGTTCCATGGGCATACATATGGTTAGAAACCTAGTGAAAATGTCATGGACACTATTACTCTAATCCAGCATGAGTCATTCTCGGTGTGATAAATAAGAGGTAGTAGTGGACCTGATGGTCGTGTCATGAAAGATGTGTCAGTGAGGGATGGTGTGTGGATTACACATGCCCAGTGGACCAGGGATATGGATATTGGAGATTACGCATGGAAGATGTATGGGTGTTGCTAAGGAGAGGAAATGGTGGATGGGTTTTAAGCATGGAAGTTTATCGAGTGTTGATAGGGAGAATCCATGGTGGATGGGACTTACGCGTGGAAGTTGCTTGGGTGCCGCTACATAGTGGCAATGGTGGATGGGGTTTATGCATGGAATCTGGACGAGTGTTGCTCGGGAGCAGAAATGGTGGCTTGGGATTATGTGTGGAAGCTATTCGGGTGCCTCTAAGGGGCGGTAATGGTGGATGGGGTTTATGCATGGAAGTTGTGAAGGTTCTACTCAATAGAACCAATGGAGGATGGGGATTATGCATGGAAGCTGGTCGGGTTATGCTATTGAGAGAAAATAGTGAATGTGGATTATGCATGGAAGCTACTCAAGTGTCTTTCTCATGTCAGTCCATGAGGTCATCTCGACATGGTGATTGATCAAGGGAAAATAGTTTGTGTCTTCCCATTAAGAGGAAACCCATAGTGATTGATTGATATTCGTCTCATGATGAGGTTTATTATGCATGATGTGTAAGGAATCCTATTCTTGAATGATAGGGTATGTTTCAGTTTAAATTCATGTAGTAAGGATTGTTGGCATATTATGCTTGATGAATAAGGAATCTATTGTTTGGAACAAAAGGCATACTATGTTCATCATATAGGGTATACTACAGTTTATAGTCATGTATTGAGGAATTCTAGGAATAAGATGCCTAACAATGACTTGTTTTGGGACTTACGCAAGAGCATCCCTTTTTGGTTCAACCCAAAATAGGCACCAAGTGATGAGGTTCGAGGAGTTTTTTGAGGAATTTCTTAACTCAAGGTACTCAAGGATTCCAAGATGAGGATATCAACTCTCTACATAGGAAAGTGACCAAGAGGAGAAGGCTCGACTCAAGTAGTTTCATGGATTATAGAGGAGTATCTTGAATCAAGGTTTTCTTGGCATGGATATTGGGAATGCATAGGGGTGCAGTAGAAAATGGGGTCGACCCAGCCCAAAAAGTTCGTAGTGAAACTCTCGATTTTTCATGGGGGTTAGTGACAATAGTGAAGACAGTGTCCTGGAGGGATGGGACTGCATCTCGGCGTCGATCTCAAGTGGGGGTTTGGGGGATCATCACCCATAGTATGGTCCATTGGAAGTGAAGGTAAGAGCTTTGTGAAGGATAGGGCTTCACCTAGGATGGATCTTCACAAAGGATAGGGCTTCTCGAAGGATGGTTCTTTGTGAAGGATGGATATTCACATGGGATAAGCCTTCACATAGGATGGGACTTTGTGAAGGGTAGGGATTCATGAAGGATGGGGATTTGTGAAGGATGGGGATTCATAAAGGATGGGTCTTCATAGAGAATGGGACCCATACCTTAGCATAGAGTTTATTAGAAGAGTGATCTAAGAAGGCTTAATGCTTCATAGATCCTCAAGAAACCCAAATGGGATCCTTACTTTATGATGGGTGGAGGCATTCGTGAAGGGAATACCTAACATAGGTAGGGAAAATCCATTTTTTCAATGGATTTCAGTGCTCAAGAGCACTGTGAAATGGGAGATCGGTAGTCGAAATGGTAGTGTGACCATACCTTTGAGGTGGAGGGAAGATGTATATTTATAGGTAATGTGGATCACGATTCTTGCAGGGAATGCCACAAAGGAAAAGAACACCAGGAAGAAAATACATTCACCTGACCACAGAGGTAAAAAGGGAATCATGGATAAAATACATTCCCATGGCTGCGGAGGGAATAAAAGAGCCACGTAGAAAATATTTTTGTGAAGCTACAAAGGGGAAATGGTTCCATGAAACAAATACGTTCTTGTGACCATAGAGAGAAAAAGGGTGCTGCTATGAAAATATTTTCACGTGGCCATAGAGGGATCTCCATGAATCGTGTTTCTCTGAAGCATGTCAAGAGGTAAAAATGATGCCGTAAAGGAAAAAAATGACACCGTGAAGAGGTGGGGCTCTGTCGGACTCATGAAGCCATCTGTCTAAGACATTCTCACCTCCATGAACTGTTTTTTCATTCTTACTTAAAAAACCATAACTTCTAATCCGTAACTTTGTTCGGGCTCTACGAATAGTAAAATCAAATGTTGTAGAATGGGATAATCTCCTAGATCATGTATAGAAGCATTAAATGCACCCTTTGGATGCATTTTCTGGTGCCAAAAACATCTTATTAATAAGAGGGAAAGAAAAATTTGAAGTTAATCATAAACCTGAGATTTATAATAGAAGAGTGTTAGTGGAAATATGGATGTGGAGAAAAAATTAAACTATCATGTTCTGATGAAAGGTGATAGAGAAAATGTTCAACTAAAATTTGATGACCATAAAGTCATAAACTAAATTTATGAAAACTGTCTTTGATATCATAAAAAATGATGATAATAGGACACCATTTTTGTTTCAAGAACCTTTTCCTAGTGTAAAGTAATTATTTAAATATATATGAATATAAGAAGATATATATACTTGATATGTTTCTAATTTATTAATATAATCTTATCATTTGGTTTTTCCTTGAAATATTTCTAATTTATCTCTTAGAACATGTTGCATCATATGGTGAAGTACTACATAAATCTCTAAAACATTGTACAATGTTCAGCATAAACCATTTTACAAATGGTTAACCTTATGAACCATACATGTATAATGATCCAAAACAATAGAATCAATTCTAAGGAAATTAGTAGTATCTAATTTACTTTGTCTATATCATCATTTAATAATCCAAACATAATTGTCTCAGCATTAGGAATATATTATGTGATGAATTTTCCTCAACCACATGTTTTCCAAAAAAAATAACTTTCTTTTAAATCACTTTTCTTGGTACCATAAAACATATGATCTCAAATATTATATGAAATAGTACTAAAGTGAAATCCATATACGTTTCATAACTCTATTAACTAATAAATTATTAATAAAATACTAAAATAACATAATTCTTTAATTTGAATAGAAGAACATTAATCATTTTACTTTGGTTGTATCAATAACCTATGATTTACTTTGATCCATTAGAATTTTCTAGGGTATATTTTCTTGGATCTTGGGGAATTAATTTGAATAGTTCCCCATACCCTTATATTTGAAGCATTAAATATTAGAAAATTATTTATTTCCCTTGAAATACTAGGAATTGTGGACATTTTTTCTACCCTTGAGGAAAACTCCATTGCCTTTTAAGAATGTACTGAGGTGTTTCCTTCCACAAGTATCACATGTTAGAAAATCCTTATTTCCCTGTTTCCATTTATCCATATTTTTATCTATTTTCCTATTCTTATCTTTCTTCCCTTCTATTCCATAAGACTTGTACAATTCTTTCTTCATCTTGATGGAACAAAAAACTATTTCATCATATAATTAAAATGTTTGAGAAACTAGTTCCATTTCAGATACGTGGCATAATCCCTTAAATTAAATAGTCAATCTTGAATTTTATGATGCATATAAAATCTAAAGAATACATTGATAACCTTATAAATATAGATTCATAATTTGTGATAATTTCATCCTCCTTTTTCTTCAATATATAGAACTTTCTCTCCATCTCAATTTTTTTCTCACAAGGTAAGTATTCATCGAATAATGTCTCCACCAAATATTAATACTCCATGAGTTCTATATCATCTTCCTATCTAGTTTTTTGATCAATGAACACCATTTATCAGTATTTTCTTCTAGCTAATGCATTGAATGTGCGTCCTTTTCCATTTTATCACATCTTAATGCTGCAAATTTATTTCCAAATAATTAATTCATTGCTCAACTGAAATTGAAAAACTAGTCTCACTAAATGATGTTGGAATATGAAACATAAAGTGATCCAACATAAGAGAGTTTCATTGTGGGATAGGTTCCTCCATCTAGTAAAAGTTATGTTTCATAATCTGACTAAGTAGTTAAAATGTATTCATAACTTATATTAGTTCTAATACCAGCTATATCAGCTTCCTCAGAAGGGGAACCTCTACATTGTCCAAGATTATTGATACATTTTTCCTCCTGGGTTCCATATCTAAATAATGGAATATAAATGATTAGATCCTATCACTATGAAACACAATGTATAATCCCAAAATTAGTGTGATAATTAACATAAATTGAAAAATTCATGCATATATAGTCTTGTAATTATAAAAAATGTTACATTTGGATGTTCTTTTATACTTATCCTCAAAGTATAATGTAGGGTTTTAATTTTTAATATATTTTTTCTAAATCTAGTTTCCATGTTTTCTATTAATCTTCGTTTTAATTCCAATTATAGCACCTCAAACCTAGAAGCTTGGATCTGGTGCATTACTTTATTAAATTGGCATGATTAAAAGGAATCAAATCTTAAAGGTCTGATCAGTTTAGTCATTTTGGAAAACCATATTACATATATGAAACTAATTTTTCATTGGGGATATAAATCATTTTATAGAAAAATTAAAATCTCATAATCCTTGAAAATAATTCAAATGATCCCTCTTCATAACCTAGGGAAAGGATACATAATATGGGTGAGTTAAAATTCTCAGTAAGGGTAAATATAGTAGAAGTAATAAAGAATCAATAAGAATAAACAATATGGAAAGGTAAAATAAACTAGACACACTTCCCATTTAGATAAATGGATAAGTAATAATCAATATACAAGTTAGATAACTAAAACACATGAAATTTAATCAATAATATGATAATAAATCATTACCATGGAATTTCTAAGTAATTTATTAATCACATGGAATAACAACAAATAAATTAATAATGAAGGAATTAATAATAATGGATATCTAAAACATACATAGAGTATTCATGTTAAGAATATAATATTGTCAAGGATTCATGAGAAGAATATATTACTGTCAAGGATTCATGAAATGAATCTAATAAATGGGTAAGGCCTCATATGAAACCATATATATTTTGTCTAATGAAACCTACTGATGCATTAAGGGGATATAGTGGGACCCACTAGTCCCATAAAAAATCCAATGCATTTCTCATATATTGATTAATCAATTTAAATCATGAATAGTGTTCCTTATAAAATATCAATATTGATTAAAGGATAAGGATTTATCAATATTTCCCCAATAAATCATACAACATTCAAAGTAGGAACCACATGTAAAAATTATATACAATTTAGGAAATAATCATATCCATGAAAAATAAAGTGGATGATTAGGGGAAATTAATGTCCAGTGATCACCACAAAGTGAATAACTCAATAAATAGTTGATGACTATGAAAAATAGTTCAAGGAATTGAATATCAATACTATACTTGGTAAAAATAATAATATTCCATCCAGAGGGATAATAAGGATTGTATCAATACAAAATATACCCAGAGAGAATATGTATAAAAAATTATTATTGATGTTGATTAATGTAAATATTGTTAAATTATCTTTAAAAATGTTTAGGAAAATAATCGTTAAGCATTCTAAAGTTTCCAATAGTACTTTGAAAAAATTGAATCATTAACCCCATGAAGGGATTAAATTAAATGAAAGTTATTAATACCATGAATATAATACAATTCATGATATAATATATCAAAAGGGTTTGTAGATAGACTAAAAAAAATAAGTAAGCATTGAATATGACATTTTATCTCCTATATGTAAAAATGGAAATGAAAATACCTTACCTTGATTCTGATTTGTCATATGTGTCATTATATTCCTAAATAATAAACTTATGTTAATTATTTACTTTATTAAAACCCTTTTTCAGGTTTATTTTTACTTTTAGTTTACTTATTATAATGTTTTACACAACCATTAAAACAATTATGTTTTTGTCTCGTGTTTTGAACAAATTTGTTTCATGTGTTAAAAATTACTTTAGTAGATCAACTATGGTTAAAGGGGTCATTATATAAACATATAAAGAATAATAATCATGAAATAATTATCATATTTATACAACAATTTCACTTTTAAAATCAACCATGAAATATGGTTATGAAAAATGAACCAATGTTACAATCGTGGAGATGGTAGGTCATACGTACGCATTAGTAACATTGCAATTTTTCAATGATAGTTATAGAAATAAGGTAATTAAAATTTATCTTTTCCAAATTGAATGCATAATGTTATCTGTTATATAAAAATTAAATAATAATTAATTCATAATAAATATCATATATATAATATTGAAACAATTTTTCCATCATAATTCCCAACCATGAAAGTTGGTAAAGGAAAAAATGAACATCATCGTTTCATGAGGTGGTAGTTCATTGTACCCGAATAGTAAGTTTATTACCCTTTTTATGGGAGTGTTTTTAGGTGTATGTTGAACCCTTAAAATAAAATCATCTATGTATATTTATGATTATTGTGCTATTATATAATCAGGGAATAATAATAAATTAATGGGTGGAGAAACAAATAAAATATAAATGCACATTGAAGAATGTTACCTATTTTTTGGGTAACTCTTTTTAGTTTTCTCCAAATGATTCCTAGGATGGATTTTTAAAAAAATAGAGGACTATATGATTATGTTAAGGATTTTGGGATTTTATTTGGGTATATTTTGGGTGCTCCAAGGTGTATTGAGAGGTTTGAGAAAGGGGATGAGTGAATGCCTTTTCATAATTGAAGGGGAGTGGTATTCTTATAAATACCAAAAGGTATACACAATTTGGTGGTATCCCTTATGTCATGTGCTTCATGAATGTAAACATAATCGATTAAAATGAAATTATGGTCGATCCAAACCTCAAACACACAAAAATAAGTGCATTTGTATAATGTTTGTTTTTTCTTAACATCTATGTTTCTCCAATTTTATGATTTTTGTTTTTTTAAAGAAACTGGTTTTATAACATATGTAATTTAACTATTAAGACTAAATTAAAGTGATATTTACTAGAAAATATAGACCCACATAATTAAAATATTATAACTAATTTAAAAATTGAAATATCACGTGTGTTGAAAATTAATTTTAAAACAAGCGCATGTAATGTGCAAAAACATTAATTTAACATGTATCATACAAATTTTTTTTTACTATCTATGGGTCAATATGTTAGTTATAAAAATAAATTGGTAAAGGAATGTACCATATTTTATATTAATTATCACTTAAAATTTACTTGTTTGAATATAGTATTTTTATTAATATTAAATTGTTAAATAAAATATCATTTATTGTAAAATAATATTAATTTTAGTTTAGAAATTATTAAGTTAATTTTATTTTAAAAATATCAAAACATTATTTTAATTAAAATATATTAATTTCACATATTTGTAAAGTTATATATACAAATAAAAAAATGGAAAAAATAATTCATTAATTTTTTAGTACTTGTAATGTTTATAGAATCATTTATCTTATTTAATTTTTAACTAAATAATCCATGCATTAGGGTTTATTAAGCGATTAATGTAATTATATCATCTCTAAAAATTAATTTCAAATTAATATGGTAAAAAAATTACCTTTAAAAATAATTTTTATATCTGAAAATATATAGCTTCTTCTGTACTTTAAATCTTTATAAATGTTAATGGTAAGGAAGGTTCATTTTTTGTATTTTTCCATAATTAACTTATTATATGGGTCACTTTCCTGAACATGTGTCCCAATTACTTATAAAATTTGAGAAAATTAAGGATATGGTCATAGTATTATCATCCAATGGATTTTTCACAAGTGTCTTGGTCATTTTGTCCCTTATGATTAAGGTTTAGTCCCTTGTTAACCTTAATTTTACCTTAGCTGCTGTAATTAATTTCAATTACATTCATGAATATTTTTGATAAAAAATTAATTTGAACTTATTATAAAATATAAATTATTATGATTCCAAATATGGAAGAAATGTTTTAAAATTCCAATCATATTAGTGGCAGAAATTAATTTAAATTTAATCCCACATATGGGATAAAAATGAGTTATTAAAATAAAATTGTTCAAAAGTTTGAGATGTTTTTATATCAAATTTAAAAGTGAAATTGATTATAATGATCTATATTGTAATAAATAATATAAATTTGATCTAATTAAACTGCAAAACTAGTCACAAAAATAATTTATCCTTATAAATAAATTAGACAAAAAAAAAATTTTGAATTAAAGTTCACTATTTTTCATTATTCATCAAAAAATGAAATATTTTAGAAAAATTACCAAAATACTATATAACCTAATTTTCAAATTTTTATTTAAAAATTTGTTTTTGTTTAGATATATAAAATTTATAAAAGTTTCAAAATTTATATTTAAAATAGGTTTCCCATTAAAAGGCTGTAAAACTCGGTCTTGCATGTAATGAAAGCTAACCCAGTGGTGTGTGTAGTGTAAGATAAACATGGTGTTGTGTATAAAGAAAGAAGGAAAATAATCTAATTTCTTGGGGTGTTACATCCAATATCCAAGAACCCATATAGAATGGCCACTGTTGAACATCTGGAGTTGAAGAAGAAACTTTAGGAGAATCGTGATAAAGGGTTCATATGCCCAAGTGCTTCACTATATGCTAAGAAAACACTCTTTTTTTAGATTAATTATGGATCAATTCACCTTTAAATTTATTATCATGAGATCAAAAAGATTATTGTAAAGAAAAAGTATCCACTTCCATGCATTCATGACTTGTTTGATCAGCTACATGGATCCCAGTACTTTGATAAGGTGGATATTTTCTCTGGATATTATCATATAATATAGAAGAATCATGATATCCCCATGACTATTTTTCATAAAATTTATGGGGAATTATAGTTCATAGTGATTCCATTTTTCCTCAGTAATTCTCTAATAATCTTCTTGGACTTAATGGATAGAGTCTTTATGGAATATAAAAAAAATTATTATAGTCTTTATAGACAATATTTATATATACTAAAAAAGAAAGGATGAACATGAGGACCATTTTTATGTTGTACTAAATACCATGTTAAAGTAAATTTTTTATGTGATGTGTAGTAAATGTGGGTTTGGGATGGGGAAAGTAACATTCCTAGGGCATGTTATCACTAACAAAGGGGTAATCTATGGATTCATTTAAAATGGAGAAAATTGAGGGATGGTCCAGACAATATATGTGATAGAGATCCATAGTTTCCTTGGATTAGATATGTACTATCATCAATTTCCCAAAAACTTATCATGAATTTTAATCACACTAACCAAGATAACTCGGAAGGGAATGAAGATTGTCTCGACTAATGATTGTGAGGTTAGAATTAAAGTGTTAACAAAGAGGATAATCACCACACCTAATCTCACATAACCCACTGGTGGTGAAGTATTTGTGATCTACAGTGATGATTCTAAAAAATACTTGTCTTGTTTACTCAGTCATAATGATAAAGTGATAGACTACACCTCCTGAAAATTGAAGATTCGTGAGAAGAACTACCCAACTCATTATTTGAAATTATCTTTAGTGGACTTAACATTAATTATTTGGTGATATATCCATATGGGGTTAAGTGTGAAAAAATATAGATCATAAAGCCTCAATTATATATTCACAAAAAATGAGCTCAATATTCAACAATGAAGCTCGTTAAATATGATCCAAGATTATGACTGTTCAATCCATTTCCATCTCGAGATGGTGAACAATGTGGCAGATGCTTTGTGTAGAAATAATGTGGATTGAAAGGGATCTGATATTCATATACATACAAAGGATGAAAAAGGGAATAATAAAAGGATAACCATCCCACCTTTCTCAAATAACTTCTCAACAACCCATTATCTAGAGTGTCATGGAGGCCGAAAAATATTATGTGGTTATATAAAAAAAGGTAGTGAATATTATGGATTTTAAATTTTCTAAAGATGGATTTATAAGGTTTTTAACTCAGATATGTGTCCCATAAAATCTAATACCAAATATAAAAATTATATATGATGTGCATAGCTCACCCATATCTATTCAACCATGAATAAATAATATGTGTAGAGATCTGAAGGAAAAATTATAGTGGGATAACATGAAGAGGGAAATTGTAGACTTTATATCCTAATTATCTATATGTCAAAAAGTTATGACAGAATGAAATAAGTGTAAGGTTCTAAATTAACCATTCCCATAACACTATGAAAATGGGAAAATATAACCATTGATATGTTTTCACAATTCCCCATGATATCTAAAGGCAATAACATCATATGGGTGGTAGTAGACCACCATAAAAATTCACCGCATTTCACTGCTATCAAGGAAGATTTCTATGTTGAACAAAAATCTAAGATGTACATAATGTAAGTGGTAAGACTACATGGAGTGACAATCTTTATTTTATATGATAAATATCTGAGGTTTACCTCAAGGTTCTGTAGAAGTCTTAAGTAAACATTGGATACCGAGCTAAGTTTTAGTAATTTTTATCACTCTCAAATGGATGGTCAGTATGAAAGAACCATTAAAACACTAATGTATATACTTTCATCTTGTTAAATGTATTTCAAATGATGTAGGGATAAACAACTTACCCTTTTGGAGTTATATAATAACAACATTTTCTATTCTAGAATTCAAATGGATCCTTATGAGGATCTGTATGGGAATATTTTTCAGAATCCAACATGTTTGGATGATATTAGAGAGAGAAGGATTACATGACCTAAACTTATCCATGAGATTCTAGTGAAGGTTAAAAACATTAAAATTCATATTAAATCTATAAAAATTGATTATAAATGCTATGTATAAAATCATTAATGAGGCCTAATTTTTGAGGTCAAAGATAAGGTGTTACTTTTTATATCTCGATGAAAGAATTTCATGAGGTATGGGAAGAAGGGAAACCTTATCCTAATATAAATCAGCTTATTTGAGATCCTTTATTATATTGGTGTTGTGTTCTATTGAATATAACTCACACATAACCTTTCTCAAGTATATAGTGTTTTCCATGTATCCCTCTTGAGGATATACATACCATACCCCTTAAATGTACTAAATCAAGATGTGATGCCTTTGGAGAATGATATTTCATACGATATGTAGTCAGTGAAGATCACAGATCGTAGATATAATGGTTTATGAAATAGGAAAACTAACCTAGTCAATGTTCAATGGTGGAACTACAAGTTTGAGGAGGCAACATGGGATCCAGATAAAGCAATGAGATAGAAGTACACTTATCAATTTTAGTGTATGAAATGAAATATATAGGGTAAAATTTATAAATGGAAAATATTTTAATGACAAGAATTTTTATAAATGACATTAAATTTTAAATAAATAAATTCATTATTAAGTAATTTAGTTATAGAAAAAACTCAATAATTTATCTATTTAGGATTATTATAAAATATATTTTTTTATATTTAAAAAATGGTTTTGTATCATATATTTTGATAATATCGTTGTTGATAATGACCATTATGGTTAGTATATATTAAGGGTCTTGATAAAATCCAATGGGCACAGAAAAAAGAGGCGATGACCTCAACCAGTAGGATCATTCCTTATGAATCTTATTTATCGATGTTTCCATGATTGATGAAATCACTTGTATTTCCCCTGGAACAATACCAATCCAACATCAAATATAGAAATCATGAGAAAAACATTTACTTGAAAATATCAAGATTATTGAGATCATGATCCATTTTAAGACTCATTTTTTAGACCAGGTGGAATTCTAAGAGAATTGGAACTCTTCTCTTGGTGGATGGTCCAAATTTTAAATAGAGATGTAGAATATAATAATGATAGTAGGAACATGTAAAATTGATGTTTTTGGATGCAGCAAATGGATATAGATGTGTCTTGAAGTCTCAGATGAGTTTCAGAAGCATCGGGCTCCGAAAACTCAGTTTCTGGGGAAGATAACAGGGGCACATAGTCATTTTAAACCATGTGGCCCCGTATGAGAAATAGTTTTTCCTTATAAAGAGAATTGTATTGTTTTTTAAATATTAAAAGGAGGGGTGCACATACATTATGATTTTTTCTGAAAATTACAGATGTAGGCAAATGTGATACACATTATTTTCCAAACCATGTGCCTATATCCCACATCGTTAGTTTCACTTAACCATGTGGTTGGCGCGTGGTTTTCTCAAACCTTGTGAAAAACCAATGAATTTTGTTGATCTTGGGAAGTGTGATATACATTGTTGTTTTATGGGTATCCAAACCATGAGGCATAATCATGCTCCTCATTATAGGTTTAGTGTGTCGTGTTTTTATATTAGGAAAAAATCCAATGTAATTTCAATATTTTCATTTGGGGGATGGTATATTTTGTAAACCGAAATTCATAATTGAATTATGAGAGATTAAAAACTTCAATATATTATTTTAGATGTGGTTCAATGCCCAAGGGGTCCATCAGGTGTTCCATTGTGTTTTAGGAGAGTTTAGCCCAGAAATTTAAGGTTTTGGATGAACTGGTATGGGCACACAGTTTGAGTAAAAATGTGCAGCCCACCAATGAAAACCATGTGGAACCTATAGGTTATAAATAGTAACCCACATGGGATATGAATTGTTTCCAAAATCTTGTGCCTAGATTTCATGATTATTTCCAATTAGAAATTTTTCATGCACTACTCATCATACAGTTTGGCTAACCATGTGGCCAAGACCGTGCAACCCTATCCACTTAAGTAATAGACTTCACATGGTTAGTGAATAGTTTGTAAAACCATGTGGATAAACCATGAACCTCATTAATGTGGTGAAATTCCCATTTTACACCTACTAGATTATTTCTTTTTGTTCCTTCCTTTCTTCTTCCTCTGTGCGTAGTAGATCCTCCTTGTCTTGTTTTTCTCCTCCTCTGGGTATGGAGAGATCTCCCCCATATGGTCTCTGATTCAAGTGTTGGTTGGTGTGTTAGAAGAATCTTAGTAATTCTATGACTCTTTTTCTTCCTATATTTATTAACCTTTTCTCTTTCGGTGCTATTTTTATGCGAGATCATTATCCCTATTTTTAGGGTGGATGTATATTTATTCATTTTCTCTAAAATGGGAACAAATATCATATTTATATAATATTTTTGTGTCATCCTAATAATGTGGTAAGTAGTCTATTTCTTTTACCTTGAGTTTGATCACTTTTATAAATTGTGGCCATGTGTCTCACACCGTACATACCCAGTATCACTTCTAATTTATGTTTTTTTAATTAAATTTATTATACCACATTGTTAGGTATCTTTTACCCCTCATTATGTTTTTAGAGGTCACAATATTATCCCAAACAACCCCATACATCGGGTTTGTTAGATAAGTTGTGTTCAATGTTTTCTACAAATTACATGAGCCACCCCTTTGGGTGTGTTGTTCAATTGTGAATAAAATTTTGATGCTCCCTGCTTTAAAATGCCATCCATTGGGTTTCTTTAGGTATTGTGATGAAATTTTATTACCTACAATGAATTAAATGAATTTTTAATGACAATTACATGTTTTTTTAATAAAACACCTTAATGAGGTGTGTTGTCTTCAATTAGAAAAGGAATTATGTGATATTTATTTCTTAGTTGTCTGATTGAATGTGATGTCCCTATTATTGTGATGTTGTTTAATTGTAAGTAATGATTACTAGTATGGACCCTCTTTTGGTTAATTGATATTAAATAAATAAATATTGAATTCCATGAGTGATACTTGGAAATTCCTTTCAAGGAATTCCAAGGAAGGTCTCATCATACTTGTGATTAGTTTCAATGGTAGATTATTTATACATTGGGGAAGAAAATTGACTACTAGGATGGGATCACTATGCATTATTCTTACCACATCATGTGTTATGTCGGTTCCTTAGGAGAGGCTCCTTGGATGGGATCATTAGAGAAATGGTTGTACCAGGAGGCGAGTGAGACTTGGTCCCCTATGTGAGATACCAAGAATTGGATCAAATTTTGTTGACTCATATTAGGACAGGAGTGAAAATTTTGAGGAAATCCATGGGTCACATTAGATAAAATCTTCTGTAAGTGATCATTATGGTGCTCCTGGTGAGATACATGGGATCTTTGTTAAGGTTCTCCTTGGACGGTCCTAGGATGATGCTTCTTTAAAATTAGTAGTTATATTAATAGAAAAGGCCAATGGTTTATATTTATTATTAAAAGTGTGTGTCACCTTGGCCAAATCACATTATAGGGTTAAATCCATCTCACTACTCTAGTTTTTTATGTTTCCTCTCATTCTAGGGTTCCCCCTGGCGGTGAGCTGGAGGGGGGAGGTTTCACCGGTGCCTTCCCCCTCCCCCATTCATCTCTTCTATCTGTCTCCTCCCCTACTTTACCTCTTATTTAGAATCTCCTTGACTTTGGTAACTCTCTCCCCGGTTGCTTCTTCAGTGCTCCATGGATGGGGTTTTTTCATCTTTTAGGGGGTTTTTGTTCTTCCTAACATTCTTCTTGTGAAAGATCTTTGGGGATGTTTTGAGGGTACCGACAATTCTGTTGAAATCTATGTCCGCTTCAAACATGATCTGACCTAGAGTTCCTCACGCCTCTCCAAGTTGGATCTGGAACAAGTGTAACAAAATGGTTTTTGGTTTCATGGTTCGGCGATCGGCGGTTTTCACTCCTGAGTCATCTTGATCTCATTTTGGATTCTAGTTTCAGTAATGTCGTCATTCGGAACCCTCAGTTGCTCAAATCCCTACTTTAACCCCAAGTTACACTACTCCACTCCCAGTCAGACCTATAGCGGTGGTAACTAAGTGGTTTTTGGGTTGTGGGAATTAGCGGATGATGGTATTCCTTGCGCGAATGTAGTCAATTTTATCATATGAAGACGTTATGTTTATCTTCGTTGATGGTGCCTATCAGCGATTTAACAATGTTATTGAGGTTGTTTTTGGTTTTTTTAAATCTTGTTCAGTGTTTATATATGAAGCTTTATTTTTTTCATTCCTTCAAGTGTTAATTATGTTTGTATCTATTTGGTGATGGTTTTGACCGGGAGTCTCTTGGAGAGGTTTTGTCATTTTTGATGTTCTATGATGATGCTTTTATGGATTCAATGAATTCAATAGAAACATGAATGGTGGTGAAATTTTCGTTGATGGAGAGTTTGAAAGTTGTTGTGTTCTCCTGCAGTTATGGGAGGATGACGACGGTTGTGTGCCATTGCTATTTCAATGAAGGTTTGTTGCGTTTGTCTATGAAAGATAGTTCTGGTTGCGGTGATGTTTTGTGGTGGATTTTCTGATGGTCTGTAGAGATGGTTCTTCTCATCGGTGACGATGGTGTTTTTCTGGTGATGCTCTATGGTGACAAGGATGATTATCAAGGCATTTATGGGGGTTTATGGTGGGCATATTTGATGGTGATATGATGGCCGACACCTTCAGTGTCAGTGAGGGTCTCGAGGTGGTTTGACGACCGAGGCAGTGATGATAGTATGACTGACTGTCTGTTTGTATTTCAAAATTTTAAATTGATGGAGACATTTTTATGGCCCTGATGGAGTTTTGATTTTCATTTTTGGGGAATTTTAATGTTGATTTTTAACTTTGAAAGTGGTATGGCGGGGTTTGTTTATTTTTATGCAGTATTGCTGTGGATCTTTATGTACGGTTCCCACTTACCCAAAAATGGTTTTTATAAAGTAAAAAAAAACATTGAATGTGTAGTAGTCATTGAGGAACCTTATCTGACTTTGTTACTTATTTATTATTTAACATTTTTATTTTACATTAGTATATAGGTGCACTACTTATTTTATATGCAAGAACTGGATTATGATTTGGACACACTTGGTGGTGGCCTATTGAGTATACCTCACACCCTGTCCGGGACACCATTGCACTAGGGTACCCAAATAGACTTCTTTGGTTGCAGGAGCATGAGCCTTGTCATTTTTCTTATTCTGTCATGATTAGAAGTGGTAGTTTTGAGAACATGACCGAGCTAGTACTTAGGATGCTCGTGGAGCTATCCTTCCTATATTTTATTATTTTATTTTATTTTGTACCTTCCTATTGTATTTAAATCCTTATCTTATTCTTTAGTATTATTTTGGACATTAATTCTTTTTTTATATTAGCATTTTCCATATTTACTCAATTGATGTGTTATCTCATACTGCTTGTTATTTAATTTTGTGTCTTCTTCTATTGTCTATTGATTTTATTCTAATTAAAACAATGTGCCTATATGATATCTAGGGTATATTCTCTCCACCATACCACCATTAGACCATAATTTCTAGTCAATATTATCTAGAATATAAGGATCCATTATTTAGGCCTTGTGGCGACCGGTCCAGCTACTGTTTACATAGTCAGTCAGGCCAGGACTTTACAAGAGGGGTCAAAATTACCTTTTTACCTTCCATCCATAAATGGGTTCTACACCATTTTTCTCTTATTTTCCTAATAGGTATGACATATAACAACCCACTCATAACATACATAGACATTAAATCATTTTTTTGGAATACATGATTCATTACATAAACAGACGCCCAAAGACCAAATTAGTTTAGTGCCTTTGGAAACATGGAAATGTAAACGCTGGTAAATGGGTGGACTAAATTTTCTCCCACTAGGTTATCCAAGTCTATCAACCCTCTTATACACATCATACATAAAATATGTCTTCATAAACTAGGTATGGAAACATAAAAAGGGGTTTGTTTAGATGCCCAGTAAGGGTAAAAAAGGGATATTTGTAAGCATAAACATGGACATAAGGGTATGATAATTTGATCATAAAATTGTAAGATCATACCCTATATATCAAAAATCATCAAAATGAATCATTAAATAAAGGTTACAATTTCATAAGGCATTAATCATAAGGGAATCAAGACCATAAGTGGTGAAATCATAAAATTATATTAAGACGTGGAATTGGGGCATACACATAAACATGTTACATCATTTCCTATAAGTCAAAATTCATTTCTAAAAATTATCAAGGAACTTCATGGGGACTAAAAATACTAATAATTACACACGATAATCCCTAGTCATAATCCATTCCTTGTAAGGGAGTAGGTTTCCCTAACTTCCCATCTTCATGGGGACTACACCTACTGGGTGGGACACACCATCATACCGAGTCAAAGTCTTCCCTTGTAAGGGATTGAGTTTCCCCATCATCCCATAGTGAATCAATCTCATCGACTTGATTCCCATTATTATCACATGATATATAAATCATTACCCAATTCATTATAGAGAGATATAGGTCCCACCCATATCATAATTAAATCATACAAACATTTTCCACAAGGTCATAAACAGTTATATCATAACCCATGAAATGAAATGGGTGTCATAAACATGTAATCATATCATAACTTATAGAAAAGAGATAGGTTTCATAATTATTTCATCAAAAAAACACCAGTGAAAAGAAATGGGTTTCAAAATTATATAACTCATGGAAGAGTAACGGGTGTCATAAAAATCATTCCATCAAAACATAAACAATTTAAGAAACAATATGAATGGAATCATTGGATCGTATCCTAGTAAAGTAAAAAATATCAAAATTAATTTCATCTTAGACGGGGAGTTATTTTAAAATATCACATGGAACATTTATTAAGGAAAATATCCTTTTTTTACAAATCCCTCTTCATAAAACCATTTCAAAAATCATTTTCTTAAAATGAAATTTTTAGCATTTCATTTAAAATATTTCTTGAGGAAAATATGATTTATTCTTTAAGATATGAATGAATGGCCTGAAGGCCTTCTTTTTTATTGATTTTCTGATAAACCCACTTTCAAGGGATGAGGGGGAACCCTTACAAGGCATGTAGGCTTAGGAATTACATTTCCCGTAGGCTTAAAGAAATTACATGACCCATTGGTCTTAAGGAAATCATATAGACTATGACCCCTTGAAACTGCTTCTCCCAAGCATCTGCATTGTGATTAGCTCTCCACCTTTGCATGACTATTCATCTAGAATTTCCATGTGCAGAGGTGCATAGGCACGGTACTGATGGCAAATGTCATACCCTCTCATTCTTCCTAAGTCCATTTATCCCTGCTCTGGTGGATGCTCCATACTCTTTCCTGCTCTGGAGCGGTTCCTTGTAGAATCTGTCTGTGCAACTTCAAATCAGGTGACCCTAAAGGCCTTGAGGTGGCATGAAGGCCATGAGGTGGCCCGAAATCCATACTTACCCAAAGGCCTGGGTGGCCCGAAGGCCTTAAAAACTCCAATCCCAAACTGGAGGACCAAGGTGAATAGTTCCGACTGCTACAGTACTGAATAGTACCTGCTACAGTAATTGCTATAGTACTGATACAGTACTGCTACAGTACCCCTGAAATTATGCCTATGCCAGGTTTTGAACCTGAGACTCGAGGATACACATAGAGAGACCTCACCAACTAGGCTGAGTCTCATGTGCAATTCTTTGATATATGATTTTTAAAACATAAAACCTTTTGAAAATAATTTTTACTTGAAAATAACCATGAAAAATTCTAAATAATCTTACAGACATGTTTGAAAACAATTTCCTTGAAAACTTATAAAAGAATCTTGAAATAAATTAAACATAATTTTCTTTAAAAATTATTTGAGTACATATAAATAAATCTTGAAATCATTCAATCCCTTTTCTTTGATTATAACCTTTTAAAAAAATATAAATGAGGTTTTTAAAATCATATCAAGTAGGTTTTGAACATAAATGATTTTTGAAAACCATTTTCTTTTAAAACCACTTCAAATTCCAACAAATCCATAATATAAGGTAAAATATTTTCTTCAAAAATATCCTTCTAAACATATAATTAAATATTCAATGAAATTATGGGCATGATAATGGGTAACTCCGTACATACTGAACATTCCTTTTTGTACCCTACAAGTTTAGAAACGTTCCTTGACCAAAAAATGAAAAAATGATTATTTTCTTAAAACTGTTTTTTAAAAAGGTAAAAATGGGTAAAAATGTCCTTTAAAAATTATAGGTTAATAGTAAAAAAAATTAAAACCTTTTTAGAAAACACTGATATTAATAAATAAAAAAATCCAAAAGGATAAATTATGTTTGATTTCCTAAAAACATTTTCTTAAGTATATTAAGTATAAAAGAGTTTAAAAATAGAAAAATTAAATTTATATAACATTCATATCCATATTCTATAAAAATTTAATAGATTTATTGAGACATTGATCAAAATATTTCTTCAGTTGAAGCATACTCATAAACAATCTCGATAAATGATGAGATTGAAGTTATAAACTATTACCACATTCATAAATATAAATCATTATGGAAAAAATAACATTACATGAATCTTAAAATATCATGAAAATAATTATATTAATGATATAACATGTCTAAAGGTAGTATATACACCTTATAGAAAAATATAGGTGCATAAATGGCATGTGTCTCGAAGAAGGAAAATTGAGACAAAATTACATTACCGATTTGATAACATTTGAAACATAACCCCAAAGAAATAAATATCAACAAAATGGATATTTAAATACCCATAAATATAATTATAATATTAATAAAATACATCCATGGGTAGTATAAACATCACACAAATGAAATGATTGGATAATAAGGCATGTATCTCACAGAAATAAAAAGTGAGAAGAAACCCCCATACCACAATATTGACTCTCTCCATACTCATTCAAAACTGTTGTATAATAAATATAAGTTTATTATAAATATTTTACAGAACCATATTATTATATATAATACCATATATGGATTTATATGACCCTCATATTAATACTTTCGTGTTAATGTTACATTTCTGGTAATATCCACTGTGTTTTTCATATGTGTCTTAATTTGTTATATTTTTGGTCCTCATACTCAAATAATGATATCCAGAATGAAAACCATGATATGAATTTCATTCATATTTTTTATATGTGTATTTTTAAAAATATAGTAAAGATAGAAATACAAAATGTAATACACCATTCATGAAGATGGTAGGACGTACGTACGCATGAACACTATTTCTGTTTAATTATCATATTGAAAGAAATAATATAAATGATCTATATGTGTATATATATATATAGAAATTAAAGAGAATTATTATATCATATATATCATATAATTTCACTAAAACCATCATTAATACCTTCCTTGTATATTTTGAATGAATCACATCACTTTGAAGAGGTAGTAGTCCACACTTCCCCAAACGAATTTATCATATTTACAGAAAATAGAAATCATGAAGGTATTTGTTATATAATAGTTTAATAAGAATAAATAAATCATAAAAATAAAATATTTCATATAAAAACATAGTTTCCATCATAATTACCAACCATGAGAGGTGGTAATGGAAAAAAACAACATTATCTCATGAGGTGGTACTGTGTCATACACAAGAATGGTAAGTTCATTACCCATTAGATGGCATTGTGTATAAGTATATGAAGAACCATTATAATAAAAACATATCAATGTATTGAGGATACATAGGTTATCATATAATCATGTAATAAGAAGATTTTAGGAGTGGATAATGAGAATAAAACTAAAGAGATTGGGGAAGGATGTTACCTCTTACTCAGATAACCACTTTTGGTTTTCCCCAAAGGGCATACTTGGATAGATTTATGCCTAAGGTGAGGTTTATAGTATTATGGGATGAATTTTTATGAGCTATTTGGGTAGATCTTGGTTTATAAAAAGGTTCTTGAGAGTTGTGTAGAAGTGAGAGGGACGAGTTCTATTTTATACTGGAGGAGGAGTTGCATTCTTGTATGTTTTTTGAAAGGGAATTCCAACCACATTATTTAAAGGAAAATTGGATCCCATAATGTATACAATTCTATAAAATTGATTATAGGGTCTAAATATGGATATCTAAAGGCTTTTGGAAAAACATTTAGGTCATTTTGGCCCTTAGGTTTAATATTTAGTCCCTTGTTAAGCTAATTTTCCTTTTATTTATTATAATTACTTTTAATTACATTCACTAATAATTTGGATCAAAAATTAATTTAACATTATTATATATTAAAAATTATTCTTATTAAAATTACGAAATCCATTTTTCCAAATTTCAATCACATAAGTGGCAGAAATAAATTTAAAATTAATCCTGCAAATGGGATTACAATGCGGGTTTTGAAAGTAGAAATGTTCAAAAACTTTATAGGTTTTTATATCTAATTTCAATGTAAATTGATAAAAATAAACTAAATTGTATTAATTTATGTAAAATTGATATAATTATACTTTAATACCAATCATAAATATAATTTATCCATGTCAATAAATTATACTAAAAAGAAGTTTTAAATTAATGTTTTTTATGTTTCACTGTTTATTAAAAACTGAAACTTCATAGAAAAATATCAAAAATTTACCATAATATAATTTTTATATTTATGTTTCAAAAATAAATTTTATTTTTACATATAAAATTTATAAAATATCCAAAATCTATTTTAACATAGGTTCTCCTTTAAAAGGATGTAAAACTACTTTTATAAAAATATAGTTTTTTATGTGTAATATTCGGTTTGTTCCTATCTTATTCCTATAAAATATAGTCTATTAATGTAAAAAAATATTTTATCGAATATATAAAAAATATATTTCAGTAATATAATTAACCAATATTAATTATTTTAATTCATTAGGATAAAATTCCATTGTGAACATAAAAGTAGTTTTTTTAAAAAAATCCCCTTATATTCAATTTGTTCTTATATTCATTTCTAATTAAATTGTAACCAATGAACTAAATCATTTATTTTAATAATTTATTTAGACATATTCAAAATATCTATATTAAAATCTAGGTTATATCATATTATATTAAATAATAATTTTTATAATAATACAGTATTGTTTAGTAAAACTCGGTCTTTCTTGTTACGCAATAATTTGAGGAAAGTTAGTCTTGTGTGTAATGTAAGCTAACATTGGCGTTACATGTAGAGTAAGATAAAATTAATGTTGCATGAAATGCCCGATTAACATGGTTTTGAGTATAAAACAATACAAACAAAGTTCTTTGATATAAAATAAATTGTTTTTGGTGTTGTGTGAAATGAAACATTTACAAAAAAAATTAATTAATTCTAAAATATATATTTCACAAAATATTGGGGTGTTAAATAATACCCCCTTAAAATGAATTTCTACCTTGAAATTTTTCTTAGGATCGATATTTTAATACTTGGAAGTTCCTTTCATAGAAACCCACATCATAAAATAAATGTTAAAACTTCCTTTAAAAAGGAAATTATAGAAACATGAAAGTTACCAAAGTAACTCATAACTAGGTTTCCTCATGGGAGAATATTGATGGCATGTAAAAATATTAACTTAGAGTAAAAGAATGAGTTTTTATTGGGAGTGATTGATATCATCAATAACAAACAATTTAATGATTAATGAAATGTTAAGGGAATCGGAGTCATAAATCTATGATGATTTAAATGGTCACCGATTCAAAAAAAATAAAGGTATCAGGATATCATTTTTTTATAATTTTCCTAAAGTTCAGTGATTATTGTTTTAACCATTAATATAAGGAAATATACTTACTTGATATATTTATATAAACATAATTTCATCTATTGGTTGTGATTTAATCAATTTCTAATTCATTCATATCTTCATTAAATGGATATCCAAATCTTAACTTTGATGACTAATGCACTAAAATACACTTTTGATAGATATTAAGGCCCATAAAAGAGTGAAAAGTGTAACTATTTTTCTCTAACTATTATACAAAGTCAATATGGTTAATAAATTAATCTCTAAACCTAAAGATTAACACTATTGGTTAATAATTAATATTTATTCATCACTATTTAACTAAAAATAATAATTAAAAATTATCCAGGACATCACGTAGGCCAGTGTTCAGTGTGAAACACTAATTATCCTTCAGTCGTGGGTTCAAGACCCACAACCTTTCAGGACATGATGGTTTTTCACTATACATATAGTTTTTCCTTTTATAAAACTACATTGATATAATTTCAAAAATAAATATGATTGAAATACTTAAAATAAGGTTAATCAATGAATATCCTTTTAACCAAGGTTTTTGATACAACCTCAATGCTTAAATAATTCTTATCAAGCTTAACTAAAACATTCCATAAATTTTTAACCTTATAACCCTTTTGAAAGATGAAAATATAAAAAATCATAAATAAATTCATAAAATCATCTTAACATTGATCCCACATATATCACAAATTAGCTATTGGTTGTTACATTCCACTCATTTAAATACCCTCATTATAAATTATCTTAAAACGTGGTAATAACCTGTATTACCGTAAATTATTTTAGAAAACATGCATGCTTTCTTATCCCAAAGATTACTAGATACTTTCCATAAATACAAGAAGTTGTAATCTCTATCCATGATGATATAGACTACCTTTTCAACAAATCCTTAATTGGATCTAAGTTCATTGATACTATCCAATTTACTTTATCCATAACAATCATCTCTTTATCTAAGATAAAAACAATTTTCTCTATATCTTGAACACATTAAGGGTTACCTTACCTTAATCAAAATATTACATTTCCATTAAATATCTTTTTTATTTATTCATTACCATTCAACATATCCTTTTAAATACTTATTGAAAACTAATACTAAAAATTCTTATATATATTAGGATTCACATAACATAATATCTAAATTCCAAAAAATATATACTTCATTCATCCAGATTCATCAAATTATTCCTTGATACATCTTTCATATAATATGAAATATGAATCATGTCGTAAATTTCCTTAACCTCAATCTAATAATGCTTCTTACATTTAATTTTAAAAATACTGGAAGAACAACACATACCTTTCACATGTCATTTGTGGTCTCTTTATCTTCATCAGTATAACCAATACTTATGATCCTTTCCTATTATATTCATGATATTTCCACTTAGGAAATCTATTTTCATCATTCCTATACTTTTGACATCTAAAACATTTCATTTTAACCTTATTCCTTTTAGTTCCTGCTATTGACTAAAACCAGAAATCATAGGGTGACAAACACTTATCATAGATGAAAACCATATAATCATGAAAAATTACATATATGATGTCTAATAATGAAACCTACTTATTTAATTGATGAAAAATTAGGTTTATCCTAGGTTATTCATATTCATATTCAACTTAAATCATTCATGATTTTTTGTAAAGAGTTTTTTAATTCTAAAACCATATCCCTGAGGAGTGTCAAACCAAGAGTGTAGTAAGGCTTTTTTCCATGCAACAGGTTATGCTCAAGTCTGGCCTGACGCAGCTTATCAGAGTTATTACTACTTGGTATATCTATGACAGAACCAGGTCCACTTGTGGTTTCTATAAAAAAATGTATTTATAAAAAAACACACACTTTATCCTTTGCCAAAATTTTAGTACATTTTCATATACATTTCCTTATCTGTAGACTTATCCTTAGAGATGGCTCTAGGAATATCCTTAGAAATATCCCCAGATATCTCACTAAAGTTTTCTCATCAAGTTTCCAAATTTTGACTCAAACTTCACTCTAATACCATCTATAACAACCCAGTCTTGACGTATATAGACATTACATAATTATTATAGAATACTTGATACATTACATAAACATACAGCCAAATGTCATATTACTTTAGTGCCTTTGGAAACATTGAAATGTAAATACTGGTATATGAGTGAACTAAATTATCTCCCAATAGGTTCTCTAAGAATATAACCCCTATTAAAAACATCACACATAAAATATATCTTTATAACCTCAGGAAGGAAACAATAAAATGGGTGATCTCAGACTCTCGGTAAGGGTAAAAAAGGGAGATATGTAATCATAAACATGAGCATAAGGGTATGAGAACAATATCATAGCCTACATATCGAAGATAATAAACATGAATCATGGAATAAAGGATAGAAATGTATAATGCATTTATCATAAGGGAATCAAGAGCATAATTCATGAAATCATAACATAGTAGTAAGACATGGAATTGTGGCATACACATAAACATGTAATATAATTTCTTATAAGTCAAGATGCATTTATCTAACTTATCAGGGAACTTCTGGGGACAAATCTTACTAGAAGGGATACACCACTATCCCCAATCGTATTAATTTACTTTTAAGGGACCGAGTTTCCCCATCTTCCCATAGTTTATCGAGTTTCCCAAACATCCAATAGTGGATCGGGTTTCCCAATCTTCTCATCTTCCTGGGGACTACACCCACTTGGAAGGACACACCATCATCCTCAGTCACAATCCATTACTTATAAGGGATTGGGTTTCCCCATGTTACCATATTGGATCAAGCCCGTTGACTTGATTCCCATCATTACCTAATGAGATGAAAATTATTATCGAATTCATTGGAGGTAGATATAGACCCCACCCATATCATAATGAAATCATACATACATGTTCCATGAGATCATAAAAATTCATATAATAAACCGTGAAATGAAATGGGAATCATAAAAATTTAATAATATCTTATCCTTTAGAAAATATATAGGTTTCATAATCATTTCATTAATGCATAACCTATTAAAAGAAATAGGTTTCAAAATTATATTACCTTTGGAAGATGAAAAGGTGTCATAAACATAATTCCATCAAAACAAAGACCATTAAAGAGTGAATATGAATGGTATTATTGGATCATATCCTACTAAAAAATAAACTATCATAAAGTTTTTCAACTTAGTTGGAGAATGATTTTGAAATATCACATGGAACATTTCTTAAGAAAAATATCATTTCTTTGAAAATCATATTCTATAAAACTATTTCAAAAAACCTTTTATTATAAAGAATGATTGACCATGTCATTTAAAACATTTCTTGAGGAAATTATCATTTATTCTTTGAGATATTTTTTTGAAAACATAAAACATTTTGAAAATCATCTTTACTTTAAAATAACATTGAAAACGTATAACGAACACTGAAAACATTTTTGAAAAACTTTTCCTTGAAAACAAATAAAATAATCTTGAAAAAAATTTAATTTTTTAGGAAAATTATTTGAAAACTTAAAATGAAATATTGAAATCATTGAAATCATTTTCTTTGAACACAAATTTTTTCAGACATATAAAGAAATATTTTAAAATCATTTAAAACACTTTTTGAACATAAATCATTTTTGAAAACCATTTTCTTTGAAACCCAATTTAAATTCAAAAAATTTCCAAAAATATTAGAAGAAAAATTATTTAAAAATATACTTGTAAACATATAAATTATGCTTTAAGGAAATGATTCTCATTATGGTGGGTAAGTCCGTATATACCAAACATTAATTTTTTCACCTTAGAAGTTTAGAAAAGTTCTTCGACCATAAAAAAGAAAGAAGATTATTTTTTAAAAAACCTATTTTGAAAAGTTAAAAATGGGTTAAAATTTCCTTTAAACCTCATTTTTAATATTAAAATATTTTTGAAGTAATTTTTAGAAAACACGGTTTTGGAAGAACACAAATTTCCAACCGAAAGGAGAAATGAAGTCGGATTTTCATAAAAACATTTTCTTAATTATATTAACCTCCAAAGAGTGGAAAATAGAATAATTACATGGATATAAAATGAATATCCAGAGGTTAATAAACTTAATGAGAGTTCTTGAGCTATATATCATAATATTTCATCAATGGAAGCATAATCGTAAACAATCTCGATAAATGATGATATTGAAGCTAAAACCGTTACCAAATTGATAAATTTAAATAATAAAGGAGGTAATAAAATTAGATCACTAAAAGAAGGATATTCATGATATAACATGTCAAAATTTATCATATACACCTCATATAAAAATATAGGTTTATAACATGGCATGCATATAAACAAGGAAAATTGGGATAAATTTACTTTACTGATTTGTTAACTTTTGAAATATAATGCCCATGAAATAAATATCATAAAATGGATATTTAAATACCAATAAATTTATGTATACAAATAATATAATAAATCCTTGTATAGTATACACATCACACAAATGAAATGAGTTGTGAATAAGGCATGTATCATATAGAAATAAAAAGTGAGATGAAACTCTCTTAAATTAAGTCTTGAATCTCTTCATAATCATTAAAAAATCCTATATAATAAATATAATTTTTATTATAAATATTTTACAGAACCATATTATTATATATAATACCATATATTTATTTTTAGTATCCACTTATTAACACCTCCATTTTAAGGTCATGTTTCTGGTAATATTCACTTTGTTTTTCACATGTATCTTAATTTGTTATATTTTTAGTCCTCATATTATATCATGATTTCCATAATGTAAATTGTTATATAAATATAATTTATATTAAATATATATTTATATATAATAATCTATTAAAGATAGAAATATGAAATGGAATGAACCTTTCATTGAGACGGTAGACCATACGTACGTGTGAACACTATTTTATTTAATTATTGTATTGAAAGAAAGAAAGTAAATGAAACAAATGTGTATATATATATATATATAATAAAAAAAATTCTAGTAGAGTTATTATATAATATATATAATATATTTTTACTAAACCCATACATAATACATTCTATGTAGAGTGTGAACAAATCACATTACTTTGAGGAGGCGGTAGTCCACACTTCCCTAAACGAAATTATCATATTTACACAAAATGGAAAGAATGGAGGTATGTGATAAATAGTATACATAGAAGAATAAATATAATATAAAAACATAGTTTCCATCATAATTCATAAACATGATAGGTGGTAAAATAAAAACGAACAACATTGCCTCGTAAGGCGGTGGTGTGTCATACATAATAATTGTAAGTTCGTCGCCCATTATATGTAAGTGTGTGTAAGTGTAGGTCAAAAAATTATAATTAAAACATATTAGTATATTTAGTTTAAATATGGTATCATTTATTCATGGAATAATAAGACATGATGTGGTGGATAATGAAAATAAAACTAAAGAGCATTAGGAAGGATTTTACCTCTAACTTGGTTAACTCCTTTTGGTTTGCACCAAAGGGATTTATTAGATGGTTTTATTCCCAAGTTTAGGCATATAAGTTGGAGATATAGATGTTTAAAATCTATTTTGGTAGATATTTTGGACACAAAGTATCATGAGAGATGTGATGAAGTTGGAGGGGTGAGTTTATTTTTATATTGAAGGAGGAGTGGTATTCTTGTAATTTTTTGGAAAGGGAATTCCACCCACTTTTTTCTATGAAATGTGTCTCCAATAATAGACCAAATTATAGATAAGGGATTATAGGGTCTAAATATGGATATAAAATGTCTTTTTAACAAGTTTTTAGGTAATTTTGGACTTTAAGATTATGGTTTAGTCTCTTGCTAAGCTGATTTTCCTCTTAATTATTGTAATTAATTTTAATTACATTCACAAATATTTTTGGTCAAAAACTAAGTTGAACTTTTTATACATTATAAATTATTATAATTCCAAATATTTAATTAATTCTTCCAATTTCAAATCATATATGTGGAAGAAATTATTTTAGGATTAATCTTGGAAACGGGATGACAATAGAGGTTTTTTAAGTTAAAATGTTCAAATTTTGGCTATGATTATATATCTAATTTCAAAGTAAAATTGATCTAAATGACCTAAATTGTATTAATTTATGTATAATATATATACTTATTTTTTGAAACAAATTATAAATATAATTTAACCATATAAATAAAATAGAGGGAAAACGTAGTTTTGAATTAAAATTCAGTATTTTTCACTACTCATCAAAAAATGAAACATCCCAAAAAAATACAAAAAAAATTCCCAAACCTATTTTTTATGTTTTGATATTAAAAATAAAGTTTTTTTTACATATAAAATTTATAAAAGTTCAAAAATTTATATTTAAAAAAGGTTCTCCATTAAAATCGGGTAAAACTTCTTTTATAAAAATATAGGTTTTTATGTGTTATATTGGGTTTGTTCATATCTTATGCCTAGTAAATATATTTTATGGATGTAAAAAATATTTTATTGAATATATACAATAAATATTTCATTAATATCATTCAAAAATAGTAACTTGTTTAATTGTTTTGGATAAAATTCATCTGTGAACATAAACGTAGTTTTTTAAAAAACATTCCAGTTATATTTAATTTTTTCTTATAATAATTTCTAAATAATTTTTAACCAATTAATCCAACCCTTTATTTTTCATAAGTTATTTAATGTTATTCATAACTTCCAACTTAATTTCTAGGTTATATCTTATTATATTAAATATTATTATTTAAAATAATATATTATTGTTCAGTAAACCTCAGTCTTGCATATTATACAAGCCATCATGGAAAGTCAGTCTTGTGTGTAATGTAAGATAAATTTGTTGTTTAATGAAGATAAATCTAAGAATTATGTTGTTTTATTTCATGATTAACTTGGTGTTGAGTATAACATAATCCATACATAGTGCTTTAATATAAAATAACCTATTTTCAGTGTTGTATGAAATAAAAAATATCGAAAATATTACATTAATTAGAAAAATATATTTCAAAAAATATCTGGTGATTACATTCCACATGTGCACCTCTCTGCCTCCTCATACCAATGTTTTTCTCCCTCATTCTAGGTAAAATTCATGAACTATCGAGTTTTTTGGAAGTGCATCAGTAAGTCTAAGATTCTTCATACTTTCTTTCCTCATTTATTTTGAATTATTTGGTGTTATATTCAAGAAAGCTAATTTTACCAATTTTCAGGGAGTTAGATGATTCTTCATATTTCTATCATTTCGTTTCGAACCAAATCCCGATATAGGATGCATGAAACATACATGGTATAATGTAGATTGTATATGCCTTTTTCCCTCAAAGTGTTATTGTTTATAAATTATGTCATTGCACCATATGCCAGATTCTCCTTACGTTGCTCCTAAAATGTGAAATAAACTAAATTAATTGCCTAAATGGATACCTAGACCCTGCGTTATACCCATTAGTATAGTATGAGGTCAATGGCCTCAACCCAAGCCACCAAATAAGTTTGGCTCAATTTCAATGTTTTTTGTGACCATAGCTTCACATATTCTAAGCCACCCCTATGGGTGAGTTGACTGTACCCTTGCTAGTGAAATGCCCTAATTAATTCAATGTTTAGATAAACCAATTGGTCTTCACTAGTTTTTCATATGATTGGTATTTAGAATCAGTCAAAATTAATAATAATTTGTTTTAATTGGATTATATATTATATAATAACTAATGGAATAAAATAGATTTGTTAATCTACAAGTAACCACACTTAGTCGTACCCAAGATATAATATGTAAATGCTTGACCCTTCCTACGTTAATGTGAAATGAATAATATAATGAAATGACTCGCTAGGTGGGTTGGACATGATGTTTCATACCCCTTAGTCCTTGAATATTCATGATGGACTATTCCAATCGAATTGTATTATTGTATTGTGGCATGTATCTCAACATGGCCTAAGCTTAATTATTAAATGCACTTCATTTATTATTTATAGGCATGGATTCCTTTGTCAAATGTGATTCATGGGAATGATTTATCTTAATAAATGTGATAATTTTTCATGGTATCCTATATTAAATGTGATACTAGGGCATGGAATCCCTTATTAAATATGATACTTAGGCATGACATCCCTTATTAAATGTGATAATTTGGAATTTCGTCCCATATTAAATTTGACACATGGGGATTACATCCCTTATTAAATGTGATACATGGGCATTCCATCCATTATTAAAAGTGATATTTGGTAATGTTGTCCCATATTAAATTTAATACATGGGCATGACATCCCTTATTATTTGTGGGGATGGAGTCCCTTGTTATTTATGGGCATGGCATCTCTTATTATTATGGGAAATGCCTCCCCTTATAAATTTTGATACTCGATCATGAAATCCCTCTTGAATTACGATACTTGGCCCCTGAATCCTCATAATTTATGACATCCAAGCATGGTGTCCCTTATCACACTATGATATTCCCACGACTATCAGGGAAACCTGAGTTACACCTTGAGTCTTGGATAATTTTAGTATCTATATATGTGGCTAGATATGTCACTACATATCTAGTCAACATATATATATACATATATATATGGGGGGGTGGGGGAATTTTCAGAGGTATTCTGACTTAATCTGAAGTCGGTATGGTCGGTTGTGCATCCTTGAGGAACTCGATTCCAACTTGTTTACATTTATTTATTAGTTCCTTATCCATTATACTTGCACAATACTATATTTTATATTCATGGACTGAATATGAATTAGAAACCATTGGTGGTGGCCCATTGATCATATATCACAAAATTTTTGGGATTCCATTTAGTACCAGAACTGACCTTATGGTCACAAGTTCAGGATCATGGATTGTGCTTGCATGATGTTATCCTTCCAGGCTATGGTGATGTACGAGAGCAGATGATTGAGGTGGTGTTTGTGATTTTATTATAGATAGTTGTAAAGTCGGTTATTTATTTATTTATTTTGTCAATTTAGCACTATTTTTAAATAATAACTTCTACATGTATTTTGATATGTGCATTATATGATGTTCATGCAAGATTTAATATCTAGTTATTATTGATTGAATGTTATTAGTGATTATCTTCATCTACTCTATTATTCATCTATATCGTATGTTGTTTTACTACTTATACCATTGTTCCACTCTAATCATGACATTATATTCTCCCCACTATACCACTATCAGACTCTCACTTCTAGTAAGTAGGCTCTAGTTTATGGGGAGGCGTGCTTGAGGCCATGTGACAGACTATCTCAGGGCACTGTTACAGTGGATCCTGAGTCAGGAAATCACAAAGTTGTATCTCAATTTAGCACTATTTTTCCTAATGAGTATGATTTTTATACCATGATTCTACTAATTATCATCTTGCATGCTTGTTTTACATGATCAGTGATGGTTATCCTTGATATACTTGTGACATATATAATTGGATATTAAAGTTTATTCATCAACCTAAATGATTTTTTTCTGTATATTTTGATAGTGTAACATTAACTAACCAATTATGACTTGTCTGAGACAAGGACCACTGGTTTCATGGGATAAATAATTTACATTCATGATTAAATGGGTGCTACTAATAATTTATAAAGTGTATGGGAATTTATAAATTGGGAAGGGTAACCTATATAATTATACTATTATAAATTAATTTGAAATATTTGTGACCAAAAATAAAAACCTGGCTGTAGTTACATGAATTCCAAAGTTAAATTATTAAGGAATTTACTTTTGTAACATGGGAATGGAGATTCATCTAATTAAACTGTGATGTATATAAATATATAAATGATGGATTTCAATTTTTATATAAAATGATTCCTTTTTAAATGAAGAGAAAATTGTGACTTATGAGGATTATTTTCTCTATCACTTGGGCTTGACGACCCATGTGACTAAATTTCTAAATGAACTACTAGACCCATGTAGGTCAACTAGGGACTGTTACTTATGAGATAAACACATTAGGGGTATGCATAAATATTTATGAAATAAAATGTTATGGGTTGAATTTAAATGGGATTCCATTTTTAATTTATAAAGCATTGACTCCAAAATTTTTGAATGGATGTCCATATACAAGAACTTAGATGGTCTTGACATGATCCATGTAGGTCAGGTTTATTTATTATTATATATTAGTACCTAACCCCATGGGGTAAATTTATCATAAGGGGTTAGTTATTTAAGGTAGTTATAAACTCTTATATGGTGTTACATATAAACTTCTGGTGTCATATTCCATGACCACCCCACTTTAAAATGTTAAAAGAAATTTTATCTACTTCTGATATTTTTTGTTTTAAGGTATCAGTAAAATAAAATTACAATTACAACCTAAAGGGTGTTTTCCTCTAGATTTTATCTAAAATTTTCCTTAATTGAAATAGTTGTGAGAAAATAACATATAAATGAAATGGGTTTGAAAGTAAATGATGGAATATTTTTCCAAATGATATATGACATCAGATAAATAAAGTGGTGAGTATAGTGCTTCTAAAATGTTCATTTTTATCCCCTAATTATCAGTCATTTTAAATTTGGTATTAAAATGGTCACCGTATATGTTACATAAAATAAAAAAAAATAGGGGTGTTAATAATAGATAACCCTCATATAAGGTTTAGTTCCAATGATTACATGAGACCAGAACAAGAGTGTTTCACCTAAACTCTAGTTGGTTCCTCCTTCTGTTGCTTAAATTTAAAGAATAGGTGGGAGAGCCTAGTGATCTTTTATGCATGACCATAGTTTTAGGATTGATGATTTATGTTTTATAGAGGGTTTAGCCTATTGAGGTAGTGCACTATGAGGTAATTATAATTAGAAAATGATTTCTTTCATTTGTCTGTCATGTGTTGTCATCTAGGTGCCAGTTTTCTTGAACTTGAATACTAGTATGAAATGACACCCCCTAGGATACAGAATGTTTTCTAGTAATTTGATTATTGATTGGGTATTGCCATATGTGGATACCTAGTGAGTGTTAGCACTTGATGTCTTCATGTTGGAGTTGTGGCCCTTTTAGGTCAATAACCTTTCTTCCTATTTCATCTTTACATTGATTAAAGAGAGTTACAGGGGTGATAAATACTACCTGATGATGGTACTCAAAAGGGATATGGTTCTCTAACTATAGACCATAGGTCTAGGTGGGAGACCTTTATTCCCTTACTTTTTTTATGGACCCTAGTAGATCAGATGGGTTTCATTTGATCAAGTGAAAATAATGAGAGAATTTATCCCAGAGTTTATGTTTTACTTAAAATAAATGATCTAGGGTTTGTGATATTTTGCGACCAGTGCATGAGAAGTGTTCAATTGTTCTATTGTAGGGATTTTGATTCCTGTGTAACAAGGAAGAACCTATAGTTATAGATATCAGAACTGGCTTCGATGGTCATGACTATTTGGTTTCCTGGGCCAAATGAGCCATGATTATGCGTTTGATGCTTTAATTTCTAGAAATGATTCCATGAGGTAGGCGAAAGTTTGATGAATCATGGAATAAGTAGTGTATGATTTTTAAGAGGTGTTCCATGGTAATTTAATGGTTAATGATACTGACATTCCTCATAGAATGATTATATTAGCCTTATTGGTTAATGACTAACAGAAGAGTGATTTGGGTTCAAACTAGGTTGTACATGATAGTACAACCACTTTGAATGATATTTTAGCTTGTGGCAGTTTCACATGGTAACTTCTTAGAAATTAAACATTACTGAATGGCTGGGTGAGACCTAAGGACCATTAGTTGTAAAGGATTGACACATTTATTCAAGGTGACCCAGAGATTTGGGTAAATTAAAATGAATTTCATAGGATGAGGACTAACCTGGAACAAACCGTGTGATGGGACATTTAACCTATTGTTGGACCATGGACCGCATGGTTATGAGACATCGTTTTAGTGATTAGTTTAAGAAAATGATAGCATGTTCAAGGTGAGAGTGGCTTGAGTAATCTATAAAAACCTTTAAATAACATTTAGTGTACTCTCGGTTGAGATACAATCCTGACCCTATCATGACATCATCCTGAGTGCACTAAGAGAGTGTCGACTATATGCCAAGTTATATATCTAATTAGCTTCTCTTTTTTGACAAGCGGCTATATGGGAGTTATGCTTTAGGTGTGGTTTGAAGGTAAACCAAATAATGTGCGGTACACCATTGGATGTTCAAGTTTGGTGACCATCAAGATGTTCTAAAAAGTTATAAACATCATAATGACCATTCTAGGGGAATCGATAATAGGTGATGGGTAATGTTTGTTTCAGCGCTCAGTATGAGCATGTTTTAAGACATGAAAATTTTTATGTAAAGTATGGATAGGCCAAGGGCTATTATGATCAATTTCTATTTTCTAGAGTGATGATGGTAAGGATTCCCCTATAGTGGGGAGCATGATATCAGTCACTGGTGGGAAACCCCGATGAGATAAGGGTCATGGGATGTTCAAACTGATCATTAGATGGTATTTTTATCTCTTTTATGCCATATATATTCACAGACTATATATAAATTAGACACCTTTGGGGATGGTATACTGGGTATATCTCACACTCTATTCGAGAAACTGTTTGTTACCTAAACAAACCTCATGGTTGAAGGTTTAGGATCATAGATTGCACTTCCTTGGTGTTATCTTTCTAGGCTAGGATAGAGTACGAGAGTAAAGGACCGAGTTGTTGCTCATGATGATAATATAGATAGATACCAAGTCTTTAATTTTTTTTATTTCTTTTGTCAGACTAGCTCTATTGATATGTAATAACTACTACATTTATTCTAGTCTATACATTATAGTATGTTAATGCATTATTAATTATTAAGTGGTTATGGAATCCTGGTTATTAATGATTATCTTCCACTTCTCTTTTATTTTTATTCTTATAATATTGTTTTATTGCATATACTGATCTGACACTATGATCATGAGGGTATAATCTCCCCATTGTACCACTATCAGACTATCTATGCTAATAGATAGCCTCTGGCATACAAGGAGGAATGCATGATTTCATGTGACCAACTAGCCCGGGGCACCATTTATGTGGCTCCTAGATTGGGATGTCACAACCTAAACAATATTTTCCAAACCACCGTAATATAGGAACACCATTGCATACCCCGCCCTTGAGTAATCTGCAGATGTTATAATAGGTTATGTATCTAGAACCTTGTAATATGATTTTTTTTATTTTATTTTTTAAATAAAATAATGATTATATTATTAAATTATAAAGGAAAATATAATGAGTTCGATAAAAAATAGGATTTTGATACATGTAAATCAAGATTGCATTCCCAAGTAAGTCAATATTTTTATAATTCTAATAATTTTTTAAAATATTCTTTATTTTAATTAAATAATATTTATTTTAATATAAATGATAATATAATTAGATATAGTCCCATGTAATTTATATATGACTCAGAAAGTTGTTTGTATCATAAAAATTAGTTTTTTTCAATAAATATCGATTCCTATTTAAAAGTGAAAATTATCATATTTAGGAAATTATTTAAATAAATTAAATATTATTTTTAAAATTGAATTGTCAAAATTAACCAATAGTGGTTTTTAAAATTTTCTGAGGTTGTAAAAAAAATTTGGTAAATATTATATACTGTAAAAATATATGGAATGTATTATGACCTCACAATATACCAAAAGTGATGTTATAAACTCTATATGGATTATCCAACACCAATATAATATTTTACAATTAAATTAATGTGTCTTGAGGTTAGTTGATTTCTTTTATAATCCTTTAATCAATCCTCCAAAACATATATTATATTTTATGGTTTTAAAATCAATTCTTTATTAACATGAATCACTTCCAAATCAACAATGATATTATTTTTATATGTTCCATTCTTGTCCTCATAATACATTGAAAGACACTAAATTTTTTGAGAATCCATCAGAATAAACAATGTTATAGTTTGTGGTTTTGATTATTTTTTCAAATAGATTCCAAAGCCAATATTGAAACTATTAAAGTATTTCCCTCTCTTTTTCAATAAATACACACCAATAATTCCACCCCTCTTTAATAAAAACCATTTTATTATAAATTTCATATCCCTCCCCTCTCTAATTCCTTCCCAAGTTGTTGTGACGCTCTTAAGAATCTCCTCTCAAGATTTTAGAAGTTCCCACTAAAGGTAAGAAATCCTCTCATCTTTATTTTTTTTATTTCAATTAATTTATTTGTAATAAGCCATTTGATTTCCAATTGTTCATGTTGTAATGTCTTTTTACACATACCTTTTACTATCCTTATGATTCCCATGTAATGAGAGATAACCTACAACTCTAATTTTTTCATGAACCTTTATGTACCCCCATTATACTGCCAAAATTATCCCATGATTTTCCTTGCCAAATATTTTTTATTGTGAATAACCATACCCATTTCCACTCAAGAGTATTCAACTATATGGAAAAATCTTTCATTTATTGGGTAACTCCTTGTATGTAAACCAAAATCCATAATTTTGAGATTAATAGTGATGAAATAATATCATATGTTGCATGATCTTTGTGGCACACAAATGCATGTACAAGATATGCATTTGATGGGTGGGATTAGATTTATATTGCCTTCCAATGAATTGGGAAATGTTTTTATCTCATGAATTTCCATGTTCGATGCATAGGAGGTTATCCTAAGAACAAAATGATATGATTTATGGGAAGTTGTCCATGACTTATGCTTATGATGACATGTTTTATGTTTTTTCCAAGTGCATATGTTTCCTTGATGTTACCATCTTATATCATGTTTTGATTTTCATGTTTATGATTCTCACCCTTTATTTCTCCTTGATATTCTACTTGACCCACATGTTTTACTTTTATCATGTTACACTTTTATTATTCCCTTTATGGGCTTTATAGCTCACCCCATTATTGTGTACGTCCCCAGGTTATCTTGTGCTATTTTAAGAGTGATGAAATTTTAAGGGAATTTTAAATAATGATGTCATATTCATGATTCATGTTATTAATTAATTGATATAATTACCCAAGACACATTGAATCTTGAAATTTTAGGTTTGTATTATTTGTATCATTATTTAATAAATAAGAAATTAAGTTTTATTAAGGATATGGGTTGTCATAATTCATGTTCTTGGCTATCACCGAGTTTAACTTCTGATAAACCAAGCGCAATCTCATAGAACTACCTATCATATTGGTGAAAAAACCATATCACCCTAAGGGGACATACATGGCCAAATAAATCTCTAAACCTGTAAATCCACTTATCGAGCCTTCAACTATTGAAACTCCAGAATATATATATTACATAGTGGATAGATATAGGCTTCATTCCTAAAAAAAATCTGAATCATAAACTCAATTTCTCACTTGGGTGGAAACCCCATGAGGTCCCTTCATGAAACTGGGAAAATATGGTAGGAAAAACTGCTCAACACATCTTCGCATCATCCAAATTAAAACTAGAAAACTTGTCCATGATCCCATCCACCAACTGAAGGTTATGTCCCACACGACCTACCCATATATCCCACACTGAAATAGAAACATAAAAATCACCCTCAATAGAAGAAAATGATATTAATTGATGATCACAATTGATACAAGATTGATACCATGCCATCCAATCCATTCTAATGGCAACGTTTGAAACACCAATTTCATACATAAAGAAATCCTAAAGTAATTTGTAACCACTAATCACTATGGAACACCCTAGAGACCTCTTTATACCATTAGATCACCCCCCCCCCTTTTAGGTGGATTGATCAACATCACCGCACATAAGCACTCAATGGATGACCCATACAAATAAAACACTAAGTAGATATAAAATAATGTGATAGACCTATTACAAAGAAATAAGTTTCCAATATAGAATCTATAAAATTCATTTGTTGATCAATTAACAGTATAATATAATAATTAGTAGGAGTAGGCTCAATAACGTTAAATTGGCACAAACCTCAGCCTTGACCTCTTAACTAACTCAACAGAGAAGAAACTCCCTGTTAAATATGTTTCCCCTACCCTTGGGAGCCATATCCTAAATGGACCATGGAACCCCAACACCCACTCTTTTTTGGTATACTTGATGTTATTCATGAATCCTTCACCTATCTAAATCATTCACTACTGGTCAACTATTGAGGAATACTATAATACCAAAAATGGTTCCCCATACTCGCACATAATTTACACTCAATAATCATCCAACTATAGTGGGAACATACTTGATCAGGATTTCCACACCTTTTCACTCCTATGAACTTATACTCCTTGGAATTTGTGCTGAACACCCACCATGGCTACTCTATCCACCACCTCCCTAGTGTAAACCATAAATTTGGTGCTTTTTACAACCCTGAGATCTACTATTGGTCTCCTTAGTAAAATCATGATGTTCGACACCTCTACCCTCATTCAGACTCCACTTAGATATGAGGGAAAATCACCACCATCTAATATTGATTAAAGGAAAAAAGATATCCACCCATACTCAAAAAACATATCGGATACCATACATAAATATTTTATTCTTGGACACCTCTTCAATATCCAACATTTAGGAAAAACACTAAATTTCTATGGAGTGTAAAACATGGTAAATAATTTTCAGCCTCCTCTATGTAAGTTGAATACATTCCATAGTCCTATATGTCCTCAAACCCTCCCGAATAAAATAATCATAAAACTGGGTATCAGTGCCCCTCCAAGATAACACTATATGATGTTAAACTTGGACAAGAATATCCCACTAGATCGTAGCTAAATATCAAAACAAATATGTCACTAACTTCACCCTCATCCTAGGTGTGGAACCAAATGGTCAAATAAAGTCTATATCAACTCCACTTAGATCTTGACACTCTATGGGACACCCTAACCCCTAAAAAACTGAGTTACACATCTAAATATCTCATGTCAACTCTGATATAAAATATGTATACCATTGATTCTCTTTATCCATAGACCACATAACCTGTAGTAATCTCTCGTAGATTTGATCATCATCAATTTTTAGTATCGGTGGAATTAGGGGATCCATTCAACTATATGTGAGGCATGCTCACCTTTCCCTCTCAGCGCACCATTGGGGATCATCGTGGTGGAATATCTACATAATTCCAAATAAAATCTTCAAAAAAACTCTAGAAAAACTGACATCACCACTATTTATGGTAATTTGTAATACACATAACATCCTACTACTGTGTATACACTCCCCATATCATAAATTTCTTATAACCCAAGTCCACTCTCAAGCCCCATCCACCCCTTCCCTGGATCATCCTCAAATAAACAATGGATCCACTCTATTTCATTTCTATCATATAATTAAAGAGTATCACAACTAAGTTTTTATTAAACAATGTTTCAATAGAAAGCTATAGAGGAAAACAATTAATAAGTTTTTATTTTCACTTTATTAACCAATACTAGTAGTAAATAGGATAATTTGTCACTAACAGGTTTAATAACAATATGTGAAATCAATTAGACAATATTCCACTCATATGTTATATAATAAAATATTATATAATTTTATACTAATACTTTAAATAACTGACAAATATATCACAATCAGAATAGCCAACCGTGTGAAAGAGGATGAATGACATGTGATCCTATATGTTTGATATCATGCTTGAACACATACCTTCTTTCAACCGATTCCCATGATTAAAATAGCATAATCCATAAATCATAATCCAAATGAATTATACTTAGTAAGGTGACCCAATAATGATCGTGAAAACCAATAGTGATAGTCCTATCATGGGAAATATGGAATTCCGTCAAATGTGGGTTAACTATTCTGAAGAGAAATATCCATATTGAGATCTAAAAAACTCTTATGTCCTATCGACCATTTCGAAATAGTAATAAAAAAGGAAGAAAACAATGGTATGATATGGTTTTTAAATTTCCTTAGCCTGGTTCACATCTAATACAACCAGATCATGTCAATATATAAGTTAGGAACACCTCCCTATATGCCAAAGTCTGTAGACTAGCAGTGGGGGTGTAAAAATATTTCGGGGAGGCATTAACCTTGGATCAAGTAAAAATAAATAATAATGGAATTTTCAAAAATAATAGTCAACCAAAGAAACCAGAATAAAAAACCATCACAATTGAAGTCTAATAAAAAAAATCTTCCAAATCATGCCATGTCATTATTAGAAGCCGTACATGTCAAAAAAAAGACAAAAATTCAATCATGGTCTCCTATGATACAATCATATACATCAACATCCAAAATAATAAAAAAATAAACCAAATCTTGGAAGGTCTAAAATTAGACTCGTGTCCTAGACTATCCATATCCCCATACAAAATCCTAGCCTACTGTATCAACTATCGAGCGTAGGGTCTTTGTCCTTGTGTTATCTTACAACCAAGAAGTCTACTTGAGTACCCATGATAGACATGTTAGGTTATGAATTCAACTCAGTAGACCAACACTAATGGTATACCAACACTAATGGTACCTCAAATACACTTGATCTTGATGAAGCTGAGAAACCAGTGGATCAAACATCTTTTAGAGGTATGATAGGAAGCTTACTATACATAACAGCTAGTTGTCCAGACTTGATGTTTTCAGTATGCTTATGTGCAAGATATCAATCCAATCCTAAGGAATCTCATTTAAAGGCAGTGAAAATAATTTTTCACTACTTAAAGGGAACCATGGATTTAGGAATCTTTTACACTTCTGGAAATGATTTTGTTTTAAAAAGTTTTTCAGATGCCGACTTGGGTGGATGTAGAATGGATAGAAAGAGTACATCTGGAACTTGTCATTTTTTAGGAGATTCATTAGTTTCTTGGTCATGCAAGAAACAACACTCTGTAGCACTCTCCACTGCTGAAGCTGAATATATAGTAGCTGTAAGTTGTTGTGCTCAAGTGTTGTGGATGCAAACACAATCACAGACTATGCCTTGAGTTTTACTAAGACTCAAATTTTGTGTGATAACACAAGTGTCATTGCCCTCAGTAAAAACTCTGCACATCATTCTCGTGCAAAACACATAGATATTAGGCATCACTTTCTCAGGGATCATACACAAAAAGGAGATATCATTCTTTAATTTATCGGAAGGTCAGATCAACTTGCTGACATTTTCACAAAATATCTACCCTCCGATAGATTTGAATACATTAAACAAAAGTTAGGAATGATAACTGTGAGGTAATCTTCCTTCATTAGCTTCTTGTTGAACTATTCTCCTTACAGTAATAAACTCCTTTTCATAGGGAGAGTACATTTGTTTGTGAGTCTTTCAAAAAATTTCATAATGAGCCTTTCAAAAATTTTCATAATGAGCCTTTCAAAATTTTCTTAATGAAGCTTTCCTACTGAAAATTTTCGTAATGAAGTTTTTGTACTGGAAATTTTGGTAATGAAGTTTTCGTACTGGAAATTTTCGTAATGAGAATTTTCGTAATGAGAATTTTGGTAATGAGAATTTTCGTAATGAGAATTTTCGTAATGGGAATTTTCGTACTCATACTTTTCGTACTAGAGTTTTGGTACTCAACGTTTTTGCAATAAACTTTTCAATTTTTAGTTTTTCGTAATGAGTTTTTCGTAGTAAGTTTTTCGTAGTTAAATTTTCTGCAAGAAGAATATCACCTATTAAGAATAAACTTTCTAGCCAATCCGAAAGGTATGACTTCCTTACTTAAGTTTTCGTAATCATTTTTAGTTGCTGGTAGTTTCTTTTTCTTATAAAATTTCTCGGATTCGTTTCTTCTTAAATCCGAATGTTTTTGTTAAAACCTCAAATGATCGGATTCAAGATTTCCTTGTGGGTATGTTTTCAACCATCAGATCAAAGCAAAGAGTTTTTCAACCGTTAGATTGGTTTTGGAAGTTCAAAGGTCACCACCATCGCCTATATAAAGGGGACCCCCGATGGTTGTCCCACATCGATTTCAAAGCTCTCGCGTGTCGAAGCTCTGCCTTAGTTCTTAAAGCCCGTTCCAAATCTTTCAGTGCTCCACCATTCTGAATGTCTGTAGAAGCCACTTCCCAAGATATGTCTTCTATGAAGCCAATCTCAAATTGGTTAGTCTACAGGGAAAGTTTGGTCCATCCGAACTTTTTTAGTAAGTATGATTCTCTAATTTCTAAGAATATCAAACTCAATGGATGGGAAGATTTCTGCGTATCGAAACCAGGGGATCAGCATGTTGTTTATACAGATTTGCATGTAAAATTTTATGAGTCTGTTTCCTTCTATGAAGAAGATGGCATAGAAAAATTCTCCTTTAAGAGCTATGACAAGACTTACAAGCTCTCTTACACCAAGGCTGCAAGCTTGGTGGGCTTATCATACGATGGTGAAGCCGAATTTTGTTCACATAAGCTACCAGATGTGCAAGGAAGTTTCAGCAAAGTGAAGGCAATGGAATGTCTTGGACTCAAAGATGATAAAACAGCAAATATTGTCCATCTCTCCACCAACAACCGGATTCTGCAGTTGTGGGTTCAAGGGTTTTTCGTTCCGAGAAGAGGTGATAAGGATAACTTAAAGAAAAGTGATATTTACATCTTGGATTTCTTGATAAATCTAAGAAAGATCAATCTGATGAGGCACATTCTTATTACAGTTCAAAACATCAAGAATGACACTTTGAAAGCTCAAATTATTATGTATCATGCTCTTCTCTCCAAGCTTGTTATTCGGTGTCTTGATTCTTTCAAAATTGATTGCACCTCCAAGCCGAGAAATTGTAAGGTCATGCTGATTACTGATGACACCTTAAAGAGGATGAAAGTCGATTTTTCAAAACAGTCAGGTGAGTTTTATGATCTGCCAGAGGAGGAGGCAGAAGCCGTTCCGGAAGATGTGGAGAAAGCTGAACCAGTGAAGAAGGTTGGTAAGAAGATGAAATTGAAAGAAGTGGTGGCTGAAGACAAGACCCCTAAAGCTAAGGAAACTCAATCCTCACCTCCCAAGCCGAAGAAACAGAAAGCATATCCAGATGAGGTGGTTGCTAAATGGAGGGAAGATAAGGAGAAAATGAAAGAAGGGGAACCTCAGTTCGGATTGGACCCTGCTGAAGCTAAATCCTTAAGGGAGAAGACTACTGAATACCTTGAGAAAGGAAGAAAAAGAGAAGAAGATGAAGAAGAAGATGTTTGAAGCTGAAGTTGTACAATCCCTTTTGAGAGACACAGAAGTAGCTTCTGAAAAGATTCCCGTACCGGAAACTTTTGTTGTCCAACCATTACCGGAGACCCCTGGAAAGAACTACTTCACTCCGGAAAAACCTAAAGAGAAAGAAGTTGTAGAAAGAGAAGAAGAACAGGAGGAAGTAGAAGAAGAAGAAGAAGAAGAAGAAGTAGAAGAAGACAGTGGTGATCTAGATGACTTGATTAAACAAGTTGAGGAATATCAAGAGAAGGCAAATCCATCAGAAAAACCACCACTCCGAATTTCTGAGACCGAGTCCTCAAAGTTTGTCACTCCAGGAAAGGGAGATGAGAAAGATGGTAAGAAAGATGATGACAAGGAAGAAAAGAAAGAAAATGAATTATCTGAGGAAGAAAGCTATGAGAAACACTTTCTTGAAGAAGGAGCAGAGAATGAGAAACCAGATGAAGACAAAATTGTTCAACTATCTGAAAGTGAGGAAGAATCTCCTGATGAAGAACTCATTCTGAAAGTTGATAAGGGTAAGCAAATGCTTATGAAAACCCCAACAAAAGATATCATAAGGAAGAAGCATGTTGGTGGCTCTTCTAAAATAAAGTTGGTGGAAATTGAAGAAGAACAATCTCCAAGCAAGGTGTCTGATTCGGAATCATCAGCACTGGGACATGATTTTGTTGATGAGTCTTTGAAGAAATTCATGGATACAATTCCGATCTTTCCCACCATAGACTCCAGATGTCAGATGCTTCAACACAGCCTAAATCAGAAATCAGAATCTGTATCCATGGTGATGGATAAGTGTGTGAACATTGAGGCTGGCCATAGAAATTTTCTCATCAATTATGATGTTCACAGAAAATCATGCAGCAAAACCACTCTATGGTCAAAGAAAATTGACGAAGACATGGCAGAGCTTGATCAATTTCAGAATAATGTAAAAGAAGCTTTTGACACCGAGGATGTCAAGATGAAGAATCTTCAGGAAAAGCTGACCTTTGAGCAAAATACTCGGAATCAACAGGTGAAGGATCTGAATGGAAAGCTTAATTTTGTTGCTCAAAGCTGGAAAGGGGAAAAAGATCTCCAGATTGAGATCGAAGAAAAGCTTGTGAAGCAGGATGAAATTCTTAAGGCACAGTCTGAGGCTCTGAAGACTCAAGATAAAAGGATTAAAGCCTTAGAAAAACAAGGTGAGGAGGACCAGAAAGACTTGAAGAGGCTGAAAACCCTGTTGAAGAAGTTAATCCCCAAGGAAAAGGAAAACAAATAGACCAATCCGATTTTTTGTTGTAATGTCTTTCCTTGTAAAAATCTTTTCAATCTTAATGAAAACTTTGGTTGCATGTGTTGTTTGTATGTCTTTACTAATGTTTCAGGTACTTTATTGTTTTTCCATTCCCTAAACTCTTTTTGAAAATCACAAAGGGGGAGAAGGAAAAAGAACTACTCAAAAGGGGGAGAAGGAAAAATCTAAAAGGGAGAAGGAAAAATTTTCTAAGTTAAGAAGAACTATTTTTAAGTAAGGGGGAGTTTCTCATTACGAAGTTTTTCATTCCCATTATAATGAAAACTCAATTCCGAAAATCTAGAATACGATCCTTAGAGTTTCAAAGCCTAAAGGGGAGTTAGTCGTATTCACCATTATCCATAAACAAATAGGGATAAACTTTAATTTCAAAGTCTAGAAATTTTTTTTATGTCCTTATATTCTTTTTCGAAAGGTTGTTTGTGCTTTCCAAAAAGAGGGAGATTGTTGAGTCATTAAAGTTTTTCTTATGACTTTTTCAATTCCTTCTTTTTTTGAAAATCACAAACACCTTATACTTAAACAAATCCATATTTTACTTATATAAGAAAAATTTCGTTCCCAAAGGAATTTACCTCTACCATGATTTCATTGTTCATATCAATATTTTTCTTAAGTATAAAAATCATATTCATATCTAAAACCTCGGAATCATATAATACTTAGATATGAAACATTCTGTTTTAGGATCCGAATTCCGAGTACGAACTCTCATGAAGTTCCACTCCGAATTCTGGATACGAACTCTCATGAAGTTCCACTCCGAATTCTGAAAACGAACTCTCATGAAGTTCCACTCCGAATTCTGGATACGAACTCTCATGAAGTTCCACTCCGAATTATGGACACGAACTCTCATGTAGTTCGACTCCGAATTCTGATTACGAACTTATCTAAGTTCTGACTCCGAGTTCTCTGAATTCAGAGTCCGAACTCTTATGAGTTCTGACTCCGAATTCCCATGAACTCTGACTCCGAACTTTGTAAGTTCTGGTTCCAAATTCTGATGAAACCAGACTCCGAATTTCCTTGAAATTCAGACTCCGGATTTCTACAGAATTTAGGTTCCGAATTCCTACAAAACAGAATCCGAATATCTCCTTATTATAGACTCCGAATTCCATTTTGGTTAGACTCTGAACTTTTATTTGCTTACATTCCGAACTTCAATTTTACTTATGCTTACACTTGTTTCATTATAAAACGATGTCATGCTTTCAGTTATTGACTAACCGTTGGTTGAGTGACACGTGTACAGGTCCATCCGAAATTCAATGAGAAATATGACTGTTGGAGGAGAGAACCGATCGTTGGAGCTTCGCCTATAAATAGAAGCTCATTTGAAAGTGTTCGATACTTTTGGAATTTTTGGTGATCAGAACTTCCTGAAGTGATTTCTAGAGAGAGGCTCTTATCAACTCTCAAAGCTTCGTGCAGAAAGTTTGAACAACTTGTTCAAACTTTGCCTTGTGCAGACTTGCTTCGTGCGACTCCGATTGTTGCTGATTACAATCGAGGGCTTCCGGGGATAGGAAGACAGAGGTTCCAACACCTTGAAATTGAGGGCTTCCTTACTGAGGAAGACAGAGGTGCTGACTACCTGATAGTTGAGGGCTTGCGGGGATAGCAAGACATACTCCGATCTTCGTATCGAGGGTTTACCCTGGTGTGAGTAAGACAGACTTTTTTGAAAGTATAAATCAAGGGACCTCTTATCCAGGGTTGTTGGATACCCTTCTCTTTGGGTTAAAAGAGTTATTGTCTGTTATTTGTAGTTTTACTACTTGTTTTTCCACTGCATTTTGTATTGTTAAGGAAAGTATAACTTTCTTATACTTCCTTGTACTCTATTTTAGTTAGATTCAATACGCTTTAAGATAGAATCTTAGTTGGTGTAAACTTTTGTTAAGTTTCATTTCCGGAATCACTTTTTCGGAATCAAGCAAGTCTTTAGAACTTAGAGGTGTTGTGAATTTTGATTATCCATAATTTCCTAAGAGAATTTTTTAAAGTATACAATTCACCCCCTCTCTTGTGTTTGTATCTCATTATATTTATTCGATCATACGTTTGGTATTATAGAGTATATCATACTCAGTCATACCATCCTAACAATACTTGGGTTCCTCGGTGACAACTAAGTTCATTCGTACCTTCTTTGGACAGTAGAAGATATCTTTGAAAATAGTACATCATCACTAAGGGTAATAATGCCCCACCCCAAAAATATCTCTAGAATATCATCACTTAGAGTGACACAAACCTAAACAATCAATATATCACAATGTAGGGGAAAACACGTTTTCCGGAAACCATCTCAAATATCACCACATATGGGGGAAGAGGGCCCCACCCTAGAACCATCTCCAATATCACCAGCAAGGGTGGAATAGTGACCCACCCTTGAACTATCTCAATAGCACCACACAAGAGGGGAGAGTGCCACAACTTAAAACCATCTAAAATATCACCGCCTAGGGGAAAGAGTGCTCCACCCCATAATTCACATATAGCAGATATCTAGTCACCACAAAACAATATTAGATCTCAGTAACATTTCACAACTAAATATAATCATGTAAAAACAATTCATAATTCACCATCCTGGAATAATATCTTAATTTTATTTTAGAGGTTTTCACTCACCAAATCAATGTTCCATGCCAATATTCTCCTTCGGGTACAAACATTCTCTTCAAATATTACAACACATTCTAATCATAGGAATCATTCTAAGGAATTTTTGTTTTACTTACCAGGTCACCTGCAGCGAGACTCATTGCCGGTGGGAGTCAGTTCCAATGGGATTCACCACCAGTGTATCCTTTCGCTAGCTGCTTCAATGGTGCCTTCGCAAACATATCCTTCCACCAGCTGCTTTAGCGGTGCCTCATCTACAATAACCCACATCCAAAAACAAAACTGACCCACCTCTGTTTCAATCCTCTGCCACTCCTCATCCCCCATCTGGATTCGAAGAAAGTCCCGAACGCACCATGAATAGAGACCGAGGGAGATACCCCAAGAAGACGAAGCTCAAAATTTCCAGATTAGAATACCACAATCCAGAAGAAGAACAAAACTGAAACCCTAAATTCGAACCACAAGATCTAACCTCTGCCGCTGGAACAAGATGCGGAACCAGATCGACCAAGAAACACAGCCGCACGAATGAAAAATCGATCACCAACATGGTTTTCCACAATGATTTTTTGAAATAGAACACCACTGTCATTCGATTTCCCTCGCCGGTGCGTCGCTGGCCGAATCGAATCCCAACCTCACCATCACCAGATTTGAATCTGAGGACGCTACAATGCCAAAACCATATCAAAGTAAAGGAAAAGCCGGAACCCATCTTCCTCTCTGACGACCTGCCATCACATGAACTTCTGGACATCCGCCACACCGCCTCTGTCGGAGGAGGCCGACCCTCCTTTCCCCTGGCCGAACACACGTACCTCGGAACTCCTCCCCTCTGCCGCGCAACCCCACCTTTCGTATCAGCCGAACTCCCCCCTCGTAGTTTCTTATTTGTTATATTTATAATTATATTTATAATACAATACTTGACAATAATAATAAATATAAATATTATGATAATAATACTAATATATATATAGTAATAATGAGGAATTATAATAGATTTTTGTAAATATATTATTTTATTTTATAATATTTATAGTTGTAAAAAAATATTTCAATAATAATAATAATTATTATTATAATATATATATCTATTAAAAAAATAAATATATGTAAATGTTTATATATATATATGTATGTATTGTAGTACATATTATATAACTAAATTAAATGATATATATATATATATATATAATAGTAAATATAAACAAATAACTATTTATATGTATTTGTATACGTATCAAATAATAATTATATGTATTTGTTGGTGTTTATATATTAATAATTTTTTGTAAATAGTTGTATATTTTTATAGTTATAGTATCAACACATATAATATATATCATATTATATATATAACAACAATTAATATAATTAAGTAATATGTTTTTCGTATATATTTTTATACATTATATTTTATTGGAGATTCTAACATTTTTCTTGACAATTTGACATATATTTTCAATTTAGTTTGTTTAATTTAGGTTTTTATGCTGGAGGGGTCGTGCTAGAAGGAACAAGTTAGGGGTTGAGAATTCTATTGGGAGGGATTTTTCACTCTAATGACCAATGAGGAGGAAAATACACGGTGAATGTGCCACATAGAGGGGGGAGAAGCCATCCCAGAGTGGTGACAGGAGCCGACACAGTGAATTAAAAGACTCTAGAAGGCAGTGAAGATACAAATCATACATTCCAAAATCATCAAGAAGGAGTAGATCATAACTTACCATTAATTCCATGATGAAATTCCAAAGACATCCCTGAACTGATCACTACACCATGCCATCCAACAATCCATTCCATCATCTAATTCATCCACAACTCAAATCTCAAGCAAAACTTTTGGGGATCCATTCCATCTAGCAGTAGGAGACTTTGGAGGTCCCATCCATTATAGTGACATCTGGGGCACTAGAACACACTTCACAACATCCATTATAGGAGCAAGACATCAAATCTCACAACTCCTTTCACCAAAAGTAGTAGGAATAGGGAGAAAATAGAGTTCGGACATCAGGATATTCTGGAGATATAGTAGGGAGATTGAAGACCACTTACTCTTTTCTGTTGTTGTATTCCTTATTTTTTCATGGATTATCTAGTTCTAAAATCTTATAATATGTTGGATGAAATTATTATCTTGAGATAATTTCCTTAGGGGGAATAGGATGTGTAGGCTAATCTAATTTTCCGCTTTTCATGCATTTATCTTCTTCTAAATGCCTCGCTCTTTCTCACTCTCAAGACAATATTTTTTTTTAAAAAATCGTGTTTTTGTGAAAACTGATCTTGATCGGACTTAAATTTTACTTTTTGTCAATCTGAGTAATTAACTTAAAAGAAAATCAATCCCAATAGAGTGAACGCTGAGTTCATCTAAAAAATCAAACTCAGTGATTTCTGATTGTTTCTCACTTGGTGATAAAATGATTTATGTAGTTGATAAACTATAGGGGTTATTCTGTCACAAGTTTACCTGATATTTTTTTTCATCCACATTGAATCAGATTCAGGTGCTTAAATTCTAATGCATGAACATGGAAAATCATTAAAAAATCCATCCAACCGATTTCCACCTTTCAATCAATTGGTTTTTCGCACTGTTTGGGTTGTTCTTATGTCTGTCTTGCCTACTTTTACTCACTTTCACACTCACACACTAATCCTCATTCTCTTCACTATTTCATCACTATACTCCACTATTTCTTAGATTTTCTATTTCAATTTTTTCTTTGCTTTTGGCCTTTAGAAAATATCATCCCTTCTTAGTGGTTTGACCCTCTTACCACAGTGCTAGTTATAGGTAGAAAGTAGGCATATAAATATTAAAGTTTCATGCGTTCAACAATGCATGTATCAAATTTTGGCACCGTTTTCAAGGAGGGAATGTGCGACTAATAATAAAAAATTAAAAAAACAAATATATAAAAACCCAAAAAAATTAAAATACTTAAAAATTCAAAAATACAAAAATATTGTTAAAAAATTATGAATGAAAACTCATTTTTTATCCCTCTACTTTATGAAAACATGGTCTAAACTTAAGACCTTAGGACCTTCCATTCCTAAGATTGAAAAACACCTTAAATACTTAAAAAAACAAAAAAGAAATCAAAATGAAATTTAATAGAGGCTGATAATGAAAACATGAATAATACACCACATAGAAATGTGAATCAACCCAGCAAAGATACAATTGAGAGGCATAGTTTAAGAGATTTTTTGATGCCTTATGTTTCCAGTAACCCATACTCCATTAGTCTATCACCTAGTTCTAGGAAAAATGAAACGGAGCAGTCTATGTTTTATTAGCTACTTACTGCCAATAGAATTCCTAGTGAAGACTCCCTTGACTTCATTAGTAACTTCTACTATAGTGTCCAACAGCTTCCACTGAGAGGCTTGAGTTAGGAAGAGTTTATGCTCAGAGTGTTTTCTTTCTTCCTCAAAGGAAATTCCAGGACATGGATTCAAAATTTAGAGGAGGAAAATTTTCTCACCTGGGATAAAGTTTACAATACCCTCACCATGAAATTCTATCCTAGGAGAATGTATTCTGAGAGAAGACACAAAATCACTAGTTTCACTCATGATGAGGGAGAGCTATTTCATGAATCTTGGGATAGATTTAGGGGATTATTCAGACAATTTCTAAACCATCAATGCACTCCTAAATTCCTCATGAACAATTTTTATTACAGTATCACCCCTTAAAACTAAACCTTGGTGGATCAATATGCTGGAGGGTATTTTAGTGATATGACTGATGAGGATTTGAAGAAAATTGTTAAAACACTGGTACAAAAATCACAATAAAAATGCTCTAGGAGAAGAAACATTATGATAATAGAACCCAAACCTATTCTACAAGCTGAATCCCAAGCTATTGGGGTTTTCAATGAAACCACTCAAAATAATCTTAGGGAGAAATTACACCACTATGAAATGTTTGGAAACTTACCCTCCTTTGTCCCAAGTTTTATATTCCTACCCAAGCTCCTAAGAAATGCAATTTTTATGGATATGGTACTAAGATTAAGCCATAAGGCGAAAAAATTTGGAACACTTACAATTAGGGGTTTAGGAACCACCCAAGCCTTTATTGGAGGGATCAGGGAGTTCTTCAACTTGCTGCTCCCCCTGGTTTCCATCAACCACATAGGAAATAGTTTTAGATCCAACACAAACTTGAATCATCCAATTAAAAAGATTAAGGGAGGGGTATGTTCCAACATTTGATAGGAAGTTTTTATGAACAAAAGACTATTTTTTTGACGAAGTGAAAATGGATTCAAGAATGAAAAATATAGAAACTCAAATAGGGAATTTGGCTAGGGAAGTGGGCAGTAGAGACAAGGGTAAGATTCCAAGTACCAATGAAGATAACCTCAAGGAATATGCAATGATTGTGGCCATTATAAGTGGTCTCTGAACCCACCAAGAATCTAAAAAAGTTCCCTAGACCTCTAAAATAGAAAAAATAAAAGAGTTGAGAAATTCAAATCTAGAAACTATTAAATCTAGAAATTTGGACAATAATAATGGAAACCCTCTGGTCCCTTACATCCCACCTGATAAAAAAAAGAAAATGGTTTGAAAAATAATGAAAATAATGAGAAGAAAAAGCTGGAAGAATAAGATGAAGGGATTCCCAATTTTTTTTATATATTCCCTATAATCACTTTTCCCGAATGAATAAATAAAGTAAACCATGATTTTGAACTGCTGAAATTTCTCAAGGATTTTAAAAATATAAACATTTAAATCCCATTCTTCGACTCCTTGATTCAAATTCAATCCTATATTAAATACCATAAAAAATATCCTAAAATAAAATGACCCTATAAGAGTTTTCCAATTACAATATGATAGATGAGTGTAGTGATGTGTTTTAGAATATGATAACTCATAAGCTCCAAGACCTTAGGATATATTTCATCACTTGAATATTTGGAGATATAGGTGGACTATTCAATTGTATATGTGATTTGGGATATTTCTTCAACTTTATTCCACTATCTTTATTTCAACACTTGATATTAGGAGTTCCCCAACCCACCACTGTTGTGTTACAACTTCCTGACCACTCCATCACTCACCTATTTGGTAGGGTAGATGATTTAATAGTGGGATTAAGTAGAATATTTTTACATTATGATTTTCTCAAATTGGATATGGAGTGTGACTAGGAGGTACCTATCATCCTTGGTAGGCCCTTTATTTCTACATGAGGTGCAATCATAGATGTCTCAAAGAAGAAATTAATTTTTAACTTGGATGAAAATAGAATAATTCATTATTTTAAAAAACAAATGAACCCACCCACCAAATATATCCTATAGGTTAGATGTTACTAGCTGAAGAATCTATTTATGAGGAGGAATTTTAGTTTTTGAGGATGTTGGAAGAAATCAACGGTCCAGCTGGGATCCCTACTGAAACCTGTATGGGTATTAGTTTACATAAGAACTAGGATCCAAGAGATTAGTTTGGGGGGAGGGGGGGTTAGAAAACCTTCATGGGTTTTTTTGGAACACATCTTTACCCCAAAATAATACTCTTAATGTGAGGAACATTGTTTAGGAAATAACAATGAAGAAGAGGAATCCTTATACACTTCCTTATTTAAGAGGCTACATGAATACCATGGTCCAACCAAGCCCAAGTGTCTTAAATCAAGCCAATCAACAACCCATCAAGAGAATGAAACCCTACCTACCCATTTGAAATAATCCTTTCTTGGATAGAGCTATACACTGCCTATGATTATCTCATCCAAGTTGGAGGAAAGTCAAGAGGACAAACTTTTGAGTGTTTTGAGGAATTAAAACTATGTTATTGGCTGGTAAATTTCTGATATAAAGGCTATAAGTCCATCATTAAGCATGAAAAAATACTCATGGAGGCTAACTATAAACCCAGAGTGGAAACCCAAAGAAGAGATAACTCAAACATGAAGGAAGTGGTGATAGAAGAAGTTATCAGATTTCTTGATGTAGAAATATTTTTTTCTAATTTTTGACATTCATTAGGTAAGTCATGTACATGTATTCCCCAAGAAGAGTGGTGTGAATATGGTGAAAAATGGAAATAATGAGAAAATTTAAACAGGAGATGTGAAAAAATTGAGGGTTTTTATCAATTATAGACAACTCAATAATGCCATAAGGATGGATGATTTTCCCATTCCATTTTAGACCAAATTCTATAGAGGTTGGATGGAACTGATTTTTTGGAATTCTTAATGGATATTATGGATATAACCAGATTTATATTTCTCCTAAGGATTAGTATAAGACAACCTTCAGTTTTCCATTTGCAACATTTTCTTACCAGCAGATTCCCTTTGGCTTGTGTGGTGCCCCAGCCATATTTCAGATATACATGATGGTTATTTTTTAAAACATGATTGAAAGGATTATTGATGTGTTCATCGATGTTTTTTTATTTTTGGAAGTAATTTTGAAAACTTTCTTGAAAATTTGGAAGATATTATGGAAATATTCCAAGACACAAATATGGTTTTAAATTAGATAAAGTGTCATTTCATGGATACTGAGGGCATTCTGCTGGGTTATAATGTTTTTAATAAGGGGATGGAGGTTCATAATACCGAAATTTCAGTGATCCAAAATCTTCCCCACTTGAGAATGTTAAGCTGATTAGAAAATTCTTGGGACATGCTAGATTTTATAAGTGGTTCATTAAGTATTTTTCCAAGATTACAGGGCCACTCTGCTCACTGTAGGTTAAGGACACACCCTTTGTGTGTTGATGATAAATGTATGAAGTCTTTTTATTTTATTAAGGATAATATAACCACTTCACCATTGATCATTATTCTAGACTGGAGAATTCCATTTGAAGTAATGTGTTTTCTGGTGATCTAGTTTTATGTGTTATTTTGGGTTAGAGGAAGGATAAAAAGATGCATGTAAATTATTATGCTCAAAAGATACTGGATGATTATTAGAAGAATTAATCCACCACATAAAATAAATTGGACGCTTTGATGTTTTCCATTGAAAAATTTAAACAGTACTTGATATGGTCCAATGTGATTATTTTTACTGATCATTCATCCCTAAAGTACACGCTGGGTAAGAAAGACTCAAAGTCAATGCTCAAGAAGTGAGAACTTCAATTATAGGAATTTGATTTGGTTATCAAAGGTGATAAGGGGATTGAAAATGTGGTTGTAGACCACTTTTCTAGGCAGGACAAAGCCCAAATTTAGAAACCAAGAGAGATCAATACCTCATTTCCGAATGAATAGTTGTTTTCTACTTCTGTGAAAAAATCTTCTTGGTTTACATATTATGGAGGGTTATGTTTTTGATTCTTGGGAATTAGATTTCATGGGAACATTCCTATCCTCTTATAGAAATGAATATATTCATGTGGATTTGAAAAATGTGTCTAAATGCATTGAGGTAGTGAATTTGGTAGATAATTATGCTACTAGTGAAGAAAAATTCATCATAAAAAAATATTTTTTCTAGTTTTGGGGTTCCTAGAGAATTCATTAAAAACAATCGAACCCACGTAAAAAATTACAATTTAAGAAAACAATGGAAAATTATGGATATTCTCACCGAATTGGTACCACCTATCACCCATAGTCTAGTGGGGTGGCTAGAGTTTCTAATAGAGGGATCAAGAAGATCTTGGAGAATACAATATCTAGATCAAGAAAGGATTGGATAATGAAATTGGATGAGGATTTGTGGACCTATATAAATACTTACAAGAATTCCATAGGTATGTCCACACAAATTAAACTCTTTGGAAAGACCTACCATATTCATATGAAATTAAATGAAAAGAATTTTTGAGCAGTGAAGGTTCTTAAATTTGACTTCAAGTATGTTGTATAGAGGAGTTTGTTAGAGTAGAGTGAGTTAGAGGAAATTAAGAGAGAATCATATGAAAATGATTAAATTAAAAAAAACATTTTATTGAATCAATAATTATGAATATGGATTTTAAGGTTGTTCAGAGAGTCTTATTACTTAAATGTAGGCTGAAAATTTTTCCAGGAAAATTAAAAACCAAGTGTTCGAGACCCTTTATAATTCAGATATTTCTTTTCAATGTAGTTGTGGAGCTAGTTAGAGAGGAAAATAGGTCATCGTAGTTAATTTCTAGAGAATAAAACAATTCATTGAAGTCCATCCAATGGTCATGGAGTTCATTTCTCTACTTGAAGGATGAATCTTTCTCTAGTCTGACTAAGGACTAAAAACTCGATGTTTCATGGTAACTAACCCATGGTTTATATTATGTTTTATTTTTATTTATCCTTATCAATAAAGATAACTCCTGATACTTGATTCTCTAGTTTACTTTCATGTTTCTTTGATGGTTTTGGATTTATTGTTATCGCTAGAGTGTTACTTCCTCTAGAATCTCAGCAATGGGAAACCAAGGGAGAAATTCTCATAATCATCATATGGATAAAACATCTTCACTCAATATTTGGTTAAATGTTTCTTGAAATTTAAAGTGTATAATATTATGCATATTTTTCATACTATTTAGGATATATAGAGGACCAACCAGAGCACATCACTTGTTGTTGCATAAGAGAAACTTTCTAATAGACATTAAATGTCAAAGACATGATATTCTAGAAAGTGTTGTTCTAATTTTACAATTTTTATTCTCTTCTCATGTTTTGTTTCTAGATACTATTGATTAAGTATGGGGGATCCGCCCTTGAATTTTTTAAATATTTTGAACCTAATTTCATGAATGGGTGCAATCTTTCTACAGTCTATTGAATTGAATATTAACTTGAGATGCATTGTGAAGACTTCTTGCACCCAGTGGATTCACTTTGATTCAACTTCTACTGTATAATATTGATCATCATGCTTTTTCTAAAATTTAACAAAGATAAATAATTTGTCTCTTTATAACATCTAATAGCATGTAATTTTTTTTTAAAAAACTTTTTTTGCTTGATATGCTGGTGGTCACCAATGGGGGCATTTTTTATGTTTTTTATTATATTACTACTTTTCTATGTGGCAAGGAAAATTTTGAAAATTCTTATAACCCCTTCACAATTCATTAATTATTTATTTTTTTATTTTTTTATCTTTTCTATATCTAACCATGTGATTTGAAAATGGGAACATTGTTATGTTTTATGTGTTGGGGATATGGGTCATTATGTGATTAGTTGTTCTTAAATTATATAAAAATCAAACCCCCTTGATTTTTTGTCAAAAAATGGTTAAAAGTTTTCAAATTATATCAAAAAATTAGGTTTATTATTCATTAATTTTATAAAAAATTCAGTTCTTCCAATAGGATAATAGTATGCTTATTGTTGAGGGTTTGACTAAATTCTAAAATTGTTGGGGATGTGTGATTACTAAGTGCTATTTCATTGTGTTTTTATGGATAATTTTTTTAGGAACTGAGAAAGATATTGATATATGATAGATATTTTTGGAATTATGATCATGACTTTAGGAAACTAAAAATTTAAACTGTACCCCAGGGGACTCACAATTTGAAAAAAAATATCCTTAGGAAGCCAACTAAAATAATAATCACCTTATGGATCTAACTCAAATGATAATCATATATGTCCATTCAAATAGGAATAAAATGGGAAAATGGGATCCCATGGTGAATATATAAGACTCTAGGTACTGGGTGTGTTCATGTGTAAGACATCAGTACATATGAAATAAGTGCATCTCTATAGTGCATTGTACAAGATAAATGGCTAGGTAAAATTCAAAAAAATAACATGGTTCCTTGTAGTAAAAATGAGTTCATTGAGGTGAGGAGAATTTTGAACCTAGAAAAGTAAGGGGAAAATTTACTTGTATGAAAATCATTCGAGGTGTATCAATAAAGCAGTTAAAAATGAACATATATATTTTTGAAACTAGGAGAAAGTTAAAATTGACGGTTCCCTTTTTTATGTTTTTAATTACACTCTATCTAACATTTCATCACTCTTAGAATTTGAACTTGAACTATAATTAAAGTAGGGGAGGAGGTGAATTCATATCGGAGGCATGAAATTTTCAAAGATGAATGACTATGAGTTACATTTACTTCATGTGAGTGCTTAAATTTAGGTAGGAGAATCTATGTACAGTTGATTTGAAAATTCTCACCCACCTCCGGTTTTGCTCATCTATTTTTAAGAATCTGGACATGCTTCATTTCTGAGCTACCTATAAAATATTTTGTCTTTATTTTATAAATACAAAAGCATAATTTTTTTTGAGAAAAAACAAATTCTTAAGTGTGGGGAGTATTATGTGGCTATTTTTAATACATTTTCCACATCATTTATTGTATTTTATTGTATTTCTAATATCAAAATAATTTATATTGTTTAATAATTAATAATTTTTATCTTTTTTGTCTTAAAAAGTTCAAAACAATTATTTTTTATGGAACTATGTTTTTAGTGTTTATTTTTTTTATTTTGAATATTTTTAAAATTAATTAATTAATTCTCTTATAACTACCATTTTTTATTCTTTCATTTTTTTAAATTATAAATTTTCATTTTGATTCTTTTAATTGTTTCATTTTTTTCACTTTATAATTTTCAAATTAATAATTTTATTTTTTAGTTCTTTATTTTATTTGATTACTTCTTTATGTTATTATTTTTCAATTAAATAAATCTTAAGTTTAGTAATTAATATTAAAAAAAAAAAATTAATTTGATTTGATTTTTTTATTAATCCATAAATTTAATTAATTAATATATTTAATTATAAAATAAATAATTCCAACCGTTTTATTTTTTTAATTTTAATTTGCTTTATTTTTCATTTTAATGATAAATTTTATTCAAATGTATATTGATTTTCAGGTCTTTTACCAACAAGAGAGTCACCACCAGTATTAATCTCTGTTAACTATCCAAAAACTGTTATACAACATCCACCACCCTAACTCACCACCAGCACCTCCCCTGCATCCCTAACCTATGCCAATTTCCAACCCACCAATGACTCAAGCCACCATAAGTGGGAGTCACCACCAACATGACTCACAACCATTGGGATTCACCACCAGAATGAGTCATCGCCAGAGGGAGTCACCACCAGGATATCCTTACACAAGTTGCTTTAACGGTGCCTCTACTAATGTATCCTTCCTCCAAATCCTTCAATGATGCCTCATCCAACAAAACCCACCACCAAAAACAAAACTAACCCACCACTCTTTCAATCCTCCAACACTCCTCATCCACTGCCGAAATTCAAAGGAAGTCACTACCGCACCTTGAACCGAGACTAAGGGATATATTACAAGATGATGAAACCCAAAATTTCCAGATCTTGAGACCAGAAACTAGTAAAAGAACAAAAATGAAACCCCAAAATGAAACCACCAGATCTCACCTCCATCACTTGAACCAGGCACTGAACCACATCAATTAAGAAACACAACCACATCGATGAGAAACATAGCACCACCATGAAGTGCCACCATGAACCGCTAAATTTGAACACTACCGTCATTTGAGATCCCTCACTGGTGCATCCCTGACCAAATCAAATCCCAACCCAGTGCTCACCAGATCATAATCTGAGTCTTCCACACATCTGAAACCATACCAATATAAAGGTGAAGCCAGAACCCCACTGCCTCTCTGACGATCCGCCATCGCATGAAAGGTCATACAACCACCGCACTACCACCATGGGAGGTGGCTGATCCCCCTTTCCACTGGTCAAGCACACCTATACCTGAAACCCTCCCCTCCTCTACCACGCGACCCCTCAATTTTTTGTTAGCCGAAACCCTACCCCCTTTTCTTATTTTTTTTATATTTATATTTATATATATATTATAATATATGATAATAATAATAATAAGTATAATATATATAATATATATATATATTAATATATATAGTAATAATTATAATAATTATAATAGGTTTTTGTAAATATTAATTTTTATTTCAATGTATTTATTTTGTTTTTTCATATTTACATAATAATAATAATAATAAATATTATATATATATATATATTAATAATAATAATTACATGTAAATGTTTATATATATATATGTATTATTGTATAGATTATATAATTAAATTAGATGATATATATTTAATTGTAAATATAAATAAATAATTATTTATATGTATTAATATATATATAATTATAGGAAGTTATTAGGGTATATATATTAATAATTTTTTTAAACAATTTTATATGTTTATACTAATGGAATTAATCAATATAATATATATCAAATTATATATATATATATATATGTGTGTGTGTAATACCAATTAATATAATTAATTAATATTATATATATATATTTATGTTTTTTAATTTATTGGAGTTGCTTGAGTTTTTATTGACTATTTGACATTTATTTTATTTTTTGTTTAATTAATTCATGTTGTTGTGATAGTAGGATTATACTGCATGACACAAGTGAGGGGCTAAGCATTGTGTTAGGAAGGAGTTAGGCATGGTGAAAGTTCCACCCAGATGTGAGAGAAATCATACTGGAGCTGTGACAGGAGCTGGTGAGGTGAAATAGAAGACTCTAGAAGGTGGTGAAGATACAAATCATACATTCCAGAACCATACAATATGAGTAGATCAGAATATACCATTAAATCCATGACAATATTCCAGATACATCTAGGAACTAATCACTACATGATACCATCTAACTATCCATTCCATCCTCCAATGCATCCACAACATGTCTCTAGAGATTCACTTTTTGTGATCCATTCTTTATAGAAACAGGAGACTTGGGAGATCCCATCCATTCTAGAGACATCTGGAGAATCAGACCACACTTCACCACATCAATTTTTTGAGCAGGACTTCTAATCTCACAGAACCATTCACCACAAGCAGCGGGAAGAAAAAGAAAACAGAGTTTGGACATTATGAACTTCTAGAGATCGACCAGAGAGATTGAATACCATTTCCTCTATTCTTTTGTTATCTTTCATAATTTTACATGGATCATCTAGTTCAAAAATATTTTAATATGTTGGATTCAATTATTATCTTAGGATAATTTTGTTAGGGGGACTATGTTGTGTAGGTTAATATGATTTTACTCTATTCATGCATTTATCTTCCACTCGATACTTCTCTCCCCCTCTCACTATCCAGACAATCATTTTTTACAGAACATCAATTATTAGTGAAAAATAATCATTATAGAAATTAAATTCATTTGTTTCAATCCAAGGATTTAACTAATAAATAAATCAAGCTCAATAGAGAATAGCACACTGAGTTCAATTAAAAAATTGAACTCAACGATTTCTAATTATTTATCACTTGGTTTTAAAATGATTACTATAGTCAAAAAAATATAGGGGTTATTCTATCACAAGTTGACCTGATGATAATTATGGTCATCCATTTTAAATCAGAGCTAGATTATTAAATTCTAATGCATGAACAAGGAAAAATCATTATAAAAACCATCCAGATGATTTCCCCCTTTCCATCAATTGGTTTCTCTCGCTTTTTGCATTGTTTTTTCTATATTTATTTCTTTCTTACACTAAATTTCACAATCTTACACCATTATTCATTCACTTCATTGTTTCATCACTATCCTCTATTGTTTCTTAGGTTGTTTGTTTAAATTTTTTTTGGTCATGATAAAAAATTAGTCCTTCCTTGCGATTTAATACTCTTACCACAATACTAGTTATATGTAGTAAGTAGGAATATTAATATTATGTTCGAACGCATTAAATAATGCACATGTCACATTTTCACATAGGGAACCCCTCATGTTACCTCCCACAATTCCAAACTTAGTAGTTCATGGTATGAATCACTTAACATCCAATGGTATATGATTTACTTTTACTATTGGACTACTTGAAGCCCAAACAACACGATCCCCACATGAAATCGATGAATATTACATGTAATTCATTTTTAGATCAAGTACCCATTAGGTCAATGTGACTATACATTAAACATAAATATAATTATATTATAATTTCGAGATATCATAGGGACTACATACCTTAAGATTATATAATCTTATATGTTTAATATATGTAGCTGATCCAAGAAAACTATGGGAAAATTTTAATAATTAGATGAGAACAATTGAATATGGCATAAACATCCATGACCAGTGCATGTCTTTTGAAATAATTAGACAAACCTAGGAATAATTAAAGAGGAATGATTTAATTATATCTAGTTATGTCCCAAATTAACCAACACTTTTACAAAGTGAAAAACATAAGAGAACAAACCTTGTAAGATAAAGGATTTAGGGAGAGGGTAGAGAGAAGTATGCACATCATTATGAAAATGAAAAAAACCCATTAATTAAACATTAATTATAACACCCCAAGATTTTGCAAATAAATTTAATATTGAATGCATGAAACATCAAGTCTCTACAAAATAGAACTTTTTTATAACCTAGCTAGTAAAAATAATTTTACCACCTCTGTGATTTGAATTTCAAAAAACTGACATACACAGTTGCATTCAGTAGGATATTTAGAGTCTGAGAAGACAAACTTAGTTTTTGATGAATAGTAACATACTCTTATGAATAGTAACATACCCTTATGAATAATAATGAATATTAATGAATGGTAAATCATACAAGAAAATAGAAACTTCACCCATGAGTTTATAAATACTATTTAGACATCTTATAAGTGAAAAAATGATCATAGTATAAGTATTAATATTTTTTTATGTCATAAATATTTTAATTACAATTTTATGATTAATTTAATAATTTAAAATGGAAATGTGTTTTCATAAAATATAATCATAAATTTTTACTTTATTTTATTATGGTTATAAGATAATTTTATAGGACCTTGATTAATTTATCAAGGTGTTATAAAACAAGTTATAATTTTAAAGTTGTTTTTTTGGAATAAATTATGATTTTATTTAAAAATTAAATTAAAAATATTTAGAAAATTATTTTCAAAAAAATTAATTAATTTTTGAATTCTATAAGTTGAAAAAAGGTTGGGTTAATTTTTTTGGATTTTTCTAAAACACTTGAATTTTGGGTGAATAGTAAAATACGATAATTTACGATAAATGCTAAATACATGATTTATTGGGTCATAAGTGATGTAAGGATGATGTAATCCCACTATGTTTGAACTCACATGCACTTATTAATATTATGGGTCACATGAATAAATACTATTGATTGTATTGAGGGAATTAATAAAATAATGGATAAAATATTGAAAATTCACTCCTCTCCTCCACTATAAACCCCCATCACTTCATCTTCTCTTCACTCCTCTAAAGCCTTGTGTCTTGTATAAGTTATACCCAAATACCCTTACTTAGTCACTATCCATGCCTAGGAGATATTTTTATTTCCAAAAGACCAAAACCCCTTCTCTTAAGGAGGTTTTCAAGGAGGTTATTTCAAGAGGCAAAGCATCTTTCTTTTTCTTTTAGTTTCATTTCAATTTATCTTCTTTTCTTATTATCTAATAAACTCCTCTATCCAATTGATCCTTATAAATCTAGTACCATATATATACTATAATTATCACATGTTAATTTAATAACCATTATCAATATTCTTACTCTCTCTCTCTCTCTTATAAATGAAATTATCATCAGTGAGGTTCCAATTTACAACCTTCTTGGACGATAAAGTTTCGTTATTGATTTTATACTTCAATAATGGGCATGAAAAAATTTGTATGGTTTAAACAGGCTATAATATATTTATTATAACCTATTTAACATTCATGAACCAGTATATGTACATAATATTATATCATATGACCAAACTAATTCCTAATAATCATGTTACCACTAAAATAATCTAAGTGATTGTCATTAATATTTCATATAATGATTCATCCTAATTACATGTAACCAAATGATATAAATGACAATTAACACATATTTATGTTCATAAAAAATTTTAAATTAAATTATGGAGATTTACATCCATTCCACATGAACTCCATTACTTAAAAAAAGTGAACCGATTATAAAAATCAGGAAAGCGAACACTCCAAAATGACGGAATTCAATATTATAACTTATCAATAAGGAAATAAATGAACTAAAAAAATTATGATAAAATAAATAAATATCTAATAGGTTCTTAGTTAATTTATTAATGAGTCTAATTTTATATTCCAGTACCATAAGGTCAAGAGTGGAACATTTAGACTTAAGGTAAGGGTTTTCTACCAGAACCTCCATTTTCATTCGGGTTACTTTTATTATCTACTTACCTTAATTAAATTATTATTAATTAATATGTAATCCTCATAATTTCTATTTTAGTTTTTTATATATTTGTTCCAACCAGAATAATACCTTCATTTATGTGGATCTATGTGTTTTAAAATGATCTTTCAAAAATCCTTCCTCATAAACAATCCTGTTTAAAGAAAATTTCTCAAATTATTGCCTATTTTCTAGGGCACTCTATAATCTTTTTTTTGAAAACCATTATATTTATAAAATCACTCCTTTTATTATGAAAATAGTATGTTACTTTACTTCTTGTTTAATAAAAATATTTTTCCAAAATAACTATTCTTTTCAAAGTAAAAGAGAATTTATCTCAAGAATTACTCGAAAATTTTATAAGAGCGTCTTTATCTATTTCAACACTCTTTTTGATTATTATGTATTATTGGGATTAATATTTTATGGTTTCATATAACACATTTAATTTAATGGTTTATTATTAGTTTGTATGTGGATGTTCTATCTTTAAACCATTTACTAATTTACTCTGAATGGTTAGTGTTTTATGATTAATGTTTGGGGAAAGTTATTTACATTTCATATATTAGTTTCAATATGAATGTATATGTTGTTTATGTTTATCATAATTCATATGAGGAATTAATTGGACATATGAAGTGTCATGTGGTTCCCACTATATCCCCTCAGTGCGTCGGTAGGTCTCATGAGACAAACTACAGTCTTGGCACAAGTCCTTGACAAAATGATTATTTATGGTCTTGGCACGAGGACTTGACAATATGGTTATGATGTTCCACATTATGAATTTCCTCATTATAAAAATAGTATTGATGGTTCATGTGGTTATTAAACTAGTATAATTACCATGCTTATGTTTTACAATGACATTATTTATTCAGCTTGTAATCCTGCCATAATTTGTTCAAGTTTTTTGTTAAAGGCATGTGTTTTTAGTTCTTCAACATGCCTAATGATTATTTTTATGATATATTTCACTTTCTTTCTTACCCTTAATGAGAATTTGAGCTCACCCCTTTCTTATGTTTCATTTTTTAGGACATGAAGATTTTTATTACGAATGACATGGAAAAATAACTTAGGAGTTATTGATGTTGTCGAAGGAATTTCTATATTTTTTTTGGTTTTAAGTTGTAATGATGAAATTATGTATGTATCTTGTTTCCAATTATACTAAACTACTTGGTCCTTCAGTATGCATATTGATTTTTAAAATTCCAATGTAATTAAATAAGGCACCAGCTCCAGGAAACTGGGGTTGGGTCCTTACAGTCGGTATTAGAGAAAGTTTAGTAGAAAACTTGGAAACTAAATTTAGAAAATGTAGATTAGGGAATAAATCCCTAAGATAGTATTTGAGGATAAAAATACAATAAAATATTGGTATTTTGGTAAGGAATATATTATGTGGATATTTCTAGAAAATACATCCCTGTATAGATACTACAAGTAGACGTGGTTCTGGAATAGATGTACCTAGGAGTAAAAACTACGACAAAGAGTTTTGGGCTTCACCCGAGGTATCCCGATACACGAAAATGGGCCTTAATTCTTACCTGGTTTAACACTCTTGGGAGATATGGTTAGGATAGTTAATATTTTATTTACAAGCTATTACAAAGGATTCAAATTTAAATTTTTCCTCAAAGAAACCATGTTTATGATTATGAGATTAGTTATGTATAGAATTTCAATTTATGCTAAGTATTTTTCTATATCAAGATTATAGATTATGTTTCATAACCTGATCTAGTGTATTCCATTATTTAGAAATGGATCCTAGTGGACAGAATGGAAACCACCTGAACACACGTATCCCATGTAGGTATTTCCCTCTGATGCAAGATAATGATGTTGGATCTGGAGCTACAACTGGTGCTGAGAAACTTATAACTATACTGTGAAAACTAACTCAGGTTATGAACAATAACCTTACCCATATGGAGAATCCTTATCCACAACATGGAAGAACTATGTTGGATCACTTTATGCAATAAGAGCCTCCATTATTTAATGGGACTAAAAAACCATTTGTATCTGAGTAGTGGATAAGTTCCCTATAGAAGATATTTATCACTTTGGGATGTAACGAAAGAGATAAGGTTTTCATGGAAATTTATCATCTACCAGGAGATACAGATTAGTGGTGTTCGTTAATCTAAAACAGGAAGGAGTAGGAAGAAATATAAGATATGGAATGGAGGGATTTTAAGGAAATATTCCTATAAAAATATTTTCCCCACAAACAATGAGAGGATATGGAGAATAAATTCTTTAATATGAGGCAGAAGGAGGATGAAAATATTTACAAGAATAAAGAAAACATTAAAAGGTTGGAAAGGCATGATGAATACTACATACATAATCTTAGGAGTAAAATTGATTGATTATTTGATGGTTTAAAACCATTCATCTGAAGGGAGCTAGTATCCCAAAGTTTCTCATCATATTAAGATATAGTCTCAAGTACCATCAAGATGGAAAATGAATTTTCTATGTCTTATGACTTTAAAGGAAAGAAAGAGAAGAAGAGGACTGCTGAAAAATCTAGAAAAGGAAATAAGGAAATGGGGAAGAATAGAAGAGTTAACCTTCCATACTGTAGTAATTATGGGAAGAAACACCCTGGAACTTTTCTGAAGGGAATGGGAGTCTATTAAAAGTGTGTAGAAAAAGGACACCAATATCGTGATTGAAAGGGGAAGAAAAAAGATACCAATGTTTAATGCTACAATTTCAGGGAGATGGTACATTATTCAAATGAATGTCCTAATATTTAAGGAAACATTCCCCAAAGAAGGACAAGGGAGCAAGGCCAAGCTTATGCGATCACAAATGTGGAGGTTAAAGTTCCAAAAAAATTGGTGGAAGGAACTTTAATCGTTTCCTTGAACTTAGCCAATGCTTTATTTGATTCTGGATCATCAAATTCTTTCATATCTTCCTAGTTTTTAAAGAAAATTTGATATTTACAATTTTATTTAATAAGGGAGTTGTCAGTCAAAACTCTTAAGGGGAGTATCATTGCAACAAATTTGTGTTAGGAATTCCCCATTATGGCATATAAACGTACTTTATCTGCTGATTTTATTATCATACCCATGATTTACTTTGATATAATCCTTGGTATGTATTGGATTTTAAACCATGATGTGAAAATTTATTGCAAGAATTAAGAGGTTTCAATTTTTTAGGATGATGTGGAATCCCTTATCTTTAGGGCAGAAACATCACCATCTAATTCTCATCTAGATCCAACCTAGTATCTCTACTAAATTCAATTATTGGGGAGGAAGGGAATTCAATGAATATGGGTGAGGAAAATAATGTTCAAATAGAGGACATACCTATTGTACAAGAATATATTGATGTATTTTTAGAGGATTTACCTGGACATCCTCTTGAGTGGGAAATTAAGTTTTCCATCAACTTAATTCCCGATTCAAGGCCCATATCAAAGATCCTTTATATAATGGAAAATTTGGAATTAGTGGAACTAAAGAAAAAACTAGAGGAATTTATTGATAAAGTATTTATTCTCCCTAGTGTTTCTCCATTAGGATCCCCTATTCTATTCGTTAAGAATAAAGATGTATCTTTGATGTTGTGCATTCACTATAGGGAGATCAATGCTATAACAATAAAGAAAAAGTATCCCCTACCTCACATCAATGATTTATTTTATCAACTTCATGAAGCACAATATTTTTTAAAGATTGAACTTAGATATAGATATCATCATTTTTTTTTGAGGAAGGAAGACATTCCAAAAACATCATTTCAAACTAGGTATGGGCATTATGAGTTTATAGTAATGCCTTTTGGACTGACTAATGAACCCTCTATTTTCATGCATCTATTGAATAAATTTTTCATGGAACATCTTAATGAATTTTTTGTGGAATTTATTGATTATATCTTGGTATACTCTAAAATCTATTAAAATAATGAAAGTCACTTACACACTATTCTGAAGACTCTTAAAAGAAATGAATTATATGGGAAGTTTAGAATGTATGAATTTTGGCTTCAATCAGTTTTCTTTCTTAGCCAAATTGTCTCTAAGGATGGAATATCTATTGATCCTACGAAGAAAAAGGATGTTCAAGAATGGCCTATTCTAACGAACATACCTAAGGTATGTCGTTTTATTGGTCTAGTAGGTTATTATCAGTGTTTCTTTCACAACTTCTCCTGTTTATCCAACCTAATGACCAAGCTTACACATAAAAGGGTTAATTTCGTAGAGATAAAAGAATGTGAGGGCTGTTTTGAAGAATTGAAGAGGAGATTAGTGAATTCTCTGATCCTAACCCTACCATCGGGGAATGATGGATTTGTGATCTATATTGATGCATAAACGAAAGGACTTGGTTGTGTCCTTATGCAGAATGATAGAGTTATTTCCTATGCATCAAGTCGGTTAAAAATTCCTGAACAAAACTATCCTACACATGGTCTTCAGTTAGCAGCTACAATCTTTTCTCTTAAGATATGGATACATTATCTCTATGGAGAAAAATGTGATATATCTACGGATCATAAGATTTTTAAATATATCTTCTCATATAAAGAACTCAACATGAGTCAAAGGTGATGGCTCGAGCTACTGAAGGACTATGATTTTTCCATACACTACCACCCAAGAAAGAAAAATAAGGTAGCTGATGCATTGATTAGGAAGGATCATGGAGTTCTCAACAAAATGAGGATTGAAAAGGATCCTTTGTACATGGACCTAGTGAGGATGGATATGGGAATTATCAAAGAAGGTGAAACATCACTAATTTTTCATTTGTTTTCCCAACCATCTTTATTGGAAATGATTAAATATTCACAGTTTGATGATGAGAATCTTCAAAAGAAAATTAATATTGTAAAAAATGGGAAGTTGGCTGACTTTATGTGTGAGGATGGAGTTATGAAATTTGGGAAGAGGCTATGTGTTCCCTCTCTACCCAAGATGAAAAAGGAGTTATTGGATGATTCTCATAGCTCAAATTTCTCTATACACCATAGTAACACTAAAATGTATAGAGATTTGAAAGAACATTTCTAGTGGGATAACATGAAGAGGAGAATTGCTAATTATGTATCAAGATTTTTAGTCTATCAACAAGTGAAGGCCTAACAAAAACATCATAGAGGAGTCATACAAACTATACCTATTTCTACATGGAAATGGTATGGCATCACCATGTATTTTGTTACCCAAAACTTCAATAAAGAATGATGCAATATGGGTAATTGTGGATCGACTTACAAAATATGCACATTTCTCTGCTCTAAGGGAGGATGTGCCACTAGAGCACCTAGCAATAATCTATATCAATGAAGTTGATAGACTCCATAGAGAACCTCTCTCAATTTTTTCTGATCATGATCCATGATTTACATCGAAATTATGGAAAAGTCTTCAGAAATACTTGGATACTAAGATTTGTTTGAGTATTTCTTATCATCCTTAAACTGACAGGCAATCAAAATGGATGATCCAAAACTTAGAGGACATGTTGAGATCCTATTCACTTGACTTCCAAGGTATGTGAGATCAATATTTACCTTCAGTGGAGTTTTCCTACAATAATAGTTTCCATTCAAGTATTCAAATGTCCCTATATGAAGCATTGCATAGAAAGAGATGTCATACACCAACATGTTGGGATGAAGTCAGTGAAAGGAAGCTTGTGGGTCTAGAGCTTGTGGAGGAAACAATAATGAACAAAAAGACTATTCAAGGCCATATCAAAGAAGCTCAAAGAAGACAAAAAGCTATACTGATAATTGAAGGAAGGATTTGGAATTTCAAGTGGTAGATCATGTTTTCTTAAAAGTATCTTCAGGGAAGGTTGTTATAAGATTTGGAAGAAAGGGAAACTGAACCCTAGGTACATAGCCCCATTTGAAATTCTTCAGAGAATTGGAGCTGTTGCATATCGTTTGGCTATGCCACCTAGCCTGTCTAAAGTATACAATGTGTTCCATGTCTCATTGCTGAGAAAGTTCATGCCAGACCCAACACATGTCCTCACTTCTGAAGGTATATAATTGGAACCTGACCCATCTTACAGTGAAGAGCCTATATGGATTCTGAAAACTAAAGAACAAGTGTTGAGGAATCAGATGACTCGATTGGTAAAGATACTTTGGAAAAATTATAAAATTGAAGAGGAAACATGAGATCCTGAGGAGCTTATGATGAAGAACTGCCCAATTCTTTTTGTGAGGCAACATTCTAGTAATTTCAAGGATGATTTTTTTGTAAGGAGGGGATAATGTAACACCCCAATATTTTTCAAATAAATTTAATATTAAATTCATGAAACACTAAGTCTATAAAAAACACCACTTTTTTTTAACCTAGATAGTAAATATAATTTTACCACCTCTATGATTTTAATTTCAAAAAATTGACATACACGGTTTCAATCAGTAGGATATTTAGAGTCTGATAAGACAAACTTAGTTTTTAATAAATAGTAACACACCCTTATGAATACTAACATACCCTTATGAGTAGTAATGAATAGTAATGAATGGTAAATCGGCCAAGAAAATATAAAATTCACCTATAAGTGTATAAATACAATTTAGATATCTTATAAGTGAAAATTGATCATAGTATAAGTATTGGAATTTTTTTATGCCATAAATATTTTAATAACAATTTTCTGATTAATTTAATAATTTATAATGGAAATTTATTTTCATAAAATGTAATCATAAATTTTTACATTATTGTATTATGGTTATCATATAATTTTAAGGGACCTTGATTAATTTCTCAGGGTGTTATAAAACAAGTTATAGTTTTAAAGTTATTCTTTTTGAATAAATTATGATTTTATTTAAAAATTAAATAAAAAAATTTAGAAAAGTATTTTCAAAAAAAGGATTCCATTTTTTAATTCTATATATCAACAAATGATTTGGGTAAATTTTTGGGATTTTTCTAAAACACTAGAATTTTGGGTGAATTGTAAAATATGACAATTTACGATAAATGCTAAATACATGATTTATTGGGTCATTAGTGATGTAAGGCTGATGTAAGCCCACTAGTTTCAAACTCACATAAACCTATTACTATTATGGGTCACATGAATAATCACTATTGATTTTCCTAAGGGAATTAATAAAATAATGAATAAAATATTCAAAATTCACTCCTCTACTCCACTATAAACCACCCCCTCACTTCCTCTTCTCTTCACTCCTCACAAGAATTTTGCCTTGTATGTGTTATTACCAAAAACCCTTCTTTAGTCACTTTATATGTCCAGGAGCTCTTGGTCATTCCAAAATACCAAAACCCCTTCCCTTAAAGAGGTTCTCAAGGAGGTTATTTCAAGAGGTAAAACATATTTCTTTTTCATTTAGTTTCATTTCAATTTATATTCTTTTCTTATTATCTACTAACCTCCTCTGTCAAAATGATCCTTATATCTCCATTATCATCTATATAATGTAATTATACCATGTTAATGTAATAACCATTAAAAATATTCTTACTCTCTCTCTCTCTCTCTCTCTCTTATAAATGAAATTATCATCCGTGAGGTTTGAATTTACAACCTTCGTGGATAATGAAGTTTTAGTCATCATTTTATCCTTCAATAATGGTCATGAAACCATTTTTATGGTTGAAACATGATATAATATATTTTTTATAACCTATATTACATTCATGAACCAATATATGTACATAATATTAAATCATATGACCAAACTAGTTCCTAATATTCAAAATACCGCTAAAATAATCCAAGTGATTGTCATTAATATTTCATATAATGATTCAACCTAATTCCATGTAACCAAAAGATATAATTAACCATTAAAACCAAATTATGCTCATAAATAATGTTTAAATTTAATTTTGGAGATTTACATCCATTCCACTTGAACTCCATTACTTAAAAATAAGTAAACCGATTAAGAAAATCAGAAAAATAAACACTCTGGAATAACATAATTCAATATTATAACTTATCAATAAGGATATAAATGAACTATAAAGATTATTATAAACTAAATAAAAGTACAATAATTTCTTAATTATTTTATTAATGAGTATAATTTAATATTCCAGGACCATAAGGTAAAGAACAGAACATTCGGACTTAAGGTAAGGGTTTTCTACCTGAACCTCCATTTTCATTCAGGTTACTTTTATTATCTACTTGCCTTAATTAAATTCTAATTAATTCGTATGTAATACTCATAAAATATATGTTAATTTTCTATATATGTGTTCCAACCATAATCATACTCTCTTTTATAGATAACTATATGTTTTAAAAGGATCATTCAAAAATCCTTCTCAATAAACAATCCCATTTCAAGGGAATTTATCAAATTATTACCAATTTTCAAGGGCACTATATAATATGTTTTATGGAAAAAATTATCTTTATAAAATGAATAATTTTATTATAAAAATAATATCTTACTTAATTTCTATTTTAATAAAAATATTTTTCCAAAATAACTCTTCTTTTCAAAGTAAAAGAGTATTTATCTCAAAAATTAGTCGAAGATTTTATAAGAGTATGTTCATCTATTTCAACACTCTTGTTGATTATTATGTATTATTGGGATTAATATTTTTTGGTATCATATACCATATTTAATGTAATGTTTTATTATTATTTTGGATGTGGATGTTCTATCTTAAAACCATTCACCAATTTACTCTGAATAGTTAGTGTTTATGCTTAATGTTCAGGGAAAGTTACTTAAATTTCATAAATTAGTTTCAATATGAATGTATATGTTTTTTATTTTTATCCCCATTCATACGAGGAATGAATTGGACATATTAAGTTTTGGGTGAGTCCCACTATATCCCCTTTGTGCATCGATAGGTATCATGAGACAAACTACGGTCTTGGTACAAGGCCTTAAGAAAATGATTATTTATAGTCATGGCATGAGGCCTTGACAGTATGGTTATGATGTTCCACATTATAAATTCCATAATTATGAAAATAGTATTGATGGTTTATGTAGTTATTAAACTATTAGAACACCCATGATTGTGTTTTACTATGGTATTATTTATTTATCTCTTAATCCTCCCATAACGTGTTCAAGTTTTTTGTTAAAGGCATGTGTTTTTAGTTATTCAACATGCCTAATGATTATGTTTATGATATCTTCTACTGTATTTATTACCCTTACTGAGTGTTTGAGCTCAAAAATTTCTTATGTTTCATTTTCTCATGACATGAATATTTTTATTATGAATGACATGTGGAAATAACCTTGGAGTTATGTACATTTTCAAAGGAATTTATATGTTATTTTTGTTTCATGTTGTAATGATGAACTTATGTATGTATCTTGTTTCCAATTATACTAAACTAATTAGTCCTTATAAATGAATATTCCTTGTTTATATTCCAATGTAATTAAACATGGCACTAACTCCAGGCAATTAGAGTAGGGTATTTACATTAATATTAAAAAAATTATTTATTTATTTTATCTAAGAAATTATCAGGTCATTAAAAATGACATGACAACACATTCCACATAGTGATAACACTTCAGGCTCTTCCCATAGTGGGGTGTCTTCTTTTCATTATTTTATTCACCTATCTTAATAAGAATTAAGAATCATATATTCTAGGACATCACGACATGTCCCTCCTATTTCATGTAATGAATAAACACTTGGGTTGGATCCATGGTGTGACACCCTTACAAAAATTATCCCTTTTAAACTTTAATGGAATGACCCACATGTTACGGTGTGTCAATATCTCCACACAAAATTTTCACAAAGTTAAATAATATATAAGAATATTCTAAATAAAATATGATTTATTGAGTATGTAGAGAAATTGTTAATGATACATAAGGGTCAACACAATGGCATGAAACCCTCTTCCATCAAATGGATACCCACTCTCACTAGATTTTATAAAGTAAAATCATAGTGTTTCAATATGTAAATGTTATAATCATAGTGTGACACCCTCCAACACAACATGATTCCCATATGTATGGTTTTACATGACATGACACCCACTATGATAAAATTACCACCCCTCAATTATAAAAATAAACTATCCACACATACACCCATAATGGTTTGATATCCACTCATCATGGTGTGATGGTCATTCTATAGAAAAATTCCCAACCATACATAACAAATAATCATCCCCAATTCTAATCCAACTCCGAGAAAAAACTCCCAAGCTCCCATAAACACATCTAACATTATAAAATAATGAAAACATATGTGGCATGTCAAGAATTTAATTATTTTTTTCACCTTAACATGATCTAGGATTTTATAGAAAGAAAAAATTCCATGAATATAGTGTCCCATGAAAAAAATGACATAATTAGTACTATAATATCATGATTTAAAATATACATATCACAACTAGTCACATAACCCAAGGAATGAGAAGTTTAGATTCCTATAGATTAGATACATAAACATCTAATTATATTAAACTTGTGAACAATTCTCCCAAGTCATCATCTTCTTGAATTTTTCATAGATACATCACTTGATATAATCATATTCATATCCTATGGATTTGAAAGATAATAAAGTTGTGTGTTCAAAAGATCAGTATGGTAAAAATGTATCATCACAAGAAGGAAAAAATTATGGAGTCATAAATATCATAAAAGATCAAAATAAATTATATGGTAATCATAAATCATGTTATAGTAAAATATGATCATAAAAATATTATTATAGGAATAGAAAATATATAACATCACTCAAAACATGTATCAATAATAATAATCTATGTGATCATGGTATAAAAAGTGCAGAATACTTTATAAATTACGCATGAACATTAAAACATGAAATTTCATAGAAATTGAATGCATCATGTCAAATTGGAATAACATGATAAAAATGTGAATTTGGCACAACTATAAGAATAGGAAAACCTATGTGAGAAAACCCATTATTCCTACTCCTATGTGAACAAACACATTATGTCCATTCCTGAAAATGTATGAAAATCTATCATGCCCACGCCTATATAAACAAGCTCATTATGTCCAGGTAGAATTATATCGTGAGATAAAAACATATACCAATACAGTGGAGGGAAATATTGGACCCCAAATGTCATCGTATATACTTATGTGTTCCACAAAAAAATATTCATCATCATTACTAAAATTTCCTCGGAGAAAGAATGGATTTCTTAAAATTATCATAGAACATGAACTTAAGAAATTTTTGGATATAAAAATCTCATTTCCAAAAAGGATTCATAACATAATAACATATGTATTAAGATAAAATAATCACTTCATTAATGATAGACCTTTGATTAAAAAAAATAGAAGTGAGAATATAAAATTTTCACAAAACCTGAAAAACATTGTTATAAATGTTAAAGTTTAAATTACATTTAAAATTAAATTTTGGAGATGGGAGAGAGAATACATTTTGAAAACCCTACTATAAAGAGTTCAAAATGAAATATCTATGAATATATTTAATGGATTAAAAAAGGATAAGTGACAATACATTGATTTTTTTTCTTTTAAAATGATTCTTTAAAAGTATAACCTTATAAAAGACATAAAATCTATCAAAAGAAAATGTGGACTAGATTCTAAACCTATTTATTTTGAATGCATGGAAAAACCTTTTAAACCTTTTCAAATAACCATATTAAAAACACACATCCTTAAAAAAACATTTCATTAAAATGAAATAAGTGAAATAAAAGGGTAATTGGAGATAAAAACAATTTGTGTTTTCACTAGAGAAAAGAGAACATTTCTTATAAGAAAAAAATATGGATATAGAAGAAAAATCCATTAAATTTAATGGGATTTGTTCTTAGAAAAAATGCATGTTAATGAAACATTAAAGTCATTTTAGAAGATGAATTTGTTATGGAACATGATTTATATAGAAAATGAGGTTCTAATATAATATAAAATCTTCATAGTTTATAATATATAAATCATGAAATATTATTTTCAATGAAGAGTGATTATGAACCAATGAAAATATATGAGTTTTGAAACCCCCTTACATACTTTGTGACTTTTTATTCAAAAACCCCTTGAGATATATAAAATTTAATAGAACTCCGAATGTCATGAAATATAGGAGTATCATGATAGAAAATGGTAATAGGGTGATATTTAAAGAATTGTAAAGGAAACATGGTGCATATCTATGACATGTCTCATGGGATTTAAATTTGATAAAAAGAAACCCTTACCTAGATTCCTTGGTTAGTTAATGAAACTATAACCTCATGTAAAAAAATAGATAACATAAGAACCTTTTCCATATCCTTTCTCTAAAATATTCTCCTTTTATAATCCTTATTCATAGTTATTTATCATGAGAACATTATATAGTTATAGATTATTTTTACTACCATGTGTTAATAACTTTAACTATATTGTGCATATTTGATAATGTTGATATCATTTACCATTATTTTATACCAATTTCATAATAAATATAAAATTTAGGATTAATCAATATATATCTTATTTTGATTTATAGTGTTCTTATTTAATTCCATAAGTGTTTTGGATACATAGTGTGAATACTGAATCGGTAGCAACACATTTTAATAGTTTTTTTAATGATCAAATATAATATTTTAAATATTAGTTATATTCCTTATATAACATTACCAAAAAGATATAATTAATATTATTATATTAATAGCATATAATAGTATCAGTATTCTATTTTACATAATAATCCATATTTATATTTTAATGCCTCATTCAATTTGGCAGTTTAACCACTCGAAACATGGACATGCATTATCTCAATGGATGAATATGGTCAGGTAGATGTTTTGGTTAAAATAATAATATTATATCAGTTTTATAATGATATAATTTTTATTTATTTATCATGGTAATCCAGATTTTATGTTTTTTATATAGTGTATGATAGCATTGATGATAAATGAAAAACATTTCATAATGGATGTGTGAGTCCTCACATACACATGTTTAACATCACCATTTACCAAAGCTTGAGAGGAGGTTAATAGAGATATTAAATTTTCATTTAAGAATAAAAAATTATATTATATATATTTTTTATTTATTAATCATTATCATAGTTAATACCATCCTTTAAATAAGGTAATGAAAAAAAAATGATGTCGCTTTGTGGATGCGGTAGTCTTCGTAAAGCACTAACAATGTTCTTTTATTTTTTTATGTGGATAGAAATGAATAGATAAGGGTTTTAATATTTATATAATGAAATATAAGTATAATAATGATACCTAATTTATAATATTGTTATGGTGAAAAGGTTTTTATGAGAGTTTGATTAAGAAGAATAACATATGAAGGAGGTAATACTTACGTTGGGGACTTGAATTTTCATTGAAATTCCATTTGAAATTGAAGGGAATATGATAACTATAAGTGATTAGGGAATTATGTTTTTTTAGAGAGGGCTATAGGGAGAGTAAAGGATAGAGTTTAAATTATTAATTCAAAGGATATGTGTAACATTTAAGGGTGTAATTAGTATTCTTTTATAAGAGAAGAAAAGGGGACTTTTGGAAACATTCATCATTTTTCAATAATTCCATGTCCCCGTTGAAGTTTAAATTACTAAAAAATTTACAAAGGTGAATTGTTAGTTATTTTATTCTTTATAAATTCTTAATTTTTTTACACAAATGTTTTAAACATGTACTATAGTTTTTACTATCATGTTTTTACATTATACCCTTTTACATTAAAACTTGGTAGCTAGTTTTCAACTAAGTGATTTTATGTTTTATTAAACATATAACAAAACCCATATTTAAAAATTTTGGTGTGATAGAACTAAATTTAACCTCAACATAGTAAAATTAAATTTACAAATATTGAAAAAAATAACTAAAAAAATAGATAACGTATAGAAACATGTTTTATTAGAAAAATTACATTTTGACCATTATGGATTCTTAATGTTATTTTGTATCTATTTCCAATTAATTAAGTTATAATATATTTTTATGTATTTATAAATCATATTAGATTCATTATGTAATGTAATATAATTTAATTGATTTGAAATAATTTTCTTAATATTAAATAAATAATAATATTAAAATAATTGTTTCACCATTTTCATGGTAATAAGCTTTAATCCTAACACTCAAAATTTAATATCTAGAACTAAAATTTTCCATATTAAGTAATATTAAAATTATTATCTAAATTATTAGAATCATTTTATACAATTTACTCTTTATGCATCTAAAAATTAATTTTAACCTTAGTGCATGTAATGTGTAAAGACTAAATTTTTTAGAAAAGTTTATTTTTAAGAATAATGTTTATGTATAGAAAAAACTAAATTTTATTTATTATAATGATATTAATTAAAATATAATTTTTAAAAAAATATTTTAGTGATATTAAAATAAATCCAAAACCTAATTTCTCCATGCATAAATTTAATTAAAGAAATAGATGAAAAATAGTTGTCGTAAAATATTACATGAATGTTTAAAATGAAATTCATGGGTATTATGAATTGAAAATAGTAATTTAAAATGAATAATTTAAAATTATCAATATATATTTTTTATATAAAAATTATTTAAAAGAACGTATAATACATATAAAAGTGATGATATTAGAATAAATTGTAATTTTCACTATTCACCTAAAAAATATATTGTTTTATAAAAATATCCAAAATAAATCTTACAATGATTTTATTATCAAGAATTAATTTTTTTTTTAATTTTTCAAACTTAAATATAAATTTTTATTAATTTTTTTTGAAAGTATAATATTTACAGAATGACATTTATTGAAAATAAAAACTTCAAGATTAACTCATTAATTATTTGACATCAAAATGTAATAAAAATTTTTGGTTTACCATCTTAGTGTTTATTATATCTTTTTAAAAAAAAACATTCTTAAAATTTTTGTGGTTTTTTAACTTTGGGTGTAGCATGTGACAAAGATTATATATCATAGTATGTAATTTAAAGTGTCCAAAATCTATAGTAATTACATTTTACTTCCTTAAATAAGTTTTTTTCTAACAATTTAATTATCAGTTACATACATGAATATATTTAGGTGGTGAAAATATTTACATGTGTTAAGATATTATTTTTAATGATATATGATCCAAAATTACACATGGAATACTAGAAAACACTTATTTTCTCTCAATATTTCAAGGAAATGTATCTTATAACAAGGTTTAAGACCCATGTGAAGGATTGATTTTAATATTAGATAATCTATATTTGGCCTTGAACTAATATACAATCATAGATGAGTTTGAATATATTTTTCCAAATTCTAGATTTTAATTTTGAGTCAAATAGAAGATATCCATTCTATCAAATTTTCTTTAGTGGGATATATTATGATTTTCACTATGTTTATTTCCATAAATATAATAACCATACCACTATTTTTTTGTTAAAATAAAATTTAAAATTTTTGGCAACCTTATGTTCTACAGAATCACCCTAGATACACTAGGGTTGATAGAACTAGAATATGTTCACTAATTTAGGGTGGAGGGTATGTGAAAAAAACTACTACTATCCTCCTCATTGATAGTAATTTCATAGTTTCTTTCATACATACTATGTATGGGAGATTGTATATTATTACTATCATCTACAATCCAAGTATCAGGGAATTAAATTGAATAATGCGTATGTTTTATGCACATAAAACATTGAATAGATAGTGGTACCCTTTGATGAGTTATATAATTGTGTCCTCTTGTTAAATAGACTCTTCATTTTCCTTAAATAATTTATTTCTTGATACACTCATTTTCTACAATTAAATAATATTTCAGTTCCATTAAGGAAATTACCTTGGGGATTCTATCCACATTTTTGGATAAAAGGAAATTAATCAATTTTTTTATCAACTATGTCACTTGATATTTTATGAAAATATATATTTACCTTATTTTGTACAATTAGTTTTTCAATTATTGTTACATTTTTAATCATGTTTCATGATAGTTTTTTGTAAGAATCACTATATTTATAAGCCTATATCCAATTCTAGCGGGTTGAACATTGATGTAATCATCGAATTGTCCCTAACATTCAGTATTAACTCATTTCCATCCATCACTAAAACCAAAAGGGATATAATGAGTGATGAATATTTAAAATCATAGGGTGAATATAATAATCAATAACATAAATGGGATTCAACCTTAAAATATATTTTTCTTTTAAATTTCCATGTTTTCCCATTGTTATTTTAGTTCAACCTATATGAATCTTAGTTTGACATATGTTAATTTATGTTGGGTTACCTTATGCTTCTCAACCTAATTTGTCAATGTAACTAGGAAATAAATCATTTATAATGGCTTATAAATATCATATCATAAACCAATGAATACCCCTAGGGTGTCTCAAACAAGGTGTCTAGTAAGGGACTATTCCCCGTGCACCAAAATGATTGTCAAGATATACTCGGGCAACTTTTTTCTGGATAATTACTTCTAGATGTATAAGTTCTAAAACAAATTTCACTTATAGTACCCAAAAAATATTTATTTCTAGGAAAACCATATTATATTGACTTTCCCAGAATTTTAGGATATCATCCTATACATTGAATCATATCTAGTGTTTTTACTATAGTTCTATAACCCTAACAACAAAGTTAAAAAATATTATGTCCAATCATAACTACACTTATCACTAAACTAATCTCAAAATAAAAATTCCCTCCTATGATACCAAATATAACAAAGATTTCTAAAACCAAACTAATTAGTATAATAATCAAATTATTTATATAATATATCTCACAAATAGTCACACAACCCAAGGATATGAAGGTTTAATGTCCTAGATATTAGCTACATAAACATCATATTATATAACACTTGTGATTTATCTAAAGTCATGATCTTATAGAACCATTCCTAGATATATCACATGATAAAATCATATTCATAACCTAGAGGTTAAAACATACGAAATAAGTATGAACAAACACTCATTAATGGGAGTACATATCATTACATGAAGGAAAACATGAGGTAGACATAAATATCATAAAATATTAAAATATCATGGATGGAAACATAAAACATTCCAGGGTAACATACTATCATTAAGCTATTATTAATAAAACACAAAATATATAGATTTGATAAAAAAATATAAATAATCATAAACCATATGATCATGATATAAAAATGTGAAATACATTATAAATAATGATTTATTGTAACATCCCAACACATGAACCACTAAAATGGTTCCCTAAGCTAGTCAATCACAAGGATTCAAGCGTGCCTCCCCATATGTCAGAAGTTTTTGACTAGTAGTGAGGTTTCAATGATGGTATGATGGGGAGGCTACAACCTTAAGGTTAGAGTTTCAAAATTGTATAATCATAAGAAAAAAACAATGGGAGAAAAATGAAGGAAAATTAAATAATAATGGAAGAATAATGTAATGATAGATAAATAATATGAAAAGTACAATTACAAATATACAACTATGCATGTCAATGTGACTAAAATATATAATTATAAGACATAAAACATGTAATTAATTAAGATTACATAAAGAAAATAAAAAATCCCAAAGGGTTATCCACATGAGTATCATAAGATCTAGCTCTGTCTTGTGATCCTAAACTCCAACACACAAGGGTCACTGCATAAGAAAAATCCAAAATATTGAACTTGGAAACATGTGGTCTTTTTGGGTAACCCGATGCAATGGTGTCTTGAACATGGTGTGAGATATATTCAATAGTCCACCACCAATGGTGTCTAATGATTTCCAGTATTTTAATATAATATAATATAGTATACAGGAATAGAAATTAATAAACAATATTTGAAAGTGTAAATAGCTCAGTTTTGGTTCCTTAGGGACCCTTGGATAATGCCACCCACTTTAACCTAAGTTGGAATACCTCTGATTATGAATATATATATATATATTGATGGGTGTATATATACACACTATATTCACAATAAATTTTATATCCATATTTATCAATACATCATATTATCCAAGACCTGTGACATCACTCCGAAGTCAATCCATATTACTACTCATAATAATGATAAGATTCTCATAATAATACATAACAGTCTTCATGCCTGATTATCATAATCAATATAGGACATCACAATTATTATCATGAATAATAACAATGAGGGTTGTAACGTCCCAACCCGATTGACCACTAATACGGTAGCCAAACTGGTGGGTCACATGGCATCAAGTGCACCTCCCCATATGCCAGAGGATGCCACCTTGTAGTAAGGGTGTTAGGAGGTGGGAGTAGGGTGACTATACCCTCATGATCTGAGTATCCTAGATGTATGATAGATAATAAGTAACAGAAAACATCAAAAATAATAACAAATGAATGAAAAATTACTAGAAGAATAATATAAACTAAATACCAAATATATGGACAACTCCAATATAAAACAGATGCATGCATGTAAAAATGATGATACACAAAAACTAAAAAAGAAATACAACATATAGTGATATAATAAAATATAGAAACAGAGAAAATAACTAAAATAAAATCCCCAAGGGCGATCTCCATGAGTATCCTGATCTCTAACTTAGTCATGTGCTCCCAAGTCCTAAGAACTAGCTAAACAGATCAAGCAATCAACCTTGGCCCCATGAACAAAAGGTATAATTAGGTACCCCTGTGCAATGGAAACCTGATCAAGATGTGATATTATAATCCCAGTAGGTTCCCACCCATGAAGTATACAACTAAATTTAGTTTGTGAATAATAAGTAAAGTAGTGTGAAGTTATAATAGAAAGATAAAAAAACTGAATAAATAAAAAAACCCACCCAAGTTCTTAAGGGACACCTAACTACTATAAATGATTCAACTCATAGATGGAATACGTTTTTGATCAATTACCATACATATATAGTAATAATATATGTATAATATAATTCTATATTTCATCAACCTATATTAACTAATTATGTGCAGATGTTAGGGTCTATATACTTGGAATACTAATTTCTGGAAATACTGGGGCATAACTTAGACATATATAACACGTCTAAAAAAGCCTAAAAGTTCATGTAATAGGTTACATGTCCTACATCCCAATAAAGTGAGATACACCATGAAACAACACTCGGTATGGTGAATGAGTCCCCATGGAATCACACTAATCATGTTATGTGGTGCGTAAATCCCAACACCCATATAATATCATTGATGTGTGATGTTATGAATTTAACACCTGATGTAAGGGAGTATTACACTACCATGATCAACATAACCCTTACCATCTTACATAACCTACATAAAGGCAGAATATAATTATAACTAGCATGGGAAATTACCTCCCATCCATCTCTTTTATTAATTCCATATATATAAGCAAGGTATAATCATTTTTATAATATTATACATGAGGAAATACCTATCATTCTCTACATTATTTAAGGCATTATCAATAAGGAATAAAATTTAAATTATGGAATGAACATAGTATGTAGTAAACAATATAGACTTTCTACCCTTTCTCAATTTATTTCTATTTTAATTTAATCAATTTAATATAATCAAGGGAATAAATCCATCATGAAAAGAAAGTTAAAATTAATACATTCCATTTAATTAAAAAAACATCGAAATTCATTTATCAATGATAAAAGGAAAATTAGAAGGTACCATAGTCTATTATCCAATTACCTACATGTGTAATCCCCCTTATTAACATAAAAATCTCTTATAAAGATCTTGGTTAATTAGTTATCAAAATTGGAGTGGTCATTTTATGCACTTAATAGGTGCATTGGTTCAATGAACATGTATAGAGGAATGGGGAAACTCTATTTGACAACATAAAAGGGGCTATGTACTATCATGACACATATCAAACATTGTCACCAAGACATATTGGAAACTCAAATCCATTAGACAAGCATGATATGAATAATCAAATACAAATTTTTAATTTAGAAGATAATATGCCTCATCTAAGGGTTTTTATTATAAAGTCATGTCATTGTTCTTCAAACAATTCATTTAGAATATTTAATAATCCATTTCAAAGGCATGTCTCAATTCATCAAAAGAAGCATTTAAAATAAACATCCACATATGGAAATAAAACTATAATAGTTAAAATAGAATTTATAAGGTTCCATTATCAATTAAACAAGTTCATACAATGGAAATTCTATTTAGAGTCTAATACGAATGCTTAGAAGGCATTCCAGGCATTTTATAAAGTTTATAAAAAGGGAAATTCAAGACAAAACACCCATGGGTTGTCCACAATTGAGTTTGACATCCCTAAAATATATAACAACACTCAATAGGGGTTTTACAAGGTGCACAGATCAATTTAATATGATGAACATGATTTAAAGGTGACACTCAGCAAAGGTCATCATGCAACACATGAGAACTATTTATAAAATGATGGAAAATTCATAAAATTTTATAGACCACATACATCATACTTAGGATGACCTACTCATCTAATATCAAGCAATGATTTGATCTGTTTTGGAAGAAATATTGGAAACATACCTTCACCCTGGAAATATGGAAAATAAGATTTCACTAAAATAGCTCAATCGATAGAAGATTAAATGAATAAATACGTAAAAGGAATTTAGAGATTACTGATATGGATCCATAGAGTCTGACGATGATTGAATCCAACTTTGGACTGAGGAGTTATCATAAAGACTAGGTGGAGGAGCTTGGGAGATCCATTCGCATAGGGAAAAGGCCTCACACGGCTGTCAGGGGGAGCAAAAAGGAGAGAAATAAAAATGAATCACATTAAAGGAATTTTGGTCAACTTACACCTAAAATAGGGTCGTAGGGTATGGACACATGGTTCGGCCAAACTGTGCACCAACCATGCTACACACTCAGCTTAAAAAACAATCTCACATGGTTTGTATCGAATGACTACCATAACCATGCACCAACCATGTGATGAATAGTTATTAGGTACGACCAAAAATGGCACTATCTGTGTCAGTTGGACAAACTATTTAGGTAAAACATGTGCAACTTGTGTAGAGAATTTCTTCTCCCTCACTATATCCGCACAATTTTCAACTAGGGGCTTTAGGGTATCAGAAAAACCATGTTCTTTGTGAAGACCCTACATGCTTTGAGATTTCCAGCCTCAGTGATACAAAAACATGATGGGACACCTACAAAACCTCTCAATCCATTACCCAAGTCTAAAAACAACACATTGATGTGTTCTAACTCTTGAAATTAAGTTCAAAATCCTATTTTTTAAAATGGTATGTCTAGTAAACATTGAAAGTTAAAATTCCTTTGGATTTTCATTCATTCCAAAAACAAGGGTCATTACAACCTCCCCACCATAGAAATTCTCACCCATGAGAGGCCTTTGGGAACTAATAAAACATTACCTGACCTACACGGGGTGTGAAGTATCATTCAAATGGCCACATTGTGTTTCAAAATGACCAACACACCCCTGAGCATTTATTTAAGCACACAACACTAAAGTCATCAAAACTTGATCCAACAATTGTTTTCCAACCAAAAAACTATGAAAGTTCTTACCTGACCCTATTTAGATAGATACATGATCACATTGTCATATCTTTAAATAACTAGTCGATGGTACACCCCAATATAGGATTTATCAACAAGAAGGGGCCAATTCCAAACCAAGACATCTCCACCATTGGATTTTCCTTAAAACCACACCTCTAAGAATTTTAGCGGTGCTGCAAGCATGATTTATTTAATAGGGATAACCCAAAATTTTTGGGGTCATAATAGAGACCTATCCAAAAGGAACTATCAAATTCATTTCATCCAAACTAAAACTGGTCACACAAGATTTCCTTGAAGGAAACTGCCGATTATAAGATTGCACTCACTTGAACCCGATGTGGTTATTAGAAATGGTTCCATTTGAACATAACCATTGAATGGGAAGGAAAAATAGGTCAATACACCACCGGATGACCATACCCAAGACGCTCATCTTAGATGGATAGTGTATTACAAGAAAAATTGAAATTCCTTCTTCTAAGGAATATTGCATTTAAAATGAACATGTTCACCGAGACCATCCTAAACTTTCGGTGATGTTCCCTAGAAAAAAAATCACCTGGCTATTTAAACTATCAGGACTATACACAAAAAGGGTGTAATCCAGATCCATCCATCTATAATCATTACCCTTTTAAGAATTACCTCCAATCCTGAAAATATGTACAGGATAACCTCAGATTCATTAAATTGGAGTCCAGGGAACTAACCATGGAAGTCGAAATCCCATTCCTACACGTGATACATCGGTACAAAGCTAAAACATCCAATTCATATCTTCTACTGATCCTATAGCAGCTTCTTCCTGGTGGTCAAGTTAGAGAATAACATATGGTTTCCATGTGTCTGTCCACAGGGTTCCTAATTTGGAACCCAATTACTACTCAAGACTAACCAAACCTTGATATGAACCATGCATACAGTGGTTAACCATGATATAGATTACTTACCAATAAAACAGCTTTAAAAACATTAGCACGATGTAAGACTAACACTCCCTTATTGAATCAAGGATGATGTCAAAATAGGGGACATGATATTCTCATTCAGAAGAGTTCACTATGAGGATTTGAAATGTTTCAAACCACAACCAACTAATGAGAAGTAGGATGGTCGAACCACTACTGGTCGAATTCATAGAAGAAATTCTGCTTCACCTGCCGATTCATCACCAACCGAACCCTGATACCTTCTCCATTCGAGGAATCCCATGATCATTCGAGATTAACCAATGAAGTTTCCCAAGACTGAAGACATTTCTCAAGGGTTTCATTCACAACCAACTGCAAGAATTTTTTTCTACTAAGAAAGAATCGACATGATTTAAACTTTATTTCCACAAATTCATTCGAGAAAATCAAACCACTTCCAAATGGTCTTCTTCAGTTGTGTTCCTTCTACTTGGAAGGACACACCTACTATATTTGAAAAGATGCCCCCCACCTTAGGAGTGTCCTAGTCATCGAGAGAAGAGACAGACCAACTGCTCATATGTGCGCTCGATCAAAACCACCTTAAATGTATGTGTGTTACTGCTCTGAGCGATGCTCATGCATGTCATAACATTTGAAATGGAAGACAAAACCAAATAGACCAGCATGTCAAAAAAATATTCCTCTAGAAGTCAACCTGATAATTGGAAAAAATTAGATTCCTTTTAATTACCAGGTCACTTTACTTTGGATATGACCTGAGATTATACTGAACAACCCAAGGATCAATGATTTCAACAAAATGAACGAGTTAATTTTACCATTTTGAACTTTATAGGCACCATGTACATGAATTGATACTACCCTAAGGTTTCAGAAACAAGACGATGCATCCTAGATCTTATCCATAGGCCATCATCCCTATGAATTTTAATATCAGGTGGTTTTTAAAATATTTTTAGTTCATAGTTGTATTTCCCATACAATCATTAACATGGACGATGACATACCAAGTCATTTATCACTAAATATAAATATAGGGTCATGAGACCTATGAAGTAGGTGACCATGCCCTAGGCATGTATAACCTACTAAAATAGAGTATTTCTCGATGCTCACATCCATAATAAGGCTAAGGAAGACATGACCATCCATTTGAAAAAAGGTGTCATTTAGAAGCTAAGAGCCCTACTAGGGACAATGGCACCGAACAAAACCAAACATAAAAAACTCATGGTATTTAGCATGGATTTTAAGCTCCAAGGGTTCTACATACCAGGATTAGCCCCTTATAAAATAAAATGCACCAACCCTTTCACTAGATCATGCCAACTAAAGTCACTAGTCTCAAGAGTGTATCATATAATCAATTTCTTAAAAGAAAAAGAACTCCTATGGAAAACACTCACACTTCCATTCCAAGGATATACAATGGGATACTCAAACTACCCTTACAGAAGGTTTTAAACAAGGAACACCACTTTAGGTTCCTTTTTCAAGTCTTTATATTGATTCACATTTAATCATTAATTATTTAAAAGATTTAAACCAAAAAACCAAGGAATATAGGAAAGTCTTATAAAACTCCATTTTTACAACATCAAACATTTATTAGCATCCCATCATAATTAGAAAATTTATCATATAAATTTCTTTTTAAATGATAAGGAGATCTATGATTGTCTAATTAAGATGGCATGGGTTTATCAGACTAAAACCCAATAAACGTTTTCTAATTATTGATATTATAAACACCGAAATGGGTCATCTCATATGAAACATGCCCAACTAACCTACTTGGGTCAAGTTGTGCATTTTAATCGGTAACCAATTCATTTAATATTGAAATTAAACAACCTTTACATCTAAACCATCTCAAAATATATGATGGTTACATAAATAAAGGTTCGATTACCTGGGATGCTACCACCCCAATCTATAAAGAATTCATACACTTTATTGACCAAAGTCTATATCCCATTAAATCAAAACCAATTTCATTTTAGATTATAACATGCTCATATATAATACCTCAACCATATGGGTTTCCATATACAAATCCATTAAGTTCCTATACACTTTACCATTTACATTTGGATCCCATTAATCAAAACCAATTCAATTTAATTTTTTATCTTTAGCAGCCTTTTACATTTTAAAAAAGTTTTATAAACATGTATAGATCTCAAATATGTTTTGAGTATAAGGGGAACCTTTTTCAAATTAAAATGTTTCCACACACGTTACAATTAAAAAGCCGTTCCCGTTTAATCACAACCAATAAAATTTATCCCATGAAAACATTTACATATTTCAAAAAAAAAGCATGTCATGGTAAGTTTTAAACAAAGAGAAACATGAAATAAACATAGAAGAATTATGTATAAGAGAAACATGCTAAACAAATAGGAAGCATGGCATATAATCACCTAATAATGTTTTTTAATCAATCTGGCTAAAGAAAAAAAGATTATGGCATGGAATATAATAGGCATGATAACGAATACAAGGCATGACATACACTCAAGGAACATAATTACAATCATCAAGTTCGAAAAATGAAACCACATGGCATGAAATATGCATGAAATGTGAATCTTTATGTTTCTATAATGATGCATGTAATTATTTATCCTTTCTATACTAGGCCAAGGAAAAAATACCCTAAATTAATAAATCAATACACAGTGAAAAGTAAACCAATCAATCAAGGTGAAATCACAATCAACTATAATAATAAACAATAAGGATATCTATCCCATCCAAGAACACTTAGAATTTTCCCCGTGAGTGGGGTGATTAGTCCTAGACACGACTATTTACTAAGCACCAACACATTCCTAGTCTCCTGTCTACTAGACCATAACAGTAATACAAAGGAAAAAACCTCCACTATGATACCTCCTTTTAATTTATTGACCTGACTAACCACTAATATGGTAGCTGGATTGATAGGTCACATGGAATCAAGAAGACCTATCCATATTCCAGAGGCTTCTAACTAGCATAAAGGGTGTAAGGGGGTGATAGTGGGGAGACTATACCCTCATGATCAGATTTTCACAATGGTATGATAGATAATAAGTAATAGACAAGAGAAGAAACAATAATAAATGAATGAAAAAGTATCAAAAGAATAATATAAACTAAATACAAAAGATATGGCTAATTACAGTATAAAACAGATCCATGCATGTCTAGATGATGATACACAACTACTACAAAATACATACACTAGGAAGAGATATAGTACAACATAGATACAATGAAAAGAAATAAAATAAAATCCCTAAGGGAGATCTCAATGATAATTTGAGCCCCATCCCAGTCATGTGCTCCTAACTCCTAGGCGTTAGAAAAATAGATCAAGCAATCAACCATGGTCCTATGAACAAAATTTCTACTCGGGTAAATCATATATGACACAGTCCACCCCAATTCCTCTGACCAAAATAGTTTTCCTACATTTACCACAACCCCCAAGACCCACTTTCTCCCATTGGCCCGACTGCTGGAACACCACTGATGCGCGACTACTGGAATGACCACATTCTGTGCGATAAGAAACCTATGTCCATCTCTTCGACCACCATTTACTGGTACTTATATATATTTCAGTAGAAGAAAAGTACCCTCGAGTTCAGTTTTTTTCGCTCAATGCAATGGAGGCCCGAGCAGGGTGTGATATAATAATCACAGTATGTTCCCACCCACGAAGTCTATAACTAAATCTAGTACAAAAATAATAAATAAAGCAATGTGTATGTATAATATAAGGATGAAAAAACTTAATAAAGAAACAGAACCCACCCATGTTCTTAAGGGACACCTGGTGTCTATACCTACATTGGATCATAGTCAGAATAAGCGTCTGATTAGTTAATATATATATATATATATAGTAATAATATATATGTATATAATATATTTTTATATTGTATCCACCTATATGAACCAAGATTGTGCAGAAGTAAGTGGAATTATACATAGAATACTAGTTGATGGCTGGACTGGGGCATAACTCAGACATCCATAACCAGTCCAAACATGACTAAAAAAATGATGCAATAGGATACATTCCCTATATCCCAATAGAGTGAGAGACACCTTGAAACAAAACATAGGGTGGGAATGAGCCTCCATGGAATCAATATAATCATGGTATATGGCGCATAAAGTCCAACACTAATATAGTATCACTGGTGTGAGATGTTATGAACTCAACACCCGATCTAAGGGTGTGTGACACCACCATTCTCAATAGAACCATTACCATCGTACACAACCTATGTAAAGGAATAATATAATTATAACTATCATGGGGAATTACCTCCCATACATTCCTATTATTAATCACATATATATAGGAAAGGCATAATCATTTTTATTATATATTACATAAGGAAATACCTCTCATGCTATAAATTATTTAAGCCGTTATTAGCAAGGCATATAATTTAAATTATGGAATGTACATAACACGAAGTTAAAAAAATTTCCTTCCCACCCATTCTCAATTCATTTACATTTCAATTTAAACCATTTAATACATTCAAGGATAAGAATCCATCCTGAACAAGCAATTCAAATTAATACATTCCATTTAATTAAACAAACATGAAAATTCATTTATCTAGGTTAAAAGGGAACTTAGAAGGAACCATATTTCATTAACCTACATGGATAATTCCACTTATTAAAATTCCAAGAATTTAGAAGGATATTGGTTCATTATTTATAAAAATAGGAGTGGTCATTCCATGCACTTAAGAGGTGAATATATTCAATGAAAATCTATAAAGGAAGTGTAAAATCCATTTAAAATTGTCAAAGGGGCTATGTACTAGCATTCCACATATCAGACACTATAACCAATGAATATGTAAAACTCAAAGCCATAATATAAGAATGGTTGTAATAATCAAATAACACTTTTTAATTTAGAATAAAACACACCTCAACCAAGTGGTTTTATTATAAAATCATGACATTGATATTCAAATAGTTCATTTCACATATTTAAACAACTATTTCAAAGGTATGTCTCAATTAATCAAAATAAGCATTTAAAATAATCTACCTCTTATGGAAATAAAAATATAAGGTTTCAAATGACATTTAGAAGGTGAAATTACCTTTTAAACAAGTTCTTACAAGGGAAACTCCAATTAGAGTTTAAGATTAATTCTTATAAGGCATTCTAGAAATTATAAACAATTAATTAAAAGTGAAATTCATGTCGGCATGCCCATGGGGTGTCTTCAATTGAGGTTGATATACTCAAATTATACAACAACACTCAATATGGGCAGTACAAGATGCGTAGATCCATTTAATATGATGATCTTAATTTAAAGGAGACACTCAACAAATCTCGATGCATGACACTATAAAACTATTTATAAAATAACTTAAAATTCAAGGAAAAGGTTATAGACCACCTACCTCATACTTAGGAAGACATACTCATCCAATATCAATCTCTAACTTGATCTAGTTTGGAATAAATCTAAGAAATGGACCTTCACCCAGAAAATAGGGAAAATGATCTCTCACTAAAATAGCACAATCGAGAGGAGATTAAATGAATAATGGCTCAAAAGGACTCAAGATCATTCCAATGCAGATACATATAAACTAAATATGAATGAATCTGGCTTCAGATGGAGGAGTTATTGAAATTCCTAGGTGGAGGAGAATGGGAACTCCATTTGCGCTGGGAGTATGCCTCACATGGCTACGAGGTGGAAGAAGGATAGAAATAAAAATAAAACCCATTTAGGGTATTTTGATCATTTTGCCCCTAAAAACTGGGTCACAATGTTTGGCCAAACCATTCATCAGTCTTGCATCACCCCTGCTTATGAAACTATCTTGAACGGTTTGTGCCACATGGTTACCATAACCATGTTCCAATCATGTGATGAATACTGCTTAGGTACTGCCCAAAATGGCACTATCCATGAGAGATAGGCACAATTTTTGGGTAAACCATGCATAGCCTATGGGGGAATTTTTTCTCCCTTACTATAGTCATACGGTTTTCCGCTGGGGGTTACACGGTTTCAGAAAAACCATGTGTCTTGTGTAGACCCTCCAAGATTTTAGATTTCCATACCTAATGCTCCAGAAACTCGATGAGACACCTGAGAAACCTATCAGGCCGTTAAACAAGTCTAAAAACCAAACATTTAAGTTTTAAAACTCTTTGAATTATGTTCTAAATCTCAGTTTAAAAAAAATCCCTTCTAGTAAACAATGAAAGTTCAAATTCCCTTGGATTTTCATCCATTCCAAAAACATAGGACATTTAAAGGGCATACCCATTCTTCTAATCAAGGGGGACTAGAAAATCATTCATAGTATCCAAAGTTATTTTAAATTCATGATAAAATACTCATCCAAGGTGGTGTGACACGTCATGGATAGTGAACCTAATCAAGGTCCCTCAAGTAATTTTATATAATAAGGTAATCTTGCTTTCCCTATATGCACTTAGCCCAATGTTCCATAAAGAGGAAACTGACATCGCTCAAAGAGCATCAGATCCCTTTTAATATAATTCATTCAAAATTTAAAAATAGGGAATGTGTTCATCTAAGCCATTAATTCAATTCAATTATAACAAAGATAAGGACATTACCTTAAGCTTTCCATATCACATCACAACGATTAAATAATTAAGAGGGTTATAACCATATACATTCCATTAACCATTTCAATTAATATCATTTCATTGCTCCATTTATTAGAGGATACAACATACCTCAAAGTTGGTTCTATTATAAATGGGGGAGATTATATCATAATAAGTTCATCTAGTTCAATTTTTTTAATCCTTATAATAGGATTCATTCATAACATTAAAAAAGGTAACCAAGATTGTGGAATACAATGCATTATAATTTAATAATTTAGGAAGCATCCATAATGTTGGTTTAATTTCCTAAGAAAAATGTAGGCCACATTCATATAGATAATGTACCCATAATGTTGTCTCATATTAAGGTATGTAACTAAAAACGTTTGAATTTAGAACATAAAAACTATTTAATTGAAGCCTTTATGTTTTACCAAATTAATTTAACATTTTAAGGAAAATGCATAGAGAATCTGGCATGTGTAACAATGACATAATTTATAAACCAAAAATACACTAAGAGAAGATACAAAAACTACATAACTTTTTATAATTATGCTTCACTCGTCCAAAATTGTGCATTGATTCAAGCTAGTTTGAGAGAAAATTACGAAACTGAGAAATTCCCTAAAAATAGAGAGAATTAGATTGCATGGATATTGCATTATGTATGAAGAAATAAATTAATAAATTAAGGTTGAGGAGTCGTGAACCTGTTGATACACTTCCAACATGATGAATGATTGTTAAATTAGTCACTATATAAGGGAGATACCTCCATTCCTAGGAAGGGGAGGAGATCTCTCACTAAGGGATTTAGTGCATGGATGAGAGGAAAAGAAATATAGTAAACTCTTTATTGAAGGAAGGGGGAAATCATCATTTTCCTCCTTTTAAGAGCCTCATGGTTTTTCTTCACTATTTGAAAAACTGTGCACCAACCATGTAGGCTTCATTGAAAAAATTCATACCCCTTTTAAAAGGTGAACATGGTTGGGAAGAATGGTTTGAAAAACCATGCGTCTAATTGTGAATAACTATTGGTTACGCGATACTAAGGACGTGGGTTAGGTGAATGATTTAACCAGACCATGAAAAGCTTATGTAGTTCACCCAATGAAAACATGAACTAAGACACACAACCTCCTGGACACCTCACACAGTTTAGAAAAACTATTCTCCATAAGAAATGGGTACTCTCAGTTTACCTGCACATTAAAACTATCCATGCACCTCATGTTGTCTTTCAAAAAACAATTTATTTCATAGATTTAAATTTTTAAAACTCAACCAAAATCCCAAGAACCTTCTTAGTCATAATACTTATCCAAAAATATCATCCTTATGTTTTCCAACACTTGTAATTACATTCCAATGATAAGATAATGATCTGAACCATCCAACAAATGTGAAATTCAATGTTCCCTAAAAAATTTCAAACATAGGTCATTACCAACTCCCCACCATAGAACTTATCATCCCTATAAATCCATCAGGAAACAACAAAATCTTCACCCAACCTCCTTAGGTTGTGAAGTTTCATTCAAATGGGTGAGTTTAATTTCTAAATGCCCCATGAAAAATTAATAATTCCTTCAAGAATATAGTTAAGAAACTATTAAACTTGAGACCAAACTCGTATTATTAATTGAAACATCAATATGGATCTTACTCAAGCCCATCAATCTAGATACACTGTTATATAATCTCTTTAAGCATCCAACCCATGGATATCCTTAAAATAGGTTCTAGAATTTAATGTTAAATTTAGAGACATAGTATCTTCACCATTAAAATTATCTATTTTAACATGCCCCTAGAATTTTAATGATGTAATTGGAATGATCACTAGATTAAATAAATTTCAACTACCAATCATAATCTACTAAACTATTTGATCCAAATTTTAATGAAAAAACCTCATCTGACTCACACTGCACTCAGATCATCCTGATGACGTTCCATGAAGAAGTTCCTCTCCTACCATATTTAACGAAACAAGAGAAAGTATGTCAAGATACTTTTGGACGACTATTCTCAATACGGCTGGCATAGAAAACTACAGTATCACATCCCAAAACGTGACAACTTCTCTGAAGCTACATCACTTTTACTTCAAGAATGTCCACCAAAACCCATAACCATATTCTGGTGAAATATCAAGAAAAAACTTTCATTTATGTGTTTATTATATAGACAAAACATAAGTGTATAACCAGTCTAACACACGATGATCATTACCCTTAAAACCTATCATCCGAGTCCAACTGATGTTCAAGTTAACCTTAGAGTCATCAGTTGGAATCCAAGGAGCTCATCCAAGGTAGTACATACTCCAGAGCTTATGAGTGTGATGCTGGTACATAGTCGATGCAATAATTCATCAAAATACATACTAATCCCAAAGAATGTCAAGTCCATGAATCAGTTGGTGTTTATGAGTCTGTCTAAGGTTTTCATACTTGGGAACTCAAGTATCACTCATGAGGAACCATGCCTATAATAATAACCACTCCCTTAGAGTGAAACTCCCACTAAGTCTACATATCGACAGAGGAAGAAAACTTTAATTTAGCTCAGTGTATAATCAATGCTATCTCAGTGTAACCTGGATGATATAAATATAGGGGAAATGACCTTAACTGAGGAATTTTTACACCATGAGTATATAAAGTATTTCTCAAAAGACCCAAGACACTCTTTTCATATCCAAGATGAAGTGCTTAGTATGTTTTGAACTAACCATAACCAACAACTAAGGAGAATAATAACCATACCACCTTTGGAAGAATTTCTTTAAAAACCATGTCTATATCCACTAAAAAATCATTATAAATCGACTATGATTCCTTTACCATTGATTCATCATATTATTAATCAAGAATAACCCCAAAATAACCTCCTCAGTTAAAAGTGTCTTCAAAGGTTGTGTACACAACCAACCATTTATTCATCATGCTGCCTTGAAATCACCAATGTGTTTTTCAAAACATTCCACCCCAATGGAATTAAAAAGTATTACAAACTATTTTTAAATGGTCCTACTCAGTTGTCTTCATTCCACTTGTAAAGAATTTATTATCTTGTTTGACATGATTCTCCACACCTTATGAGTATCCTAGTCATTGATCATTGATAATGAGAACACATCCCATGGAACACATTCCATCAACCACTGACTATAGGTCTTGGATGTGGAGAACCTGATTTCACCATTCACTAACACTAAAAATATAAGGAAACAGGTTTGATAGAATCATGCTATATCAGATCCAATTTTAGAAGTACTCTTGACACTCATCCCATATTACGTCTTCTTTCTCCATAACATTAGGCACAAAATACAAACCAAACTAAGATGTGGTGTTATGATTCCATCTCATTTTCTAGCATCATCCCATGCATTGGGATGAGTCATATTTCCTTTAATACTCAGGTCACACTACCTTGAAGATGACCTGTGATCAATGCATAACAACTAAAGGCTTAAACAATTTCCACTGAACTCATTTGATTTACTATACTATTTAATCAACAATACATGTATCACATGTATCAACTTGTACTCTCAAATATTTTATCAGAACCATAACACATAATATGAAACTATCCATAATCATATCATCCATATGAATCCCAATATCTGATGGACAATATAAAAAACTATCCTAGATTCATATTATCCCATATGACTGAAATTTCGGCTAATGGCCTATTAAGTAATCTATCATAGAATAAGGAAAATAAGGGCCACATGACCCAATAAGTGGTCATCCATTCCATAAAAAGTATAACCCACAAAAAATAAGTACTACATGATGCTCAAACCAAAAAATGGTTAAATTACCAAATGGCCACCCCTCCATCCTGGGCATCATTTTAAAAACTAAGAGTGTTACTAGTGACAATAATCACTTGAATGACACCAGAATTATAATATAGTCCACAAGAGTTTAGTAAGGTTTTATGTTCTGAGGGCACTATCAAACTATGTTATCCCCTTATAATAGAAGAAATCATTGACCCTATAGACAAGTCACACTGAAGAGATCACATGAATCTACTTCCCATCATTTAGGTTAAACAAATCTTAATAAAATTAAACTATAATCCATGAGAAAATACATGTTACCATCCCAAACAATAAACTAGAAACAAGGTAAGACTACCAATCACTTGAGGTTAATGATAAAAACACCACATTATGATTTTATTTTAGTCAATTCAATAAATTATGTTCTGTATTTAAACAATTCAAGGATCAATTGAAACATTGAGAACCATTTATATGAAAAAATATACCTAGAAAATTAATCTATATGACACCACAAGGCACACTTATTAGTTTTATCAAACATCATTTCATGTATTATTTATTTAACTGAAATCCTTTCATAATTTGGTAGTGTATTTAATTTTACCCATTTTCTTTATCCATAGGTATCTAAAAATTGTGATTCATTAATGAAAATTTTAATTCCAATCTATAGGTAAAAACACACTTTAGTTTTCAATTAAAATTTTAATTAACTAGAACCTCATAAATAATAATGCTCCAAAGCAGATGACATGTATTTTATTAATTAAAGAGGGGACTAGCCAATTAATATTCCACCATAATTTTATTTGTAATACCATATAAGCATCTATGAACCCATTAAATATCCCTACCTATATAACATAATCATACCACCATGGTCTTAAGTAATAAGTCATAATGAAATAAAGGCAACCTATGAGGGTCTAATTAATCCATTCCAGGTTTATTTAAATGCAACGTAAAACATTTTAAAAATTAATGTCCTCAAAACACCCATTATGGATTCATTTGGAAATGATTTATCACCATGACCAACCTACATGGGATGATTCAATTATATCTCATAAGAAACATTCCCGAATTGACCTACTTGGGTCCAGTTGAGCATTTAAGAATTTAGTGATGTGGTTCATCATGTCCAAATGATAGAGTTACTATCCTTTATATAGGAAACCATTTCTGACAAGATTTACTTTTTTTGCATACATATATAAGCACTATGGTTTAATTAAATGAATTACCATTACCAAGTTATAAACATAATTTTACTTATAAATAATAATTAGAATTCCTAAAACATCAACCAAATTTTGTATTTGATATCGAAATATCATAACTTTTTATGTAATGGTTTGTTTATATGGGTTACCCTTCCCAATTTGTAATGGCCCATACAAACTATACATTATTATTATTCCACCATTTAATCTCAATAATAAATATTTGAACCCATGAGACCAATGTTACATGGCTCAAACATATAAAAATAAATTGGTTAAATAGAATTACACAATCAATCTATATCGGAAGAGACCACTTATATTGGCGTAAACTTTTTATTTATCCAACCATTTAATGAAATTATAACTAGGTATGCTATCAAAATTAGTAAATATGGGGAAACATTAAAACATATTTCCTAATCATGATAATACACTACCTATTAAATGAATCACAATATCATAGTATAGTAGAAAATCATGCTAAACAAAAAAAAGGATCACAGAATAACAGCCAAGGTACATAATCACAATCATCAGGAAACCAAAATATTTAACTACTTAGCATGTAATATTCATTAAATGTTAATCTATATGTTCCTATAAATATGTATGTAACAATAATTCTTTTCCACACTAGGAAAATGGTAAAACAAAATAAACTCATAAATAAGTATGCTGCAGAAAGTATACTATTCACTAAAGGTGAAATCATAATCAACTGTAACAACAAACAACATGAACAACTATCCCATCCCAGTCAACCAAATATTGCCCTCATCCATGGGTTAATCACTCCTAGATACAAAAATTTACCAAATGTAGACACAATATTAGTCTCTAGTCTACCAATTCCCAAACAGTAAGACAAAGGAAAAGGAACAGGTTTGATACAAATTTGTAACATCTCCACCCAAGTGCCACTAAAATGGTGCCTCAAGGGGGACTATCACATGGACTCAATCTTGCCTCCCCATATTCCATTTCCTTATGAATCACATCAAGAGTCCAATGATGGTGATATTAGTAGACTATTACCTCATGGTATGACTAGTAGAATGGTATAATCCATTAAAGAAAACAATTAGTGAAAAATGAAGGAAAACTAATCAGTATCATAATAATAATATAATGATTGATAAATAATATGAAATGGTAAATTCTAAATTTACAACAATTCATTTCCACGTGACTAAAATATAAAAGAATAACACATAAAATAACTAATTAATAAAAAAATTATAGAATAGATGAAATCCCTAAGGGTTATCCCCACGAGAATCCTGAGCTATGTCTCTATTATGTGCTTTTAAGGTCCCATGCACAAGAGTCCCAACACTAGTAGAATACAAAATCCGGAACCTATAAACATGAGGTCATTTTGTGTAACCCTATATAATGGAGACCTGAAAAGTGTGTGGGATATACACATTAGACCACAAAAATGACATCTAATTCTATCCAGTACATAAAAATAAAATGAAATAGCTTATAGGTATAGAAAATAATGAACAATACAAGAAATAGTAAATAGGCCAGCTCTAATCCTAAGGACACCTAGATGATGCTAACTACTTCTTCCTAAGTTGGGATACCTCAGAGTATGAATATATATATATATATATATATATATATGGATGGATGTATATATATATTCACTATATACATAGTAACATTTTTATATATCTAAACACACACACACACACACATATTGATACATAGTATTTTCCAGGACCTGAGGCGTAACTCAAGTGTCCATGCATAATACTACTCATAATAATAAAAAGAGTCTCATAATAATAAATAAGGGTCATCATTCCCAATTATCATAATCAATATAAGTGATCATACCAAGTATCGTGAATAATAATGAGAAGGTTTATACCCAACCTTCTATTTAATTAGGTGTAGATTATCATTCCCAGTGACCCAAGTGATGTGAATATCATAACAATATCCTCAACCAAGGGGGTGTGATACGTCCTGGAAAATGACCCTAATAAAGGCCTTTTCATCAATTATATAGAATAAAGAAATAATGCAAGCCCTATGAGCCCTTAACATAATGTTCTACAAAGAGGAAAATGACATTGCTGAAGGAACAATTGATCCTTTTTAATATAATTTACTCAATATTTATAAATAGGTTGTTTGTTCATCCAATACATGAATTCAATTCAATTATTAAAAATAGAAGTCCATTACCCAAATCATTCCATATCAAATCTCAATTATTAAATAATTAAGAAGGTCAAAACTAGTAACATGCCATTTACCATTTCAATTTACTTTATTTGATTTTCCCATTTATTAGAAGAGACAACACACCTAAAAGTTAGTTATATGATGAGCGAGGGTGAGGGAATCATAATAAGTTAACGTAATTAAAATTAATAAATCCATATAATACTAGTCATTCATCACATATAAAAGGATAATGAGGAGTGATTAGGGCATGAAATTATAAATTATGTATTTATGCAATATCCGTAAGGGTGATTTAATTGCCTAAAAAAATTTAGTCCACTATAATATAGATTATGCACCCAAAGGGGTGGTTTGTACTGACGTAAATAACCTCAAATGGTTCAATTTAGACCACAATGACTATTTAATTTATGTATTTTGGTTCTACCTAATTAATTTCTAATTTTAAGGATGATGCATGGAGAATCCATCATGCATCACAATGGTGTAGTTTATAAACTAAGAAGACAATAATAGATGATCCGTAGACCAACTACCTTATTAAAAGGATGATTTAGTCATCCAAAAATTGACTTTTATTAGATCCAATTCTAAAGAAAATATAAAAATATAAAAATTTCAAATAAATTGGGATAATTATCATGCACATATATAACATTTTGTAATAAAAATTAAACGAATAAAGGAAGGATGATGAGCTGTAGACATACCGATACACTTATAATGTGACAAGTAACTATCAAATCAGTCAAATTATGAGGTAGTTAACTACATTCATAGGAGAAGGAGTATATATCCTTTGAAGGTATAATAATCATTAATGGGAGGAGAATAAAGGGGGTAAACTCTTCAAAGAAGGTAGGGGAAAATTGCAATTTTGCTCTATTTTAAGAGCCACAAAGTTTGGCTGCATGGGTTGGTAAACCATGAATCAAACATGTGGTATTCAAAACCCAAATCCATACCAATTTTAAAATGGGATCAAGGATGGGTTTCATAGTTTGATAAACCATGTGTAACTACTGGTTAAATGGAACTACAGGTGCAAGCTAGGTGCACGATTTAGGTAAACCATGCACAACCCATGCAATTCACCCCATGCACACCTACACCAAGCCATAAATCCTCTTAGTAACATAGTAAAATTCAAAAAAAATATTCTATTAATGAAATGGGGATGAATAATTGACCTACATAGTTAAACTAATCGTGCACCAGCAGCACGCCACATGATTCATTCCCAAAAACCAATGCTTTTGAAGCCCGATTATTCTGAAACTCAACCAAACTTCTGAGTAACCTTCTAATGGATAAACCTTATCCAAAAAATTTATAGATTCCAACATGTATAATTATGTTTTGAATCATAAATAAATATCTAACTGATCTACTAAATGAGAAATTAAAATTTCCCTTGGAAATTTCATTAGGTCCAAACACGGGACCCTGCAATGAGCATGAAAACATACAATTTCATAGAAATTAAATGAATATTTTAAAAGGTGTATAAATTTATAAAAAAAAATGGTAATTTAGAGAAAATATAATAATAGGAAAAAATGTGTGAGAAAACCCATTATTCCCATTCTTATGTGAGAAATGTCATTATGTCCTTTCCAAAAAATGTGAACAAACCAATCATACACATTCCTGGGTGAAAAACACATTATTTCTATGCCTGAATATCTCATGAGATATGAACTTAAACTAATTAATTAGTGGGTATTATATAACCACACCCATTATCTTCTATATATATTTGTACCACTTAAAATCAATCATCATTATAACTTAAATAACCCATGGAAAAATAATGGGTTTCTTAAGCTTATTCCAAAAACCCTAAATCTAGTGACCTAGATATAGTGTCAACATTATTACATTGGAATAATATACAAGGTATATCATCTCGAGGTATCTATCAATTTAATAGTATTTAAGAACTAGATATAAACATGATTCCCATTATACATTGGAAGGAAAATTTAAATCATAACAAAATAAAATATTCAGCATTTTTGAAACTCATTCAAGGATTTCTTCTTCATATCCTAGGGAAAGGAAACCAAATAAATGTTAATCTCAAACACTCAGTAATGGTTAAGTATAATAGAAGATATTATGAGTAAATAATTCATAAGAAAAATGGATAGGTAAATAACTGAAAATATAATCCATTTAATCAACACATGATTTTAATGAGTATCCATGGATAATATCAATATGGAATAAATATGGATAATAAAAACTAAATTATCAATGAATGAAATCAATATTATTAGTTTTCATAATCTCAGACATCATATTATATTTATTGGGAATCCATTATTGTATGAATGTTTAAACAATTGGTTGGTATACCTTAAAAACCAATTTAATAAGGCTAACCAATTGGTTTTCCTCAAGATTCGTGTCAATGCATTGAGGGGGTATATAATTCTAGGCCCCACCCATCAATGAATTTACAATGAAATTGTTATATACTAAATGATAAAATTAATTAATAAAAAATATTTTTTATAAATAAATGTTCATATTGAGTAAAGAATAAAGAAGATCAATATTTAGTCAGTTAATAAAATATCTTTCAATGTAAAAAATCATATATAGAAATATATATGGTTTAGAAAATAAGTATCCCCATGTTAAATATAACATATACATTTAAGAGAAATATAATTTACATTGATCATAAGAAACTGAATGATTAAGTATAATGTTAATTACCATAAAATTATTAAGAAATAAAATATGACCATAAATTCATCAAAAATAGATTTTCTAGTAAAATCAATCCCTTTATGGAATATAAGAAATTAAAATTAAAAAAATTAAAATTATTTTTCATAAAGAGGAATATTTTTAAAATTATTGAAATATTGTAGAAGATGTTAATGAATGTAAAATCGTTATGGAGGCTGAAAAATATGTCAACAATTTTTACTTTAAAAAACATTATTTTTTATTTTTATAAAGAAAGTAAAAAATGAAGCTTTTGAAAACCATTATAAAGATAAATTTAATACCTTTTTAAAATTCAAGTATAACATAAAATATGCTTTTATAAAATAATTTTTTTTTGTATAATAATTTTGCAAAATATGAACATGGAAGAAAAATATACATGATAAAAAATTGAAATAAGATAAAGTTTTATTTAAAAATTTATTTTCATGATTCAAATGAAAAAATAGTGAAAAAATTAGGAAAAACATGGAAACTCATAAAATATCTATAAGATAAGAAATAATATTGAATTTATTATATATATATATGTTATATGATTCCATCAATGAAAATAAAAGAAATCCCAAAAAATGAGATTGTAAAATAAATTCTTACATATTTGGTATGTTTTATATTATAACCATTTGAAAGGGTAAACTTGAATTGAAATTTTAATCATCATGACTAAATAAATATTCATGTTAAATATATCAAATTATATGTATATACACCACATAGAAATATATAGGTTTGCATAATACACAATATGTCTTAATGGAGTGGAAATTGAGATGAAATCCCTTACCTCATATTCCGCATTAGTTAGAAAAGTTTAAGCCTATTGTATAATGTTTTTAAACATGATTTTAATTTATACAAAAAAATTTTAATATTTAAAATACCATATATGATACTCTTATTACATCATATTACCAATTCTTTACTAATCATTTCTTTTTATCATTGTTTCAGGTGTAAATGAATTTATTTTCTCATGCATGTTTTTTTTGGAAGTTCCAGTACTTGTGTGTTTAGAGTCTTCTTGATAGTACCAAAATTGTCCTTTACTTATGAATATGAGAATAATTCATCTGTAAAAATTTCCATTTCTTGGATACTATGGATTTTTTCTCTATGATTATTATGTCTGAAATTATTTTTATCTTCTTAAAATAAATCTTGGATGATTTACTTTATCATCTTAAAATCATTATTTTATCATTTATTTATGACGTACAATACTCCAAGGTTGATTTCATCTTTATTATTGGCTGGGGAAACTTTTTATCTTTTCATCCATATCCTTAGTTTTAATTGATGACATCTATGGATCATAGTCATCCATCGACTATCATAGATTTATCGCATCCCCTATCATATCAAACCTCATCATCAAGAAACTATAATGACTTCCGTATGTGTACAATGTATATTTTTTTTCATAACAAGCAATCATATTAATTTTTTTTAATGTTATATATATACATATTTATTATTCATTCAATGAAAAATGCTTATTGCATATAGCAATATTTTCATATTTTCTCAATCTTGTGCCATGGGTGTATTTGTGAAACAAACTTCAGTACATTGTGTTTTTAAAACACTGTTCACTATATATAGTTTGAATATATCCTATTTTTTTATAATATGTCATATGTTCACAATATTGAATATCATAGTTTTATTTTACCCTATTACAAATCATTACAAACATGTCACACATTAATTTTAATTCCCAAGATACTTCTGAGGATGTGATATTTCATAGATGATTACTGAGGATGAATAATAAGTTTACTCATGTAGGTTTCTAACTCTAATTCAATAATATACTTTAAATTCACATGGCCTTAAAGATAAAATGACTGCAATTATTATTATTTCAGGTATATCTATTCCTTTAAGCCCTTCTCAATCAATAGGAACAAATGCAGTGTCAAATATTTCTTGTACTCAGGTATATACCTTTTACCTTGACTAATTTATATTTTCATGACCACATTATGAAAAAAATAAAATAATTTTTTTCAGGTTGTTTTTATATCTTGAATGGATTATATTTTCATGACCCCATGTCTTTTATTGTTTCTTATTTCTCATGATATATTTTTCTTCTAATTCTCATTTAATTTGTTTTCTTATGCTACTTAATCTGATACATGACTTGAAATCCCTAATCTATAATGATTTCTTTTCAGCGTAAGTTGTTTTTTATGTCCCTATAATGCACACCACTCCAAAAATTATTTACATAATGAGAGACCATATTTTAGCATGTTTTGTATGTATTAATAGATATGATTTCTAAAGTACAACACTCCAATGGTGATTTCATCTTTATCGTCAATTATGGTAAATTTATTTATTTTTATACACATACTTAGTTTTAATTGATGAAATCTATGGACCATCATCATCCATCATCTACTGTAGACTGATCGCATCCCCACTGATATCACACCTCATCATCAAGAAAATATGATAACTTCTTTTAATTTTAAAGATGAACATAAAGGTAAAGCTATAAACTTCATTTCAAAGGATCTGTTTGACATATTTGGAATCATTTACTATTTTAAATAATTAAGTTATTCTAATTTTATAAAATTAAAGTAATTGGAGCCTATTGTATATTTTCCATGTTTTCCTTGAACTGAAATAAATTTTCAGTTTTTGAGTGCATTATGATTCCTTGAAAACCTTCTCAAATTCAAACTTCAATACTAGTTTTTTCTTCATGTCATTTCATTTTTTCCTTTGATTATAAAACCAAAACATTTGTTCTTATGAATTAGAAACTTTTAAATATTTCATTGCTACTTCAATGGATAGACTTTTCATTATTGATTACTACTCATTCATTATACTGATATCTTCATATAGAAGTATCTGTTGACTGACTTCGATGCTGAATATGCTATAGAACACAATATTTCACTATCTTGAGACTCTATTCCAACATCAAATCATTCCAATAATCTTCTTATCCTTATAAAGGATAACATAAACAAAAAACTGACAAACATGACAGAAATTTGTCATACATTTCCAAGGTACTGGAAACACGTTTTCCAATCAATAAGTTTGAAATTTTCTTTTAGAAAATTGATATCCACTTTTATCTCGACACATATTATTGTGTACAAATACACTGTAAAACAGATTTCCCAATTCTTGTTTTTTCATGTTTTTTTCCAATAAAACTAATTTACAATTTTCCAATTTTGTAATTTTTCCCCTACTATAGATGTGGATTATAATCCGATGCCAACATTTTTCTGTGGGGATGCAATTCAACAATAACTCATAGATCTGCTACGCATTTAGTAACATGAGTTTCTAAATTTTTTTCTATTATATATGCACACAACAAACTAATAAATATTTTCTGCAGCTATTTCATTATTCATTGTTTGTTTTTCCATTAACATTCTTCTGTCTGTACCTACTGTTATGTATGTATCATTTACTAACATTTAGAATTCTAAATTTCATGTTTCATATTTCATTTTTATTTTATATAATTTAAACTATGTTATTTATCTAATACCATATCAGATACTAGAATTATTCTAATATTCTCTGTCTGTACATTCTCATTTTAACATAACATTAATTTTTATACATTCTTAATCTTTCAATCTATTATTGGATTTTTAAAATATAAGTTTATTTATAGTGACATGTGTATAAATAGGTGAGATACTAGTTATTTTTATAAAAGGGGAATATTTTCAAAATTTTTAAAATCTTGTAGAAGAAGATAATGAGTGTAAAATAGTTACGGTGGTCGAAAAATATGTCAACAATGTTTACATTAAAAAACATTCTTTTTTATTTTTATAAAGAAATTTGAAAATGAACCTTTTAAAAACCATTATAATGAAAAATTTAATACCTTTTTAAAATTCAAGGATAACATAAAATACCCTTTTAGAAAATAAAAAGTATTTTTCAACAATAGTTTTTCAAAATATGAACATGGAAGAAAAATATACCTGATAAAAAAGTGAAATAAGATAACATTTTATTTTAAAATGTATTTTCAAGATTCAAGTGAAAAAATTGTGGAAAAGTTGGGAGAAAACATGGAAACTCATAAAATATATATAATATAAGAAAGAATATTGAATTTATTAAGTATATGTTATACGATTCCATCAATGAAAATAAAGGAAATCCCAAAAAACGAGATTGTAAAATAAATTCTTACATCTTTGGTATGTTTTATATTGTAACCATTTGAAAGGGTAAACTTGAATTGAAATTTTTATCATCATGAATAAATATATATTCATGTTAAATCACACAAATGGGATGTATATACACCTCATAGAAATAAGTAGGTTCATAATACCCAATATGTCTTAATGAAGTGGAAATTAAGATGAAATCCCTTACCCCATAGTCCCAATTCGTTGGAAAATTTTAAGCCTATTGTATAATGTTTTTAAAAATTATATTAATTTATAAAAAAATATAAATATTTACAATACCATATATGATCCTATTATAATATAATATTACTCATTCTTTAGTAATCATTTCTTATTATCATTGTTTCGGGTGTTAACTAATTTATTTTCTCATACATGCTTTGCCAAAGAAGTTCTAGTCCTTGTACATTGGTTAAGATTACATCATATAAATTTTCTAATAAGGATAAAAATATCATATATATTTATTAAATTTATCCTTATTAGCATCCATTTAAATCGGAAATGAAAAATGGATCTCATTTCTTCATTGAGGTTATATTCCAGACGTGCGTTTCAGCGACATTATTGTTCACTAATAGATCTGAATGTAAGAAGGTAGATATGATATTGTAATACTAGAAGAATAATTATTTCATAAATATAATATATATAAATTATTTAAATCATTATAACTATCCATGTAAAATATTGATGAAAAATGAATTACACCCCTACATAGAGATGGTAGTTGTACGTACACACAAAGAATGTTTTAACCTATATTAGATGAAACAGCGGTGGAAAATGGTTGTACCACAACAATAATAACACCATAGTATATTTATTATAAGGAATTTATAATTTTATAATGGTACAATACATTTATAATAATAATAATAATAAGACATAAATTTGAAAGAGTTAGTTAATAGGATCATGTATTCTTTGGTAGAATTCCTTTAGATCTCCTCTTAAGGTACCTAGGGTGGGTATATAAAAAATATAATAACCTCTATAACTTTTTAATTACATTTATAAGAGAGATTGTAATGGTTTGGTTAATTGAGTATTCTCAATATGGAGTAAATAAAATAGGAAAGGTTTGCTTTTACTAAGTGAGGGAGGGCACTCTTGGAATTATTGAAAGTATCAAATTAATATAAATTAATGTTCATTGAAAAATGACAGAAAACTAATATAGTTAAATTATAATGTGTGGGTGAGTTAAAATACCCTATTATAATAAAATTAAGATAATTTATGGATATTTTTTTATCCTTATATATTATTTTCAACCCATATACTAACCATTTAGATGATTACCGCAATATCATATTTTCCTACAATTTATGGGTCATGATTATTGCCATAAATGGAAAATAGAAACTTAAATGGACTATGGATCATATCTGAAATCATATCCCATTACCTTGGACGAATTTAATATTTTTATGGATTTTAAAATATAACCCTTTCACTGATCCTCAATATTTTTGATTTACTAATTAAATTTTTGGGAAAATATAATTCACTAATAAAAAATTAATTTTAGTGGTTTAAAAATTATTTACTTGATTTTTATATTGATCGAAAAAGAACAAAGCCAGCAGTGTATAAAAATTCAATAAATTTATTCAATAAAAACAAATAAAATAGCAACTACCACGATAAAAAGTTTCATCTTTCAAATAAATATCATAAATCAAACATAACATCCTTTTAACATTATGTCAACATATTAGACATTTTCAATTAAAGATTTCGAAAATTTGTATATATTATTTTCATAAAATAATATAATGATAAATATCAAATAAATATGATATCAAGTGGCCATATTTTTTATAATTAGACAAGAATGGTAAATATCCACTCAAATTCAAGGATTATATAATTTTTAAATCCTTATTCCAATGTTGTAACCCTGTTTTACCCGTTTTATCCTTACCGTGGTGACAAATATTTCCACGATTAATATTCAAAATTCCTAAAAATAAAAAGAACATTGTCACAAAATTCGATCCTCATAATTCCAATTATAGTATTGATTTTTCATGAATATTTTTATATAATTATAAAAAAATAATTTTGATATAAATTCATAAAAGGTAATAAAAAAGTGTTCTTTAGATAAATCTGTTTTAAACATAAAATTAACTTATATCAATATCATAAAAATTATTTATTATATTACTCTAAATAAAATGGATTTTATTTTACTTTGACAATAAATTCTAAATATAATAGGACATCTAAATTAATTAATTTAAGGAAAATAAATGAAAATATTTGGGAAATTGATATTTTTCAGTATTCATTGAAAAATCAATTATTTCATAAAAATGTAACAATTTTATCCTAAGTTAATTCAGATAATGATGATTTCAAAAATGAGATTAATTTAATAAAATTAAATTCATAAATTTGATAATTTAGGTTTTAGTAAAATTTTATTATAAAACTATGTGCATTGTGATATGGTTTCTTTAAAAATAAAATATTACAATAATTAAAGCCCAAGTGTTATATTCTTCCCTCATTCTAAAAATTTCATCCTCAAAATTTCCAGAATTCCTCGTTATAAATTTATTTTAGTATTTATTAATCATAATTTATTTTAGTTCCCATGTTACCTCATCTATCTTATTATTTATCTAAAGTACATTTACCAGTCGAGTCATCTGATTCCTCAACACTTGTTCTTTATTGTGTATAATATAGAAAGGTTCTTCACAGTAAGATAAATTAGGTCCCAATTTTTTTTCCTCAAAGGTTGGAACATGTGTTGGGTTTATCATATAATTAATTATTAATGATACATGGAATACATCATATACTTTAGAGAGGCTTGGTGGAATTTTTAAATGGTAATCCACTGCTCCAAATCATTCCAAAATTTCAACAGTTATGTTGTACCTATAGATAAGTTTTCCTTTCTAACCAAACCTCCTAACACCCTTACATTGAGATAATTTCACAAAATTGTGTTATCCCACTTAAAATTCAAAAACATTCAATCAATTATTATCCTATATATTTTACCAACTTTGAGATTCTCTAATATATTTTTGAATATTATTTACTTTCTTCATTGTATCCTCAAAGTATTATGGTCCCAGAAACTTAATTTCATCAACTCTATCCTAAGATGTTGAAGTACAATGAATATTTCCATATAATTATTCAAACAATGTTATTTGAATTCTTAAACATAAGTTATTATTATAGGTAAACTCCACAAAAGGAAAAAATTAATCCCACAAACCATGAATTTCATGTGAGAATGAGATTAACATATCTTATAGAGTTTTAATTGTCTTTTTTATCTATCAAACTGTTTGAGAGTGATAGGTAATGTTAAAATGAATATTTGAATCTAGATACTTTTTTGATTTTTTATAATTTTGATGTATATTATAGATCGTTATTAGAAAAAAATTAAATTAGTGAACTATGAAGTCTTATAAAATTAAAAATATATAATCATGATAGGTTATTGAGAGTAAAATCTTCTCTTATAGAAAGGAAATGTGTAGATTTGGTAGAGTGATCAATAATAACCCAGATTGAATAATTCTATCTAAGATTATTTGGTAATAAAATGAAAAATTATATAGTAATGTCATCCATTTTAATATAGGAATAGGTATAGGTTTCATGAGTCCTATAGGATAATATCTCTCATCCTTCACCTATTTACAAATAAAACATCTTGACACATAATCATGAATTACCTACTTCATATTATCACTCCCAAAATGATCCATTAAATATCAATACATCTTGGTTCTACCAGATTATATAGAGAAATTTGAGCAATGAGAATAGTCTAATAATTCTGATTTTAGGACAAGTATATATGAGACACAAAACCTATTTCCAAATTTCTAAATGCCATCTTTATGTACAAAGTATTCCAATTTTACATCATTCATGTCTTGAATTTTTTTTAAAAACTTACATCATCATAATAATAATTATTTAAAATTTATATTAATGATGGGTTAGAAATCATTTGAAAAATTATTGATTCTTACCTATCCTTAATAATTCCCATATCCATATTTACTAAATCTATTAAAATATGACCCCTTTAAATTCTTATTTTGGCCAGGACTCTATGATCATTACTATAACAACTCATACTTCTCATATAAATCATCCAAATATATATTTTTTTATTTTATAATAAACCCAAATTTAAGTTTAGTGGGAACCACTTACAAATTTGAAAATATATAGAGTAAAATCATAGACTATTCAGTCAACCAAAATCCATCTGAATAGAATTCAAAAACTATAGACAATCACATTTTCAAATTAACACTTCAATATTTCCACCATGAATCCAGCCTCCATAACCCTATATTTATAAATTTTAAATAAAATGTAAGACAATATGAAACTCCGTGCTATAACCACTAACCTACCATGTCACACATTCATCCTAGAAACCTGTCACTCTAATAATAGTCCTCAGAAACATGTTTTTCATCGTTGATCACCACCAATCATCAATACAATGCAAAAAAATATTTAACTCACATCATCGATGTGGATGAAGCACCTAGGTCCACATTTTCGAACTAGAAAGAAGAAAGAATAAGAAATTCCATTGAGCTCTCAAGGGAATTGAGACATTTGAGGTCATGCCTCCTGGAGCATCAAATTACACTCTAAAAAACCTTTCAAAACCTCAAATAATCCCAACACACCACACTAACCAGAGTGATAAGTATAATCATGAAGCAAGAACATATTTTATAGCTGAAGAGTATCTCAAAAAATAATGGTGACCTTCTGGCCTCTTGGAACACTATTATGCTCAAACAACACACCCCAAAATCTCATAGAATAGCATTCCACCATGCAGACCCAGGTGAGCGATAGAATCATGAAGAAAGAGTAGAGTTTAAAGCTAACAAATCACTAAAAAGTGAACCAGAACATCACGAGAATACCAATACCTTCCATAAAAAATATTGTGAAGTCAAAAGCCTCCTTTTGAATTTTATATTCCTTTTTTGGAAATCAAAAACTCTTTCTTAAATACCTAATTTCTAACTCCATTATATCCAATGTATTTTAATAATTTAATCATATGTCATTTTATCCCATTTACATTAAGGTTTTTATTTTATATTCTATCATTATACTTTTTATAGTACTTATGATAATAATCATACTTATGAGAATTTCAGTAATAATTAATTTTATAATTATCATAATGAGGCCAAATATGATTTATATCATACACACCGAATATGATTTATATCGTACACACTGTCCAGTCTTTTGTGCTGACAATAATTTCATAATGATATAAATCGTACTGATTATTACAATAGATTTCATTAAACTCATCCCAATTATTTATCATACATATAAAAATGTATCATAATGAAAGAAATTAATTTAAATAAAAAAGATTTCATGTATTATATGCTAATAAAAACAATGTTGTGATTTCAGTTTCAATATGACCATTAGAGTGATAAGTGTCCAATTCCCTCTAAAATTTCTGCAGAAAATTGGAATTTTGGAGATCAAGATGACTATTGGGATGAAAGCCTATAAATTCCAGATCATTTGAATGAGCGAGAAGCTTCTAGATGTTTAAGACACTATATGAGAGCTCTGCAAAGATACTACATGTGAAATCTCTGATTTTTACAAGTCATGAACTTCTTTTTCCATATACTTGTAACTCTTAAATAGTTTTTAGTTTTCTTCATGCGGTGCTAATTATTTTGATTAATATTGAGGGATTCCGTGGATAGGAAGACAACTGTGCCAATTTTTTTGGATCGAGGGATTACGAGTCTTGGAAGATAGAGGTGCCGATCAACTTCTTGATTGGGGACTGCCGGAGATATGCATAAAAACTGAAGCCAAAAATCACAATGAGAGATTACCCTAGTGTGGGTAAGATATAATTCCATTAAAGTATAAATAAACAAACCTTTATCCTAGGTTATTAGATACCTTACTCATTGGGTTAAAAATTGTATCCATTTACATGTATTTCATTTCATATTCTATAGTAATAGAAATTGAATTGTTTTATAAATTCATTATTCTATTCTGTATTCTGTTTATCATAACTAATCTAATTGATACAATTTTTTTACATTATATTAAATCTTAGTTACAATTTCTGTGATTAAAATCATTCAAATAATTAGTAAGATTATATACGATTTATGATATAATAATTATTTTTGTTTTACTTTAATTATCATAACCACTATGATTACGATACTTACCATAATTACTATGAATACAATTAATATCAAATATGACCTACATAATACTTTTCATAACCTACCAATTACAATACATAATCCATATGACTTAGGGCCCTATCCGATTATTGTTTAAATACAAAAGTGTTTTGTAAATAGGATTAGTTTAATTATTTTAAACTAAGTTTACTCTAAGTATAAAAATAAATGTTTTTAAACTTAAAATTCACCCCTCTTATATTTTTTCATCTACATATACATTTTGATCTAACAATTTGAATTAGATCCAAGTCTCTATAATACAAATATTCACATTTGTTATCAGAGGAGGTTTCCACTGATCATATATTTTCTTACACAAATTTTTCAAGTTGACTTTATTTATTCTTATAAACTTTTTGTTTATAAATATTTTTTACACTAACATGTATTGTGAAAAAGAATTTTTGTATTGTTTTAAATATATAAGGATTAAATGTTGCTTAAATAGAAAATATAATTACTAAAAGACCACGACTTTTTTATAGCAATGATTATGAATATTGGAGAGAAATAATGAATACTTTTGTGATCAACATAGAAGTTGATAACTTTGTTATGCTGACTGATGACTATAAAAATATTAAAAAAGATGTTAGAATCTTTACCAGTCAAGAAAAGTAGGAATATCAATTGAATTATAAGGTACGAAATACTATAAATTGTTCTATGATTAGAAGTATATATAGCTATATTTCTTATTGTGAAGCAGCAAAAAATATATGGAAGAAGTTAGAAATAACTCATTTTGGAATTTTAAAAGTTTTGAAACTAGAAGAGCTATGCTAAGAGTAGAATACCAAAATTTTCAATTTACTTATGGAGAACATGTTGTTAAGGTACACCAAAGGTTCATGAAAATTTGGCGTAGTTTACAATCTATGGGTCAAAATGGATTAGATGATCATATCCTTGTTGAAACAATTATAGAAATCATGCCAAATGAATGGGAATCAAAGAGAATAATTGTTGATGAATCCTAGAAGATTACAAATACTACACTTGATGATTTATTTAGAAGTCTCATTCAGTATGAAGGAAGGTTGGAAAGAGATACTGATAAAGATAAAAAGAAGAATGGTGGAGTTTATTTTACTTCTACTTTAAATAAAATGAGATCTCAGACTCTTGGAAAGGTTGTTAAATTAATAAAGATAAATAAGGTTATTGTTCAATATAACTCAACGGATTTAGAACATTATGAGAATGAGTTAGCCATTCTTGCTCAAAGGATGAACAAGATTGTTGGTAAAAAGGAATTTCAGTATCGGTATAAGAAAATTAACAAGAAATGAAATGATAAGAAATATTATGAAGATACCTGTTATGAATATAAAAGAGATAGACACATAATACATGATTGTCCATAACTCAAAAGAAAATATAGAAAGAAAATAAATTCTGATATAAATAAGAAAAATTATTACAAGAAAAAATGAAATAATTTCCTGAAAGCTAATGAACCATGGAGTGTTAGTGGAGGATATTCTTTTGATGAATTGTCAGACAACAAAAATTCCAGACAGAAGAATATTGGTCTTTATTCCAGAACACATTTCAAAAGTAAATGTTTTAAGGATAACGTAAAAACATCTAATTATTTAAATAATATGTCCTTAAATTCTAATTTTCTTGATGAAAAAATTCTATATCTTTAGATGAATAATACTCTTCATCCAGTGGTAACAATAAATTACCTTTATATGAAAAAATCAATAATTTCTATGTTTATGGATAATGAATAATGTAAATTTAGTGAAATAATTAACAAAGAAAATACTAGAATTAATGTTTTGACAAAATATGTATCAAATATTTCAATAGATATTGATAATAATTTTTTAAAAATTGATTCTATTTATAAGAACCATTAAAAACCTAATTCTAAGAAGAAAAATATTTCTAAGGATTTTGAAAAAGTCATTTCTGAGAAAAATGATTTCAAACAAAAATCACTTCTGAAACAAATACCAATGTGGATAAGAATTTAGTCATAAAACCAAAGTGTGAAATATTATCATTAAAGAAAATTTTATCAAACTTTACCTCTTGTAACTAAGGATTTTATATAATTTATAAATAACTTCATCCACAAGGTAATAGTTTAGGAATGTGATATACCCACTCTAAACCTATTTTTAGTAAAAATTATTTTGTTCCTAAAAATCCCCCCCTTTTTCCCTAAATGTCAAAGTGGAGGTCATTGGAATAACAAAATTTCCTCAAATGAAATTCAATCTTTGGGGTTCCACAAATCCCATTTTTGAAAACAAATGTGGATACCCAAATTTTTTTACTAACATTTCCAGATGTAGGAAATTTTGGGTTCCAAAAGTCTAATTATTTTTTTATAGAAAATAAAGGAATTACCATCAATAAGAATATATGGTATATGGATAGTGGATGATCTCAACACATAACTGGAAAAAAATAATTCTTTGAAATTATTATTGAAATGAAAGACAGAAGAGTTACCTTTAGAGACAATGCTCAAGGAATGATTTTTGGTATAGGTAGTATTTTTATTCCTGGATAAGCTTTGATTTAAAATGTTTTATTTTTAAAATTTCTTAAGATTTAATTTATAACAATAATACAATTATGTGATGGAGGTTACCTTGTGAATTTTAGGAATGATAAATGTTTAATACATAATTCAAAGGATGAATTCATTCATTCAGCCCATCGACATGAGAATGTTTACACACTTAACTTATAAGACCTTAGGAGCCAATACTTACATTTCCTTAATGAAATTGAAGACCAATATTATTTATGGAATAGAATTTTATGACACTATTACCTTAGGAATTTATAAAAATTTCTTAATAAAATAACTTTTAAGGATCTACCAGAAATTTGATTTGATTCTTCTAATGTTTTTGACCCATGTTCATATGGAAATAAACTAAATTCAATATTTAAATCAATTAGTGAAGTCTCAAATACTGTTTATTTATAGTTAGTTTACATGGAATTATTCAGTCATTCAAAAACTGGAATTATTGGAGGCAAGTGCTATGTATTTGTTTTAATTGATGATTACACAATATATAAATGGGTATATTTTCTAGAAAATAAATCTAAAGTCTATTGTTATTTTAAAACTTTTGTAACCAAATTCAAAAATGATAAAAATATTCCATTGATAACTATTCATAGTGATCATGGTGGAGAATTTGTACATTCAGATTTTGAATTTTTTTTTGTAGTAATAAATGAATTTCTCATAAATTTTCATCTCCTAGAATTCCTCAGCAAAATTATTTTGTTGAAATAAGAAATCAAATTTTTCAGGAAATAACAAGAACCATGTTGATTTAATACTCAATTGCTAAACAATTTTAGGCCGAAGCTATTTGTACGTATTTCTATACTATAAATCAAGTTTTAATTAGGATTTTTTTAATAAAACGCCTTATGAGTTATAGAAATTACAAAAACCAAAAACCTCACACCTCAAAGTATTTGGATGAAAAAGATTCATTTTCAATAAAAAAATATAATTTACATAAATTCACACCCAAAATCCAATTAAGGCACATTCTTAAGATATTACACTACTTCTAAGGAAAATATGTTTTTTAATAAAAAATCTTGTACTATTTAGTAAATAGTACATGTTAAATTTTATGAAAATGATCCTTTTGTTTTTAAATAATCCCGACCTATATCTTCTAATATGTTTTCCAAAACATATTATCAACCTTTTATAGAAGATTCTTATAATAAGGAAAATACTCAAGAAACTTTTTCTGAAGTATGCAGTCTAGAAGACTTTATACCCTATGTTGATGAACAAGTTTTACAAAATACAAGGAAATTGTTTCTTAATAATCATCCTAGTGACAATATCATTGGTGATGTAAATCAACTTGTAATGACGATAAGTTCCTTGAGAAATGAATTAGAACATCTAGCTTTTCTTTCACAATTTGAACATAAAAGTTATAATGAGTCTTTATGTAATGAAGATTGAATTAAGACAATGTAAGATGAGCTAAATTAATTTGAAAGGACTAATGTATAGACCTTGTCTGAAAGACCTAAATAAACCTCTGTAATTAGAGTAAAATGGGTTTTTAGAAACAAATGTGATGAAAATTGAATCATTATTAAAAACAAATCAAGAATATTCTTTAAATTTTATAATAAAAAAGAAGAAATATATTATGAATAAACATATTCTTTGGTAGTTAGATTTGAATATACTCAAATCCTATTATCCTTTGCAGCATTCTTTAATTTCAATTTTTTAAATGGATGTGAAGTGAACTTTTTGTAATGGATATGTTCAAGATTATGTTTTTGATAAACAACCTCATGGTTTTGAAGATATAAAACATCCTTAATAAATTTTCAAACATACCAAAGATTTATATGGACTTAAACAAACCCCTAGATCCTTCTATGATAAATTAATATGATTTTTATTACAATTTTTCTAAATGAACTAGTAATACAAATATTTTCATAAATAAAAAAATGTATTGATTGTTCAAATCAATACTAATGACATTAAATTTCGATCAAATCAGTAATATTTAACAGATTCTTGTGAAAATCTTATGAAATCTAACTTTGAAATGAGCATGATTTATGAGTTAACATTCTTTATTTGTTTCCTAATTTCTCAAAACCAGAAGGGTCATATATATCCCAACATAACTATATTAAATATATTATTAAAAATTATGGATATGATAATATGAAAATAAATAGTACTCTAATTGGCACCTCAAATACTCTTGAACTTGATGAATATAGACAACCAATAAATCAAATAACTTTTAAAGGAATGATAAGAAGTTTACTATACATAATAGATAGTCATATAGAATCAATGTGTTAGGTATTATTCTGTTTATGATATCAATAAAATACAATGAAATCCTATTTTAAAACTAAAAAATATATTTTTTATAATTTAATGGGAAACATGGATTTAGGACAATTCTATTCTTCAAGAAACAATTTTGATTTCGAATGTTTTTTGGATGATAACTTTTTTGGTTGTAGAATGGATAGATAAGAACATATGAAACTTGAAATTTCTTAGGTTATTCATTAGTTTCTTGTTCTTTTAAGAAACAAAACTCAGTAGCACTTTCTACTACTGAAGCCGAATATGTGGAATCTGGAAGTTGTTGTGCTCAAGTGTTGTGGATGAAACACAAACTCGCTGATTATGGAATGAGTTTTGCTAAAAATAAAATACTATATGATAATACTAGTTCCATATATTTAAGTAAAAACCCTACACATCACTCATGTGAAAAAACATTGATATTAAACATACCTTTTTTAGGGATCACACACTTAAACAAGATATCATTTTACAATTTATCGGAAAGTAATAACAACTTGCTGATATTTTTACAAAACCATTACATTTTAATAGATTTAAATACATTTAACAGAAGCTAGGAATGATCAATATAGATTAATTAGTCATATATACTTATTTTTTAAAGAATATACTTATATTATGTTACACTTTTTCAAAGGGTGAGTACATATGATTGATTTTTTTCTTTTCTTAATAAATTTTCAAAATCAAGAATTTTATTAATCAGAAATTTTCATAATTAGAAATTTTTGTACTCAAAAAGCTTCATACTCATAAATTTTCATACTAAATAATTTTCTTAATCAATTTTTTGTGCTGATAAATTTTTATACTAAAAAATTTTTGTACTCATAAATTTTTTGTAATCAAACTTTCATACTCATTTTTTTTTGTACTCAAATTTTTTTCAAAGAAAAAATATCGAAACTAATAGATCTATTCCAAGACTCCAAAAGGTATTATTTCTTTCCATACACTTTTAAATTCATTTTTTTTTGGTATTTTATTTTATTTCAAAACATTATCAAGTTTATGATGAATATGATATTTAAAAAAAAAACTTCAGGAGTTCAATTTTCTCAAACATAAGATATTTTTTATTAAATCTAAGACTTTGATTTTTAACAATATTTTTTTGTAACATATATAATGGTTCCCCCTACCCTACCCCACATCAATTGTCTCTTCTTGTGTGAAAACCTCTACTGCCCTTCAAGTAGTTGAGTCTAATGTTTTTGTGCCCAAATAATTTCATTATTATCAGGTCAGAAACAACTGAAACCTCTCATATCATGTCACAAAAAGTGAAGGCTCTGGTTTCCCTAAAATATTTCACTACAAAAAAATTCATTAGAGAAAGGTAAGTAAGTAAAGTATTTTATGACAAATACGATTCTTCATTGAAAATAATTATTAAATTCTAAGGATGGGAATATGTTTGTGTGGAGAAACCAATAACTCTTCAAGATCCTATTATCATTGATGATGTCAGAAAATTTTATAGTACTATCAAAGTTGATAGTGATTTAAAATAAATCTTTTCAGTTTATGAGAGGGATATTAGTATATCAAAAAATCAATCCACACATTTTATGGGTGTACCCTCATAAGGAGATGCCTTTTGTTCTTCTCACAAGATGCCAAATGTAAAAGGAACCTTCAATAAGGAAAGAGCTGAGAAATATATTTTTGAGATTCAGAAATAAAAAAGGAAAACTACTCATATTTTAGTAAAAAATAATCTTACAATACTCTGGATGTAAGTATTTATAATTCATAGAAAAAGTGATAGAGAAACCTAGAAGGTTTGAGATGTAATTGTTTTTTTAATATAATGAAACTGAATTTAATGGGTTATATATTTATAACCATCAATAATATAAAGTCATAAGGAATTAAGTCCCAACTAATTATGTTTCCATTGATTTTGATTAAGTTAATTTTTAAAAGTTTGAAATCTTGTTATCTCCTACTCATATAAGTATCGAGAAACATCATAATTCCAATAATAAGTGATGATACGATAAAAATATTGAAGTTCCATTTTGATTTGGAAACAAAAAATTTTGTGAAAGATGTGAAAGATGAAGTTTCAAAAAAAGTTATTGGAGGAATTCAAGGTATTCAGAAACAATTAGTGCGGATTTCTTTTTGGAAACAAAATAAATCAAATAAAGATTATATTTTAAAACCAAATAATAAAAAAAATTACAGTGACAAAGTTTTTTCATAGTAGAGAAAAAGAAAATACAAAAGAAAAGAAGGAGACCCTCAGTTTGGTCTTGACCCTTCTAAAGCCCTTTCCTAAAAAAATCATACTCAAGATGCTCTTAAAGAATAAGATAAGAAAAATATGTTGAAAAAGATAAAATATGACGTTTTATATATTGATAATTTGTTGAAAGGTGTTGAAAAATTGAGTGTTAGAATTGCTATCAGGGAAGAAATTTAAGAGGAAACGATCACTTCCTCTGTCCAAGATAATTGAAAGAAGAAGAAAAAATTTGGTGAAGAATTGGATCCACCAAAGGATGCTAAAAAATAATTCTCATAAGAAAAAGAAGATAGTAATCTATGAGAGATATATGAGTATCCCAGTGAAGAGGAAGAATTAAATTAAGATGAGGAAAAAGAATAAATAGAAGAAGAATAAAAATAAGAAAAATAAAAAAAATACGATGAGATTGATAAGGATGTTGGTCAAGAAAAAAAATCACAATCTAATAGAATACCTATAATATCTTCAGAAGATACTTCATGAAAACTACTACCCACGTGAGTATATTCTTCAAAGAAAGATACTCAGATAATACTTGTAGGTAAATTCTTTAAATTTTCAAATAAATTAAGAGACTAATACTGAGGAAGATCACAACAAGGAATAGGAAAAAGATGATTCCAGAACTCATTCTAGTGAGCTTCCTGATAATGAGGAATATAATGATTCAAATAATACAATCTCACTGAAAATAGATCAATATATTATTCAATACCAAAATATAATAGAAAAGTAAATTCCATATCTCTCAAGGATTGAAGGAAAAATATATTTGGTTGTATATAAAAAAAATAAAAGATTAGACTCAATCATGATTCCAATACAATGACTGATCAATCTTGAGGAAGACTTCAAAATGTTTGAAGAAATTTATAATGAGAATAGAAAATATTGTAATAAAGTAGTAAATTGGTCTCATAAAGATGATAATAGTGTCAAATTCCATGAATATTCAGTTGAATATATTATAAGACTTGATAATGAATTGACCATTTCATTCAAAAATTGTCTAGTGATATTTCTCAAAAGGAAAAAGATTTTAGAATCCCAAATAATGGCCAAGACAATGAATTAAAAGAGATTAAAAAGAAGTTTAAAAACATTCAATCAGAAATATCAAGGTTGATGTTTTATGAGGATCTGATTATTGATTTTAAGAATTAAATTATTTTGATGAATGACAAGTCAGAAGAGAGAGAAAAAAAGTAATGATTAGGAGAAAAATATTCAGTCTCAAGAAGAAAAGATTCATCATCTTGAAGAAACATTTCTCTCACATGAGGATTTTAATCGTAACCAGGATCAATTGTCCCCAGAATAGGAAGAGAAGCTCTAAACTCAATTGGAAAACCTTGATATGATAATGGATGATAAGAAGAAATTCAATAAAAGGAAGACAATTGTATTAGATCTCATAATGAAGGAGAATTAAAAAGAGAAGAAATATTTTGTTAAACTCTTATTGTATTCTTTTTGAAACATCAATGAAAGACTTTTACATCTATAAACATTTTGATTTTAATTTTTTCCATTTTTTTGATGAATATTCTTTCACTTATTTTAGATGATCAAATTATTTATAACTTCATGTTTTTTTGTATCTATAACCCTTTTATATCTTTTATATGACTTCCCCAATTCTATTTTGTAAATTAAAAATGGGGAGAATTATTTAGACAAGAAGATAAGTTTTTTTAAAAGAGGGAGAATGATTTAATCCAGAGATAAAATTTATAGAATATGATCCTTAAGGATTTTATTATCCTAAGGGGGGTGGGGGTTATTCATATTCAACCTATTATTCAAAATATTTTTATAACTTAGGGAGATAAGTTTAAGTATTTTATTCTAAATACAATAGTTCTTTAAAATCTGTTTTGGACATAAGTTTTATAAATAATTTTTCTATTTTAGACAAGTGGTTTATGCTTTCCAAAAATGAAGAGATTGTGAAGTCAAAGGTCTCTTTTTTAATGTTCAATTACTTTTGTTTTAAAAATCACAAATGACCAACTCCTTTATATCCAAAGTATTTTAAGAAATAAATCATATGTCGTTTTATCCCATTTACATTAAGGATTTTATTTTATATTCTATCATTACCATTTTTATAGTACTTATGATAATAATCGTACTCATGAGAATTGAAGTAATAATTCATTCCATGATTATCATAATGATCTCGAATATAATTTATATCATAAACACTGAATATGATTTATATTATATACAAAGTCCAGTCATTCATACTGATGATATTTTTGTAATGATATAAATCATACTATGTATCATAACAGAAATCATCAAACTCATCCCAATTCTTTATCATACCCAAAAACCTATAATGTAATGAATGAAATTCTTTTAAATCAAAATGATGTTGTGTATTATATACTAATAATAAAAATTTCATGCTTTTAGTTTGAATATGACCATTAGAGTGAAAGGTGTCAAAGTCCCTCCAACATTTCAGCAAAAAATATGACCATTGTAGATCAAGATGATTGTTGGTATGAAGGCCTATAAATACCAGGTCATTTTAATGAGCGATAAGTTGTTGAATTTTTGGGACACTGTATGAGAGCTTTGAAAATCTAACATGTTTGAAAGACCAGAAGATTACAAGTAGTTAACTACTTATTCCATATAATTGTAACTCTTAAAGAGTTTTTGTTTTTCTTCATGCGATGTCGATCATTGTGATTATTATTGAGCACTTCCATGGATAGAAAGAAAACTGTGTAGATTTTATGCGGATTTAGGTCTTACAAGGCTTGGAAGAAAATAGTGTCGATCACCTTCTTGATTGAGGTCTAGGGGAATAGGCAAACAGACTGAAGCTGATAATCGTATCAAGAGCTTACCATGGCGTGGGTAAGATAGAATTTCTTGAATGTATAAATCAAGGTACCTTTATCCTAGGCTATTGTATACCCTAGTATTTGGGTTAAAATAATTGTATTCATTTACATGTATTTAATTTCCACTTATATAGTAATATAAAGTGAATATTTATATAAATTCATTATTCTATTCTGTATTCTGTTTATCATAAATGATCTAGCTATGATACAACTATCTTATATTGTATTGCATCATATTTATAATTTATATGATTACAATCATTCAATTACTTATCATGATTCTATTTGAGTTATGATATAATCATTATTTCTGTTTTACATTGATTATCATAAACACAATGATTACAATACTTACCATACTCAGTGTGAATACGATTAATTTTAAATACGACATGTGGAATACTTATCGTAACCTACTGATTACAATACTTTGTCCATCTAACCTAGCACCCTGTCTGATTATTGTTTAAATATAAATGTGGTTTGCGAATACAATTAATTTAAATTAATTAAACCGTGTTTACTATAAGTATAAAAATTGTTGGACTCCTCATGTTTTAATGCTCAAAAATCATGTTTCACATATCAGAAATCATGTATGAATCTTGTAAACTATGGTTAATTTCTTTTGTGATTATGTTTTATTATGACAATGCCTAAGTCTAATCCATTCCGTGAGTATTTATTCTTAAAACAGTTTATAGATATTTTCATAAGTATGAGACACCACTTCTATGGTAACTCTCTCACCATTGGTGTGAAAGAAATTGGCTAAGTACCAAACACCATAACCGAGACACCGTAACCTAGACATCGTAACCCTGACACCATAAACTTGACATAGTTTCTTGATTTAGAAAAGTTCCTTACACCATAACAATTGCTACCATAACCCTTGATACTGTGACCATGCTATCAATTTCAAAATTCACAAAGGATATGCTACCGCAATATTGCTACTGTTACCAAATGATACCGGTTCCACAATTGAAAAATAACCAGACACCGCTGCAGTGATACCACATAATGTTAAAGGAGAAGACACCCTTCCGAGTGATAGTTTTTCAAGACACAAATTGTGACATCGTGCCGTACTTAACCATTTTTTCAATCCTTTTTAATTAAATTCAAAATTTGTTTATAACGGTTATATTTGAGTCATTTAATGACACTGAAACAATTAATGATATTATTTAGAAATGTCACCTGATAGTATGAGATACAAGGTGTATAGATCATGATCCCTATCATCCATAATAAATACATCTTGAAGATAAGATATATGGTGGTTCAAGAGCTGCAAATATATCAAGAATTGAAAGAGACTGGAAAAATAAAGTAGTACACATGCATGAAAAAACATACACTGAATAACAAATGAAGAACTCTCGATTCCTGGAGGCTTAACTGATGGGGATCAGAACCACAAACATCCTCACAACAACAACTCTAATAAGAACAAGAGCTAAAAAACACATCTCATTGAATTGGAAACCAGAACACGAGACTCATGACACTCTGTTTCCACAATAGGACTCAAAAATCACATATGGTACATTCTACAAGTCTAGAGATGCATATAACAACACTCAGATCATTTCTAATCCTTTCTCATTATCTTTACTCTGCTATGTACTATTTTATTAATCTTTTTGAGTAGTGTGTGTATCTGTATTAAAGACACCCACTATCTTCTGTACTGAACTGGAGGATACAAGATATCCTCACTCATATATCTTTTACATCTTGTTTCACCCATTTATAACTATTGAAGAGGACTTGTGTAACCTGGTTGTTAGTTTTCCCACATAGAATAGTGGAAGAGGCCTTGTGACCCAGACAATCTAATGTATTTAAAAGATTTAAGTAAAAAAATTGGAGAAAAGTTGGGAGAAAACATGGAAACTCATAAAAAATCTATAAGATAAGAAAGAATATTGAATTTATTAAGTATATGTTATACGATTCCGTCAATGAAAATAAATGAAATCCCAAAAAATGAGATTGTAAAATAAATTATTACATCTTTGGTATGTTTTATATTGTAACCATTTGAAAGGGTAAACTTGAATTGAAATTTTTATCATCATGAAGAAATATATATATTCATGTTAAATCACACAAATGGTATGTATATACCCCTCATAGAAATAAGTAGGTGCATAATACCCAATATGTATTAATGAAGTGGAAATTAAGATGAAATCCCTTACCTCATATTCCCCATTCGTTGGAAAATTTTAAGCCTATTGTATAATGTTTTTAAAATTGATATTAATTTATAAAAAAATATAAATTTTTACAATACCATATATGATCCTCTTATAACATCATATTACCCAATATTTAGTAATTATTTCTTATTATCATTGTTTTGGGTGTTAACTAATTTATTTTCTCATACATGATTTTCCAAAGAAGTTCTAGTCCTTGTACATTGGTTAGGTTTCCATCATATAAATTTTCTAATAATGATAAAAATATCATATATATTAATTTTATATATCCTTATTAGCATCCATTTAAATCAGAAATGAAAAATGGATCTCATTTCTTCATGGAGGTGATATTCCACAAGTACGTTTGAGCGACATTATTGTTCTCTAATAAATCTAAATGTAAGAAGTTAAATATGATAGTGCAATACTAGAGGAATAATTATTTCATAAATATCATATATATAAATTAGTAAAATCATTATAACTATCCAAGTAAAATATTGATGAAAAATGAATTTCACCCCTACCTGGAGACAGTAGTTGTACGTACACACGAAGAATTTTTTCACCTATATTGGATGAAAAAGCGATGGAAAATGGTTGTGCCACCACAATAATAACACCTCAGTATATTTATTATAAGAAATTTATTATTTTATAATGGTACAATACATTTATATTATTAATAATAAGGCATAAATTTGAAAGAGTTAGTAAATAGGATCACATATTCTTTGGTAGACTTCCTTTAGATCTCCTCTTAAGGTACCTAGGGTAGGTATATAAAAAATAAAATAACCTCTATAACTTTTTTAATTATGTTTATAAGAGAGATTGGAATGGTTTGGTCAATTGAGGATTCTCAATATGGAGTAAATAAAATAGGAAAGGGTTCCTTTTACTAAGTGAGGGAGGTCTCTCTTGGAATTATTGAAAGTATCAAATTAATATAAATTATTATTCATTGAAAAATGACACAAAAATGACATAGTTAAATTATAATGTGTGGGTGAGTTTAAATAACCTATTATAATAAAAGTAAGATAATTTTTGGATTTTTTTATCATTATATATTATTTTTAACCCATATACTATCCATTTAGATGATTAACGCAATATCATATTTTCCTACAATTTATGGGTCATGATTATTTCCATAAATGGAAAATATAAACTTAAATGGACTATGGATCATATCCGAAATCATATCCCATTACCTTGGACAAATTTAATATTTTTATGGATTTTAAAATATAATCCTTTCACAGATTCACAATATGTTATATTTACTAATTAAATATATGGGAAAATATAATTCACTAACAAAAAATTAATTTTAGAGGTTTAAAAATCATTTACTTGATTTTTATAATGCTTGAAAAAGAACCAATCCAATAGTGCATAAATATTAAATTAATTTATTAAATAAAAACAAATAAAATATTAATTACCATGATAAAAAGTTTCATCTTTTAAATAAAGATCATAAATCAAAGATAAAATCTTTTTAACATTATGTCAATATATTAGATATTTTAAATGAAAGATTATAAAATTTTGTATTTATTATTTTCATAAAATAATATAATGATAAATATCAAATAAATATGATATCAAGTGACCATATTTTTTATAATTGGATGAGAATGGTAAATATCCACTCAAATTCAAGGATTATATAATTTTTAAATCCTTATTCCAATGTTGTAACCTTGTTTTACCCATTTTATCCTTACTGTGGTGACAAATGTTTCCATAATTAATATTCATAATGTCTAAACATAAAAAGAAAATTTTCACCAAATTTGATCCTTATAATTCCAAATATATTATTTATTTTTCATGAATCTTTTTATATAATTATAAAAAATAATTTTAATATAAATTCACATAAGGCAATGAAAAAGTGTTCTTTAGATAAATGTGTTTTAAACACAAAATTAACTTATATCAATATCATAATTTTTTTATTAGATTATTCTTAATAAAATGAATTATATTTTACTTTGACACAAAATACTATATATAATGGGACTTTTAAATTAATTAATTTAATGAAAATAAATGAAAATATTTGGGAAATTGATATTTTTCACTATTCCATGAAAAATCAATTATTTCATAAAAATGTCACAATTTTATCCTAGGTTAATTCAGATAATGATTATTTCAAAAATGAGATTAATTAAATAAAATTAAATTCATAAATTTGATAATTTAGGTTTTAGTAAAATTTTATAATAAAACTACGTGCATTGTGATATGGTTTCTTTAAAAATAAAAGATTGCAATAATTAAAGCCCAAGTGTTATATTCTTCCCTCATTCTAAAAATTTCATCCTCAAAATTTCCAGAATGTCTCCTTATAAATTTATTTTGGTATTTATTCATCATAATCTCTTCCAGTTCCCATGTTTCCACTTCTAACTTATTATTTCTCCAAATTACATTTACTAGTTGAGTCATCTGATTCCTCAACACTTGTTCTTTACTGTGTATAATATAGAAATGTTCTTCACAGTAAGATAAATTAGGTCCCAATTTTTTTCCCTCAAAGGTGGGAACATGTTTTGGGTTTATCATATAATTAATTATTAATGATACATGGAATACATCATATACTTTAGAGAGGCTTGGTGGAATTTCTAAATAGTAATCCACCGCTCCAAATCATTCAAAATTTTTAAAATTTATGGTGTACCTAGAGATAAGTTTTCATTTTTATCCAAACCTCCTAACACCCTTACATTGAGATAATTTCACAAAATTGTGTTATCCCACTTAAAATTCCAAAACATTCATTTAATTATTATCCTATATATTTTACCTACATTGAGTTTCTCTAATATATTTTTGAATATTATTTACCTTTTTCATTGTCTCCTCAAAGTATTATGGGCCCAGAAACTTTATTTCATCAACTCCATCCTAAGAAGTTGGAGTACAATGAATATTTCTATATAATTATTCAAACAATGTTATTTGAATTCTTAAATATAAGTATTTATTATAGGTAAAATCCCAAAAGGAAAATATTGATCCCAAAAACCATGAATTTCATATGAGAATGAGATTAACATATCTTATAAAGTTTTAATTGTCTTTTCTATCTATCAAACAGTTTGAGAGTGAAAGGTACTGTTAAAATGAATATCTGAATCTAGATAATTTTTTGATTTTTTAGAATTTTGATGTATATTGTAAATCATGATTAGAAATAAATTAAATTGGTGCACTATGAAGTCTTGTAACATTAATAATATATAATCATGATAGGTTATTGAGAGTAAAATTTTCTCTTATAGAAATTAAATGTGTATATTTGGTAGAGTGATCAACAATAACCCATATTGAATAATTCTATATAAGATTATTTGGTAATACAATGACAAATTATATAGTAATGTCATACATTTCAACATAGAATTATGTAAGGGTTTCATGAATCCTATAGGATACTATCTCTCATCCTTCACCTATTTACAAATAAAAAATTTTGACAAATAATCATGAATTACCTACTTCATATTATCACAACAAAAATGATCCGTTAAATCTCAATACATCTTGATTCTACCGGATCATATAGAGAAATTTGAGCAATGATAATAGTCTAATAATTCTGATTTCAGGTCAAGTATAGATTAGACACAAAACCTATTTCCAAATTTCTAAATTCCATCTTCATGTACAAAGTATTCCAATTTTACATCATTCATGGCTTGAGTTTTATTTTAAAATTTACATCATCAGAATAAGAATTTTTTAAAATTTATATTAATGATGGGTTAGAAATCATTTAAAAAATTATTGATTCTTCCCAATCATTAATAATTACTATATCCATCTTTACTAAATCTATTAACATATGACCCCTTTAAATACTTATTTTGGCCAGGACTCTATGATCCTTATTATAACAACTCATACTTCTCATATATATCATTCAAAAATCATTTTTTTTATTTTCTAATAAACCCAAATTTAAGTTGAGTGGGAAACTCTTAAAAATTTGAAAATAGATAGAGTAAAATCATAGACTGTTTAGTCAACCACAAACCATCCGAACAGAATTCAAAAACTATAGACAATGACGTTTTGAAATTAAAACTTCAATATTTCCACCATAAATCCAGCCTCCATAACCCTATATTTCTAAATTTTAAATCAAATGTAAGACAATATGAACCACTAAGCTAAAACCGTTAACCGACCACATCACACATTTATCCTAGAAACCTGTCACTCTAATAACAACCATCATAAACATATTTTTCATCTTCGATCAACACCAATGATCAATCCAATGAAAAAATAATATCTAACTCACATCATTGATGTGGATGAAGCACCTAGGTCCACATTTTTGAACTAGAAAGAAGAAATAATAAGAAATGTCATTGATCACCTGAGGGAATTGAGACATCTGAGGTCACACCTCCTGGAGCATGAACTTACACTCTAACAAAACATTACAAAACCTCATAGAATCCCAACACACCACACTAACCAGAGTGAAAAGTATAATCATGAATCAATAATAGAGTTTATAGTTGAAGAGTCTCTCAACAAATAATGGTGACCCTCAGGCCTCTTGGAACACTATTCTGCTCAAACAACACACCCCAAAACCTCATAGAATTGAATTCCACCATGCCGATCCAGGTGAGAGATAGAATCATGAAGAAAGAGTAGAGTTTAAAGCTAACAAATCACTAAAAAGTGAACTAGAACATCATGAGAATACTAACACCTTCCATAAAAATTACTATGAAGTCAAAAGACTCCTTTTGAATTTTCTATTCCTATTTTTGGAAATCAAAAACTCTTTCTTAAATACCTAATTACTAACTCCATTATACCCAAAGTATTTTAATAATTCAATCATATATCATTTTATCCCATTCACATTAAGGTTTTTCTTTTATTTTATATCATTATACTTTTTATAGTACTTATGATAATAATCATACTTATGAGAATTGCAGTAATAATTCATTTTATGATTATCGTAATGAGTCCAAATATGAATTATATCATACACATCGAATATGATTTATATCATGCACACTGTCCAGTGTTTTGTACTGAAAATATTTTCATAATGATTTAAATCATACTGATTCTTATAATATAAATCATTTAACTCATCTCAATTATTTATCGTACATAGAAAAATGTATCATAATGAAAGAAATCAATTTAAATCAAAACAATGTCATGTATTATATGATAATAAAAATTATGTCGTGATTTCAGTTTCAATATGACCATTATAGTGATAGGTGTCGAATTCCCTCTGAAATTTCTGGAGAAAATTGCAATGTTGGAAATCAAGATGACTACTGGGATGAAGGACTATAAATTCTAGATCATTTAAATGAGTAAGAAGCTTCCATATTTTTAAGACGCTATATTAGAGCTCTGCAAAGCTACTACGTGTGAAATCTCTGATGTTTACAAGTCATGAACTTCTTTTTACATATACTCGTAACTCTTAAATAGTTTTTAGTTTTATTCATGAGATGCTGATCATTCTGATTAATATTGAAGGATTTCGTGGATAGGAAGAAAAATGTGTCGATTTTTTTGGATTAAGGGCTTACGAGGCTTGGAATATAGAGGTTTTTATCAACTTCTTGATCGAGGACTGCCAAAGATAAGAATAAATATTGAAGGATAAAATCATATTGAGGGATTACCCTAGTGTGGGTAAGATATAATTTCATTAAAGTATAAATAAATGAACCTTTATACTAGGTTATTAGATACCCTACTCAAAGGGTAAAAAAATTGTATTCATTTACATGTATTTCATTTCATATTCTATAGTAATTGAAAGGGAACTATTTTATAAATTCATTATTCTATTCTGTATTCTGTTTATCATAACTAATCTAATTGATACAATTGTTTTACATTATATTACATCTTAGTAACAATTTCTGTGATTACAATCATTCAAATAATCATTAATATTCTCTACACATTATGATATAATAATTATTTTAGTTTTACTCTGATTATAATAACCACTGTGATTATGATACTTACCATACTTACTATGAATATGACTAATTTCAAATATGACCTATAGAATACTTATCGTAACCTACCGATTACAGTACATTGTCCATCTAACTTAGGGCCCTATCCGATTATTGTTTAAATATAAAAGTGTTTTGTAAATAGGATTAGTTTAATTATTTTAAACTAAGTTTACTCAACGTATAAAAACTAATGTTTTTAAACTTACAATTCACCCCTCTAGTATTTTTTCATCTACACATACATTTTGATCCAAAAATTTCAATTAGATCCAAGTCTTTATAATACTAATATTCACATTTGTTATCAGATGAGGTTTACACTAATCATATATTTTCTTAAACTTATTTTTAAAGTTAACATTATTTATTCTTATAAACTTTTTGTTTATAAATATTTTTTACACTAACATGTATTATAAAAAAAGAATTTTTGTATTATTTTAAAGATATAAGGATTAAATGTTGTTTAAATTGAAAATATAATTACCTCAAGACCATCAATTTTTTATAGAAATGATTATGAATATTGGAGAGAAATAATGAATAATTTTGTGATCAACACAGAAGTTGATAACTTTGTTATGCTCACAGGTGACTATAAAATTCTTGAAAAAGAAGTTAGAATCTTTACCAATCAAGAGAAGTAGGAATATCAATTGAATTATAAGGTACAAAATACTATACATTGTTATTTGATTAGAAGTATATATAGCCATATTTCTTATTGTGGAGAAGCAAACAATATATGAAAGAAGTTAGAAATTACTCATTTTGGAATTTCAAAAGTTGTTGAAACTAGAAGAGCTATGATAAGAGTAGAATTCCAAGATTTTTAATTTACTTATGGAGAACATGTTGTTAAGGTACACCAAAGGTTCATGAAAATTTTTAATAGTTTACAATATATGAGTGAAAATGTATTAGATGATCATATCCTTGTTAAAAAAATTATAGACATCCTACCAAATGAATGGGAATAATTATTGATGAATCCTAGAAGATTAAAAATATTACATTTGATGATTTATTTGGAAGTCTCTTTCAGTGTGAAGGAAGGTTGAAAAGAGATGCTAATAAAGATAAAAAGAAGAACGGTGGAGTTTATTTTACTTCTACTTCAAATAAAATGAAATCTCAGGCTCTTGGAATGGTTGTTAAATCAATAAAGATAAAGAAGGTTATTGTTTAATAAGACTCAAGAGATTTAGAACATTCTGAGAGTGAGTTAGCCACTATTTCTCTAAGGAGGAGCAAGATTATTGGTAAAAAGGAATTTCAGTATTGGTATATGAAAAGTAACAAGGAATGAAATGATAAGAAATATTATGACATTACCTGTTACGAATATACAAGAGCTGGACACATAAGACCTGATTGTCCATAACTCAAAACAAAATATAGAAAGAAAATACATTCTGATATAAATTAGAAAAAAGTATTACAAGAAAAAACGAAATAATTTTCTAAAAGCTAATGACCCATGAAGTGTTAGTGGAGGATATTCTTCTAATGAATTGTCAGGAAAAAAAATTCCAGATAGAAGAATATTGGTCTTTATGAAAAAACACATTTAAAAGTAAAATTTTTATGGATAAGGTACAAACATCTAATTTTTTAACTAATATGTCCTTAAATTCTAATTTTCCTGATGAAAAAATTATATATCTTTAGATGAATAATACTCTTCATCTAGTGATAACAATACGTTACCTTTATAGGAGGAAAATCTAGAATTTCTATGTTTATGGAAAATGAATAAAGTAAATTTAGTAAAACAATTAATAAAGAAAATACTAGAATTAATGTTTTGACAAAATATTTTTCAGATCTTTCAAAAGATATTGATAAGAAATTTTTTAAATTGATTCTATTTCTAAAAACCTTTAAAAAGATAATTCTAAGAAGAAAAATATTTCTAAGGAATTTTAAAAAGTCATTTATGAGAAAAATGATTTCAAACAAAACTCACTTCTGAAACAAATTCCATTGTGGATAAGAATTTAGTCATAAAACCAAAGTGTTAAATATTATCATTAAAGAAAATTTTATAAAACATCACCACTTGTAACCTAGGATTTGATATAATTTATAAATAACTTCATCCACAAGGTAATAGTATTGGAATGTGATATACCCACTCTAAACCTATTTTAAGTAATAATTATTTTTTTCCTGATTATCCCCCATTTTTTCACAAAATTTCAAAGTGGAGGTCATTGGAATAAAAAAATTTCCTCAAATAAAATTCAATATTTGGGGTTCCACAAATCCCATTTTTGAAAAAAAATGTGTATTCCCAAATTTTTTAACTAACATTTCTGGATATAGGAAATTTTGGGTTCCAAAAGTCTAATTATTTTGTTTTACAGAAAAAAGGAAGTGCCAACAATAAGAATATATGGTACATAGATAGTGGATGATCTCAACACATAACTATAAAAAATACTTCTTTGAAAATATTATTGAAATGAAAGGCGAAAGAGTTACCTTCAGAGACAATGCTCAAGGAAAGATTTTTTGTATAGGTAGTATTGTTATTCTTAGAGAGGATTTGATTTAAAATGTTTTATTTTTAAATGGTATTAAGATTGAATTTATAATAATAATACAATTATGTGATGAAGGTTTCCTTGTGAATTTTAGGAATGATAAATGTTTAATACACAATTCATAGGATGAATTCATTCTTTCTGCCCATCAACATGAGAATGTTTACACACTTAACCTAGAAGACCTTAGGAGCCAATACTTACATTTCCTTAGTGAAACTGAAGACCAATATTATTTATGGAATACAATTTTATGACACTATAACCTTAGGAACTTATAAAAATTTCTTAATAAAATAAATTATAAGGATCTAATAGAAATTTGATATAATTATTCAAATGTTTTTGACCCATGTTCATATGGAGAGCAACATGAGTCACTATTTAAATCAATTAGTGAAGTCTCAAATAATTTTTCTTTATAGTTAGTTTACATGGAATTATTCAGTCATACAAAAACTGGAAGTATTGGAGGCATGTGAAATGTATTTGTTTTAGTTAATGATTACACAATATATACATGGGTATATTTTCTAGAAAATAAATTTGAAGTCTATTGTTATTTTAATACTTTTGTAACCAAATTCAAAAATGAGAAAAACCTTCCATTTATAACTATTCATAGTGATCATGGTGGATAATTTTTACATTCATATTTTGAATTTTTTTTTGTAGTAATAAAGGAATTTCTCATAAATTTTAATCTCCTATAATTCCTCAGAAAAATACTGTTCTTGAAAGAAGAAATCAAATTTTTTAGGAAATAATAAGAACCATGTTGAGTTAATACTCAATTGCTAAACAATTTTAGGTTGAAGCTATTTGTACTTATTTTTATACTACAAATCAAGTTTTAATTATGATTTTTTTAATAAAACACCATATGAGTTATGGAAATTCTAAAAAGAAAAAGTCTCATACTTCAAAGTATTTGGATGAAAAGTATTCATTTTCAATAAAAAAAGACAATTTACATAAATTCACACCCAGAATCCGATGAAGGCACATTATTAGGATACTCCACTACTAATAAGGAATATATATTTTTTAATAAAAACTCTTGTACTATTTAGTAAATAGTACATGTTAAATTTTATGAAATTGATCCTTTTGTTTTTAAATAATCCCAACCTATATTTTCAAATATGTTTTCCAAAACTTATTATCAACCTTTGATAAAAGATTATTCAAATAAGGAAAATACTCAAGAAATTTTTTATGAAGTATGAAATCTAGAAGACTTTCTACCCTATGTTGATGAAAAGGTTTTACAAAATCCAAGGCAATTCTTTCTTAATAATAATCCTAGTGATAATATCATTGGTGAGGTAATTCAACTGGTAACAACTATAAGTTCCTTGAGAAATGAATAAGAACATCTATCTTTTGGTTCACAATTCAAAACTAAAAGTTCTAATGAGTCTTTATGTAATGAATATTGGATTAAGACAATGTAAGATGAGCTAAATTAATTCGAAAGGACTAATATATAGACATTGTCTGAAAGACCTAATGAAACCTCTATAATTGGATTAAAATGGGTTTTCAGAAACAAATGTGATGAAAATTTAATCATTATTAAAAATAAAGCAAGACTAGTCTTTAAATATTATAATCAAAAAGAAGAAATATATTATGAATAAACATATGCATCGGTAGTTAGATTTGAACCTACTCAAATCCTATTATCCTTTAGAGAATTATTTAATTTGAAATTTTTTCAAATGGATGTGAAGTGCACTTTCTGTAATGGATATGTTCAAGATTATGTTTTTGTTAAATAACCTCATGGTTTTGAAGATATAAAACATCTTCAATACATTTTCAAACTTACCAAAGATTTATATGGACTTAAAAAAACCCCTATATCCTTCTATAATAAATTAATATGATTTTTGCTACAAAACAATTTTGTTAATGGAATTGATAATACAAATATTTTCATAAATAAATAAAAAAATGTTTTAATTGTTCAAATAAATACTAATGACATTAAATTCAGATCAACACAGCAATATTTAATAGATTCTTATGAAAATCTTATGAAATCCAAGTGTGAAATGAGCATGATTGATGAGTTAACATTCTTTCTTTGATTCTAAATTTCTCAAAAACCAGAAGGGACTTATATATCCCAACATAACTATATTAAATATCTTATTAAAAAGTATGGATATGGTAATATGAAAAATAATAGTACTCTAATTGGTACCTCAAATACTTTTGAACTCGATGAATATGGACAACCAATAAATCAAATAACTTTTAAAGGCATGATAGGTAGTTTACTATACATAACAGATAGTCATATAGAATTAATGTGTTAAGTATTATTATGTTGATGATATCAATAAAATACAAAGTAATCCTGTTTTAAAACTACAAAAATATTTTTTCGTAATTTAATGGGTACATGGATTTATGACTATTATATTCTTTAAGAAATGATTTTGATTTTGAATGTTTTTGGGATGATAACTTTGATGGTTGTAGAGTGTATAGATAAGTACATATGAAACTTGAGATTCATTAGGTGATTCATTAGTTTCTTGTTATTTTAAGAAACAACACTCAGTAGCACTTTCCACTACTGAAGCCAAATATGTGGAATCTGGAAGTTGTTGTGCTTAAGTGTTGTGGATGAAACACACACTCGCTGATTATGGCATGAGTTTTATTAAAACTAAAATACTATATGATAATACTAGTGACATAGATTAAAGTAAAAACCCTAGACATCACCCATGTGAAAAAAATAGATATTAAACATCCCTTTTTTAGTGATCACACACTTAAATAAGATATCATTTTATAATTTATCAGAATGTAAGAACAACTTGCTGATATTTTTACAAAACCATTACCTTTTAATATATTTTAATACATTAAACATAAGCTAGGAATGATCACTATAAATTAATTATTCATATGTACTTTTTTTTAATGAATATCCTTACATTATGTTACACCTTTTCAAAGGGTGAGTACATATGATTGATTTTTTTTTTCTAATTTTTTTTCAAACTCAGAAATTTTATTACTTAGAAATTTTCATAATTAGAAATATTTGTACTCAAAAAGTTTCATACTCATAAATGTTCATACTAAATAATTTTTGTAATCAAATTTTTTATATTGAAAAATTTTTATACTAAAAAATTTTCATACTCAGAAATTTTTTGTCCTCAAATTTTCATACTCAATTTTTTTTCGTACTTAGTTTTTTCTCAAAGAAAAAAATATTGAAACCAATAGATCTATTACAAGACTCCTAAAGGTATGATTTATTTTCTTACACAATTAAATTCAATTATGTTTTTTGGTATTTCATTTTCTTTCAAAACATTATTAAGTTCATGATGAATATGAAATTTTTTTAAAAAAACCTCAAGAGTTCAATTTTATCAAACATATGATATTTTTTATTAAATATAAGCCATATATTTTTAACAATATTTTTTTTTCAACCTATATAATGGGTCCCCCTACCCTAACCCACATCGGTTATCTCTTCTTGTGTGCCAAACCTCTGCTTCCCTTCAAGTAGTCGAGTCTAAAGTTTTTTGTGCCCAAATAATTTAATTATTATCATGTTAGAAACAACTGAAACCTCTCATATAATGTTATATAAAGTGAAGTCTCTAGTTTCCCTAAAATATTTCACAATAATGAAATTCATTAGATAAAGGTTAGTAAGTAAAGTATTTTATGAAAAATATTATTCTTCATGGAAAATAATTATTCAATTCCAAGGATGGGAATCTATTTTTATGGAGAAACCAAAAACTTATGAATATCCTATTATCATTGATGATGTCAGATAATTTTATAGTACTTGAAAGTTGATAGTGATTTAGAAAAAAATCTTATCAGTTTATGATAGGGATATTAGTATATCATAAAATAAATCCACACATTTTATGGGTGTACCCTCATAAGGAGATGTCTTTTTTCCTTCTCAAAAGATACCAAATGTAAAAGTAACCTTCAATAAGTAAATAGCTGAGCATTATCTTTTTGAGATTCATAAATAAAAAAGAAAAACTACTCATATTTCAGAAAACAATCGTCTTAAAATACTCTGGAAGCAAGTATTTATAATTCATAGAAAAATTGATAGATAATCCTTGAAGGTTTGAGATGTATTTAACCTTTATTGTTTGGTTAATATAATGAAACTGAATTTTATGGGTTATATTTTCGTAACCATCAATAATCTAAAGTCAGAAAGAATTAAGTCCCAACTGATTATGTTTCCATTGATTTTTGAGTAAGTTGATTTTTGAATGTCTGAAATCATGTAGTCTTCTACTCACATCAGTATCGAGAAACATCATAATTCCACTGATAATTGATGATATGATAAAAATATTGAAGTTCCATTTTGATTTGGAAACAAAAATTTTTGTGAAGGATGTGGAGGTTGAAGTGTCAAAAGAAGTTGTTGGAGGAAGTCAAGGTATTCCAAAAAAATTAGTACTGATAGTTTATTGGAAACAAAATAAATCAAATAAAAATTATATTTTAAAACCAAATAATAAAAAAAATTACAGTGAAAAATTTGTTTCTCAGTATAGAAAAAGAAAATCCAAAAGAAAAGAAGGAGACCCTCAGTTTGGTCTTGACCCTGCTAATTCCCTTTCTGAAAAAAATCATACTCATGGTCCTCTTAAAGAATAATATAAGAAAAAGATGTTGAAAAAGATAAAATATGATGTTTTAGATATTGATAATTTGTTTAAATTTGTTGGAAATTCAAGTGTTAGAATTGCTATCAGGGCAGAAATTTAGGAGGAAACAATCACTCCCACTGTCCAAGATAATGGAAAGAAGAAGAAGAAATTTGGTGAAGAATTGGATCCACTAAAGGATACTAAAGAATAATTCTCATAAGAAAAAGAAGATAGTAATCTAAGAGAGATATTTGAGCATATAATTGAATAGGAAGAATGAAATTAAGAGGAGTGAAAAAGAATAAATAGAAGAAGAATAAAAGGAACAAGAAGAAAAAAAAGATGATGAGATTGATAAGGATGTTGATCTAGAAGAAAAATCTCAATCTAATAGAATAACTTTAATATCTTCAGAAGATACTTCATGAAAATTACCATCCACATGAGTAGCGTATTCAAAGCAAGATACTCAGAGAATCATTGCAGATAAATTCATTCAATTTTCAAATAAAGGAAGAGACTAAGACTGAGGAAGATCGTAACAATTAATTAGAAAAGGATGATTCCAGAACTCATTCTAGAGAGCTTCCTGATAATGAGGATGATAATGATTCAAATAATACAATCTCACTGAAAATAGATAATTATATTGTTCAATACAAAAATATAATAGAAAAGGAAATTCCATATCTCTCAAGGATCGAAGGGAAAATATATTTGGTTATGCATAAATAAAATAAAAGATCAGACTCGATCAAGATTCCAATACAATGACTGATCGAGCTTGAGGAAGACTTCAAATTTTTTCTAAAAAAGTTATAAGGATCATAGAAAATCTTTCAACACATTAGTAAAGTGGTCTCATAAAGATGATAATAGTGTCAAAGTCCATGAATATTCTGTTGAATATATTATAAGACTTGAGAATGAATTGACCATTTCATTCAAAAAATTGGCTAGTGATATTTCTCAAAAGGAAAAAGATTTTATATTCTCGAATGATGGAAAATACATTGAATTAAAAGAGATTAAAAATAAGTTAAAATATATTCAATCATAAATATCAAGTTTGATGTTTTAAGAGGATGTGATTATTGATTTTAAGAATTAAATTATTTTTATGAATGACAAGTGAGAAGAGAGAGAAAGAACAAGTAATGACTAGGAGAAAAATATTCAGTCTCTAGAAGAAAAGATTTATCTTCTTGAAGAAACATTTCTCTCACATGAGGATTTCAATCGTAACTAGGATCAATTGTTCTCAAAATAGGAAGAGAAGCCCTATACTCAATAGGAAACCCTTGATATGATAATGGATGATAAGAAGGAATTCAAGAAAAGGAAGACAATTGTATTAGATCTCATAAATAAGGATAAGGAAATATTTTGTTAAACTATTATTGTATTCTTTTTGAAACATCAATGAAAGACATTGACATCTACAAACATTTTGATTTTAATTTTTTCCATTTTTTGATGAATATTCTTTCACTTATTTTAGATGATCAAATTATTTATAACTTCATATTTTTTTGTATATCTAACCCTTTTACAGGTTTTATATGACTTCCCCAATTCTATTTTTTAAATTAAAAATGGGGAGAATGATTTAGATAAGGAGAGAAGTTTTTTTTAAAAAGGAGAATGATTTAATCAGGAGATAAAATTTATAGAATATGATCATTAGGGATTTTTTTATCCTAAGGGGGGGGGGGTTAGTCATATTCACCATATTGTTAAAAATATTTTTATAACTTAGGGAGATAATTTTAAGTATTTACTTCTGAATACAATAGTTCTTTAAAATATGTTTTGGACATAAGTTTTATAAATAATATTTCTATTTTAGACAAGTAGTTTATGCTTTCAAAAAACGAGAAGATTGTGAAGTCAAAAGTCTCTTTTTGAATTTTTGATTCCTTTTGTTTTGAAAATCACAAATTACCAACTCCTTTAAATACAAAAGTATTTTAGGAATGAAATCATATGTCGTTTTATCCCACTTACATTATGGATTTTATTTTATATTCTATCATTACCATTTTTATAGTACTTATGATAATAATCATACTCATGAGAATTGTAGTAATAATTAATTCCCTGATTATCATAATGACCCCGAATATGATTTATATCATACACACTGAATATGATTTATATTATACATATAGTCCAGTCATTCATACTAACGATATTTTTGTAATGATATAAATCTTACTGTGTCTCACAACAGAAATCATCAAAATCGTTCCAATTACTTATCATACCCAGAAACATGTAACGTAATGAATGAAATTCTTTCAAATCAAAATGATGTTGTGTATTATATGATAATAAAAACAATATCGTGATTTTAGTTTCAATATGACCATTAGAGTGAAAGGTTTTAAAGTCCCTCCAATATTTCAGTAAAACATCTGACCTTTGTAGATCAAGATGATTTTTGGTATGAAGGCCTATAAATACCAGGTCATTTGAACGAGCTAGAAACTGTTGGATTTTTGGGACACTATATGAGAGCTTTGAAAATCTAACTTGTTTGAAAAATCAGAATATTAGAAGTCGTTAACTACTTATTTCATATAATCATAACTCTTAAAGAGGTTTTGTTTTTCTTCATGCGACCTAGATCATTGTGATTATTATTGATGACTTCCATGGATAGACAGAAAACTATATAGATTGTATATAGATTGAGGTCATCCAAGGCTTGGAAGACAATAGTGCTGATCACCTTCTTGATCGAGATCTAGTGGGATAGGTAGACAGACTGGGGTCAATAATCGTATCAAGAGCTTACCATGGTGTGGCTAAGATTGATTTTTTTGAATGTATAAATCAAGAGAACTTTATCCTAGGCTATTGGATACCCTAGTATTTGGTTTTAAAGAATTTTATTCATTAACATGTATTTAATTTCCACTTCTAAAGTAATATAAAGTGAATTGATATATAAATTCATTATTCTATTCTGTATTCTATTTCTCATAACCGAACTGACTATAATACAACTATTTTACAATGTATTGCATCATATTTATAATTTATATGATTGCAATCATTGAATTACTTATCATGATTCTATATGATTTATGATATAATCATTTTTTTGTTTTACTCTTATTATCATAAACACAATGATTACAATACTTACCATACTATGAATACGATTAATTTTAAATACAACATGTGGAATACTTATCATAACCTACTGATTATGATACTTTGTCCATCTGACCTAGGGCCCTGTCCGATTATTGTTTAAATATAAAAGTGGTTTGCGAATACGATTAATTTAAATTCATTGAACTTAGTTTCCTATATGTTTAAAAATTGTTGGACTCCTCATGTTTTAATTCTCAAAAATCATGTTTCACATATCAAAAATCATGTATGAATCTTATAAACTATGGTTAATTTTGTTCTATTATGTTTTATTATGAAAATTCTTAAGTCTAATCCATTACATGAGTATTAATTCTTAAAAAAGTTTACAGATGTTTTCCTATGTATGAGACACTACTTCTATGGTAACTCTCTCACCGTTGGTGTGAATGAAATTGGCTAAGTACCAAACACTGTAACCGAGACAAAGTAACCTAGACACAGTAACCTAGACATCGTAACCCAGACACCATAACCTTGACACCGTTTCTTGATTTAGTAATGTTCCTTACACTATAACACTTGCTACCATAACCCTTGAAACTGTGACCATGATATCAATTTCAAATTTCACAAAGGATATGCTACCACAATATTTCCACTATTACCAAATGTTACCGGTTCCACAATTAAAAGAGGACCAGATACCATTCTAGTGATCCACTCAACGTTAAAGTAGAAGACACTATTCCAAGTGACACTTTTTCAAGACACAAACTGTGACATCATTCCATACTTAACCATTTTTTCAATATTTTTTAATTAAATTCAAATGTTGTTTTTAACGGTTATATTTGAGTCATTTAATGACACTGAAATAATTAATGATATTTTTTAGACATGTCACCTGATAGTTTGAGGTATGAGGTGTATATATCATGATCCCTATCATCCATGACAAAGACATACTGAAGATAAGATATATGCTGGTTCACGAGCTGAAAATATATCAATAATTGAAAGATACTGAAAAAAGTAGTACACATGCATAAAAAAACATACACTGAAGAACACACAAAGAACTCTCGATTCTTAGAGACTGAACTGCTGAGGATCAGAACCTCAAACTTCCTCACAACAACAACGCTAATAAGATCAAGATCTACTAAGCACATCTCATCGAATTGGAAACTAGAACACGAGACTCATGACACTCTGTTTCCACAATAGGACTCAAAAATCACATATGCTACATCCTACAAGTCCAGAGCTACATATAACAACACTCAGATCATTTCTAATCCTTTTCTCATTATCTTTACTCTATTGTTTAATATTTTATTAATATTTTTGAGTAGTGTGTGTATCTGTATTAAAAACACACACTGTCTCCTGCACCGAACTGGAGGATACAATATATCCTCACTTATATATCTTTTACATCTTCTTTCAATCATGTATAACCGTGGAAGAGGACTTGTGTAACCTGGTTGTTAGTTTTCCCACGTAGAATAGTGTAAGAGGTCTTGTTACCTAGACATTTTAGTGTACTATTATTATCCTCGATCCATGGTGTGGATAAAATCTTTTCATATATATATATATATATATATATATATATATATATATTTCTTGGTGGAAGGTGATCACCAATTAGAGTGGATTAGGTTTTGACTTGAGACTAAACCATTTATTTTATCTGCTGTGTCTTTTAATTTACTCTTTCTTTATTTTTAACTTATATTTTAGAAAACTAAATTTTAGTTTGATAGTGAGTCTTGGATATTAGTTATAACTATTTTTCCTTATTATAATAGTTTTAAAAGTTGTATCAATGTCTCATATTGTTAAAACTGAGAACTAATCAATCTTTTAAGAAATTTTTTGAAAAATAAAGCTCTTATAATTTTACTACCTTTATTAAATGGCCTATTTTATTTTTAATTGGGGGAATATTATAAATAAAATTTTTAACAGAATTTTTAATAGGAACTCAATTAACTCCCTCTTGAGTGTCCTACTTTGAAAAAAATGAATGTTTGTAAACTTACAATTAACCCCCTATTTTATTTGTTCATATACATATACATTTTGATCCAACAAATACCACCATGAGAAACTCAATATCACCTCCTCAAGACCCTATAGGAAGACACCTACTCGCCAACGTCTGGAGAGAACCATTACCTACCAGAAATTAGCACCACCATAGGAACCATTTAACCATCACTATCAGATGACACCATCTCTGAGTGAATAATCAACCTATACGCCATTGAAGACAACTATAAATGATATAATAGAAGAGTTTTCTACTCCTGGAAGTCGATCTGCTGATACTGGCACCTCTCCCCCCAAAAAAACTGAACAACGTGACCCCTGACCAAATCCATGAGCCACCGAACAGAGAATCATCCAACAAAGGAGAATCAGCATCAAACAACAAAAAGGAAAAACCAACCGAGAGATCCTAAGAAGAGATCCCATTCAAATGGAGGTATAGTATATTTGGAAACATGGATTTATAAATAAATGGTTGATAAGTTAACTACATTATATTACTCTAAGTTATTTATAACATAACCCTTCATAGACATATCATATGTAATACCCATCTTCACAACCTGGGGAAATTTAATATAGGAAAGGGTGAGAATAGTTGAAAAATAAGGATACAAAATATGGATATAAATGATAACATTAACATAATGTAACACCTTAGGATTTTGGGAAATATATTTTTTTCAAACTAATTTAATGTTTTGATATTTTTCATTTTGCATAACACTGAATATAGATTTTTTTGAATGAAAGAACCGAGTTTGTCTTGAATTATCCAAAACAACAAGTTAATATTACACTAAAAGAAACACTTAGATTAGCTTTAAGTATCCTCAAAACTATGTTTTTATTGTTTTATACACAATGCCGAGTTATTTTGATAGATTATGTTACATGCAAGACTGAGTTTTACTGAATAAAAATTTACTATTAATATTGTTACTAAAAAATTATTACAGTCACTACCTTTCATTCTGAATGGAAGTTATGAATAAGATTAAAAAAAGTGTGAAAATATTATTTACAATTTTATAGAAAATGAGTCCTTTGGTTATCAAATAGTTATAAATAAAAGTGATATTAATTTGAGAATTAAAGAAATTTATTTTATAATAAAACAGTTTCTCTGTATACAAACACCATTTTATAACAATAAATTAATAAACCCACTTTTGATGAATGTTTTTAATAATATATATATATATATAATATTAAAGTTTTATTATTTTACACTTATCCAATATATTTGATAGGAATATGATAATAATAAATCCAATTATATGAATAAAAAAGGTATTTTTCTAAAAGGTAATTTTACTGCCTTTTAATGGTGATCTTATTTTAAATATAATATTTTAAAATTAATATTTTTTATTTTAAAAATATTTTTAAAAAAATTATAATATCAAAATATACTTTGGGTTGATTTTTATTATTTTTCTAAGAAGTTTTATTTTTTGTTGAATAGTGAAAACACATAATTTTAATTGAAATTCTTTTTCATCCAATTTATTTATATAATTAAATTTTATTTTAATTTTTTTAAAGTGTATTTATATAAATATTATAATAATTATTCCAATTTAGTTCACTGGAACCTATTTCACATTAAAATATGGATTTAATAACATTTCAATATTTTGAACGTTCTCACTTTTAAAACCCACTTTTATGACATGTCCATGGGATTAATTTTAAATTAATTTCTTCCAATTCTATATTTAAAATTTTAAAAAATGGAATTCATATTTGGAATCAGAATAATTTATAATGTGTATTATGATAAACATGGGTTTTTACAAAAAATATTAGGGGAATTAATTGAAAGTAATTACAACGATTAAGGAAAAAATTATCACTTAATGGCTAACCATTAATCTAAAAAGAAAAAATGACATATAAAGCTATCCAAAATCCATTATATGAAATATTTCAACCATAAACCCTATTGTTTTCTAATTTTATGATTTATTTAGACACTATTCAATGAATGTTTCCTATATATTATGTTAAGTAAAGAAAAAGAAAAAAAACCTTCCTTACCTTTAACATTTATAAGTGCTTGATATATAGAAAACAACTACATTATTTCAGTTTTACACATTTGTTAGAATGGTAAATGATATTTTTCATCTTATTAATTTATTTTAACTTTTAGAGATGAATTATCTATATTAACTGCTTAAGGAATTCCAGATGTGGTAATTATTTTGTTAATAATTAACTAAAATAAATGATACAAAAAATATTAAACGTAAAGTAAATTTATTAAACTAAATTTTTTCATTTTTTATGTGAATACATAATTTTAACAATGCATGAACATAATATATAAAAATTTAATCTTTCTAGTGATTTTTTTAAATTTAAATTATGTAAATAATTTCAAAATTGATATTAATGTTATTTTATAATAAATGATATTTTTTTAAAAGATATAAAATTTTCTAAAAAACCAATATGCAGAAAAATGATTTCTGAAAGTTAATAAATATAAAACATAGTCTATTCAAGGACCAATTGATCTTTTATAATGAAATTATTTACCATTAAATAGTAAAAAAATTGTTAGCATAGTTCGGGTTAAGTCAACATTTTTGCATGTTAGAAAAACTTATTTTAAAATTAATTTATGACACACATAGGATTGTTTTTTTAAAATTAGATATAATATTTAAAATTTAGTGGATATATATTTTCTAATAAATATAACTATAATTTATTTTTAATGGTCAAATAACTTAGGTTAGAAAACTAGTTACCTTAATAAAAACCAAAATGATATAAGTGGGGAAACAAAGATGTTCTGGAACAACATTATAAAATTGAAATTATTTTTGTGTGTCAAAAGGTTTTATAGACAATTATTCCCCTTAAATCCATTATTTTTACATTTTTAATGACATTAGGTAAGGGAGACCCCCAAATATTGTTTACCTTTTGGTATTTATAAGAATGCCTCCCACCTCTATAAAAATACATTCACTCTTCCCCTTACTCACACCTCTCAAGACAATTTTTTTCATCCAAACCCTTCCCAAATAATCTACCAACTTCTCTCTATTAATCCTAGAGGCCTCATATTGCTATAAAGACAACTATGCAATCCCTTTGGTACAAACCAAAAGGAGTTACCAGAAACATGAGGTAATGTTCTTCAACATAAATTTATGTTATTTTTCTTTCCCCCATTCAGTTATTCTTATTCCATGATAATAAAATAACATAGGTATATTCAATATACCAAGATTTTTTTTTATTCTAAGGGATATACCTAAATCTAAAAACACTTCCATCAAATCGGTAATGAACTTATCGATCGTTTGTATGGTAGATTACCTCCTCGTGAAATGATGTCGTTCATTTTTCCTTTACCACATATCATGGCTTGTCATTAGGATGGACATACTATATTTAAATGATATAATTTAAATTTTATATTTCTTTATTATTATTTAATAACTATATAACAAATAACTTTATACATTCTATTTTTTGGCAATACAATAACTTTATTTTTGGACGTGTGGACTAACGCCTTCTCAATGTGATGTGATTCATTCGCACATTTCATGGAATGTATTAAATATTGGTTTAGTAAAGGTATATGATATTTATGAAATAATAATTATAATTTAATTATAATATATATATATGTATACATATATGTCAATTAATTTCTTTCTTTCAATATGATAAAAAAATGGATACAACATTCATGCGTACATACAACCTACCGTTTCCATGAATGGTGTATTCCATTTTATATTTCTTTATTTTATAAATTATTATAAATATTTATATAATGAATATATATGATATTTTTATCTTGTTTTAAATTCTGGAAGTAATTAAATCATGATATATGAAAGAGGATCAAGAATATAAACTCAAAACATATACGAAAAAAATCAGTTGTTACTTGAAATGTAACATTAACATGAAATTGTTAATAAATAGGTCATATAAATCCACAATAAAATAATATATTATATTTTATATAAGATTATGGTTCTTTGGTAGATTGATATTAAACTTATATTTAATATACATGAGGGTTGACTGTGTAAGAAGATAATCTAGACTTATGATAAGGGTATTTCTAGACTCACTTTTATTTCTTTGAGACTTATTCCATATTCATAAATCTATTCATTTGTGTTGTGTATATAATTCCCATGAATTTACTCAATGATAATTATCCTAAATTTTTTGGTTATTTATATACCCATTTTATGATCTATATTTCATGGGGTTTTATGGTTCAAAAGTTACCAACTTTTTAAGGTAGTTTTGTATCAATTCTCATTCTTTAAGGCACATGTTTTGTTATGAACCTATATTATTTTACGAGGTGTGTATACTAACATTGGACATATTATATCATAAATATACTTCTTTTTAATTATATTTTAATCTTCATGTAATATCATTTTCTTAAATGGGTATTTTTATTCAAAGATACCAAAGTAGTTAGAGTTTATTTCAACAATCTTATCATTTATTGGTATTTTTTTGGATTTTGCTTCAATTTATGAAATATTATGATCCATATCTCAGAAAAAATTATGAATTTTATTCTCCTCTGTTCATCAATTATATCTTCATGTATTAAAACCATTTACACTATTTTTTAATTATGATAATAAAAAAATAAATTTAAGAAAATATGACCTTATTTCTATTTTCGATCGAAAATATATTTTATTAAACAAACCATGTTTTAAAAATATTTTCAAAAACGTTTTTTAGAAATGATACTTTAAGATCATTATCAAGGAAAAATTACTTTGAAATTTTTTATGGTTTTCAAATCTTATATTATATTTTTTCAAATATCTTTTCAAGGAAAAATGTTTTAAATAATATTTTAGGTTTAAAAAGTGTTTCAAATTATTTTAAAGATTCCTTTATAAGTTTTTATAGAAAAAGGTTTTAAAAAATGTTTTATGTTTAAAAAGTGTTTTAAATTATTTTCAATGATTACTTTATAAGTTTTCAAGGAAAATGTTTTTCAAAAATATTTTATGTTTAAAAAGTGTTTAAAATGATTTTTAAAGAATCCTTTATAAGTTTTCAAGGAACAAGGTTTTCATAAATGTTTTTTAAATTTTAAAAAATTTTAAGTTATTTTAGAATATTCCATTATAATTTTTTATGGAAAATGTTTTAAATAATATTTTATGTTTAAAAAGTGTTTTAAATGATTTTCAAATCTTCTTTTATAATTTTTCAAGTAAAAAGGTTTTTTTTAAAAAATATTTTTAAATTTTTTTTAAAATTATTTTCAAATATTTATTATAAGTTTTCAAGGATAAAGGTCTTCAAAAAACGTTTTCTATTTAAAAAGAATTTCAAATTATTTTAATATATTCATTTATAATTTTTTCAAAGTGGTTTTCAGGGAAAGAGATTTTGAAAGTGTTTCTTATTTTTAAATATGATTTTCAAAGAAGGATCATTTTCCTTAATATTTTTTTCAAGTGATCCTTCAAAATCCTTATCCATCTTAGATTTCATAATTTGATTTAGTTTATGATTTACTTGGGATATAATCCAATGATGTCATTTTATTCATTATTTGAATGGTTATTTTAAATTGTAAATTTGTTTATGAATATCATTTCCCTTTTATGGGTTATATCATGATAAAATTATTATGAAACCGAATTCATTTCATGGGTTATCCTATAATAAAATTATTATAGAAACTATCAATTTTCCATGGGTTATAAAATGATGAAATTTTTATGATTCTTATTTCATTTCATGGGTTATGATATGATGTTAATTAAACCCATCTCTTTTCATGGGTCATGATATGAAAAATGTTTTATTATTTTGTGGCACATATAAGTATGATTTTATTACAAGATTAGTGGGAAATATATCTCCATCCAATGCATTGGGTAATGATTTTATCTCATGAGGAAGACCTGATTAGAATGGGGGGGTGAACTCAGTCCATAAAGGGGCTTTGTTTGATAAGATATTCTTGGGAGTGAACCTTGACTACTAAGATTATTGAGGGAGAAAACACTATCCAATAATAGTAAAGGGATACGATCAGAGATGGTGTTTTTTCCTTCCTAGTATGTGTAGCACCCATGAAGTTCCTTGGTAGGTTTTTGCAATAACCCTTGACTTATAGGAAATGAATTTATATCCTTAAGTGTATTCCACAAACTCTCTATATTATTCCTATGTTATGTTATCATGGATCATTCTCTTGATTCCCTTATGATTCATGTCTTATGTTAAACCAATATTTATTACTTGAATCATGTGTATGATATTTGATAATCAGGTTATGATTTCCAAATGTTATGATCACGTTTTCATACTCTTATGTTCATATAATGATTATGTGTCTCCTTTATTTATCCTTATCGAGAATATGAGCCCACCTTTTCTTATTTTTCCATTCCCCATGTTATGAAGAGAGGAATTATGTAGAATTACTAAAGGGGAAGTTCTTTGTGGGAAACATCGAATATATTTCCCCAAATTAGAAGAATGTGTTCCCGAATTCAAAAGTCACTAAATTATTACAGTCCTCAAAAATATAATTATTAAATTTTATAAAATATTTATCTAAAATGATGCAATATACATGTATGTTAAGATCATGTCACTATATTAGGTATCAAAGGAAAGGTTTTTTCAACCTTTGGAAAATAATATGAGTAATTTTTTTTGAGATAACTAGGGATATTTATAAGGATATGTCTAGGGATGTCTCTAATGATAGACCTAAGGTGACATAGATTTAAAAGAATGTGTCATAATTTAGATATCCTATAATTGATTACTCATGATTATGTAGTCTTTTTCTAGGATAAGTGATACTCACACCATGTTTTCCGGTTTTAGTCAATGTAGAGAATGAGAAGGAATTGGGTTAACGTTGAATTTCATATAAAATTTTATGAGGAGTAGTCAAGTGGGATGATCAGTAGAGTGAATGATTTTGTGATCATTCCTAATCAGTTTTAACAAAACAAGATTAACACATGTATATTAACTAACTCTCAGACACACCAAAAAAGAGATTAAAGTAGTTCACTAAGAGTTTAGGAAATGAATACCATGATGGATTGAAGTTTCATTTTTCTTTGTGTTAAGAATGTGGAAAAAAGAACCTAGGTGAATGTATTAGAGAAATATGAAGATGTTTTGATTGTGGAAATGAAGGACATAAAGAAAGTAACTTCAAATAAAATATTACAATTTGGGTTCATGATACTAATGATAATAAAGGAATCCCTAAGGTATCATCGATAGTTGAATGCGTTAAATGTGGAATGAATGAGAATTATGAAAATCGATGTCCTAAGTGGAATGCTCCTTAGAGAACCAGAAATGTGGTATGAGTAATGGTTATATTATTGATGATGATGAGACTACAAGTAAAATGTGAAAGGAAAGAGGTATTAAGTAAAAGGATGAGGTAGCCTCATTAAAGTCATAAAGATGTGGAAGAACGATCAAGTGATTATGTATTTGGATTCAAGAATTACGTAATATGAATTGTGAGATATATAAGGCTTATTAAGTTTATGTTTTTTTGCTAAGGATTTATAAGAATATGTTGAATGGATCTAATGGGATAGAAACGTAATTTAACTACAAGGTAATATTCATGGAAAACACACAATTAAGGAAAATTTAACCATTATAATATTCCTGATATTGTGATAATGATGTTTGGATAAAGTAAATCAGACAGTGCTGATTACCTTGGATCTAATTAAGGATTTTTTTTGAAAAAGTTGTTTATGATATCATGGATAGAGATTACAACAATTTTTAATTTAAAGAATATATCCGATAAACTTTGGAATAAGGAAAAATTCATGTTTTCAATAAGGTTTTATGGTAATTCAGGTTATTACCAGGTTTTAATAGAATACATGATGACAATATTCACATGTTTGGTATGTGATAAATAAGAGCTAATTTATTATACACAGGGGATCAATGATAATATTTTTTTTTGAGAAATTTAGTGTTCTTATTTATAATGTCTAATACTTTTATCTTCTATAAGGTTTATATGGTTAACTATTTATGGAATGTTTAATGTTAAACTTAGAATGAGGTTTTAGAGATTAATGTATTATATCAAAATAGGAGGATTTATTCGTATTGGATAACTTATGATAATATTTTTATTATGATAAAAATAGATGGAATAACCTATCATTATATTTATGGAAACCATGATATGATAATTTTTCAGAAATAAAAAATCCACCATCAATTTCATAGAATAAGAGAAGAAGTCTAAATTGATCAAGGTACAACAAGGGCTAGGTTGTCCTGAAATCATGTAAGTATATCTTCTCATTATAATTGGTCATATTTGAAAATAAGGGTCTCAAAATAAAATTTTATCCTATTATCTTCAATGTTGATGATATCAATGACCTTTTCCAAGTCTCGTTGGGTTATTTATTTTTGACCGTCATCCTTATCTTAAACATATTCTCTAACACTCTCCATCAGAACATGTTAGTTATATTCCTCTTTCTTATCAATGTTTTCACTTTCCACCAATGTAATCCTATGTGGAATGTAACAACCCAAAACTCTATCAATGAAATTTACCTTATTATGTTTATATATTATAGATCACATAAAATCACTTATAGAATAGAATACAAACATTATATATGAATAATGAATGAAATAAGAGGTATTTCTAGAATTTATGGAACCTATACCAATGAAATAGTAACTTGACCTTATGAATAATAATATGACCCTTATGAATAGTAAATCAGACTAATGAATAGTGACATCACCCATGAACATATAAATAATATTTAGGCACATTATAAATTAATGTATTATGTAATTATATCATAGTATAAATAAATGAATATTTTTATCGTTATTAAATTAAGTGTTGGTAATTTTGTAATTCACAAATATTAAATCAAAATTTTATAATTAATAAAATGATTTAAAAGAAAATATATTTATATAAAATACATTCATAAATTAAAATTTTGTTTTCTTATAATTTTAGGATAATTTTACGATACCTTAGTCAATTTTTAAAAGTGTTATAAAATTAGTTATAAATTTAAAATCAGTATTTTTCAAGTAAATGATGATTTTAATTAAAAATTAAATTTATGATATTTATAAAATTATTTTCATAAAATGGATTCCATTTTTGAATTATACATGTCGAAAAATTTTCATGTTGAATTTTTTGGATTTTTTGAAAATACTTGAATTTTTATTGAATAGTAAAATACAATAATTTACAGCCCAAATAGATTATAAGTTAAATACTATATTCCTTGAGTCATTACAGATGTAGGAAAAATAATCTCAAACTCACCTTCATTATTTTAATATATTTTTTTATAATTCTCAAACAATTTATAGTCTTGATCCCATATAATAAACAAATGAATAAAATATTCAAAAATCACTTCTCTGCTCCACTATAAATACTACCCCTCACCACCACTTCTCCTCACACCTTAGAGAATTTAAGATTATAAAATTTATACCCATTATTGTCCCCAATACTCTCCCTAGGTCTGGTTTCTCATGGTGTCATCAAAATACCAAAACCAATCTCTTTAAGGAGGTTCTCAAATTGGATAATCGAAAAGGTATATCCACTTTATTTTCTTTTAAGTTATTTTCAATTTTCTTTTTTATTTATTATACTCTCATCACCTCCTCAGTCAAAATGATCATTATAACCCCAATATCAGAAATATATTTGAATGATATCATATTAATAGAATATCCTACATCAAAATACTTTTTCTATCTATATCTCTCTCTTTTATTTAAAAAACGAACTCATCATCTATGAGGTGCCAATTTACAACCATCATGGATGATAGATTTTTGTTCTCTAATTTATCCATCAATGTTGGTAATGAAACCATTTTTATGGTTAAAAAAACTATAATATATGTATTACAACCCTTTTTATGTTATATATTTAACATGTTTACATAATAGTGAACGATAAAACAAAATGAGTTCCTTATGATCAATAATTTCCATAATAATCTAAACGATTATCACTAAATATATTATCTAATGATTCATCCTCAAAACATATAAAAAAATGATATAAATAATCATTATAACATATTTATGTTCATAAATAACATATAATTCAAACATTGGAATAATTATACCCAATTTACATAAAATTTATTACTTATAAAAAGATGTACTGATCATGAAAATCATAAAACAAATGCTCTTGAGCAATAAAATTGTATCTTATAACTCATCAAAAAAGAAATAAATGAACTCAATAAATTTATAATAAATAAAATACATATATAAAAGGTTATTAATTAATTAATTAAGTGATTTAATTTGATTATTCGAAATGTTAAGGTCAAGTGCAAAACACATTCATACATATGGTTAGGGTTTTCTTCACGAACCCCCATTTTCATTCGGGTTATGTTTTATTCCTCTATACACCAATGTAATTCTTAATTATTTTTATATAATTATTTTAAATTATATATATATATATATATGTTTGAAATTTATAAATCCAGATCATTTCATCATTCCTTGATGAGATAACAACTTTTTACATGATTCCTTTCACATTTCTTCCAGATACGCAAGCCCAATCAAAGGGAACATCTCAATTTTTACCCATTTTTAAGTATCTTCCATAATCTATTTTATGACACATTTATTTTTTCTAAAATCACAATTTTTGTCATGAAAAACTATATTTGTTCATTTATAGTGTTATACAAACAATCATGACAAATACAAATTATTTTTCCAAAAGAAATCTTTTTTGCAAAGTAAAAAGGGTATTTCTCTGATTAATTCTTAGATGATTTCATTAGAGTATTTTCATCTATTTTAAAACATATTTTGAATATTGTTATTTATTTTCATTTATATCTTATTTTTTTCATCCACCATATTTTATTAAAGGGTTAGTGATTATGTTTATAGATAGGGGAAATTTTCTTAAATTTCATATGTATATGTTGTTTATGTTTATCCCCATTCAAATTAGGAATGAATTGGACTTAGTAAGTTATGGGTGGGGCACACTATAGCCCCTCAATGCATTGGTATCTCTCCGGATACAAAACATCCTTGTTTTTTATCCATTATGTATGGTGTCATGGATTAGGCTTTGATGAAATGATTATGATGTTTGGGATTATTAATTCCCTCATTATGAAACTAGTAATTAATTTTCCATGTGATTATTCGACTAGTAGAATATCCATGGTTATTTTTTATCATGGAATTATTTAATTAGATTTTAATTCCTACCATTTTATGCTCAAGATTATGTTTTAATGGAATGTGTACTTTTAGTTATTCCCCATGATTTATATTTATGGTACCACTATATTACATACAATTAATGATAATTTGAGATCACCCATTACTTATGTTTTATTTTTCTAAAGGATTCTAAGGTGAATATTATGAAAGACTTGTAGGGATAATCTTGGAGTTATAGATGTTTCCAATAGAATATATATATTGTCTTTCCTTTCAAAGTTGTAATGTAGAACTTATGTATGTATCTAAGTTTCCTTTTATACTAAAATATTCATTCATTTGGGGTTTGATGCCTTATAATCATGAAAATTTAATAAAGTAAGGAACCAACTCTGGGAAATTGGGGTTAGCGTATTTACAGTTGGTATTAAAGAAATTTTAGTAGAAGCATTGGAAATTAGATTTAGAAATCCTGGATTAGGGACATATCCCAAAGATAGACTTAGAGGATAATAATAGAATAACATCTTAAATTTTTTTCAATGTAGAGATTATGTGGTTTTCATATAAATACATCTCTTTATAAATACTATAAGTGGATGTGGTTCTAGAACAAATGTACCTAGGGGTAACAACTCTGAAAAGGTGTCCCATGGCGACTCAGGGTAACCTAGCACATATCGATGAGCCTTACTGCACACCTAGTTTGAAACTCCTGGTGGATATGATTAGGATAAGTCACATTTTTTTACAAACCATTATTAAGTATTCAAAGGGAAATATGTCCCCAAAAAACAATGTTTATGATTATGATATTATATTTTCATAAAATATCAATTTATGTTAAGTGTTATTCTAGTTTGAGATTATACATTATGATTCATAAACTAATCTAATGTATGATATTATTTAGCAATGGTGTCTAATGGAAAGAATATAAACCATTTCAAAGAACATATCCCATGTAGGTATTTACCTCATGTGAAAGATAATGATATCAGTATTAGAGATATTACTGGTGCTAAGAAACTTACAACTATACAGGGACATCTGACTCAATTTATGAACAATAACCTTACCTTTATGGATAATCCCAATCCACAATGTTGAGGAGAAATGTTAGACTACTTAATGCAACAAAAACCTCCATCATTCAATTAGACTAAAAACCTATTTGTAGATGAGAAGTGTATTAGTTTCTTAGAGAAGATATTTTTCACTTTGTGGAGTAATGAAAGGGATAAGGTTTTTATGGAAGTTTATCATCTATCAGGATATACAGATCAATGGCGATCACTAATTCAAAACACAAAGTAGGAGGTGGAAATTAAAAATATATAATGCAGAGATTTTAAAGAAATTTTCCTAGAAAAATAATTTCCTCACAAATAACAAGCATATATGGAAAGAAAATTCTTGAATCTGAGGGAAAAAGGATGATAATGTTTCCAAGCATGAAGCCAACTTTAAAAGGTTAGTAAGTCATGTCTTAGAATACATACATAATTCAAGGAGAAATATTGATTGATTCATTAATGGTTTAAAACCATTCCTAAGAAGGGCACTAGTCTCCCAAAATTTATCATCGTACAAACATATAGTCTTATGTGCTGTCAAGATAGAAAATAAATTCTATAATTCATATGACTTTAAAGTAAATAAAGAGAATAATATGGCAGCATAAAACTCTAGAAATGGATAAAAGGAAAAAGGTGAATAAGGGAAGAGTTGATTTTCCATCCCGTGATATTTATAGGAAGAAACGTCCCATTACTTTCCTGAAGGGTATGGGTGTTTGTTACAAGTGTATAGAAATGGGCCACTAAGACAATGATTGCATGGGAAGGAAAGAATCTACCAATGTTCAATTCTACAATTCAAAATAGATGGGACATTATGAAAATTATTTGCATAGGCATCAAGGAAACAATACCTAAATAATTTTAAGGGAGTAAGGCTAAGTTTTTGCGGTCATAACTGATGAGGTTGAAGTTCCTAATGATGTGGTGGAAGGTACTTTATTCTTTTCCTTAAACATAGAAAATGATTTATTTTATTTTGGATCCTCATATTCTTTTATAACTTTTTAGTTTTCCACGAAAAATATACATTTCTCTTTTTATTTAATAATATATTTTTTAGTCAAAACTCAAAAGGGAAATATCATTGAAACAAAGATGTGTCGATATACCCCCTTTATGACACATAAACAATATTTAGTTACTGAACATATCATTACACCCATGATTTATTTTGATATAATACTCAATATGAATTTCATTTCAAATTGTTATGTGAAAATATATTGTAAGAATAACGAAGTTACAATTTTTGAGAATGATATAGAGTCCATTCTCTTTAGAGATAAAACCTCACCATCTGATTCTTATCTAGATCCACCTCAAGTATCTATATTAAATTAAATTCTTGGTGAGTAAGAGAAATTAATATCTATGTATGAGGAAAGAAATATTAAAATTGAATATGTACCTATTGTTCTAGAATATTTTAAAGTATTTACAAAGGATTTACTTGGACATACTCCAGAGCAGAAATTGAGTTTTCTATGGATTTAATTTATAGTGAAAGGCCTATATCAAATACTCCTTATAGAATAGACATAGTGGAATTAGAAGAAAAAAAGAAACAAATAGATTAGTTGAGTGATAAAGGATTTATTCACCAATGTGTTTCTTCACAAGGAGCTCTTGTCATTATCTTTAAGAAGAAAGATAGATCTATGAGAGTGTGCATTGACTATAGGGAGATCAATAATATTGTGATAAAGAAAAATTATCCTATGCATCATATTACTGATTTATTTGATCAACTTCATGGAGCCCAATATTTTTATATGATTGTTCTTCAATCTGGGTATCATCAATTGCGTCTCAAGAAGGAAGATATTCCAAAGATAGAATTTCAAAATAGGAATGGGAATTACGATTTTAATGTAATTCCATTTGGATTGACTAATGACTCCTTTGTTTTCATGTATCTAATGAATAAAGTTTCATGGAATTTCTTGATGATTTTTTGGGTGTTTATAGATGATATATAGGTATACTAAAAAAGATATGAAGATCTTGAGAATCACGTGCACATTGTTTTGAAGACTCTTAGAAGAAATGAGTTATATGTGAAGCTTAAAAAGTGTGAATTCTATATTCAAATAGTTTCTTTTCTTGTTCATATTGTCTCTAATGATCAAATCTTAGTTGATCCTGGGAAGCTAAAGGCAATTTAGGAATGGTCTACACCAATGAAGATAATCGATGTAGGTTGTTTTATTGGTCTAGTAGGTTATTATCGGTGCATTGTTTATAAAATTTTCAGGATATATAACCCATTAACCAAGCTTACACATAAAGGGGTTAAGTTTGTATGGAAAAAATGATGTGAAAAATGTTTTGAGGATATGAATAAAAGATTAGTGAATGCTTCAATATTGACTCTTCCATTGGGAAATGGTGGATTTTTTATTTATAGTGATGCATCAAAGAAAGGAATTGGTTGATTCCTTATGAAGAATGATATAGTTATTTACTATACATCAAGGTAGTTAAAAAATCATGAAAAGAAATATCCAACTCATGATCTTGAGTTAGAAAATGTAATATTTTATATGAATATACAGATACACTATCTATATAGTGAAAGATGTGAGATATATAAATATCACAAGACTTTGAAATATATCTTCTCATAAAAAGAACTCAACATGATGTAAAGTCAATGGAATGAGATACTTAAGGATTATGATTTTTCTATACAATACCACCCAGGGATGGAAAATAAGGTGGAAGATGCATTAAGTAGGAATGATCATGATGTTCCGAACAAAATAAAGATTAAAAAAGACACTATGCACTTGGATCTAGAAAATATGGATATGGTAATTATCAAATAAGGTGAAACATCATTACTTTTTCAACTAATTTCCTAACCATCATTATTGGAAATAACTAAAAGTTATCAGTGTGATGATGAGAATATTCTAAATAAAATTAAAGTTATGAATGATGGAAAGATTCTAGATTTCTTGTGTAAGGATAGAATTATGAAATTTGGGAGGAGGCTATGTGTTCCATCTATAACAATGATAAAAAGGGAGTTATTGGATGATTCTTATAGTTCAAATTTCTCTATACACCATGGTAGCTCTAAGATGTATAGAGATATGAAGGAACATTTTTGGTGGGATAATATGATGTAAGAAAATTCTGATTATGTATCAAGATGTTTAGTCTGTCAATATGTGAAGGTTGAAAGACAAAATCCTAGAGGTGGTATGCAACCACTGCTTATTTTTACATGGAAAGGGGATGAAATAACTATAGATTTTTTCACTAGATTACCAAAAACCCCATGAATTAATGATGCAATATGGGTGATTGTTGATCAAATTACTGAATCTGCACATTTACTCGCAATAATTGAGGATTTTCCACTAGATATCCTTGCACAACTCTATATTAATGAGGTTTTAAGACTTAATGGAGCACATATTTCTATTGTGTCTGATCATGATCCATGATTTACAACAAAATTTTGGAAAAGTCTTTAGAATGTTTTGGATACTGAGCTTTGTTTGAGTACTTCTTATCACCCATAAACTAATGGGCAGTCTAAAAGGACGATCCAAACTTTAGAAGACATATTGAGATCATTCTTACTTGACTTTCAATGTATGTGAGATCATTATTTACCTTTGGTAGAGTTTTAATAAAAAAATATTTTCCATTTTGGTATTCAAATGGAACCATATGAATCATTTTATGGAAAGATATATCATACATCAACTTGTCGGGATAAATTTGGTGAAAGGAAGATAGTGGTCCTAGAGATTATAAAGGAAACAAGAAAAAAGGTAATGACTATACAAGACCATATCAAATCATATCAAGGTAGGAAAAAGATCTATGCTAATAATTGAAGGATAGATTTTGAATTTCAAGTGGGAAATCATGTTTTATTGAAAGTATCTCTAGGAAAAGATGTTATAAGATTTGTGAAGAAAGGGAAACTGAGCCCTGAGTACATTGGACGTTTTGAAATTCTAAAGAGAATTTGAGCTGTGTATTATCTTTTAGAAATGAAACCTATCCTTTCAAAGATATAAAATGTGTCCCACATCTCTTTGTTAAGAAATTACATGCAATACACAACACATGTACTCACTTATGAAAGAATAGAATTGGAACTTGACTTATCTTACTATGAAGAGCCTATCCAAATTCTGGATACTAAAGAACATGCGTTGAGGAATCAGATGATTCAGATGGTAAAGTTACTTTGTAAAAATCATAAAATTGAAGAGGTGAGGTGGGATCCTGAGAAGCTTATGATGAAGAACTACTGAAATCATTTTATAAGGTGATAATCTGAAAATTTTGAGGATTGAATTTTTTATAGGAGGGGATAATGTAATAACCCAAAACTCTATCAATTAAATTTAACTTATTCTGTTTATATAGTATAGATCACAAAAAATCACTTATAGAATATAAAAAAAACAACATAAATGAAGAATGAATAAAATAAGAGGTATTTATAGAATTTAAGTAACCTATACAAATAAAATAGTAACTTGACCTTAGGAATAGTAATATGAAGCTTATGAATAGTAAATCAGACTAATGAATAGTAAAAACACCCATGAAAGTATAAATAAAATTTTGGCACCTTATAAATAAAATTATAATGTAATTATATCTGTGTAAGTAAATGAATATTTTAAAAATTGTTAAATTAAGTGTTGTTATTTTTGTAAGCCATAAAAAATTAATAAAAATTTTATAATTAATAAAATGATTTAAAAGAAAATATATTTATATAAAATTTATTCAGAAGTTAACATTTTTTTGTTTTATGATTTTAGGATAATTTTAGGATACTTTATTTAAATTTTGAAAATGTTATAAAATCAATTATAAATTTAAAATCTATATTTTTTGAGTAAGTGATGATTTTAATTAAAAATTAATTTTTTGATATTTATAAAATTCTTTTCATAAAATGGATTCCATTTTTGAATTATAAATTTCAATAAATGGTTAGGGTTAATTGTTTTATTTTTTCTAAAATACTTGATTTTTTGTGAATAGTAAAATACAATAATTTACAAAATAAATACATTATAAGTTAAATGAACTATTCCTTGAGTCATTACTGATGTAAGAAACATAATATCTAACTCAAATTAATTATTTTAAAATATTTGATGATAATTCTTAAATAATTAATAATATTGATCTAAAATAATAAACAAATGAATAAAATATTCACAAATCACCCCTCTCCTCCACTATAAATACCACCCCTCACCACCACTCCTCCTCACACCTATAAGAATTGAAGCTTGTCAAATTTTTTCCCAATCCGCTCTCCAAGACTCTCCCTCACATCAAAGAGCTCTTGGTATCATCAAATGAACAAAACCAATCCCCTTAAGGAGGTTCACAAAGAGGAGAATTCAAAAGGTAAATCCACTTTATTTTCTTTTTAATTTCCTTTTAGTTTCCTTTTTCATATCTTATGCTCCCATCACCTCGTATATTCAAATGATCATGATAAATCTATTAAAATATATATACTAGAGTTATATTTTGTTAATATAATATCCTTCCTCAAAATCCTTTCTCTCTCTCTTTTATTTTAAAAACAAAATCATCGTCTGTGTGGTGCCGATTTACAAACTTCGTGGAAAACAATTTTTTCTTCTTTAATTCACCCTTAAAGGCTGGTAATGAAACCATTTTTATTTATAAAAAAACTATAATATATGTATTATAACCCTTTTTATGTTTTGGATGTAACATGTTTACATAATACTAAATGATAAAATAAATTGAGTTTGTTATGATCAGTAACCACTGTAATAATCTTAAGGATTATCACTAAATGTATTATCCAATGATTCATCATCATACCATATAACCAAATGATATGTATAAACATTAATACATCTATATTTTAATCAAGAACATATAATTACAACAATGTAACAATTATACCCATTTTACATAAACGTCATTACTTATAAAGAAGTGAACCAATCATGAAAAACATTACAATGAGTGCTCTTGAGTTCTAAAATAGTACCATATAACTCAAAAAAATGCCATAAATTAACATAATAAAATTTTACCTAATAAAATAAATGTATAGAAGGTTATGAATTAATTAATTAATAGATTTGGTTAGATTATCTAGGATGTTACGCTACTAGAAAAATAATCTACTACCACACATCTATTTCCACATTTTAATAAGACTGTGGCAATAAATTATTTAAGGCCATGATTTTAATAAGACCATAGAAACACTCCTCGACTCCTCCTCCCCTCATCGTGAGGTTCCTTAACCTCGCACCGTTTCCTTCTCCTATTCGGTAACCTTCTTTACTTCAGCCAGTTCCCTTCTTCGCGATCGAGCCCCAGACTCTTCATATCTCCCTCTGGCTATCTTCCTCATCCGACGTAGCCAACCCACCGTGTGCCTCAAATTATCTTCCTTCGATGCAGTTCCCACGCGACGACCCCACTTCCTACCTCTGGGGATCTTCCTCTTTCTGACGCATCCCCCCCACCTCCCACATTACTTTTCACATAGGTAAACCTTATAGGTTTCACTCTATGATCTATAAAACAACTGATATCTACTCCTACTCCTTTGAAAAATATCCCTTCAGATTTCATCGCACCAAGCACCATTCCTATGTATACGTTTCATGATTTCCAACCATGGTACCCTGACTTCTTTAGTTTCTCTCTCTGATCTATAGTTCCCATGACTTCAACTCTTAATCTGATCCCAACATACCTTCTTAGGGTTAATCCATTGCAATAGGTACTCCCTCAATTTTATTTCTTGAAACCCCAATTTAGAAATCCTATTACTCTATAATTTCTTCATATTAAACACTCTGAATTCCAGTGGTTCAAATCATTTTGCAGTTCTAGATAAAGGCCTTCATCACTATTAAACTAAAACCTTATTATTTTCCATACCAATCCCCTAATGAAAAAAGTGACATTTCCCTCTTCCTATAGATGTTTTCCCTCTGGTAATTCAGTATACTAATGTTTTATATCCATACTATATTATTAGTCTTTCTTAAGGTGTATATATCATGTACTCTATCCCTCTTACTATGAGGGTATTCCGACCCTCTTTCACTATACATATTCTTTATTCAGATTATGTATAAAGTATTCAGTATACTATTATTATTTATATATATAATGCATTCAATATTTTTAAATGACATCAGTTTTTTCACAACATTATTCCTTATTTCCTTTATAGTAATATTTATATATTACACTTCATTGTTGATCCATTCTATAATGTTTTACTTCACAAAACTTTTTTTATATAATTCACTATTAGTTTGAAGTTGTACATAATATTCCTACTTATATATAACATATAGTTTAAATAGGAAAACATATAATGGGATGGAAGATATTATTATTATTTATAAAATAACATTTTATATTCATTACTAATATGGGTTCAATGATATCCAACATCTAGGATGTAATGGTAATGAATAGATAATGTTGTAATATATTATTATGTTGATAACAATTTTACATTACGAACTCAAACATTAATTTCATGTACTATTAGATTAGTTTCAAAACAGATTGATATATATAATTTTCCATTATCTTGTACACTATAACCAGTAATCTCTTATTGCATTCAAGATAAGTGGTGTAGATTATTTTGTTATAGATTTCACCAGCCATCCAGTAAATAATGAAAAAGATTACATAGAAAATAATACAATTGTCTATTTATAATAGTTTATCACCATAATAGTGCAGTGAAATATTATCTGTATGCTTTTATCAGCCTCATAATGTTTTTATCATCCGCTTCATTTTGTACATTGTTTTTTATTAACACGTATATTTAATTTTTAGATTATTTCATCGGTCTCTGTATATTCATCTTCAGTATAATGACCCATACTTTACATACATTGTTAGTACTTCAAAATTGAATTACACTTATTACAACATATAACAAAACCATGAAAGGATTGTACAGGTATAGTGTCTTTAGAAACTGGGAAACATAAACAACTGGTTCATAAAGCGTCTACACTATCTCCCATTTATTTCATCATATCTATAGTCCCTTTTGGAATATCTTACTTAATAACCTTCTTCCTGACCTGGGGAAAGAAAACATACAAAAGGGTGAGCTCAAATGATCAGTAAGGGTAAACACAAGAAATATCAATCACATCATATTCATAAGAACATAACAATTTGGAAATCTTACCCTGCAAAAGAGATCATAATTTCATAACATGGGATAAATCATGGTAGTGAAATGTAATCACAATAATCATAACTTAAAACATGAAGCTTTGTGAAATACACACATAATCATAGAGAATCATTTCTTGTTAGTCAAGACTCATTTCCAAGACTATCTTAGTGGACAAAGTCCATTTCTGAACCGAGTTCATTCCTCATTTCATTCCTGTTTCACTGAACCGGTTTAACCTACCGTTCCAGCCATGTCTATCTCATGAGATATAAAATCTTTACCCAATGCATTGGAGGGATATATAGGTCCCACCCATCTCATAATGATACCATTCTTATGTGTTCCACAAAATCATAAACCATACATTATAGCATAACCCATGTAATAAAAATGGGATTCTTAAACATCGTGACATCATAAAACAATTCATATAAGATAAAGGAATTCATTAAAATAATTCCATCACAACATAATCAAATCAATGTAATAATAGGGATATAAACAAAACCCTTTATTATCTTATATGGAAAATAATTTTGATAAAACACTTGAACTCCATTCTTGAGGAAAATATCCTTTCTACTTCAAAAAAACTTTTGCTTTCTTAACATGTCATACAATTCTAAACTAAAATAATTTGATTAAAAATAAACTTGAAAACTTGTAAATTAATTTTCTTGGAAATATGTTTTTAAAAATCCATTCATGCCGTATAAGTTAAAAAAACATTCTTCTCGTACTTTTTTCGGAAAAGTCAAAAAGTACCTCGTACGAAAAACGACAAAAGATTCCTTTCATATCTTTTACTAAAAACTCACCGAAGGGTAAAATTAGATTTAAAAAATTGTAGGTGGATGGAAATAACTTTACATATTGAGGAAACATGGATGTGGGTGATAAAATACACCCCAGTAAATGCCAAAGTCTAAACAATCTCGGATAAAAATGAGATTGTGATATTTTCCGTTACCTTAGGTCCAATTTGCTTTGTAAGTGTCCGAACCTCCTGTATAATGATTTAAATAATTTTATTGAATTATTCCAGAATCATAATTATTTTTATGATATCATATATGGTCATATTCTTAGCTTCTTATTAGTAATATTTCATTACTACTTGTTATTCGGGTGTTTATTACTTTTTGTTCTTATGCGTGTTTTGTCGAATAAATTCTTATTCTTCTTTTTGGGTTATAGATACCTTATTTACAGAATGGTATTAGTATAATATATTTCATATTCATTCATTAAATTCATTTATATAATCATTATTTAATGAAGATCATGTAAAACGAGTCGCATCACATCGTGGAGACGGTATTCCGTACGTACGCACGAGCGATGATATCGTTCCCATGATCGTGAAATTGTAATGGAGTGTATGTATACTATTTCAGAATCAATATCGCTTCAAAATAATAATTTATAGTAATTATTTACACCATTATACCCATCCAAGTAAGGTGGTGGTGGAAAATAGATTACACCACGGTGTGGAGACGGTATTCCGTACGTACGCACGCGCGGTGATTTTGTTTTCTGTAGGATAGATATATGTTTAAATAGGAATTTTTCATACTTATAATAACATATAAGTATATTAGTGATACTGATGTTATTACTTCATAATGAAACAACTAAATAAGAAGAAGTGGAAGAAGAAATAAATTTGAAAGAATCGGTAACGGACATTACCTCCTCTTTAAAGCGCCTCTTTGAGACCTCCTTTTAGGGCACTAAAATTGGTCTTTTAAGAATACCAGGACCTCTAGGTTGTTTCTAGGGAAGTGGAGAGGAGAAATTGGTAGGGTTTGGACGAGCTTTAAGGCACAAAGTGGTGTAAGGAAGAGAGGGAGGAGGTTCCCTTTTATAAGGGAGGAGAGGGGCACCTTTAAAAAAACTAAAAATATTATTTTATTATAAAGTCATATTCGGTTTTAAATAGCTCCAAATTGATTTATTTAGAAGCTAAGGTGGGTATGGGTCTAAATTCTCTCCTAAAATTTAATTTAGAAAAGTTTAGGTTCCTATTGTAGCCTTATCATTTAGATTTAACTTTAAGTTAAACAATTTTACTTTTACCGTGTCTTCTTGTTTTCTTACACTATAAGGTTAATAAACTTACTATAACAAGACAAACGAACCCCAAGTTGTTTATTATTAATATATATAACCTTATCTAAGTCATTTGGCCGAACCTTAGATTTTTAGGAATAAAATAACAATTAATAATATAATATTTGTTTTAAAAACTATTTTATGTCAATTTTTATACTATTTGGTAATTGATTTTTTTGAAAATTATAACAGAATGATTAGTTCGAACAAAGTGAATTAAATCAATACTAACATGTCATATTAACATATAAAATTATTGGAATTCATAAAAAGTCTCAAATTACATTTATTTGGTTATTAATAACATCAATTATGTCAATATTTTATTAATAAGATAATTACTGCATCATCATTGTGTCATAAATAAATTAAATTATTTAATGTATAAAATTACAAATAAAATATAATTATGTAGGAAATCTTTTTATATTTCTAATTAATATTTATAGTCGAATTCATTTTATGTATAACCCTATATTAAAAATTATTTACTTATTAAACTTTGATTTTAACTATTTTAACCCTTCTTTAAATAAATTAATAATTAATGTCCTAATCTAATCCATGTGGGCCTAAATAGTTATATTTTATTCCTAAGATTGTTTTTGTTCTAATTACACTTATCAAATATAATTAGGATATGTGTTAGGGTAATAATAATAACATTTTTACCCTTAATTACCCTATTTACTTTTAACCGTGGTAAAAAAAGTAAAAAGTTTCTATTCACCAAAAATTATTTTCATCTCATTGAACCACATTTTACATACTAACATGAACCGTGTCTCTCGGATTTTTGAAATTCCACTCACAGAAGCGGTAAAATTAAGTTTTATGTAAATTTTTAAATTTTTCAAGGAGGGGGGTAAAAGACGGTGAAAAGTTCAATAAAATTTTTGTATATCTAAAATTATTATAAAATGACTCCAATGAATTGCATTGAACTTATATAGGTATTATGTATCAATTTTGACCTAAAATAAATTTAATTAAAATAAATAATTATTTAAATAAAAAGTCGGCTTTTAAATAGTAACCCAGTGTTTTCACTATTCATCAAAAATTGAAAGTTTTCAGAAAAATACCGAAATTTCACCCTAGGCTTATTTAGATATTCTGAATCCAAAAATGAAGTCCGTTTTGAAAAATAAAATTTACAAAATTTTAAAAAGTGGTTATTACTATTCATAACGACTAGTTTTAATAATATTTTAATAGAATATCGTTGTTTAGTGAAACTCAGTATTGCATACGACGCAAGCTATCAAGGAAGGTCGTGATTGCGTGTAAAGAAAACCAAGCTAATGTTGTGTGTAGTGAAAGATTACTTTGATGATTTATATAAAAACCAAATATTTCTTATAAAATTCTCGGGTGTTACATTCTACCCCCCTTAAAATGAATTTCGTCCTCGAAATTCGTCATTTTTAACAAACAGATGAGGATACCTCTCCCTCATCATATCCTCGAGCTCCCATGTAGCTTCTTCTAATTGGTGGTTCCTCCATAAAACTTTCACCAAGCGAGTGGTCTTGTTCCGTAAGACTTTTTCGCTACGATCCAGAATCTCTATCGGCTGTTCTTCATAAGAAAGATCTTGTTCCAGCGGTACAACTTCCGAGCTGAGTACATGTGAAGGATCAAGTATGTACTTTCTTAGGAGAGATACATGGAACACATCTTGAACTTGAGAGAGATTCGGTGGAAGCGCCAATAGGTAAGCTACCTTCCCAACACGATCCAGTATTTCAAAAGGACCGATATACCTGGGGCTCAGCTTTCCCTTCTTTCCAAATCTCATTACTCTCTTCCAAGGAGATATTTGTAAGAACACTTTATCACCCACTTAAAACTCCAAGTCTTTTCTTCGATTGCCGACATAACTTTTTTCTCGACTCTGAGCTGCTCTTATGTGTTGTTGAATAGAACTGACCTTTTCTGCCATCTCATCAACAAGATCAGGTCCTAATAGATTTCTTTCCCCAACTTCATCCCAGCAAGTTGGAGTCCTGCATTTCATTCCATAGAGAGCTTCATAAGGAGCCATCTGAATACTATAGTGAAAGCTATTATTATAATAAAATTCCACCAAAGGTAGGTGTTGATCCCAACCACCTTTGAAATCCATAGAGCAAGCTCTCAACATATCTTCTAGAGTTTGAATCGTCCTCTCAGACTGACCGTCTGTCTGAGGATGATAAGCAGTGCTGAAACTCAAATCTGTATCAAGAGTATGCTGAAGACTTCTCCATAACTTTGAGGTAAACCTCAGATCCCAATCAGATATAATAGAAAGTGGTACTCCATGCAATCTTACCACTTCCTTTACATATATCCTGGAAATCTGATCCAGAGAGAAATCCTCTCTAATAGCAATGAAGTGTGCAGAATTTGTAAGACGATCAACTATGACCCAGATAACATTATTGCCTTTGGATGTTTTAGGAAGTCCGGTGACAAAGTCCATAGTGATGTTTTCCCATTTTCATTCGGGTATGGGTAATGGTTGTAACATTCCCTTAGACTTCTGTCTCTCAGCATGAACTTGTTGACAAACCAAGCATCGAGAGACACATTCAGCAACATCTCTTTTCATGCCATCCCACCAGAAGTACTCTTTCAGGTCCCTATACATCTTCGTGATTCCAGGATGAATAGATAATGAAGAACTATGAGCCTCATCCAGAAACTCCTTCTTTAATTCGGGGATGGGAGGAACACAAACCTGATTCCTGAACTTTATTATCCCATCACAATCAAGGTTGAATTCAGGAACATTTCTCACCTTCTTTTGTAACTCTACATCTTTTTTCTGTGCCTCTTTAATCTTCACATGTATAGATGGTTGAACATTCATTTGAGAAAGATACAATTTTCCCCTTTCATTATAATTCCAAGATCCATCCTTTGTAAATCCATCAATATTGGATCTTTTGTGATCCTCATCATGGATAAACTGGCATGGTCTTATCGACTTAATGCATCTTCCACCTTGTTTGCTTTCCCATGGTGGTATTGAATTGAGCAGTTATAGTCCTTAATTAGATCCAACCATCTTCTTTGGCGCATATTCTGCTCCTTTTGTGTGAAAATATACTTTAAACTTTTATGATCAGTATAAATATCACACCTTTCTCCATAAAGACAATGCCTCCAAATCTTTAATGCAAAGATTACCGCAGCTAACTCCAAATCATGAGTTGGGTAATTTTGCTCATGGATTTTCAACTGTCGTGAGGCATAAGCTATCACCATATCATTTTTCATGAGAACACACACCCAATCCCTTCTTGGATGCATCATTGTAGATCACAAACCTTTCTCTACTACAAGGAAGTGTGAGTACAGGTGCACTAGATAACCTTCTTTTCAACTCCTTGAAATTTTGTTCACATTCCTCCGTCCACACGAACTTAACTCCTTTTCAAGTCAACCTGGTGAGTGGATTAGATAATCGTGAAAAATCTTTCACAAAACGTCAGTAATATCCAGCCAAACCAAGAAAACTTCAGATCTCAGTTATCGTTGTTGGTCTCGACCATCTTTCTATAACCTCTGTTTTTGCTGGATCCACATATATCCCATCTTTTGAGATTATGTGACCCAAAAATGAAACTTTTTGTAGACAAAATTCACACTTGGTAAATTTGTCATTAAGATTCTCCTTTCTCAAGGTCTTCAATATAATTCTCAAGTGATCTTCATGTTCTTACTTGATCTTTGAAAAGACAATAATATCGTCTATAAAGACTACCAAAACTGATCAAGATATTCTCTAAAGACTCTATTCATTAGATCCATGAAGATAGCAGGGGCATTAGTAAGACCAAATGGCATCACTATAAATTCATAGTGTCCATACCTTGTACGGAAAGCCGTCTTTGATATATCCTCCCGTTTGACCCTTAATTGGTGATACCCTGAATGAAGACCAATCTTGGAAAATTATTGAGCTCCGCGTAGTTGGTCAAATAAGTCATCAATTCACGAGAGAGGATATTTGTTCTTGATAGTGATCTTGTTAAGTTCTCTATAATCAATGCAGAGTCTTATTGATCCATATTTCTACTTAACAAACAGAATTGGTGCTCCCCAAGGTGATGCACTAGGGAGTATGAATCCCTTATCAAGATTCTCTTGGAGTTGCTTCTTCAATTCCTACAACTCAATTGGGGCCATTCTATAAGATGTCTTTGAAATAGGAAAAGCACCCGGTACGAGTTGTATTGAAAATTCAACTTCACGATTTGGTGGTAGACCTGACAATTCCTCCAGAAAGACATCATCAAACTCCCGTACAATGGTCATATTCTTAATCATGAGTTTCTCACCATTCATTTGAGATAAATAACCTTCATTTAGTGGAATGAAGACCCATAAGATGGAAAAAATTTCCACTGGAAGGTTATGTTCATCCTTACATCGATAGACGATCAAAGATTGATCTGGAATATGAAATGTGACTTCCCTTCTTTGGAAATTGATATGAGATCTATATAGAGAAATCCAATCAATGCCAAGAATCACATCAAATTCCACTATAGGGAGGATCACAAGATTTGCAGGAAGCACTTTCCCAGAAACTTCAATCGGAGAAGAATTATAAACTTTTGATGCAACTGTTGTGCCATTAGGGGTTGTCACAACTAACTCAACATCTAATTGTTGAGGTAATACAGTGATACCCTTAGAAAATTCTTCAGAAATAAAAGAGTGGGTGGACCCAAAATCAAATAAAATATTTTCTACTTTAGAGTGGATGGTAAGTGTACCTTTCACCACTTCGTTATCGTACTCCACATCGCTGATAGAAATTGCATGTGACTTTCCTTTGTCTTTAGCCTTAAGAGTTTGTTGACGTCGATCATCATAAAAAACCCTTGGATTAGGGAATTGATTGGCATAATGCCCCATTTTCTTGAAATTGTAACATTGAAGTGTAGGAGGTGCACTCTGTGTAGACTTTTCTTTGTTCGCATCACTAGACATCTTCTTCCCGTCATTGCGGCATTCAAATGCCCGATGACCTTCTTTTCCACATTTGAAGCATTTACTTGTCCCTTTAAGAAAACTCCCTCCATGTTTCTTTCCACACTTTGAGCATAAGGGAAAACTCATCTTCTTTTCAGTGTGCTCTTTAGATTTTCCTTTGAATTCCATTTTCCTCTTCTTATCAAACCCATATGACTGATGGGTTACTCCAATCTCCATCTCAACTTTGAGAGCACATCGAACGATTTCCTCATATATATTGAAGTACCTTATGGATAACGCCCTTCGAAGACTTGGTTTTAAGCCACTAAAGAATCGATCGATCTTACTCTCAGGTTGGATAATAATACCAGAAGCATACCTTGCAAGTCTTGTAAAATTTTCTTCGTAGGTACCAACAGATTCATCATCCTTTTGCTTTTGTTTAAGAAACTCCTTCTCCATCTTTGTTCGAAGAATATGAGGGAAGTAATTATTGAAAAATAAGTTCTTGAACTCTTCCCATTCCATGGACTCAATTTCATCTCTTTTCCTCGTATTCTTGATAAGATTCCACCATTGATCATCATCACCTTCCAAATGATACACTGCTAAGATGACTTTATCATGTTCAGAACATTGAAGAACTGAAAATATCTTTTCAGTAGTACTAATCCATTTTTCAGCAACTAATGGATCAGTAGACCCGCTGAATGAAGGTGGACGCTGCCTCATGAAGGATTCAATAGAATTTTGCTCTTTCCTTTCCTCGTTTGGAAGTCCTGCATGATTCATAGCTTGAGAAAGTTATGTGAGCATGGATACAATATTTTTCATTCCAACTCCCATAACGTTTGGTTGCTCAGGGGGACAATCATTGCATTTCCCGCCACATTCCACATTAACACGGTTCCTTCGGGTTCTAGCCATTGACTAAAACCAAGAAGAATAGTGTGAGAAACACTAATTATAATAGGAAAGCCATATAATCAAGAATAAAATTTCACACTTAAGGTCTTATCCTAGGTTATTCATGGCCATTTATAAAACACTAAGATTGTGTTCTATGCTTAGACTTATCCTTAGGATTCTTACTAAGGCTTTCACATCCTAGTTTCCAAAGGTTGACTATACCTTTCCTCTGATACAAACTATAACGACCCATACTTTACATACATTGTTAGTACTTAAAAATTGAAGTACACTTATTAAAACATATAACAAAACCATGAAAGGACCGTAAGGGTATAGTGTCTTTAGAAACTGGGAAACATAAACAACTGGTTCATAAAGCGTATACATTGTCACCCATTTATTTCATCATATCTATAGTCCCTGTTGGAATATCTTACTTAATAACCTTCTTCCTGAGCTGGGGAAAGAAAAAATACAAAAGGGTGAGCTCAAATTCTTAGTAAGGATAAACAAAAAAAATATCAATCACATCATATTCATAAGAACATAACAATTCAGAAATCTTACCCTGCAAAAGAGATCATAATTTCATAACATGGGATAAATCATGGTAGTGAAATGTAATCACAATAATCATAACATAAAACATGAAGCTTTGTGTAATACACACATAATCATAGAGAATCATTTCTTATTAGTCAATACTCATTTCCAAGACTATCTTAGCGGACAAAGTCCATTTCTGAACCGAGTACATTCCTCGTTTCAGTCCTGTTTCACTGAACCGGTTTAACCTGCCGTTCCAACCATGTCTATCTCATGAGATATAAAATCTTTACCCAATTCATTATAGGGAGATATAGGTCCCACCCATCTCATAATGATACCATTCTTATGTGTGCCACAAAATCATAAACCATACATCAAAGCATAACCCATGTAATAAAAATGGGATTCTTAAACATCGTGACATCATAAAAAAATTCATATAAGATAAAGGAATTCATAAAAATAATTCCATCACAACATAATAAAATCAATTTAATAATATGGATAGAAACATAACCCTTTATTATCTTATATGGAAAATAATTTTGATAAAACACTTGAACTCCATTCTTGAGGAAAATATCCTTTCTACTTCAAAAACACATTTCCTTTCTTAACATGTCATACAATTCTAAACTAAAAGAAGTTGATTAAAAATAAACTTGAAAACTTGTAAAGTAATATTCTTGGAAATAATGTTTTAAAAATACATTCATGCCGTATAAGTTAAAAAACATTCTTCTCGTACTTTTGTCGGAAAAGTCAAAAAGTACCTCGTATGAAAAATGACAAAAGATTCCTTTCATATCTTTTACTAAAAACTCACCAAAGGGTAAAATTGGATTTAAAAAATTATAGGTGGATGGAAATAATATTAAATATTGAGGAAACATGGATGTGGATGATAAAATACACCCCAGTAAATGCCAAAGTATATACAATCTCGGATAAAAACGAGATTGTGATATTTTCCCTTACCTTAGGTCCAATTTGCTTCATAAGTGTCCGAACCTACTGTATAATGATTTAAATAATGTTATTGACTTATTCCAGAATCATACGTATTTTTATGATATCATATATGTTCATATTCTTAGCTTCTTATTAGTAATATTTCATTACTACTTGTTATTCATGTGTTTATTACTTTTTGTTCTTATGCGTGTTTTGTCGAATGAATTCTTATTATTATTTTTGGGTTATAGATACCTCATTTCTAGAATGGTATTAGTGTAATTTATATCATATTTATTCATTCAATTCATTTATATAATCATTATGCAATGAAGATCATGTAGAATGAGTCGCATCACATCGTGGCGACGGTATTCCGTACATACACACGAGTGATGATATCGTTCCCATAATCGTGAAATTGTAATGGAGTGTATGTATACTATTTAAGAATCAATATCAATTTACAATAATTATTTATAGTTATTATTTACACCATTATACCCATCCAAGTAAGGTGGTGGTGGAAAATAGATTACACCACGGCGTGGAGATGGTATTCCGTACGTACGGACGCACAGTGATTTCATTTTCCATAGATGTATATATGGTGAAATAGGGTTGTTTCATAATTATAATGACATATCCATATATGATTTATACTTATGTTACTACTTCATAATGAAACAACTAAAGAAGAATAAGTGGAAGAAGAAATAAAGTTGAAAGAATCGGTAACAGACATTACCTCTTTTTTGAAGCGCCTCTTTGAGACCTCCTTTTAGGGAACTAAAAGTGGTCTTTGAAGAAGACCAGGACCTCTAGGATGTTTCTAGGGAAGTGGAGAGGAGAAATTTTCAGGGGTTGGATGAGCCTTAAGGCTCAAAGTGGTGTGAGGAAGAGAGGGAGGAGGTGCCCTTTTATACGGGAGGAGAGGGGCACCTTTGGAAAAACTAAAAATATTATTTTATTATAAAGTCATATTCGGATTTAAATAGCTCCAAATTTATTTATTTCAAAGATAAGGTGGGGATTGGTCTAAATAATCTCATAAAATAGAATTTAGACAAGTTTAGGTTCCTATTTTAACCTTATCATTTAGATTTAACTTTAAGTTAAATAATTTTACTTTTACCGTGTCTTCTTGTCTTCTTACACTATAAGGTTAATAAACTTACTATAACAAGCCAAACGAACCCTAAGTTGATTATTATTAATATATATAACCTTATCTAAGTCATTTTTCCAAACCTCAGATTTTTAGGAATAAAATAACAATTAATAATATATTATTTGTTTTAAAAACTATTTTATGTCAATTTTGATACTATTTGGTAATTGATTTTTATGAAAATCATAATAGAAATATTAGTTCGAAAAAAGTGAATTAAATAAATAATAACATGTCATATTAACATATAAAATTATTGGAATTCATAAAAAGTCTTAAATTATATTTATTTGGGTATTTATAACATCAATTATGTCAATATTTCATTAATAAGATAATTACTGCATTATCATTGTGTCATAAATAAATTAAATTATTTAATGTCTAAAAATTAAAAATAAAATATAATTATGTATGAAATATTTTTAGCTTTCTAATTAATATTTATAGTCGAATTTATCTTATGTATAACCCTATATTCAAAATGATTTACTTATTAAACTTTGATTTTAACTATTTTAACCCTTCTTTAAATAAATTAATAATAAATGTCCTAATCTAATCCAAGTGGGCCTAAATGGTCATATTTTATTCCTAAGGTTGTATTTGGTAGAATTACACTTATCCAATAGAATTAGGACATGTGTTAGGGTAATAATAATAATATTTTTACCCTTAATTACCCTATTTACTTGTAACGTGGTAAAAAAAAGTAAAAAGTTACTATTCACCAAAAAATATTTTCATCTCATTGAACCACATTTTACATACTGAAATCAACCGTGTCTCTTGGATTTTTGAAATTCCACTCACAGAAGCGGTAAAATTAAGTTATATGTAAATTTGCAAATTCTCCTAGGAGGTGGGTAAAAGACGGTGAAAAGTTCAATAAAATTTTTATATATCTAAAATTATTATAAAATGACTCCAATGAATTACATTTAACTTATATAGGTATTATGTATAAATTTTTACCTAAAATAAATAATTATTTAAATAAAAAGTTGGTTTTTAAATAGTAACCCAGTGTTTTCACTATTCATCAAAAATTGAAAGTTTTCAGAAAAATACCAAAATTTTACCCTAGGCTAATTTCGATATTCCGAATCAAAAAATGAAGTACATTTTGAAAAATAAAATTTACAAAATTTTAAAAAGTGGTTATTACTATTCATAACGGTTAGTTTTAATAATATTTTAATAGCATATCGTTGTTTAGTGAAACTCGGTATTGCGTACGACGCAAGCTATCAAGGAAGGTCGCGATTGCGTGTAAAGAAAGCCAAGCTAGTTTTGTGTGTAGTGAAAGATTCCTTTGATGATTTATATAAAAACAAAATATTTCTTATAAAATTCTCGGGTGTTACATTCCGAGTACATTTTCCTTTAAATTTATTATATCTATATAAAATATTTTTATATTACCGGTTTTCATATTTCAAAAATTAGTTTAACCCTATCTTTTTTTGCAGGTGTTGATATGTTTGTGAAAACTTTTAATTCTTATCTATTTAGAAAACTGGTATGAATTATTATTTTTATATGAATGTTTTATTTTTATATATCATAAATTACATTATGCAATCTTTGATATAATAATTCATAATCGATGTTTTGATAATTCACAGTCATAAAATTTTGGTGAAAAGAACTTTTTTAGTAAAGTGAATGATATAACCAGTGATAAAAGATATTCTAAAAATGAAGAATAAGATACTGAGATGCAGTTTACGTTGAAAATAGATTTGAAATAATGTCATTAAAAATTAGCAAAATTGGAGAATAAAATTAGGCGGCTGAATAAATTATTTATTTTATTTATTTATAAAACTGTAAAAACATTTTCACCAACACTTTGTGGAATATATTTAAAAGTACAGAATTTATTCACTATAAGAGGACCAATTACCATGTCAGATTAAAAAAATGAATAAAAACAATAACTTAAAGCGTTCTCATAAATTATTATGAGAGTGTACAATTAAAAATCTAAAAAAATAAATACTTTTCATATGAATCACTCTCTTATATTTATTTTTTCATCTGTATAAAATTGAATATTGAATTATCAACATGAAAATATAATCATCATACACATAGAAGAAGGTATACATATCTCTAATGACTTTTCTCTTTAATCGTAGCAATTAATGCACTTAAATATGGTGTTGGTGACTGTTGGGACTTCTAAAATTAAAATTCTAAAAAAAACTATAATGGTCACATAAATTTACATTAACTACCACTTAGAATCTAATCCATATTAAATCATATATTTTATAAAAATTGTGGCTCCAAATAGTTATTATAGACTCTTATAATACATGGTCGACTAAGTCTCTCCATAACAGACTTTGACTTTAAAAATTGGTTCATGATTAACTAAAATTTACCACATAGAAAAATTCATTTAACTAGATGGGTGACTTTGATAATATTCATAGGTGACCCAACCAAACAAAAATTTATTATAAAAAACATTTATAAGATGAGTAGGATTATATGAAACTTAATTATCTCACCTCTTAATAAAAGAAAACTGAAAAAAATAAATTATCCATAAAAAAATAAATCTCTATAAAAATAAGACCAATAAGGGAAAATTTATCAACTACCAAAGAAATAGACATCATCAAATATTTTAAATATTACTCAATAAGAGATCAGTTATCATAAATTACTTTATGAATATATTTTAATAAAAAACCTAAAGAGCCTCTAAAAAAATATCAATCTAGTATCAATTTACAATAAAAATATATGCATTTAATTATAAAATATTTACCAATAAGAATTAATTTATTCACTAACTTAAATTGACTTTTATTAGTTTATGTCATTTCCATTAGATAAATTTTGGTATGTTTCGTTTAACATGCACACCCCTAGTTGTAGTAGAATTTGTTTCTCCTTTTATCTTCCTTATTTTTCATTTATAATTCACAATAATAAATAATATTTTGTTTAAATATATAATATTTTCCCTATTTTAAAGTGTAATGTTGATGTCTTCATGGATTACGGTCTCCATTTTTTATAGTTATTATAAAAAATTTCACTGCACGTATTATGCATAACGCCACATTACATCATAGTCTATATCAGAATATCTACCTCCATCACATGAGATTTTATCCATATGTCATTGTCTATGTCAATTCACTATACATTGATAACCATATATGATAGGAATGTGGGTGAGGGATGTTCTAGTAGGTTGTTTACTACTAGGGGTAGAGGTGTCTTTTCCTTTTGTATTTGTTTGTTAGGGATGGCAGTAGTTGGTTGGGAAGGTTGAATAGTGGTTAGCCAACTAATCTGTTAATAAATGGTTCCAACTATCAGGAGTAATTATATTAAAGGTTCCAACTATTCATATCCCTATATTAGTTGTCTTAGGGGAAGGATGGGGGGACTAGGAATTGTTTTATAGACAAGGGTTATACTGTACAGAATTATAGGCTGCTGCCTTAGGTCTGAAAGAGAATCACTGCTAGAGGATTTATTCTTATATTTATCTTCTTTTCCTTCTTTTTTCTATAATTATTGATGTTGTTAATTGAAGTTACTACGGATTTCCTCTCTCTTTAGAAATTAAATCCTATCAATATATCACAGTCCCACCTCTTTTTTTTCATCCGGTGTTGTCCTCATTTTTGTGCATGCTTGAGTGTCATCTGTGTTAGCAAGTTTTTTCAATATACTCTAATTGTAACAACCGTAAAAATTTTAGGACCAATATGAGTATTTTTATGGTATTAAATTATTTATTGTTTATCCATTTAAGATTATATAAATAGGGGTTAAGGGTTAATGGAATTCAGAGAGGGGTGGTAACTGGGGCCTTGTAAGAAATAAGGGGGACATGATTTTCTTTGACTTTGGAGAAGTTTAAAAGGGTATAGATAAAAATATATAAAGGGGTATATTGAAGTGCCCAAATCAAGAAATCCTATTTATTTTTAGTAAGGTTTTGAAGAAGTATAGTTAAAGTAAGATAGGTTTTAAGGATATAAATTTAAGAACTCATGTAAAGAGGTTCAAGACAAATTAATAAATTTAATTCTTAATATTCAATAAAAATAAAAGTCTTGATGGGTGAAGAAAATATGTCTATATCATTTTATATAACATTAAAGTCCTTGGTATTGATTGAGAATTGTATGAATTCATTTTGAGTTGAAAAGTATACCTATTTAAAGTTAAATCCATATTTATATTGAGAAAATAAAGTTAATAATTGAAGTTAAATACTTGTATAAAAGAAGTATGAATCTTGTATAAAGGTAAGTTAGGGATTAGATAGTTGTATAAAAGAAATTGAAGCTCTATATAAAGGTTTCACTAATATTAGGTAGATTCATAAAGGTAATTAGAGACCTATGTAAAGGTGAACTCACATTTCATAAAGGTTATGTATAGATTACACTACCTATGTAAAGGTATTCTAAGAACTATATAAAGGTATGGAAAGAATATATGGGTGGGTTAAAGTGATAATAAGCTACTTAAAGGTCATTCATGACCTACATAAAGGTTATAGTAAAGAAAAGGATACTATATAAAGGTAATTTGTGACCTATATAAAGGTTGTCTGAGAAAGATGATGGGTACGTAAGGGTCATCTTTGATTTGCAGTAACTACATAAAGTTAACTTTGGGATTACCCCATATGCATCAAGGTAATTGTGATCCATGGTGAAGAGATGGAAACCATTTCATAGGGTGGTGTGAAATGAAAACACAACCACACCATATTTAATTACTATAGGGTGTTTTGGTGATTCTAGAAGGATTATAATTTGTCTATGAGAAACTGTGTGTCAAAAAAATATTTGGAGATGCTCATGGTGTCTCAAATGATAGAATAATCAGTAAGGATTAAAATTGAAAACATCAATGTAATAATTTCAAGCAAGCTATATAAGTATACACTACAACTGTGAGTTTTTATAGATAGCGCACCTCCATTGGAGGGGTTTTATTAGAAAAACATGACTTGTTTATAAAACAAAAAAATTATCTTGACTAACACTTATTCATGAATTGAAATTTAATATAAACAAGCATAATTAAGTAGGAAGCTAAATTAAATTTAAAACATTCTTGAATTAAAGAGGTTGGGAGAGGGACCCTACCTTAAAGAAGCCAAGCCACACTCGGCGCTTGACACTTTTATCAGCGAAAACTCTAAGATGCTTCATCCATCCTCTTGACATATACACCTTTCCATATACATAAGGATTCCCTAAACCCTATTTACATGTATTCATGGCCTTGAACATGAACAAGAGGATCCTCATATATATGATCACATGCCTAAGCCTGTTATCACCTACACACATATGCATTATATATATATATATATACATAATCACACCTATCCCCTTACATGTAATTGTGATTCTATGTGTGGACATAAATATAATGGGATAAAGTATTATATATATTCTTACCTATTCATACATGACATGTCTCCTTTGACAAGTAACTTGAATCCACTTCAATGAGATCCAAAACACACTAAAAAAATATAGGAAAACCAAAAATCACAAAATCCACAATTAAAATTAGGTCAAAGAATAAAAATGGAAGAAAACATACCCAAATCCGATTTCGAACTCAATGCATTTGATGGAAGTGGATAAAACAAGCCTCATTATAAGAAATCACCTATAAGGAAATAATGTAAAAATAAGTGAGATATAAAGACTTCTGAAATATATGTGATTTTTGTGTCAACTATACATGATAAATGATACATGAATATAATACCAACATGATCAAAAGGATACTATTAATGATTACACAAACATAATACAATCCAAATGATCAAGATAATTAGTAATATAAAGGACACCTACCACAAATGATAATCCATAAATCGATCTCAAGCATGTATCAACCACCAATGATCCTTCTATCCGTTGTATCATCCATGAATACATAAGAATAAAAAAAACATTTTAAAATTAGAAATACAATTGTTATAATTGATGCTAAAATCACCAGGTAATATAATTTACTCAAGCAATAATTTAAGTGTGGGGTTCACTCTGAACACCCACCCAAATTTAAGAAGAAAAAAAATTTATCAACCCAAAAAAACATAAAATTTCAACAAACTTCTTGAAAAAAATAAATAAATCCATTGAGTAGTACATCTAAACTCAAATGATAGGTAATAATGAGATTTAAACATTTTTAAGTCTCCTCTAGATGCCCACATGAAATTCCCATCATATAGAAGCAATCCCACCATACTCTTATGGACTCATAAATCAAAACCCTAACTAGAAAATTGAAATTAGAGGTGGATAAAGAGAATGAATAATGGATAAGATAGAATAGGATATTACCTAAGATAGGAATGAGTCGGTGGTGAGGTGGGGGGGCCGTGTTGGATGGAAACATTGGGGGAGTAGTGTTATGAAGAGGTTGTGAGGGTGGATGAGGGCGGTCGAGAGGATATGTCACCACCGAGAGGAGAGGGTCACTGAGAGGAGGGGTCATGATGGTAATGTGTGGGGGTCATGAGGGTAATGGGTTTTGGTCAGGGAGATCACGTGACATATTGAAGCCCACTGTGGGTTTAAACAACAATACATCCATAGTTTTAATTAAACATGTGGCTATAAACTAAGCTATAGCCATAGACCAATATTTGATTTGGTTCGTTTTAGTGGTATAGAGAGAAATGAATTGTATTTATTCAATTATGATCTCTCAAAAACAATCTTAACAAGTGAGGGATGCTCATCATGTAAATGATACTTATGAGATCATGGGTTATTAGGTATTTTTTAGTATACACCTAACAGATCATCAAAAATGTTGGGAGTTTGTATTTTAGTTTTAAGGGTGGAAAGTGGAAATAATATAAGGCTCACCCCCACCCCACCCCACCTGCTAGACCCTACACCCCCACTTGCACCCCACTGCCCCATGTACCCCCCCACCCCCACCCCCACTTGCACCGCCACTCCCACCAACACCCCCCACAACCCCTGCACCCCCAACCCCCAGCACCGCAACCCCGCTGCCCCTACACCCCCACCCCCACCTGCACTCCACTCCCCCCTCACCACCCCCACCTACAACCCCACTGCCCACTACACACCCCCCACCTATACCCCCACTCCCCCTGCACCCCCCTGTGTTTCAATGCATCCCACACTTTACAATGATAGTAAATGCTTGTAACAATTGATGTGTGTTATCCAATATACTACTACCAAGTCATTGATTGTGTTGAGTTATTCTTATTCTTATTCTATTCTCTCATAATACTAATATATCCCTTCAATTTTCACACACAACAAAACAACAAAAAAAATTATTTATTATCTGCTTCTTCATCTAGAGAAATGTTCTTCAAAATATATAGTAGCAATAATTTCTTCTACCATAACTAAAACTGTAATAAATAGTTTAAATTGTTTGTAAACTTACATATACACTAATTTTATTGAAGGATACTACCAAACATACCACTAGTCAATGATTACCACTCATTGATTCTACAAATAAGGCAAGGAAACTCACTTTGTACCTAAAAACATAAGTTGAAAACCCAATGCATTTACACTGCAAAAGCCATAGTTAGTCCATTCTCACACTAGAAATTCCATATAAATACTTTAAAATTTAAATTAAATTTATTCATACCATCCTAATCACTTTAATACTTAAGAAATACATGTTACCATGTAATACATTCACCCGCATAGATGAAAACCCATGAATTCACATACAATCCCAATTTTTTTAAGGATTTCTTAACTCATCCATTAGATATCCCGCACAAATCTCACACCACCTAAATCAATACCAATCCAATGAAATCAAAAAATTAGAAAAAAAATATTTATTAGGGATTTAATAAGAGGGGTGAATAAATTATCAGAGACTCCTATAATTTAAGAATCCACTATATTAACCTTATTTGGAAAATGAGAACACAACATATGGGAGATGATTCAGACTTCAAATATTGTTTGGAAAGATCCAGGAATCATATTGGATTCTAAAAATAAATCTCCATTCATACTGGGTCAATAGAAGGAGAATGTGAAGTTTAAAGAGGGTTAAATGATTATGTGTAGAAAATCCCCAAATGAAACCCACCCAGAAGCCACCAAGTACCTGATCTAATTTTACTTGGAACTCAGTTCACTTACTAAGTGCTTGTTTCATCCCCACTATAAAACTGATTGGTCTCTAAGAACTTCACCCCCCTAGAAAATTCATTAGGTTTCAAATGCTAGTTGGCATTACTACCATTTTCTAATAGCAGGGCCCCATTTACCACCCCTCTCTGAATTCCATTAACCCTTAACCCCTATTTAGATAATCTTAAATCAGTAAACAATAAATAATTTAATTCCATAAAAATCCTCATATTGGTCCTAAAAATTTTAGGGTTGTTATAATTAGAGTATATTGAAACAACTTGCTAACACAGATGACACTCAGGCATGCACAAAAATGAGGACAACACCAGATGAAGAAAAAGATATGGGACTATGATATATTGATAGGATTCAATTTTGAATGAGAGAGGAAATCAGTAGTAACTTAAATAAACAACATCAAGAATTATAGAACAAAGAAGGAAAATAATAGAAATAGAAGAATAAATCCTCCAGAGGTGATGCTCTTTGTGGCCTAAGGCAGCAGCCTATAATTTTGTACAGTATAACCCTTGTCTCTAAAACAATTCCTAGTCCCCCAAGCCTTCCCCTAAGACAACTAATATAGGGAGATGAATACCTTGAACCTTCAATATAATTACTCATGATAGATAGAACCATTTATTAACTGATCAGTTGGCTAACCATTAGTCAACCTACCCAACCAACTACTTCCAGCCCTAATAAACTAATACAAAATTAAAATACACCTCTACCCCTAGTAGTAATCAACCAACTAGAACATCCCTAACCCACATTCCTATAATATATGGTTATCAATGTATAGTGAATTGACACAGACAATGACATATGGATAAAATATCATGTGATGGATGTAGAGATTCTGATATAGAATATGATGTAATGTGGCGTTATGCATAATACATGCAGTGAAATTTTTTATAATAACTATAAAAAATAGAAACCGTAATCCATGAAGACATCAACATTACACTTTAAAATAGAGAAAATATTTGATATTTAAATAAAATATTATTGATTATTATGAATTATAAATGAAAAAGAAGGAAGATCAAAGGAGAAACAAATTCTACTACAAATAGGGGTGTGCAGGTTAAACGAAACATACCAAAATTTTTCTAATGGAAATGACATAAACTAATAAAATTCAATTTAAGTTAGTGAATAAAATATTTCTTATTTGTAAATATTTTATAATTAAATGCATATATTGTTATTTTAAATGGATACTAGATAGATATTTTTTTTTGTTTTTAGAGGATCTTTAGGGTTTTTATTAGAATCTTTTCATAAAGTAATTTATGATAATTGATCTCCTATTGAGTAATATTTAAAATATTTTATGACGTCTATTGTTTTGGTAGTTGATAAATTTTCCCTTATTGGTCTTATTTTTATAGAGATTTAGTTTTTTATGGATAATTTATTTTTGTCAGTTTTCTTTTATTAAGAGGTGAGATAATTAAGTTTCATATAATCCTGCTCATCTTATAAATGTTTTTGATAATATATTTTTGTTTGGTTGAGTCACCTATGAATATTATCAAAGTCACCCATCTAGTTAAATGAATTTTACTATTCGGGAAAAGTTAGTTAATCATGAACCAATATTTAAAGTCAAAGTCTGCTATGAAGAGACTTAGTCGACCATGTATTATAAGAGTCTATAATAACTATTTGGAGCCACAATTTTTATAAAATATATAATTTATTATGGATTACAGTCTAAGTGATAGTTAATTTAAATTTATATGACCATTATAGTTTTTTTAGAATTTTGATTTTAGAAGTCCAAACACTTACCAACACCATATTTAAGGTCATTAATTGCTATGATTAAAGAGAAAAGTCATTAGAGATATGTATACCTTCTCCTATGTGTATGATGATTAGATTTTCATGTTGATAATTCAATATTCAATATTATATAGATGAAAAAATAAATATAGGAGAGTGATTCAAATGAAAAGTATTTATTTTTATAGATTTTTAAATGTACACTCTCATGATCATTTATGAGAACGCTTTCAATTATAATTTTTATTCATTTTATTAAATCTGACATGTTAATTGGTCCTCTTATGGTGAATAAATTCTATACCTTCAAATATATTCTACAAAGTGTTTGTGAAAATGTTTTTATAGTTTATAAATAAAAAAAATAAAGAATTTATTCAGTTGCCTGACTTTATTCTCCAATTTTGATATTTTTTAATGACGTTATTTCAAATCTCTCTTCAACATAAAATACATCTCAATATATTATTCTTCATTTTTAGATTATCTTTTATCATTGGTTATATCATTCAATTTACTAAACAACAACATTTTATCCAAATTTTATGACTGTGAATTATCAAAACATTGATTATGAATTATTATATCACATATTCCATAATGTAATTTATGATATATCAAAATAAAACATTCATATAAAAATAAGAATTCATACCAGTTTTTTAAATAGATAAGAATTAGGTGTTTAAACAAACATATCAACACCTGTAATAAAAACGATAGGGTTAAACTAATTTTTGAAATATTAAAACCAGTAATATAAAAATATTTTATATATATTTAAGAAATTTAAATTAAAATGTACCCATAAGATGAATATACAGAGACTGATGAAATAATCTAAAAATTAAATAGACATGTTAATAAAAAATAATGTACAAAATGGAGTGAGTGATAAAAACATTATGAGGATAATAAAAGCATATAGATAATATTTCACTACACTATTATAGTGAAAAACTATTATAAATAGACAATTGCATGATTTCATATGTCATCCTTTTTATTCTTTACTAGATGTCTGGTGCAATCTATAACAAAATAATCTACACCACTTGTCTGGAATGCAATAAGAGATGACTGGTTATAGTGTACAAGATAATGGAAAATTATAGATATCAATCTATTTTGAAACTAATCTAATAGTACATGAAAATAATGTTTGAGTTCATAATGTAAAATTTTTATCAACATAATCATATATTACAACATTATCCATTCATTCCCATTACATCCTAGATGTTGGATCTCATTAAACCCATATTATTAATGAATATAAAATGTTATCTTATAAATAATAATAATTTCTTCCATCCCATTATATGTTTCCCTATTTAAACTGTATGTTATATATAAGTAGGAATATTATATACAACTTGAAACTAATAGTAAATTATATACAAAAAAAAGTTTTGTGAAGTAAAACATTATATAATGGATCAACAATGAAGCCTAATATATAAATATTACTATCAAGGAAAGAAGGAATAATTTTTTGAAAAAAAATGATGTAATTTAAAAATATTGAATGCATTATATATATAAAGAACAATAGTATATTGAATACTTTATACATAATCTGAATAAAGAATATGAATAGTGAAAGAGGGCCAGAGTACCCTCATAGTAAGAGGGATAGAGTACATGATATATACACCTTAAGAAAGACAAATAATATAGTATGGATATAAAAAATTAGTATATTGAATTACTATAGGGAAAACATCTATTGACATAGGGAAACATCGCTTTTTTCATTAGGGTATTGGGATAGAAAAGAATAAGGTTTTGGTTTAATAGTGATGAAGGCCTTTATCTAAAACTACAAAATGATTTGAACCACTGGAATTCAGAGTGTTTAATATGAAGAAATTCTAGAGTAATAGGATTTCTAAATTAGGGTTTAAAGAAATAAAATTGGGGGAGTACCTATTGTGAAGGATTAACCCTAAGGAGGTATGTTGGGATTAGATTAAGAGATGATGTCATGGGAACTGTAGATCAGAGAGAGAAACTGAAGAAGTCAGGGTACCGTTGTTGGAAATCATGAAACATATACAGAGGCAGGGTGCTTGGCATGATGAAATATGAAGGGAGACCTATCAAAGGAGTAGAAGCAGATATCAGTTGTTTTGTATATCAGAGACTGAAACCTATAAGGTTTACCTGTGTGAAAAGAGATGTGGGAGGTGGGGAGGCCGCGTCAGAAAGAGGAAGATCCCCAGAGGTAGGAAGTGGGGTCGCTGCATGGGAACTGCATCGAAGGAAGATAACTGGAGGCACACAGGTGGTTGGCTACATCGAAGGAGGAAGATATCCGGAGGGTGATATGAAGATTTTAGGGATCGATCGCGAAAAAGGGAACATGTGGAACTGGAGAAGGGTACCTAAGAGGAGAAGAAAACCGTGCAAGGAGAAGGAACCTCACGATGAGGGGAGGAGGAGTCGAGGGGTGTTTCCATGGTCTTATTAAAATCGTGGCCTTAAATAATTTATTGCCACAATCTTATTAAAATGTGGTAATATATGTGTGGCAGTAGATTATTTTTCTAGTAGCGTAACATCCTGGATAATCAAACCAAATCTTTTAATAAATTAATTCAGAACCTCTTATACATTTATTTGATTTGGTATAATTTTTTTATGTTCATTTATGGGATTTTATTGAGTTATATGGTACTATTTTAGTACTTAAGAGCATTCATTTTCATGTTTTTCATGATTGGTTCACTTCTTTATAAGTAATGAAGTTTATGTAAAATGGGTATAATTGTGACATAGTTGGAATTATATGATATTGATTAAAATATATATGTATTGATGTTTATACATATCATTTGGTTATATGGTATGACGATGAATCGTTGGATAATACATTTAGTGATAATCATTAATATTATTACAGTGGTTACTGATCATCACAAACTCAATTTGTTTTATCATTTAGTATTATGTAAACATGTTACATCCAAAAAATAAAAAGGGTTATAATACATATATTAAAGTTTTTTTATTAATAAAAATTACTTTATTACCAGTCTTGGAGGGTAAATTAAAGAAGAAAAATTTGTTGTCCATGAAGGTTGTAAATCGGCACCACACAGACGATGATTTAGTTTTTAAAATAAAAGAGATAGAGAGAGAAAGGATATTGAGGAAGGATATTATATTAACAAGATATAACTCTAATATATAGATGATAATAGATTTATCATGATCATTTGAATATAGGAGGTGATGGGATCATAAGAAATAAAAAAGGAAACTGAAAGGAAATTAAAAGAAAAGAAAGTGGATTTACCTTTTAAATTCTCCTCTTTGTGAACCTCATTAGGGGGATTGGTTTTGGTCATTTGATGAGACCAATAGCTCTTGGATGTGAGGGAGAGTCCTGTAGAGAGGATTTGGAAAATATTTGACATGCTTCAAGTCTTAGAGGTGTAAGGAGGAGTAGTGGTGAGGGGTGGTATTTATAGTGGAGGAGAGGGGTGATTTTTAAATATTTTATTAATATGTTTATTATTTTGGATCAAGTCTATAAATTATTTATAAATTATCATTAAATATTTTAAAATAATTAATTTGAGGTAGATATTATGGTTCTTACATTAGTAATGAATCAAGGAATAGTTCATTTAACTTATAATGTAATTATTCTGTAAATTACTGTATTTTACTATTAAAAAAAACAAGAATTTTAGAAAAAATACAAAAATTAACCCTAACCATTTATTGAAATGTATAGTTCAAAAATGGACTCCATTTTATGAAAATAATTTTATAAATATCAAAAAATTTATTTTTAATTAAAATCACCATTTACTAAAAAAATAGAGATTTTAAATTTATAATTGATTTTATAACATTTTCAAAAAATTAAATAAGGTATCATAAAATTATCATAAAATCATAAAACAAAAAAATGATAATTTCTAAATAAATTTTATATAAATAAATTTTATTTTAAATCATTTTATTAATTATAAATTTTTATTAATTATTTATGACTTACAAAAATAACAACACTTAATTTAACAATTTTTAAAATATTCATTTACTTACACAAATGTAATTATATTATAGTTTTATTTATAAGGTGCCCAAATATTATTTATACTTTCATGGGTGTTGTTACTATTCATTAGTCTGATTTACTATTCATAAGGTTCATATTACTATTCCTAATGTCAAGTTACAATTTCATCTCTATAGGTTACTTAACTTCTAAAAATACCTCTTATTTTACTCATTCTTCATTTATTTTGTTTTTATTATATTCTATATGTGATTTTTTGTGATCTATACTATATAAACAGAATAATGTAAATTTCATTGATAGATTTCTGGGTTGTTACATTCTCCCATCCTACAAAAAATCCCATCCTCAAAATTTTCAGTTTATCACCCCATAAAATGATTTTTGTAGTTCTTCATCATAATCTTCTCAGGATCCCACCTCACCTCTTCAATTTTATGATTTTTACAAAGTAACTTTACCATCCGAATCATTTGATTCCTCAATGCATATTCTTTAGTGTTCAGAATCTGGATAGTCTCTTCACAATAAGATAAGTCAAGTTTTAATTCTATTATTTCATAAGTGAGTACATGTGTTGTGTATTTCATGTACTTTCTTAACAAAGAGATGTGGGACACATTTTGTAACTTAGAAAGGATAGGTTTCATTTCTAAACGATAAGCCACAACTCCAATTCTCTTTATAATTTCAAAAGGTCCAATGTACCCGGGGCTCAGTTTCCATTTCTTCACAAATCTTATAACATCCTTCCATAGAGATAATTTCAATAAAACATGATCTCCCACTTGAAATTACAAATATATCATTCAATTATTAGCATAGATCTTTTTAATACCATGATATTCTTTGATATGGTCTAGTATAGTCTTTACCTTTTTTGTTGTTTCCTTTACAAGCTCTAGGACCACAATCTTCCTTTCCCCAACTTTATCCCAACAAGTTGGTGTATGATATATATTTCCATAAAATGATTCATATGGCTCCATTTTAATACCATAAAGGAAAATATTTTTTTAGTAAAACTCCACCAAAGTTAAATAATGATCTCACATACCTTGAAAGTCAAGTGAAATTGATCTCAACATGTCTTCTAAAATTTGGATCATCCTTTTAGACTAACCATTAGTTTATGGGTGATAAGAAGTACTCAAATAAATCTCAGTATCTAAAACATTCTAAATAATTTTCCAAAATTTTGATGTAAATCATGGATCGTGATCAGAAAAATAGAATTATGTGCTCCATTAAGTCTTACAACATCATTAATATAGAGTCGTGCAAGGATCTCTAGTGGAAAATCCTCACTTATAGCGAGTAAATGTGCAGATTTAGTAATTTGATCAACAATAACCCATATTGCATAATTAATTTGTGGGGTTTTGATAATCTAGTGAACAAATCAATAGTTATGTCATCCCCTTTCCATTTAAAAGTAGGCATGGGTTTCATGACACCTCTAAGATGTTGTCTTTAAACCTTTACATATTGATAGACTAAACATCTTGATACATAATCAGAAATTTCCAACATCATATTATCCAAACAGAAATGTTCCTTCATATCTATATACATCTTAGAGATATCATGGTGTATAGAAAAATTTGAACTATAGGAATCATCCAATAACTCCCTTTTTAGCTCGGCTATAGAGGGAACACATAGCCTCCTCCCAAATTTCAGAATTCCATCCTCACACAAGAAATCTAGAAACATTCCATCATTCATAACTTTAATTTTCTTTAGAATATTATCATCATCACACTGATAACTTTTTGTTATTTTCAATAAAGATGGTTAGGCAACCAGTTGAAAAAGTAATGATGTTTCACCTTATTTGATAATTAACATATCCATATTTTCTATATCCATGTGCATAGGGTCTTTTTCAATCTTTATTTTGTTTAGAACATCATGTTCCTTCCTGCTTAATGCATCTTCTACCTTATTTTCCATCCCTGGGTGTTATTGTATGGAAAAATCATAATCCTTCAGTAGCTCATTCCATAGACTTTACCTCATGTTGAGTTATTTTTGTGAGAAGATATATTTTAAACTCTTGTGATATTTATATATCTCACATCTTTCACCATAGAGATAGCGTATCCATATATTCATAGAAAATATTACATTTTATAACTCAAGATCATGAGTTGGATAGTTCTTTTCATGATTTTTTAACTACCTTGATGCATATGAAATAACTCTATCATTATTCATAAGGAAACACCCAATTACTTTCTTTGATGCATCAATATAAATCCCAAATCCACTATTTCCAATGGAAGAGTCAAGATTGGAGCATTCACTAATCTTCTATTCATCTCCTCAAAACATTTTTCACATCATTTTTCCATAAAAACTTAACTCCTTTATGTGTAAGCTTGGTTAATGGTTTAGATATCCCAAAAAATTTATGAATGATGCACTGATAATAACATACTAGAAAAATAAAACTACGTACCTCAGTTATCTTCATTGGTGTAGACCATTACTAAATTGCCTTTAACTTCCCAGGATCAACCAAGATTTGATCATTAGAGACAATATGGACAAGAAAAGAAACTATTTGAAGCTATAATTCACACTTTCTAAGCTTCCCATATAACTCATTTATTCTAAGAGTGTTCAAAACAATGTTCAAGTGATTCTCATGATCTTTATATCTTTTTTAGTATACCTATATATCATCTATAAACACCACAAAAAATTCATCAAGAAATTCCTTGAAACTTTATTCATTAGATCCATGAAAATAAAGGCGTCATTAGTCAGTACAAAGGGAATTAAATTAAAATCATAATTCCCATACCTGGTTTGAAATTCTATCTTTGGAATATCTTCCTTCTTGACATGCAATTGATGATACCCAGATTAAAGAAAAATCATTGAAAAATATTGGGCTCCATGAAGTTAATCAAATAAATCAGTAATATGAGGCATATGATACTTTTTCTTTATCACAATATCATTGATCTCCCTGTTGTCAATGCACACTCTCATAGATCTATCTTTCTTCTTAAAGATAATAACAAGATCTCCCCATAAAGAAACCTGTGGGTGAATAAATCCTTTATCACTCAATTAATCTATTTGTTTCTCTTTTTTTCTACTAATTCTACTATGTCTATTCTATAAGGAGTATTTGATATATTCCTTTCACCATAAATTAAATCAATATAAAACACAATTTCTACTCTGGAGGATGTCCAAGTAAATCCTTTGTAAATACTTCAAAATATTCTTACACAATAGGTACATATTCAATTTCAATATTTCTTTCCTCATACATAGATATTAATTTCTCTTCCTACCCAAGAATTTAGTTTAATATAGATACTTGAGGTGGATCTAGATAAGAATTAGATGGTGAGGTTTTATCTTTAAATATAATGGACTCTACATCATTCTCAAAAATTGTAACTTCCTTCTTATTACAATATATTTTTACATAATAATTTGAAATGAAATTCATATTGAGTATTATATCAATAATGGGTGTGATGATGTGGTCAGTAACTAAATATTGTTTATGGGTCATAAAGGGGGTATATCGACACATCTTTGTTGCAATGATATTTCCATTATAAGTTTTGACTAAAAAATAATTTATCAAATAAAAAGGGAAATATTTATTTTTCATGGAAAACTAGGAAGATATAATAGAATATGAGGATCCAAAATAAAATAAAGCGTTTTCTATGTTGAAGGAAATGATTAAAGTACCTTCCACCACATCATTAGGAACTTCAACCTCATCATTTATGACCGCATACAGTTAGCCTTTCTCCCTTGGAATTATTTAGGTATTGTTTCCTTGATTCCTATAGAAATAATTTGAATAATGTCCCATATAATTTGAATTATAGCATTGAACATTGGTAGATTCTTTCCTTCCCATGCAATCATGGTCTTAGTGGCCTTTTTCTCTACACTTGTAACAAACACCCATACCCTTCAGGAAAGTAATGTGACATTTCTTCCCATAAATATTATAGGATATAAAATCAACTCTTCCCTTATTCCCCTTTTCCTTTTATCCATTTCTAGAGTGTTATGCTGCCCTATTATTCTCTTTCTTTAGTTTGAAGTCATATGACTTCGAGAATTTCTTTTCTATCTTGATAGCACATAAGAATATATGTTTGTGCGATGATAAATTTTGGGAGACTAGTGCCCTTCTTAGGAATGGTTTTACACCATCAATTAATCAATAAATATTTCTCCATAAATTATGTATGTATTTTTACGACATGAATTACTAACCTTGTAAAGTTGGCTTCATAATTGGAAATATTATCATCCTTTTTTCCTTATATTCAAGAATTTTCTTTCCATGTACACTCGTTATTCATGAGGAAAGTATTTTTCTAGGAAAATTTCTTTAAAATATAAACATTGTATATTTTTATTTTCTTCCTCCTACTTTGCGTTTTGAATTAGTGACTACCATTGATATGCATATCCTGATAGATGATAAACTTCCATGAAAACCTTCTCTCTTTCATTACTCCATAAAGTGAAAAATATATTCTCTAAGGAACTAATCCACTTCTCATATACAAATGGGTTTATAGTCTAATTGAATGATGGAGGTTTTGGTCACATTAAGTGGTCTAGCATTTCTCCTCCACATTGCAGACTGGGATGCTCCATACAAGTAAGGTTATTATTCATAACATGAGTTATATGTCCCTGTATAGTGATAAGTTTCTTAGCACCAGTAATATCTCTAATACCGACATCATTATCTTTCACATGAGGGAAATACCTCCATGGGATATTTTCTTTGACATGTTTTATATTCTTTCCACTAGACACCATTTCTAAACAATTTCATACATTAGATTAGTTTATGAATCATAATGTATAATCTCAAACTAGCATAACACTTAACATAAATTGAATTTTTATGCAAAGATTATATCATAATCATAAACATGGTTTTTTGGGACATATTTTATTTTAAATAATTAATAATGGTTTGTAAAAAAAATTTACTTATCCTAATCATATCCCCCAGGAGTGTCAAACTAGGTGTGTAGTAAGGCTCATTGATATGTGCTAGGTTACCCTGAGTCATGCATGGGACACCTTTTCAGAGTTTTTACCCCTAGGTACATTTTTTCTAGAACCATGTCCACTTATAGTATTCCTAAAGAGATGTATTTCTAAGAAGACCACATAATCTCTACATTGCCAAAATTTTAAGATTTTATTCTATTCTTATCCTCAATGTTTATCTTTGGTCTATATTCCTTAACCCATGATTTCTAAATCTAGTTTCCAATTATTCTACTAAACGTTCTTTAATACTAACTGTAAATAACCTAACTCTAGTATCCTAGAGTTGGTGCCTTACTTTGTTACATTTTCATGATGATAAGGAATCAAACCTCGAAGGAATGAATAGTTTAGTACAAATGGAAAGCCATATATATACATAAGTTTTACATTACAACTTTGAGAGGAAAGATAATATATAGATTCTATTGGAAACATATATAACTCCAAGATTATCCCTGAAAGTCTTTCATAATATTCACCTTAGAATCCTCTAGAAAAATAAAACATAAGTAATGGGTGATCTCAAATTATCAGTAAGGGTATGTAATACAATGGTAAGATAAATATAAATCATGGTGAATAAATAAAAGTACACATTCCATTAAAACATAATCTTGAGCATAAAATGGTTGGAATTAAAATCTGATTAAATAATTACTTGATAAAAAATAACCATGGATATTATAATAGTCAAATAATCCCATGGAAAATCAATTACTAGTTTCATAATGAGGTAATTCATGATCCCAAACATCATAATCATGTCATCAAAGCCTTATCCATGACACCATACATAATGGATGAAAACCCAGTATGTTTTGTCTTCTGAGACCTAATAATGTATTAAGGGGCTATAGTGGGCCCCACCCATAACTTAATAAGTCCAATTTATTCCTAATTTGAATGGGGATAAACATAAACGACATATACATATGAAATTTAAGCAAATTTCCCCTATCTATAAACATAATCACTAACCATTCTAAGTAGTATGGTGAATGGAATCAAGATAGTACATCCATGGTCAAACTGATCATAAAACATTTAATAAAATATGGTGGATGATAAATATAAGATAAAAATGAAAATAAATAACAATATTCAACAAATGTTTCAAAATAGATGAAAATAATCTAATAAAATCATCTAGGAATTTATGAGAGAAATACCCTTTTTTACTTTGCAAAGAAGATTTGTTTTGGATAAATAATTTGTATTTTTCATGATTGTTTGTATAACACTATAAATGAACAATTATATTTTTTCATGAAAAACATTGTGATTTTAGAAAAAATAAAGGTTTCATAAAATAGATTATGGAAGATACTTGAAAATAGGTAAAAAATTGAGATGTTTTCTTTGATTGGGCTTGCGTATCTGGAAGAAATGTGAAAGGAATCATGTAAAAAAATTGTTATCCCATCAAGGAATGATGAACTTATCTGAATTTATAAATTTAAAACATATATATATAATTTAAAATAATTATATAAAAATAATTAAGAATTAAATTGGTGTATAGAGGAATAAAACATAGCCTGAATGAAAATGGGGGTTGAGGAAGAAAACCCTAACCATATGTATGAATGTGTTCTTCACTTGACCTTAACATTCTAGATAATCAAATTAAATACCTTAATTAATTAATTAATAGTCTTTTATATATGCATTTTATTTATTATAAATTTATTGAGTTCATTTATTTCTTTTTTGATGAGTTATAAGATACAATTTTATTGCTCGAGAGCATTTGTTTTTATTATTTTCATGGTTAGTACATCTTTTTATAAGTAATAAAGTTTATTTAAATTGGGTATAATTATTCCAAGGTTTGAATTATATGTTATTTATGAACATAAATATGTTATAATTATTATTTATATCATTTTTATATGTTTTTAGGATGAATCATTAAATAATATATTTAGTGATAATCATTTAGATTATTAGGTAAATTATTGATCATAAGGAACTCATTTTGTTTTATTGTTCAGTATTATGTAAAAATGTAAAATATAGAACATAAAAAGGGTTATAATAAATATATTATATTATTTTTAACCATAAAATGGTTTCATTACCAACCTTGATGGATAAATTAGAGAACAAAAATATATCATCCATGAAGGTAGTTAATTGACACCTCACGGATGTTGAGTTCGTTTTTAAAATAAAAGAGAGAGTGATAGATTGAAAAAGTATTTTGATGTATGATATTCTATTAACATGATATAATTAAAATATATTTCTGATATTGGAGTTATAATGATCATTTGGAATGAGTATTTGATGAGAATATAATGTATAAAAAAGGAAATTGAAAATAAATTAAAAGAAAATAAGGTGGATATACCTTTTCAATTTCCCTATTTGAGAATCTCCTTAAGGGGATTGGTTTTGGTATTTTGATGAAAACATGTGAAACTAGACTTGTGGGAGAGTATTGTGGAAAATAATGGGTATAAAGTTTATAATATTAAATACTTAGAGGTGTGAGGAGAAGTGGTGGTGAGGGGTGGTATTTATAGTGGAGTAGAGGAGTGATTTTTGAATATTTTATTCATTTGTTCATTACTTGGGCTCAAGACTATAATTTTTTGAGAATTATAATAAAATATATTAAAATAATGAAGGTGAGATTGAGATTATTTTTCCTACATCTGTGATGACTCAAGTAATATTGTATTTAACTTATAATCTATTTATACTGTAAATTACTGTATTTTACTATTCACAAAAAATTCAAGTATTTTATAAAAATCCCAAAAATTCAGCATAATAATTTTTCAACATTTATAATTCAAAAATGGAATCCATTTTATGAAAATAATTTTATAAATTTTATAAATTTAATTTTTAATTAAAATCATCATTTACTTGAAAATACTGATTTTAAATTTATAACTAATTTTATAACACTTTCAAAAATTGACTAAGGTCTCGTAAAATTATCCTAAAATTATAAGGAAAAAATTTTAATTTATGAATGAATTTTATATAAATATATTTTATTTTAAATATTTTAATTAATTATAAAATTTTAATTTAATATTTATGACTTATAAAATTACCAACACTTAATTTAATAATGCTAAAAATATTCATTTGATTATACTATGATATAATTACATAATACATTAATTTATGATGTGCCTAAATTTTATTTATATGTTCATGGGTGATGTCACTATTCATTAGTCTGATTTACTATTCATAAGAGTCATATTATTATTCCTAAGGTCAAGTTACTATTTCATTGGTATAGGTTCCATAAATTCTAGAAATACCTATTATTTCATTCATTATTCATTTATGATGTTTTTATTCTATTTTATAATTGATTTTATGTGATCTATACTATATAAACATTATAAGGTAAATTTCATTGATAGAGTTTGGGTTGTTACATTCCACATAGGATTACGTAGGTGGAAAGTGAAAACATTGATAAGAAAGAGGAATATAACTATCAATTTCTGATAGAGAGTGTTAGAGAATATAGTTAGGATAAGGTTAACGATCAAAAATAAATAACCCAATGAGACTTGGAAAAGGTCATTGATATCATCAACAATGATGATAATAGGATAACATTTTATTTTGAGACCCTTTTTCCCAAAGTTGACGAATTATCATGAGAATATGTACTTACATGATTTCAGGACAACCTGGCCCTTTGTTTTACTTTGATCAATTTCTACTTATTCTCTTATTCTATGAAATAGAAGGTGAATTTTTTGTTTCTGAAAAATTATCATATCATGGTTTCTATAAATATAATGATAGGTTATTCCCTCTATTTTTATCATAATAAAAATATTATCATAGTTTATCCAATATGAATAAATCCTCATATTTCGATAGAATACATTAATCTCAAAAACCTCATTCTAAGTTTAACATTAAAAATTCCATAAATGGTTAACCATATAAACCTTATGGAAGATAAAATTACTAGAAATTATAAATAAGGACACTTAATTTCTCAAAAAAATATTATCATTGATCCCCTGTGTATAATAAAGTAGCTCTTATTTATCACATACCAAACTTGTTAATATCGTCATCATGTATTCTATTAAAACATGGTAATAACCTTAATTACCATAAAACCTTATTGAAAACATGAATTTTTCATTATTCCAAAGTTTATCATATATATTCATTAAATTAAAATTTTTTTGTAAACTCTATCCATGATATCATAAACCACTTTTTCAAAAAAAATCCTTAATCATATCCAAGGTAATCAGCACTGTCTGATTTACTTTATCCAAACATCATTATCACAATATCAGGAACATTATAATGGTTATATTTCCCTTAATCATGTGTTTACCATGAATATTACCATGTAGTTAAATCACTTTTCTAGCCCATTAGATCCATTCAACATATTCTTATAAATCCTTATCAAAAAACATAAATTTAATAATCCTTATATATCTCACAATTCATATTACATAATTCTTGAATCCAAATACATAATTACTTGATCTTTCTACCACATATTTATGACTTCAATGAGGCTACCTCATCCTTTTACTTAATAACTATTTCCTTTCACATTTCACTTGTAGTCCCATCATCTTCAACAATATAACCATTACTCATACCACATTTCCACTTTCCACCCCTCAAACTAAAAGACAAACTCCCAACATTTTGGATGATCTGTTAGGTGTATACTAAAAAATACCTAATCACCCATGATCTCATAGGTATAATTTCCATGATGATCTTCCCTCACTCATTAATATGGTTGTTGAGAACATAATTGAATAAATACAATTCATGTCTATCTATACCACTAAAACGAACCAAACCAAATATAGGTCTATGGGTATAACTTAGTTTATAGCCACATGTTTAATTAAAACTGTGGATGTATTGTTATTTAAACCCATAGTGGGCTTCAATCCGTCATGTGATCTCCCCGACCACAACTCCGTACCCTCAAGACCCCCACCCATTACCATCATGTCCCCTCCTCTCAGCAACCCTCTCCTATCGGTTGTGACCTATCCTCTCGACAGCCCTCCTCCACCCTCACAACCTCTTCATGACCCTACTCCCCCAATGCTGCTATCCAACATGGTCACCCCACCTCACCACTGACTCATTCCTATGTTAGGTAAGATAATATCCTATCTTATCCATTATTCATTCTCTTTATCCACCACTAATTTCAGTTTTTTAGTTAGGGTTTTGATTTCTGAGTCCATAATAGTATGGTGGGATTGCTTCTATAATATGGGGATTTCTTGTGTGGCATCTAGAGGAGTCTTATAAATATTTAAATCTCATTATTACATGTCATTTGAGTTTAGTTGTACAACTCAATGGATTTTATTATGTTTTTTCATGAAGTTTGTTGAAATTTTAAGTTTTTTTGGGTTGATAATTTTTTCTTCTTCTTAAATTTGGGTGGGTGTCCATAGTGGAACCCACACTTAAATTTTTGATTGAGTGAAGTATATTACCTGGTGAGTTTATCATCAATTATAACAATTGTATTTCTAATTTTAAAATGTTTTTTTGATTCTTATGTATTCATGAATGATACAGGGGATAGAAGGATCATTGGTGGTTGATACATGCTTGAGATCGATTTATGGATTATCATTTGTGGTAGGTGTCCTTTATATTACCAATTCTATTGATCATTTGGATTGTATTATGTTTGTTTAATCCTTAATATTATCCTTGTGATCATGTTAGTATTAGAGTCATGTATCATTTATCATGTACAGTTGAAACAACAATCACATATATTTAAGAAGTCTTTATATCTCACTTATTTTCCCATTATTTCCTTATAGGTGATTTCTTATAATGGGGCTTGTTTTATCCACTACCATCAAAGGCAGTGAGTTCGAAATCGGATTCGGGTAAGTTTTCTTCAATTTTTATTCTTTAGCCTAATTTTAATTGTGGATTTTTTTATTTTTGGGTTTCCTATATTTTTGTAGTGTGTTTTGGATCTCATTGAGGTGGATTCAAGTTACTTGTCAAAGGAGACTTGTCATGTATGCATAGGTAAGAATATATATAATAAGTTATCCCATTATATGTATGTCCACACATGGAAGAAAAATTACATATAAGGGGATATGTGTGATTATGTATATATATTGAAAATGCATACATGTGTAGGTGATAACAAGATTAGGCATGTGATCATATATATGAGGATCCTCTTGTGCGTGTTCAAGGCCATGCAGACATGTACATAGGGTTTATGGAATCCTTATGTATATGGAAAGGTGCATATGTCAGGAGGATGTATGAAGAATCTTAGATTTGTCGCTGATACAATTGTCAAGTGCCGAGTGTGGCTTGGCTTCTTTAAGGTAGGGTCCCTATCCAAGCCTCTTTAATTCAAGAATGTTTTAAATTTCATTTAGCTACCTACATAATTATGCTTGTTTGTATTAAATTTCAATTCATGAATAAAACAAGTCATGGTTTTGTAATAAAACCCCTCCAATGGAGGTGTTCTATCTACAAAAACTCACAGTGGTAGTGCATACTTATATATCCTGCTTGACATTATTGCATTGATGTTTTCCATTAAAATCCTTACCGATTATTCTCTCATTTGAGACACCATGAGCATCTCCAAATATTTTTTTGACTCACAGTTTCTCATAGAAAAATTATAATCTTACTATAATCCCCAAAACTCCCTATAGTAATTAACTATAGTGTGGTTGTGTTTTCATTTCATACCAACCTATGAAATGGTTTCCATCTCTTCACCATAGATCACAATTACCCTGATGCATATGGGGTAATCCCAAAGTTAACTTTATGTAGTTATTGAAAATCATGGATGACCCTTACGTAGCCATCATCTTTCTTAGAAGACCTTTATATAGGTTACAAATCACCTTTATATAGTCTCGTTTTCTTTACTATGATTTTTATCGAGGTTGTGAATGACCTTTACGTAGCTTATTATCACCTTAATTAGCCCATAGATTCTTTCCATACCTTTATATAGTGCTTAGAATAACTTTACATAGGTAGTGTAATCTATACATGACCTTTATGCAATGTGATCTCACCTTTACATAGGTCTCTAATTACCATTATGAATCTACCTAATTTCAGTGAATCCTTTATATAGAGCTTCAATTATGTTTATAAAACTATCTAATCACTAAATTACCCTTATACAAAATTCATACCACTTTTATACAAGTAGTTAACTTCAATTGTTAACTTTATTTAGTCAATATAAATCTTGATTTAACTTTACAAAGGTAAACATTTCAACTCAAAATGAATTCATACAATTCTCAATCAATACCAAGGACATCAATGTTCTATCAAATGATGTAGACATGGTTTCTTCTCTCATAAAAACTTGTATTTTTATTCAAGATTCAGAATTAAATTTATTAATTTTTATTGAACCTTTTTACATGAGTTCATCAAGTTTTAGCCTTTAAACCCATCTTACTTTAACTATACTTCTTCAAAAACTTATTGAAAATAAATGGGTTTTTTTATTTGGGAACTTTAATATACCCCTATATATATTTTGATTTATAACCTTTTAAACTTCTCCAAAGTCAAATAAATTCATGTTCCCTTTATTTCTTTCAATTATGTTTTAAATAGGGTGGGAGTGTGTAGGTGGTAGGGGGTGTGCAGGGGTGGGGGTGAAAGGGGGGGGTGCAAGGGGATATGGGGGTGTGAAAGGGGCAGGGGGTGTGCAGGGGAAGTGGGTGTGTGAGGGGTAAGGGGTGCAGGGGAGGGGGGGGGGGGTGATGAGTTCTATTTTAAGGGGCAGAGGGGGGGTATAGGGGTGTGCAGGGGGTGTACAAGGAGAAGGGGGTAGGGTGCGGGGGGGGGGGGGGGGTTGTGCACAGAAGGGTGGGGGTGTGAAATGGTGGTGCGGAAGGGGGTAGGGGGTGTAAGGGGTGTGAGGGGGGTGTGAATGGGGCATGTTTTGTCTGGGGGGAGGTGGGGTGTGAAAAGGGGTAGGGTGTAGGGGAGGGGGTGCTGGGGTGAGTATAATGGTAGGGTGTAGGGGTGAGGGTGAAAGGGGTGGTTTGTAGGGGGTGTACGGGGAGAGGGGGGGGGGGGGTGCAAGGGTTAGGGGTCGAGGTTGGGTGAATGGGTGGTTCAAGGGGTGTGCACAGGGCAAGGGGTGTAGAGAGGGTACAAGGGGTTGGGGTTGGGTGCATGGGTGGTGCAGGGGGGAGGGTGCAAAGGGAAGGGGTGGTTCACAAGGTGTGCAAGGGGAGGGGGTGTAGGGGGGGGGGGGTACAAGGGTAGGTGTATTGTGCATGGGTGGTGCTAGGGTGGGGGTGTGCAGGGGGGTTCAAGGGGGGGGGGGGGCAGGGGGGTGCACAGGGTGTGCAAGGGTGTCTGTGTAGGGGGGTGAAAGGGGTTTTGTAAGGGGTCTGTGGGGGGTGTTCATGGGAGGGGGTGTGCAGGGGGGTGTGCAGGGGGGGTGCAAGGGGGTAGGGGGTGGGCACGAGGCAGGGGAAGGGGGTATGATTCTATTTTTATAGGATCTACATAATAATGACACATTTTAAACTGTGGAAGTAGACCTATAACTATGGTTTAAAACCATGTCTATAGGCCTACATGGTAGAAGATATAGTTATAGATTCAAACTATAGCTATAGGTTTTGTTCCATGGTTTGAACCGTGGCTATAGGGCTATAAAAATGGTTGGAACCATGGCTATAGGTCTATATCCACAGTTGGAAACTGTGGCTATAGCCGTGCCACCTATAGCCACACCAATAGCAGCCACAATCCACTGAAAGATGGATATTAACTATATCCACGATTTAGAACCATGGATATAGCCAAAATTTCCAGTAGTGACGGTCAAGTGCAGAACACATTCAGACATAAGGTAAAGGTTTTCTTCCCAAACCTCCATTTTCATTGGGTTATCTTTTATTCCTCTATACACCAATTTAATTATTTATTATTTTTATATAATTATTCTAATATATATATATATATATATGTTCCAAATTTATATATCCATACCACTTCATTATTTTTTCATGGGATAAAAAATGTTTTACAAGGTTCTCTTCTCATTTCTTTCCATTACGCAAACCCAATCAAAGGGAACATCTCGATTTTTTACCAATTTTCAATTACCTTCCACAAAATATTTTAAGACAAGATTTATTTTTCTAAAATCACAAATTTTTTCATTAAAACTATATGTGTTAAATTTTAGTTGTATATAAACAATCATGACAAATACAAAGGATTTTCCCAAAAGAACTCTTCTTTGCAAAGTAAAAAAGTGTATTTCTCTCCTGAGTTTCTGGAGGATTTTATTAGAGTATTATCATCTATTTCAGAACATTTGTTGAAATTTACCCTCTAAATAAATTTATCTATTATTTTTATCATCCAAAATATTTTATTAAATGGTTTATGAATATTTTGACTTTGGATTTTCTATCTTGATACCATTCACCATACTACTCATAATGGTTAATAATTATGTTTATAGATCTGGGAAATATAATTACATTTAATATGTATATGTTGTTTATGTATATAAAAATTTATATTAATAATGAATTAGATTTAGTAAGTGATTGTTGGTAACCACTATTTCCTATCGATGCATCGATAGATCTCATGAGAAAAACTACCCTGGGTTTTTACCCATCATTTACGGTGTCTTGGACGAGGCCTTGATAGTACGATTATGATGTCCAACATTATGCATTACATCATTATGAATCTAGAGATTTATTTTCAATGTGATTATTCAAATAGTAGAATATCCTTGGTTATGTTTTATTATGGAATTATTTAATCAACTTTTAATTCATACCATTTTATTCTATATATTATTTTTTAATGACATGTGTACTTTTAGTTCTTCACCGTGCTTTATATTTATGTTTCCACTGTATTACTTACCTTTACTGAGTGTCTGAGATAACCCCTTTATTATGTTCTATTTTACCCTAGGATAGAAATATGAATATTATGAATGAATTTCAGGGATAATCTAGGAGGTATGGATGTTTTTAATGAAATACCTATATTATTTTTCCTTTCATTGTTGTAATGTAAAACTTATGTATCTATCTAGGTTTCCATTACTACAAAAGTATTCGTTCCTTTAGGAATTGATTACATATAATAATTACAATATAATAAAGTAAGGCACCAACTCTGGGCAACTGGGGTTGGGATATTTATATGTAAACCCAAATATTAGTTACTACGGGAAACCATTATGTTACCAACTTTCAATTTTTAAAGATTGTTCTAATATTAATTTTTAGGATGTGGGTTTCTCTGAAAGTATATTTAAATTATTAATCCTTTTAGAATGTAGAAAAATTTTGAGGGAGAAATTCATTTTAAGGGTGGTAGAATGTAACACCCTAATATTTTGTGAATTATTTTTTTGAAAATTAATTTAATCTTTTGATATTTTTCATTTGACACAACACTGAATATAAGTTTTTTTTATGAAAGCACTATATTTGGATTGAATTATATGTAAAAAGAAGTTAATATTGAACTAAAAGAAACAAATATATTAACATTAGGTATATACAACACTATGTTTGGATTTTTTTACACACAATGTTGAGTTCCATTGATAACTCGCGTTATACGCAAGGCTAAGTTTTACCGAATGAAAATATAATAATATTGTTAGTAAAATGTTATTATAGTTACCACCTAGAAATTGGAATGGATGTTATGAAGAATATTAACTAAAGTGTGAAAATATTTTTAAAACATGTATATAAAATGGCTCCTTTGGTTATTCATTAGGTATAAATAAAATTAAGAACTATTTGAGAAAAATGAAATTCCTTTTTTAAGAAAACTATTTCTCTTTGTACAAACACCATTTTATATAAAAAATAAAATGGACTATAGTTGTTGAATGTTTTTAATACAATTAATACATTATATATTCAATATTTTTTTTGAAACACATACAAAATATTTTATGGACATAAGATATGTATAAATCCAATTATATGAAAAAAAGTATTTTTCTAAAAGGAAATTTTATAGTCTATTAAAGGAGAGCCTATTTGAAATATAATTTTTCAGTATTTTATAAATTTTATTTTAAAAAATAAAACTCATTTTTGAATGTAAAATATCAAAATTTACATTGAGTAACTTTTTGGTATTTTTCTGTGAAGTTTCATTTTTTGATGAATATTGAAAACGATGAATTTTAATTGAAATATACATTTTGGTCTAATTTATTTAAATTGTTAAATTATATTTAAATTTTTATATAGAGTTTTATTAAATAAATTTTACATAAATTAATAAAATATAGTTTATAAAACCAATTTCACATTGAAATTGGACATAAAAAAATTTCAATCTTTTGAACTTTTTTCTCATTAAAAACCTGATTTCGCCGCACATCTACTAGATTAATTTAAAATTAATTTCTTCCATATCTATGTTTACAAATTGAAAAGATGGATTCTATATTTTTAATTAGAATAAATTATAATTTCTATTAATGTCAATTTTTTAACCAAATATATTAGTGAAATTTATTAAATTTAATTATAGCGATTAAGGAAAACATTAGTTTACTTTGTGGTAAAAATTTAATATTAATGGGAAAATGACCTAGAAACTTTTCCAAATCCACTATATGCCCATATCAAGACCATATCAGCTATTTTTAATGAATTTATTTTTTATTGTGACACTATTACATGAATGTGACCTATATAATAATTTAAGTAAGGAAAAACACAAAAAATGATCCTTCCTTACCTTCAACATTTATAAATCCTTGAGATATGAAAAAAAACCAAATTAGTTTGTTTGTACACATTATTTTTAAAGGTAATTGTTTTTTTCATCATATTAATTTTTATTTAATTTTTAGAAATGAATTATTTATATTAACTGCTTAAGGAATACCAAATGTTGTAATTATTTAGTTGGTGATTAACTAAAATAATTTACACTAAAAATATTAAAAGTAAAGTAAATTAATTGAATTATTGTAATTAATTATTTTTAGATAAATATATCATGTTAAATAGGTTTTAAATTAATAGATTCATATTCTATCTTTTTATTAATATTTTTTTAAGTTAAAATTAATAAATAGTGTTAAAATTAACTTTAATGTTATTTTACAATAATTGATATCTTATTAAAATATTTAAAATTTACTAAAAATAATTTATTCTCCTATTTTTTTTAAATGATTATAAATATAATATATATTATAATAGTGTACCAATTTATCATTTATAATTAACCTATTGAACTTAAAATAGTAAAAACATTGTTATCATGGTTTAGGTTAATGCCAAATTTTTCCCGTTACTTCTGCTTGTTTAAAAATTAATTTCCTACACACATGAGATTTTTTAAAATTATATATAATATTCTTAATTAAATGGTTCTATATTGACTAATAAATATCAATTTAATTTAGTCTTAATGTTTAAATTAATTAGATTAGGAAACTAGTTACCTTAATAAAAACCGAAATGAAAAAGTGGGGAAACTAAGATGTTAAGGAACAAAATTATAAAACCGAACTTATTTTTGTGTGTTGGAGGTTTCAATCAATAATAATTCCACATTAATTTATTACTTTTCCATTTTTTATCACATGAGGTAAGGTATACCTACCAATAGAGTTTACCTTTTGGTATTTATAAGAATGCGACCCCTCCCCTTTAAAAAGGCATTCACTCCTCCCCTTCCTCACACCTCTCAAGACACTTTGGATAATCAAATATGTACACAAATAAGGTACAAAATTATCACCTTTAACGATAGATTCCTCAAATTTTTTATAAATCCATTCAAGGAATCCATTTTGTGAAAACTAGAAGAAGTTACCCCAAAAAATAGGTAATGTTCTTCAACATTCATTTCTGTTAATTTTCTTCCTCCACCCATTTAGTTATTATTATTACATGTTTATATACTAAAATCAGTGTATAAAATATAATTAGACATTTTTATTCTAATGGTTATATATAAACCGACACATAATTCCATAAAATGGGTAACAAACTTACTGTACGTGTGTATAACAGACTGCCACCTCACAAAACGATGTCGTTTGTTTTTACTTTACCACATATCAAGGTTGGGAATAATGATGTAAATTATATTTTTATAAGTTATACATTATATTTATGGTTTTTTATGATTAATAAATTATTATATAACACATAACTTCATTATTTCCATTTTTGTAAATACGATAACTTCGTTTCTGGATGTGTGGACTGCTGCATCCTCAAAGCAATGTGATTCATTCACACTTGGAATGGAATGTATTAATTTTTTTTTATTAAATGTATATGATATCTATGAAATAATAATTAAACCTAAATTATAATATATATATATATATATACACACATACATATATTTCATTTACTTTATTTCTTTCAATAAGAAATGAAAACAGAAATAATGTTCATGCGTATATATGACCTACCGTCTCCATGAATAATGTATTCCATTTCATATTTATATATTTTATATATTATCATAAATATTTATATATGGAATATATATTATAATTATATCATGATTTAAATTCTTTATATTATTAACTAATGATCTAATTAATAGGATGAAGAATAAAAAGTCAAAACATATATTAAAAATAAAGTGAATATTCTCAAAACATAACATCAACATGAAATTGTTAATAAATGGGTAACGTAAAGTCATAATAAAATCACATATGGTAATATAAATAGTAATATGGTTTTTTAGTAGATTTATAATAAAATTATATTTATTATATAGGATGTTTGAATGTGTTTGAAGAAATTCAAGACTTAAGGTTAGGGGATTTATAGTCTCACTTTTATTTATATGAGACATATGCCTTATTAACCATGAATTTCATTAGTGTGGTGTATATAATTCCCATAAAGGTAATATATGTTAATTATAATAAAATTTATGGGTAATTACATACAAATTTTATGATATATATTTCATGTGGTTTTATGGTTCAAATGTTTCCAAATCAGCATGATTTTTATGTCTCAACTTTCCTTCTTTGAGACACAAGTTTTGTTATGCACCTATATTATTTTATGTAGTGTATATATTGAAATTTGACATGCTATATCAGGAATATAATTCATTTCATTATTTTTTAAGCTTCATGATATTTCATTTTGTAACATGGGGAGTTTTATTTGAATTTACCAAATTGGTAAGAGTTTATTGAAACAATATCATCATTTATCAGAACTATTTATAATTATGCTTCAATTGATGAAATATTATGACCTATCTCTCAATAATACTCTTGAAATTTATTATCCTATGGTTATACATGATATAATCATGTAATAATAGCATTTTCCCACTTTTTGGTTCTTTATATAAATAGGAAAATGTTTTTAAGAAAATTTGACTTTATTTCTCTCTTCAGTTAGAAATATGTTTTATTAAAAAACCATCTTTTCAAAAATGTTTTCAAATATTTTTAGAAATAAAATTTTAATATAAATTTCAAGGAAAAATTATTTTAATCTTTTTATGGTTCTCAAAACTTATTTTATATTCTTTCAAATAGATTTTCAAGGAAAAAGGTTTTTAAAATTGTTTTACGCTTAAAAAGTGTTTTAATTTTTTTTCAAAGATTCATTTATATATTTTCTGAGAAAAATGATTTACATTTTTTTTAAATTTTTTTTGAATGATTTTCAATTATTCCTATATAAGTTTTTACGTAAAACTATTTTAAAAAATGTTTTATGTTTAAAAAGTTATTTAAATGATTTTCAAATACTCCATAAAAATTTTTAAAGGAAAAAGGTTTTCAAGAATATATTTTGTTAAAAAATTATTTTAAATTATTTTCAAATATTTCTTTTTAATTTTTCAAGTAGAAAGGTTTTCCAAAATGTTTAATTTTTAAAATGTGTTTCAAATTGATTTTCTAAGACTCATTTATAAATTTTCAAGGAAATTGGTTTTCAAAAAAAATTAATGTTTCAAAAGTGTTTTAAATGATTTTCAACGCTTCTATTATAAATTTTCATGGAAAAAGGGTTTCAGTAGTGTTTTCTGTTAAAAATTGTTTTAAATGGTTTTAAAATATTCCTTTATATGTTTTTCAAAGTTGTTATAAAAGAAAAGTATTTTGAAAATGTTTCATTTTTTAAAAGTGATTTTCAAAGACGGATTATTTTCTATACAGAATGTTTGAAGTGATATTTCAAAATCTTTATCCAAATAATATTTCATCCTTCATTATAGTTTATTCTTTACTTGGGGTATGATCTAATGATTCAATTATTATTCTCTCTTTGAATGTTTTATGTTTAATATGAATAGTCTTTTTAATAAAACCCAATTTCCTTCCATGGGTTATATCATGATAATATATTTATGAAACCCACTTCCTATCATGGGTTATTTTATGAAAAAATTATTATGAAATATGTCCCCTTTCCATAGATTATTATATGATAAAATTTTTATGATTCCCATTTAATTTCATGGGTTATGATATGATGTTTATGAAACCCATCTCTATTTATGGGTCATGAAATGATGAGTTTAATATTATCTTATAGCACATGTATGTATGATTTTATTATGAGATGGGTGTGACTTATATCTCCCTCCAGTTCACTGGGTAAACATGTATACCTCATGAGATAGACATTGATGGAATGGGGAGTGAAATCATTTTAGTATAGGGATTAATCCATTAATATGGTCTTGGGAGTAAACCATGATTACTAAGATGGTTTGGGGAGTAAACCCATTCCACTACAAGGAAAGGGTTGCGACTGGGGATAGTGGTTTTTCCTACCTAGTAGGTGTAGACCCCATAAAATTCCTTGATATATTTTGGAAAAAAATCATTGACTACTAGGGAATGATTTTTTATATATACATGTATGCCAAATATTTTATGTCTTATTCTATCATGACCCCCAATCCAATGATGACCCTCCTATACTAACAGTGAAGGAAGAGAGATAATTCCCCTGAGTCCCACCTATAGTAGGGTCCAAGGTAGCGACCAACACCAAGGTTATACACATCTAAAAAAATGGGTGTCATTACCCTTTTTTATAGTAACCAAGATCACGAGACAGATGTATCAACCTCAAAACAACTCTAAGACACGCACACACCCAGACACACATATATAATAATCCCAAATCCTTCTCTCATTTATGATAAAAGTAAAAATACTTGAAATACAATGAAAAAATACAAATTAAATACTAAAAGAACAAATCCAATAAGTTAGATGCCAACTGTCCCTAACACCTGAGCTAGTATGGTCCACCAGGGTCCACGTAATCTCCCTAGAAGCCTAAAAACAGTTTTATATACATAGGGTTAAAATACAAGTATACTCAGTAGGAAAAGATAAGGTCACTCATGCACAAGTGGGAGAAGCATACTAATTCCCCAATGAGAAAACAAAATAAACTCAAAAGAACCTAACATGGTATACTATCCACCCCGACCACACCAAGTCACGTTCACTAAATAATGAAAGTAGATTAAAGAAATATAGTTTTTTTATCAATATTTGGGTACCCTGCACCACTTTCCCACTAGTTAACTACTCACCCCAAATGAAAAACTTCCAAATTCTAGCATGATCTTCCACAAGACCCACTACCACAAACTGCCCTCACACACCTAGGACACATACCACATCACATCCTTCACACAAACTCTTGGTTCACAACCATATCATATCCTGCTCGTAGACACCAGGGCCACAAAACAACAACATAATCCCAAAGACACCTGATAATGCACAACATAACTCATACTGAAGACACCAGCAAAAGCACACCTTGCCCGTAGACACTTGGGCCTCACAACCGCACCAAAACCTGCTCGAAGAGTCTTAGGCTACCAATTCCTAGAAGAGGGAGTATAAAAGGTCCAATAACTAGTCATCCATCCTCCCACTAGGAGGTCAAGAAAAACACCCTTCCCCATGAAATGGGGGTTTTAATCACATAATGATCAACTAGGGTGGGGTGATCATAGAAATAACAAGGAACCACGTGTATATATATTGGTACAAAACACTCAGCTCAACCTATGGGTTCTCAAAAAAAACCATCCAACAAAAAACTTCCATTGCTTCTACTTCTAATACACAACCACATATCCCTCCAAAGACTAAATTTATAACCATATCTAATTCATTTAACCAATTTTAATTATTTATTTAATCAGGGAAAAATTATTGATTCCATACCAACCTAGGAAACTACCAAACACTGCACATGTTATAATGATAAAGTAACCACCCCGACTACTCCCAAATCCAATCAGAGAAAGAAGGACCAGGGTAAAAGAATCCACTCTAACACCCATTATTAATATACCTATCTCTGGAAACTCTTGGAGAAACATCCAAGAAAGGTAACACCATCCTTATTCAAAATTATCCCTCCTAAACCATCCTCAGTTATAAGGACCCGACCTTAAACATTACATAATATTGAATTAAATGAATAATTCAATTGAGGATATTTTTAGGTTTTGAGTTTTATATAATTAGGACATAAATATTACATCTCAAAAGATTACATAGTAGAAACTTCTACACAGTTTCCATTTTCTTCATAAAATAAAAACTCTTAAAAAAAGAGACATGTCTAGTTCCATGTTTTAGACAACATGACTTTTCCTTGATCTCATCCTTGACCCTATTCATCATTATGTCCTATGAAAAACATTTCAAAACTTGGGATGAGCATAAAAATCTCAATAAGGGATACACAAAGAAGAAAAAATGTTAGTTTTTCAAAACAACAAGTAAACCACTAATACTTTATCATAAGTAATAATTTTCACCTTTAAGAAGTAGTAAATACTCTTCATTGAATAAAAGATCAATACTTACCATTTTGTAACCAAAATATTACCATAAAACCCATATAAAGAACACATAACATATAAATGTAACTTAGGACATAAAAATACTTTAATGGAATAACCATACGGTCGACTTCCACACATATCACTAAATGGAATAGCCATACGACTGACTTCCATACCCAATGCATTGGAGTATATAATGTAACCACCCATCCTGGTTTATCACGGCACCACCCATCATATTGTTTATCACGTAAGCACCCATAAAATTTCCAAGTACCATCATAGCACATAAAATATTGAAAATATAAACATTTCACTAAAACAATTTCATTAGAAATAACAAGAAGTAATTTCAATATATTTAAATAATCAATCCATTTTTATAAACCATTTAAAAAGAGATTTTTGAATCAAAGTGTCCCATAGCACATTGAAGATTTTAATGGAATTATAATTTTAAAACATTAATTTCCATATAAATAAATAATAAAAACCATTTTTAAAACATGGAAATTAAAGATAAATATTTAGAATAATAAATCTTTAAAACATTTAAATTTATATTTTAGATAAAGAGTTTTTAACAAAATGAGCGACACTTGAATACAAATAATTGAGGAATAACATTTAATCTGAACTTTATAATATCATGAGAATAAAGGTATTCATGATATAATATGACAAAGGACAATATATACACCATATAAGAGTGAATTGGTTCATAACAATAATGAAGTCTCAATGGAAATGTAAATTGAGATGAAATCCATTATAAAGATGGTATCCCTAAATTAATGATAAATCAATCACATAATTATGTCTGAAAAATATCAATACACACAATATAAGTGGATATTAAGTGTAAAACAATTAGAGTTCATCACACATATTCATAGGATGACATATTCAAGAAGTAAAAGTTTAACCCAAAGAATTGAAATTGGTTTAAGAGTTCCCTTGCAAAAATTCAAAAGCCTAACGGCGTCACTTTAAAATTCAGAAAATGAGTTGATGAGATAAAAAGGTTATCTCATCACTTGGACATAAAATATACATCAATAAAGATATAGATGAACATATCCTCACATAATAAGATGTAAATTAAAAGGAATAACAAAAAGAAGTCTTTTAAAAAGAGAAGGATGAAAGGTTCCCTTACCGATTTGGTAAGTTACAAAACATACGCCTCATGAAATAAGGACCATAAAATGTAGATGTAAATACACCTAAATGAAAGTATATTACACAAGAGTATAATTATGGGCATTACATACACCACTCAAAGGAAATAGTGACAAATATAGAATAAATATCATGGGAATAAAAGTGAGATAAAAACCCCTTACCCCATTGTAATCAACTGATTCATATGACCAAATGTTAATAACCATAAAATTAATAACATAATACCATGAATATAATGAGATTAAAGATAATATATATCAAATGTAAGTACATAATACACTGCATCCAATGAAAAAGTGGCGGACAATGGAAATCTCACGGAATTAAAAGTGAGATAAGAAAATATCTTACCTCGTGTCCAACTTGACTTGTTTGTTCCTAGTTCTTCCTGAATAATAAAATAAATTTAATTTCTACTTGCTTAAAAGCATTTTTCAAGTTTATAATTCTTTTTATATCACTTATTACTATGTTATGGATATTATGAAATCATTTACGTTAATAATGGTCGTTTTGTCGATATTTGGTACTTGAGTCAAAAATAACCTTCCTATAATTAAAAGTTGTTCACATAGTCAAAAGTTCATTATATCCAGAATGATATTCATGATTTAGATATCATATATATCCTACATATCCAGTATATACATGCATTTATAATAGTAAATAATATTTAGAGTTAAGAAATGAAATGCATCGTTCATGGAGAAGGTAAGCCGTACGTACACATGAACGCTACTTCCATTTCAATTTATTATTTTAATGGAATTAAAAACATAATTATACATAGTTATATTATAATTCCAGTATAATATCATATAAAATATTATTAACTCTATCCTTTATACATCCCACATAAGGCATTAACGAGTCATATCACTTTGAGGGGGCGGTAGTCCACACTTCCTCTAATGAGATTATCATATTTAACCACTATGAAAACCATAAATTATTTCTATAAATGAAAAAATATATAAGAATAAGAAAAACATAAAAATAATATATATCTTATATAAATACATTTCCATCATAATGGCCACTATGAGAGGCGGCTGGAGATATTTGAACAATCATCATTTTGTGAGGCGTTAGTTTTCCATCGAGAGAAACATTATGTTATTCACCCATTAGATGGAGGTGTGTGTAATTGTAGTTCAAATAATTCTCATAAAAACATACTAGTATATTTAGGATACTGGTGTTGTTACAAAATAAAGGAATAAAAAGATTTTAGGGGTTGGAGAAGTAAAATAAAAGAAATCAATTTAAGAGAAACTGTTACCTTTAATTTGGGTAAGTCTCTTTGGTTTGAACCAAAGGACTTCTTGAAGTACCTTATGCCTAATTTAAGGCTTCTAATAGGAGGATAGGGATGTAGGGAGATTAATTGGGCAGATGTTGGATGTGCCAAAAGGCTCGATAGGTGTGAGGAATTAGTTAGAAGTGGTCTCCTTTTATAAGGGGGAGGGGCTCTTTAAGAAAGCGTGATAATATTATTTTATTATATAATCATATTCAGTTTCTAAAGGTCCAAAAATCATTAAAGTAAAAGATAAGATGACTCATAGTTGAAATAATATCATCAAATAGTAATTGGATTGGTTTTGGATGTTATTTTAATATTTATAATCTTATTTATTTAAATCCTTTATTAATGAGGTAAATACCACATAATTATTGTGTCATAAATAATTTAATTTATGTGATGTATAAAAATTATAAACAAAATACCATGATGTAGGAAATCGTTTAATATTTCTAATTAATATTTATAGTCGAAAATATAATTTATATAACACCATATAAAAATTAATTTACTAAAAGATTTTGGTTTATGTAATTTTTGCCATTACATTAAATTAATTAATCTAAAGTGTCATTATCTTTCATAAGTGGCTACATGGGGTCACCAAATAGACCCAAAGATAACCATGGTCGGCCATTACTTATCTAATAAGGTTAGAATTAGTGTTAAGGTAAATTTTAAATCATTATAATATTCTTCTAACCTTGAATTACCCTATTTACCTTTAACTGCGGAAAATAAAAGCCAAAGTTTCACCAAAAATTATTTTCATCTTATTGAACAAAATTTTACTTATTGATAACAACCATGTATGTCATATTTTTGAAATTCAATTCACATAAGTGGTAAAATTTCATTTAAATGAAAAAGTCAGTTTTTTAACTACTACTAAGTGGTTTCACTATTCATCAAAAATTGAAGTTTTTCAGAAAAATACAAAAAATTCGGTATAATATTTATTTGATATTACGAATTCAAAAATGATGTCTATTTTTTCAAATTCAAAACATAGAAGTGACATTAATTAATTTAAAATTAATTCTCGTTGTTAAAACAAATAGCGTGTTTTTAAGAAATAATAACTATCAAAATATTGACACTTGTTTATGTCCAATTTTAATGTGAAATTAATTCCAATGAACAAAATTGGATTAAATGGTAAAAATATCTTCTAATTACACTTTAAAAACAATTAAAATATAATCTAACCATATAAATAAATTAGATTAGAAGGCACTTTTGAAATAAAATACAATATTTTCCACTAGTCATTAAAAAATGAACTTTATCTGAAAAATACCAAAAAATTATACAAAGTGAAATTTGATGTCCCAAATATAAAGAATAATTTTATTTGGTCAAACATAACATATAAAATTGACCAAAACTAGATTTAAAGAAGGTTCGCAATTAAAAGGCGGTAAATTGACCTTTTAATGTAAATTATGCTTAAAATTAGATTCATTCACATTTTAAGCCTATAACTTTCATTGGATTAATGTAAATTCATTTAACAAACATGTATAATCATATTGTAGTTAGTTTTGTTCATTCCCTCCAAAACAATGACTAGGATTTAACTACCATTTAAAATAATAATATTATATTTTTAGTGTGCAACGTAAGATATCAAAGAAACCCGTTGTTGCGTATCGGGTACGCTATCGAACACAAGAACCCTTTTAAAGTAAAATTAATATTTAATTCACAAATATTAATAATTATGAAAATATCTTATTCATCATTTAACTGGTATGTTACATCCTTCCCCCCTTTTGGAAATTGTGTCCTCGCAATTTTTGTTCACTTATAAAATAAGTGGGGGTATTTATCCCTCATAGCATTTTCAGATTCCCACATTGCCTATTCAACCATATGGGTTTTCTACTAAACCTTTACCTAGTGAATTAACTTATTCCACAGCACTTGCTCTATATGTTCAAGAATATGAACTGCTAGTTCTTTATAAGAGAGATTCTCTTCCAACTAAACTACCTCTAGGCTCAAAACATGATATGGATCTGGCATATATTTTATCAACATCAAAACATGAAAAACATTGTGTACCTGGGATAAAATTTGAGGTAAAGCCAATCTATACAAAACTGATCCAAATTTCTCCAGAATTTCATAAGGTCCAATAAACCTCAGACTCAACTTTCCCTTCATACCAAAACACATCACACTTTTCCATGGAGAAACTTTGAGAAAGACGTGATCACCTACCTCAAAAGAAAGATCATTCCTGCGGTTTTTTGCATAACTTTTCTATCTACTCTGAGCTGTTCTCATGTGCTTTTGAATCAAGTGAACTTTCTCTGTCATCTCTTCTACCAATTCTGGTCCCATCAGCTTCCTTTCACTTACTTCATCCCAAAAACATGGAGTTCAACAACTCTTTCTATATAATGACTCAAATGGAGACATCTGTATATTGGAATGAAAACTATTATTATATGAAAATTAAACCAAAGAAAGACATTGGTCCCAACTTCTCAGATAATCCATCAAGAAAGCACGTAACATACCCTCAAATGTCTAAATTGTTCATTTTAACTGCCCATCTAATTAAAGATGAAAAGCTATACTAAAATTTAATTCAGTACCCAACGAATTATAAAGGCCTTTCCAAAAGTTAGAAGTAAACCTGGGATCAAGATCAGATACAATAGATAGGGTAACTCCATGAAATCTGAATATCTCTTTAACATACAACCGAGCAAGTTGATCTAGAGACTATGTATCTCGAATAGAAAGGAAATGCACAGATTTAGTCAATCGATCAACAATAACCTAGATTGCATTATTACCTCGAGATGTCTTCGGTAATCTCACAACGAATTCCATGGATATATTTTCCCATTTCTACTCTGGAATCGGTAAAGGCTGAAGAATTCCTTTTGGTAACTGCCACCTTGCTTTAACCTGCTGACAAGTCAAACACTTCACAGAAAAATCAGCAATATCACTTTTCATTCCATCCCACCAATAATACTTCTAAAGATCTCTGTACATATTAGTACTACCTGAATGAACTGAAAACAGAGAACTATAAGCTTCACATAACAACTCATTATTAAACTGTGAATCACAGGGCACACATAATCTCTTTCCAAACCTCAAAACACAATCATTATCAATGTTAAATTCAGGTAACTTAACCTTCTTAACCAACTCTAACTTTTTCTGTAACTCATTGTCTTCTTTTTGCGCTTGCTTTATTCTGTCTGATAGAGATGATCTCACTAACTCCTAATACAAAATAGAAGAATTTCATGCACCAACAACTTTTATGCTAAAGTTCATCAAATCAAAAACCAAAGGATCTTGTTCCAAACGTAACATGGTTAATGAAGTATTACTTATTCAACTCAAAGCATCATCCACTTTATTTTATTTTCCTTGATGGTAATGGATCGTGCAATTATAATCCTTGATTAATTCCAAACATCTCCTCTGTATCATGTTAAATTCTTTTTGAGTGAATATATACTTCAAACTTTTGTGATCAGTATATATTTCACACTTCACTCCATACAAATGATGCCTCCAAATTTTTAAAGCAAAAACAACAACAGCTAATTCCAAATCACGTGTAGGGTAATTTAACTCTTGAGGTTTCAACTGACGTGAAGCATAAACAATTACCTGAGCATTCTTCATAAGGACACATCCAAGTCCTTTTAATGAAGAATCACTGTAAATAACAAACTCACCATTTCTGGAAGGCAGTGCCAAAACTAGAGCATTCACCAATATTCTTTTCAATTTCTGAAAACAATCATCACATTATTTTATCCAAATGAACTTAACACCTTTTATAGTTAACCTAGTCATTGGACTAGATAACCGTGTTAAATTTTCAATAAGACTCCGGTAATAACCTATGTCAACTGAGCCATCACTGTAACAAACTGTTCAATTCTGATTCTAACCATCTCTAGATACTGATTTGGAAGGTCATTTCCCATTGTATACCTTTTCAAACAAGCTGATCTGTTTCCTCTAAGAAAAACCATTCTTAACACAAAAATATCTTAACCTAAGTAACATGGTAATCTATAAATAGTATATCACATAAATCTTACCATAAATTATTTTTTGGACATTAATTTAACAATACCCTAACTCCTAAAGTTGTCTAAACTAACCTTTGATACCAACTCTAAGGACTCGACCTTAAACATTACCTAATATTTAATTAAATGAATAATTCACATTGAGGATATTTTTAGGTTTAGAGTTTTAGAGAATTAGGACATAACTATTACATCTCAAAATATTACAAAGTAGACACTTCTACACAGTTTCCATTTTTTTCATAAAATAAAAACTCTTAAAAAAAGAGACATGTCTAGTTCCATGTTTTAGACAACATGAATTTTCCTTGATCTCATCCTTGACCCTATTCATCTTTATGTCCTGTGAAAAACATTTCAAAACTTGGGATGAGCATAAAAAGATCAGTAAGGGATACACAAAGAGGGAAAACTGTTAGTTTTTCAAAACAACAAGTAAACCACTATGACTTTATCATAAGTAATACCTTTAACCTTTAAAAAGTAGTAAATACTCTTCATTGAATAAAAGATCAATACTTACCATTTTTAAAAAAAAGATTACCATAAAACCCATATAAAGAACACATAACATATAAATGTAACTTGGGACATAAAAATACTTAAATGGAATAACCATACGGTTGACTTCCAAAAATATCAGTAAATGGAATATCCATACGGCCGACTTCCATACCCAATGCATTAAAGGTTATAATGTAATCACCCGTCCTGGTTTATCACGACACCACCCGTCATATATTTTATCATGTAACCACCCGCCAAATGTCCAAGCACCATCATAGAACATAAAATATTGAAAATATAAACATTTCACTAATAACATTTCATTTTAAATCACAAGATTTAATTTCAAGATATTGAAATAATCAATCCATTTTTATAAACCATTTAAAAAGAGATTTTTGAATCAAAGAGTCCCATAGCACTTTGAAGATTTTAATGGAATTATAATTTAAAAACATTAATTTCCATATAAATAAATACTCAAAACCATTTTTAAAACATGGATACTAAAGATAAAGATTTAGAATAATATATCTTTAAAATATTTAAAATGATATTTTAGATAAAGAGTTTTTAACAAACTGAGAGACTATTAAATACAAGTAATTGAGGAATAACATGTAATCTGAACATTATAATATCATGAGAATAAAGGTATTCATGATATAATATGAAAAAAGGACAGTATATACACCATATAAGAGTGAATTGGTTCATAACAACAATGAAGTCTCAATGGAAATGTAAATTGAGATGAAATCCCTTATAAAGATGGTATCCTTAAATTAAGGATAAATCAATCACATAATTATGTGTGAAAAATATAAATGCACCCAATATAAGTGTATATTTATTTTAAAACAATTAGAGGTCATTCACACATATTCATAGGACGACATAAAAAGGTATCTCATTACTTGGACATAAAATTTAAATCAATAAGGATATAGAATAACATATCCCAACAAAATAAGATGTAAATTAAAATACATAACAAAAAGAAGTCTTTTAAAAAGAGGAGGGTGAAAGGTTCTCTTACCGATTTGGAAACATACAAAACATACGCCACATGAAAGAAGGACCATACAATGTAGATGAAAATACACCTAAATGAAATTATTTTACACAAGAGTAGAATTATGGGCATTACATACACCACTCAATGGAAATAATGACAAATATAACATGACTCTCATGGGAATAAAAGTGAGATAATAACCCCTTACCCCGTTGTAATCAACTGAGTCATATGAACAAAAGTTAATATCCACAAAATGAATCATAGAATACCATGAATATAATGATAATCATTATAATATATATCAAATGGAAGTACACAATACACCACATGCAATGAATAAGTGTCTAACCATGGGAATCTCACAGAATTAAAAGTGAGATAAGAAAACCTCTTACCTTATGTCCAACTTGACTTGTTTGTTCCTTGTTATTCCTGAATAAAAAACTAAAGTTAATTTATACTTTCTTAAGAACCTTTTTCAAGTTTATTATTATTTTTATATCATTTATTACCATGTTATTGATATTATGAAATCATTTAATTTAATAATGGTCATTTTCTCGATATTTGGTACTTGAGTCAAAAATAAACTTCTTATAATTAAAAGTTGTTCACCTAGTCAAATGTTCATTATATCCAGAATTATATTCATAATTTAGATATCATATATATCATATATATCTAGTATATACATGTATTTATAATAGTACATAACATTTGGAGGTAAGAAATGAAATTCACTGTTCATGGAGACGGTAAGGCTTATGTACGCATGAACACTACTTCCATTTCTATTTCTTATTTTAAGGGAATTAAAAACATAATGATACATAGTTATATTATAATTCCAGTATAATATCATATACAATATTATTAACTATATCCTTTATACATCCCACATAAGGAATTAACAAGTCATATCACTTTGAGGGGGCGGTAGTCCGCACTTCCTCTAATGAGATTATCGTATTTACCCACTATGGAAACCATAAATTATTTATATAAATGAAAAAATATAGAAGCATAATGATAAAATAAACATAATATATATCATATATAAACACAGTTCCATCATAATGGCCACCATGAGAGGTGGTTGGAGATATTTGAACAATCATTGTTTCGTGAGGCATTAGTTTTCCATCCACAGAAACATTATGTTCTTCACCCATTAGATGGAGGTGTGTGTATGTGTTGTTTGAATAATTCTCATAAAAAAATTCTAGTATATTGAGGATACTGGTGTTGTTACAAAATAATGTAATAAAAAGAGTTTAGGGGTTGGATATGTAAAATAAAAGAAAAAAATGTAAGAGAAACTGTTACCTTTAATTTGGGTAACTCCCTTTGGTTTGAACCAAAAGAATTCATTAAGTATCTTCTACTTAGGTAAAGGATTCTAGGAGGAGGATAGAGATGTAGGGAGCTTAATTGGGAAGAGGTTGGATGTGCCAAAAGGCTTGAGAGGTGTGAGGAATTGGTTAGAAGTGGTCTCCTTTTATAAGGGGGGAGGGTCTCTTTAAGAAAGTGTGATAATATTATTTTATTATATAATGATATTAGATTTCTAAAGGTCCTAAAATAATTAAAGTCGAATATAAGACGACTCATAGTCTAAATAATATCATCCAATAGGAATTGGACAGGTTTTGGATGTTATTTTAATATTTATAATCTTATTTATTTAAATCTTTTATTAATGAGGTAAATACCACATCATTATTGTGTCATAAATAATTTAATTTATGTGATGTTTAAAAATTATAAACAAAATACCATGATTTAGGAAATAGTTTTAGATTTATAATGAATATTTATAGTCTAAAATATAATCTATATAACACCATATAAAAATTAATTTACTAAAAGATTTTTGTTTATGTCATTTTTTCCTTTACATTAAATTAATTAATCTAAAGTGTCATTATCTTTTATAAGTGACTCCATGGGGTCCCAAAATAAACCCAAAGATGACCATGGTCGGCCATTACTCATAAAATAAGGTTAGAACAAGTGTTAAGGTAAATTTTGAATTATTATAATATTCTTTTAACCTTTAATTACCCTATTTACCTTTAACCATGGTAAGTAAAAGTCAAAAGTTACTATTCACTAAAAAATATTTTCATCTTATTGAACCACATTTGACTTTTTTTATAACAACCATGTATGTCTGATTTTTGAAATTCAATTCACAGAAGTGGTAAAATTTCATTTAAATGAAAAAGTCAGTTTTTTAACTACTGTTTAGTGGTTTCACTATTCATCATAAATTGAAGTTTTTCAGAAAAATACCAAAAATTCAGCCTAAGATTTATTTGATATTCCGAATTCAAAAATGATGTCTATTTTTCCAAATTCAAAAAATAGAAGTGGAAATAATTAATTTAAAATTAATTTCCATTGTTAAAACAAATAGCGTGTTTTTAAGAAACAATAACTATCAAAAGATTGACACTTTTTTATATCCAAATTCAAAGTGAAAGTAATTCCAATTACTAACATTGGATTAAATGGTAAAAATATCTTATAATTACACTTAAAAACCAATTAAAAGATAATCTAACCATATAAATAATTTATATTAAAAGGCACTTTTGAATTAAAATACAATATTTTCCACTATTCATTAAAAAATGAACTTTATCTAAAAAATACCAAAAAATTACCCAATGTAGAATTTGATGTCCCAAAACTAAAGAAGAATTTTATTTGGTCAAATAGAACATATAAAAATAACCAAAACAAGATTTAAATAGGGTTCTCCATTAAAAGGCGGTAAATCGACCTTTTAATGTAAATTATGCTTAAAATTAGATTCATTCACATTTTAAGCCTCTAAATTTTATTGGATTAATGTAAATAAATTTAACAAACATGTATAATTATATTTTAGTTAGTTCTGTTTATTCCCACCAATACAACAGCTAGGAGTTAACTACCATTTAAAATAATAATAATATATTATTTGTGTGCAACACAAGATTTCAAAGAAACTCGTTGTTGCATATCGGGTACACTATCGAACATAGAAACCCTTTTAAAGAAAAATTAATATTTAATTCAGAAATATTAATAAATATGAAAATATGTTATTCTTCATTTACCTGGGATGTTACATCAGTAGCCCCGATGCATGAAAAGCACCACATTCAGCAGAACAATAGAACTCTACCTGGTTGTAGTCCCATTGAACAAACAGACCATGTCCATCAACCACAACACAACCTATATGAAGTCCCACTTCACAAAAAGTTAATATATTCCAAAAAAAATCAAAATATCCATCTGATATTCCATCACACCATGTACACCATCCCACACACACATCCACACTCCCAGCCACAACACCACACAACTCGTACAAGACATCGGGCCGAACAAAACCACACACAGTACACAGCCACACCAAATAGGTGAGGTTTTTTCATATTTAATCAATGATCATTCTTTAATTTCACATTTTCAATTCAGGGGTGATCACAGAACTGTTCAATCCTGGGGAATCCACTGATTTAATAAAGTGTATGTGATTATCCAGATTTTCATATTAGCATCCATTTAATATAGGATCAACAACAAGTATCAAGAAAGAAAATACCACCAAAGGCCATGATTTTCAAAAGGATTAAAACCCATACATATCACAACATGGATCAAAGATAATAGATAATACAACACAAGAATCAACATCATCTTCATCGCCCATCATTTATTAATAAGGTAATAAAACCTGCTATCATAACAAGTCCTATTATCTTTATAATAGGTTCTATTATCTTTATAACATCCTTAATTAAAATTGGGATTTGTCCATATTCACAAAGTGACACCATTACACATGCCCTATATGATACACAATTAATATAGATACAAAAGAATTCCTTCCTCTAAGAATAGATGATCGGAAACACTTCCTTGTATAAAAACAAGGGGTCGCAAAATAAGAAGGAAATAATCAAGGGAAGACTAGACCGATATCTACAACACAGATGCGAATCCTTGAGGAAGAAAGGTTTTAGGCACACCAAGTGAAAAGTGAAAATGGAAGGGTTCAAGGAAGAAATTATCCTAGCTTTAGAAAATTACAGATCCTATATCAATAAAAGGTAGATAGTTTTGAAACACATAAAAGTTAGATCATGATCAAGATTATGCAGGTTGAATATTTCACGGTATTAGGAGAATTAAGATATTAATGGTTTAATTAATATCCTTTAATATGCCTTTAGAAATGCTCAAACAAGGTTTTAAACTTGATTTATATGAAATAAAATGTTTAATGATGGAAAAGGGATACCAGAGAGACTTGGAAATTATGGAAAACTATCAAAATGAGTCACCGATGGTTGAGGCACCGATGCTGATCTACAGAAATTGAGCCATCAACCCTGATCCACCAACGCAGAGCCATCGATTCTGAGAAACCAAAGCGAGCTACCTACATGAGTCATTGATGAGACCTACTGATATGATTCACTGATGCTAAGACACTGATGATGAGTCACCAATGTTAAGCTACCGACATGAGCTATTATCATGGAGATATGGATAGTAACTCACCGATAGTGAGTAACCAAAAAGACCCATCGACTGTGAGTCACTGATGCAACCCACCGATGCCTGACTCACTGATGTGAGTCACTGATGCCAAACCTACCAATTCCCAACCTAACGATGCGTAACATACCATTGGAAAACTGTATTTTTTGAAAACACTTAAAACGAGTCACCAAGAATCCATATAACACTTTAAACACATGATTTTCACAAAGGAATGGACTGGAAAGGTCCATACCATTACATCATATAACTCTCAAACTATTCTCTCCCTCAAGAATTCAAACCAAACCCATAAGAAATAGGGGACTAAACAACCACCTAGTAAGATACATCTCAATGATAAACCACCACGTGTCATTCAAAAGTTGAAGTGAAACCTTGACATCCAAGAACACCTCCTCCAATGACCACTACCCCAAACCAACCAGAAGTTACACCACACAAGCACCAAACCCACACTATCCCAACACATGATTCATGGAATTCCTTCTTCCATGTCAACATACTATCCCCTCTGGGAAACAATGACTCACTTGCATAGTTTTAATTTCATATCTATTGATGCGTCTCTATTAGAAATTAGGTCATCCTCCCCTCATGGTCTAGAATTTTTCACACATTGTATAATAAGGAAACAACTCCTCTTATAGAAATAATGTTCAAGTATTACATCAAAAATAAAATCACATAAGAAAAACTCAAAACAGCTACGGGTACTGGGAATGCATCTGTGATTATCACTCCCAAGTACTCTTCTCCAGTACACCATGCCTCCACAACACACAAACCAAGGAAATTGTCCCTCCACATTGAACCTTCTACCAATGATCCTGGACCTCCACTGGTCGCTCCACGAATGTTGTTTCATCCTCGATATTTAACTCTCTCTATTCAATGACATGGAAGTCATCATAAAAATACTGATGAAGCTAGGAGACATGAAAGATGTTGTGGATCCTCTCTAAATGTAGTGGAAATTACAATTGGTATACCACCTTGTCATCTCTCTCCAACACCTCAAAGGGTTCGATGAAACTGGGAGAAATATTGCTCCCTCTACTGAACCTCTATAGCCCATGTCGAGGGGAAACCTTCAATAACACATGGTCTCCAACATTGAACTTCCAGAGACTCCTCGTATGGTTATAATATGAATTTTGTTGGTCTTGTTCTGCCTTCATCCTCTCACGGACAAGTTGAACCTTCTCAGTTGTACTCTGAACAACATTTGGAACAAAAAACAACTACATCCCTAACTTTTATCCAATATAAGGGTAAAAGACATGATCTTCTATACAAGGATTCGAATGGAGACATACTGATGGAATATTGATATATATTATTTTAAGAAAACACTACTAAGGGAATGTTTCGCACCCAAGACCCACCAAAGTCCAAGATGCATGCTCACAACATGTCCTCCAATGTCTGAATGGTCTGCTCTATTTACCCATCTATCGAAGGATTGAAGGTAGTGATAAAGAATAACTAAGTTTAAAAATAATGTTGTAATTACCTCTAGACTCATGAGGTAAAATTTGTTTCCTGATTTGATATGATGGATCTTGGAACCCCATGCATCCGCATCAACTCATGCACAAAACATCCAGCTAAGGAATCCACTACACTCAACTCCTTAATTACTGATAAGTGATCTGATTTCATCATTATGTCCACCACTACCTAGATAGCATCACAACCTCTTTTATCCCTAGGTATCCTTATAACAAAATCCATCGAGATTTCATCCAAATTCCACTTGGGGACATCTAGGGGTTGTAACAAACTGCTGGGAGTACGATCCTCATCCTTCATCTACTGGAACACTATGAATCTTACCACAAACTCTACCACTACCCGCTTCATCCTGGGGAACCAAAACAATTCCCTCAAGATACAGTACATCTGGGACACTCTCGGGTGTACCATTATGGGTGAGCTATGATACTCACAGAGAACTGCCTCAGGCATCTCCACTGGAACAAACCGTTTCCCACATAACAACATACGACTCTATCTATCCTCTGAGCAATCCCTACGGAGCGTCATCCTAGTCAATGTGACCATGAATCACCTCCACCTATGAGTCTCCCCACTATGACTCCTCCACCTAATGACTCAGAGATGAGTGCACTATATTCTGAAATAGACATCCTCTGCCGCCATCCATTTCTACATCTAAGTGAAAGAAATACCACTACTCCATCACCTTCCTAGTATCTGAAAATTATTAAACAACCTCCTTCTATGAATTTGTATTCAAATAATCATCCACAAGATTTTCTCTCCCTGAGGTGTAAGAGATCTTGAAATCATTATATTGAAGAAAATATATCCACATCTATTATTTCACATTCAAATCTCACTGGGAAAATATATGCCTCAATCTCTTAGGATCTTTGAAGACCACACAGCGCTCCCCAATGAGGTAATGTTGCCAAGACATCAGCACGAACATAACTGCTGCAAGCTCTAGATCATGGGTGGCATAGTTACATTTATGGGTAAGTGTCTTTATAGACCCATAAGAGATCACTCCCTATTACGGCATCAACAAACACCCCAAGCCTAGATGCGAAGCATCACAAAACACCTCAAACAATACCCCATCCTTTAACAACTAGAGCAATAGAGCACTGAACAAATTCCCCTTAAGGTAGGTAAAGGATTCATGAAACTGATCACTCCACACAAAGGACTAGTAATTTCTAGTTAGAGTCATAAATGGAGATGCTACTTGAGATAAATCGGGTAAAAATATTTGGTAATAGCATGACAGACCAAGAAAACTATGAACCACTACCACATTCTTGGGTGCTTTCCAATAAAAAACTACCTCGACCTTCAACGGGTCCACTATTATCCTTTGAAGAGACACCACATGTCCAAGGAAGTGCACCTCTCATGTCTAAAACATACACTTGGAATTCTTCCCATAGATATGGTGGCATCGAAGAGTCTCCAAGATAGTTCTGAGATGCTCGATATGATCCTCCTCTGGCTTCGAGTAGATTAATATTTCAACAAAGAATATAATAAAGAACCGATCTAGGAACTCAAGGAAGAAAAAGTTTATGATCCCCATGAACATGGATGGATAATTCATAACACTGAATGGCATATAGATATCCAAGCCTTTTTCATATATCATTACATCATTTTAAGCATAATTATACATCAGAGTACAAGCTAAGGAACATTAAGTATAGTGTTTGGATGACTAGGTACATAAAACATAAAACATGGGGCTAAAAAACACTTCTTTATTTAATCTCCATAAGATCTATTAACTTCCTTTGAGCCCTTACATCTGCATAGGGTACCCTGGGGAACACATGAACAAAGGGATGAGCTAAAGAGCCCAGTAAGGGAAATAACATAAGGATACATCTTAAGAACATGAGTTAGGAGGCATGAATTAATGATATCCAAAGCATGGAACATATAAAATCGTATCATATAATCATGTGGTCATATAAACATGGAATCATATATATGTTTAAAAATCATAAAACATTTCTTTAGTATGGGTCAAGGCTAACCTCCAATCCCGTTTCCTATTTTAGTACGGGTAAAGGCTAACCACCAATCCCGTTTCACATCGCATATCATGAGACTTAACTTTACCCAATCCATTGGATCACTATCTGGGTGCACCCATATCAACATTTTCGTGAATATTATTTCCACATAAATAATCATACATAATCAACCATACATAAACATAAGTGTACCCAAATAAATAATTGGATACCACAATCATGACATAAAGCATAACCAATGGGCGTATCATGAAAGTGTCCACAAAAAAAGGATTTAGAACATACATGGACTTTTATAAGATAAAATAGTCATAAAATATGGTAATATATTTCAAATAGAAGTGAAAACATATAAGAAATGTATTTGAGAAACATTAGCATTAAAACATTTTTGTGCAGTTTTAAGGAAAATGCTATAGAGCATTTAAAATAGAAAAGTGGAAAATATCTTATATAAAACCAAAGTTGAATCAATAAGGTTTTAATAATAAAAATAATCATTTTATAAAGGTAGTGGTGGCTTAAAATAGAGGATAGAGTGCACTTGAAATTGGGTAAAAATTCAGGAAGTTCCCTTAAAACTGGTTTTCTTATTGGAATGTTTTAAGGAGGGAATATTTTAAAAACATGTATATCCTCAAAATAGAGTGATGAAAGGGTATTAATAAATGAATTTTTTAAAACTAAAAATAATATATAATATTCACATAAATAGATAAGATAACCCCATTTTGATATAAATAATGGTAAGGCAACCCGAAAGAACAAAGGAGTTTCTGGTAGAGTTCATTACAGTTTATTAGCATGGTGTCAGGTGTTCTTAAGAGGTCTTGATGATAGAGAAAAGGGGTTTCTCATAACTCATAAATCACGAGGTCAGTATGGGGGAGGTGAGAAATCATACCCCATCATTTGGTATTACACGTAAAAAGGCATAGCATAGAGGACAATCTTGGGTAAGAGTGAAATGGAGAGGATCCCTTACCTTAAATCTGTTAGTGTTCTCCGCTTGTTATTAAAGACCTGAATAAAAAAATTAGGTTTATTAATTAATAATTCCAGAACCTATTATATATGTAATTGGTTTATTATAATCATTTTAAGTTCATTTATAACCATTTTGATTTGTTATGATGTTCAATTTCATTGTTCGGGCTCGTTTGTTTACTTGGGTTTAATGACCGGTTTTCTTATGTTCATGTTTGGATAAACATGTAAGATAAAAGTGGTTGTCCATATTTGAATTTATACTCTATTATTGAACATACATGAGATTAAATTTTTTTAAATTTAATTTTGTTACATATAGTGAAGTCAAATTATTATATAAAAACATAGTGACAACCGTTTTTATTAATCGATGGGTTTGATTACAAAGAACACGTTTTGATTTATACCATTTTTACAAAAGGATTTAAGAACAAAAAATAGTATATATTATATATATAATAATCTAGTTCAACCATAACACAAATGTATTCATTACCATAATTTAATATAATAATAGAAATTGATAAACTGGTGTCCTTGAATGAGCAAAATTAGCACATCTCAAACAGTGCTTTCATTTCTTTCAAATAAAAGGTGGGAAAGAGAGAGATGATAATGAAATATCCCATTAGCATGAAAAAATATAGTACATTTATGTTACTGGAGTTATCATTCTATTTGGGTGAAGGGAGGTGAGTAAAGAAACAAAAAGAAAAGAACTTAAAAGAATGAAGGAATTGGAAAGAGGAATTTACCTCTTGAGACTTCCTCCTTTTATAATCTCTTAAGGGGAGAGGTTCTGGTATTTTGAAGAGGCTGGGAGATTTTGGACATGGGGGAGGATCTTAGGGAGATATTTGGGCTCAATATTGGCAAGGTACAAGGCTTGATAGGAGTGAATAGAAGAGGGAGCGAAGGGCGATTTTATAGTGGAGAGTAGGGTTTTCATAATTTTTTAATCATTAGTTTATTATTTCTTCACAGGACAAGGAATAGTAAGTATTCCATGACCAAGAATAGTAATAAATTCATGTGAGTTCTATATTTGGGTGCTTACATCACTTGTGATGTCACGAATAATGGATTTTCACTGTAGTGTATTTATACGGTAAATTAATGTATTTTCTTATTCACTAAATATTCATGTATTTCAGAAAAATCTCAAAAATTCACCCTAAACATTTTTCAACATGTAGAATCCAAAAATGAAGTCCATTTTCAAAAAATTATTTTCTAAATATTATTATTTTAATTTTTAAATAAAATCATAATTTATTATCAAAAACAAATTTTAAAACATGCCTTTAATTATTCTAAAATATAGGTATATCATACTTTCAAATTGAATATTATTTATATAATATCATAGGTAAGGTTACTATTTATTAAGGTATATCAATATTCATAAGGGTATGTTACTATTCACCAAAAATTAATTTTTTCTTATCGGACTCCAAATAACTCATTGATTGCAACCATGTATGTCGAATTTTCAAAATTCCAAACACAGAAGTGACAAAATTATGTTTAAAGTTTACTTAGAACTTAGTAGATCATTATGTTGTGATTTAATGACATATTTATAAGAAAGGAATTTCCTGTGAAAAACATTGGGTCATTACATTCATCCCCCATTATGAAATTTCACCCTCGAAATTTCGTTTTACATTCTATGGAAAAAATAGGTGTGGGTAGTTTTCCTTCATTGCTTCCTCCAGTTCCCATTTTTCCTCTTCATACTTATGGTTTTTCTATAGTTCCTTGACCAGATGAGTAGTCCTGTTGCATAAAACATTGTCTCTATGATCCAAGATTTTCACTGGATGCTTCTCATAGGAAAGATCATCCTAAAACTGTACCACCTCTGAAGAGAGTAAGTGTGATGGGTCTGGTATGTACTTACTTAAGAGGGATACATGAAAGACATCATATACTTTTGACATGGTAGGTGGATGTTCCAGTCGATAGGCCACAGCTCTGACTCGATCAAGGATCTCGAAGGGTGCAATGTACCTAGGACATAACTTCCCTTTCTTACTAAACCTAATGACCTTCTTCTATAGAGATATGCGTAGAAATAACATATCTCCAACATTGAACTCAAGGTCTCATCGATGATTGTCTGTATAAATTTTCTGTCGACTTTGGGTTGCCTTGATATGCTACTAAATGGTTTTCACCTTCTCCACTATTTCATCGACCATTTTAGGTCCTAGTAGATTATGCTCACCAACTTCATCCCAACACGCCAGTGTTATGCACCTTTTCCCATAAATGGATTCATATGGTTCCATTCAGATGCTCGAGTGGAAACTGTTATTGTAAGAGAATTAAACCAGTGGAATATGTTGGTCTCATCCTCCTTTAAATTCTATATAACACTCTCTTAACATGTCTTCCAGTGTCTGAATAGTTTTCTCAGATTGGCCATCGGTTTGCAGATGATAGACAGTAATGAAGTTTAGTTCAGTTCTTAGAGCATGCTGGAGACTTTTTTAGAACTTGGAAGCGAATCTCAGATCACGATCAGATACAATAAATAGTGGTACTCTATGAAACCTTACCACTTCTTTGATGTAAATACGTGAAATATGATCCATTGATAAGTCCTCTCGAATCATTATAAAGTGAGCTGTCTTTGTAAGACGATCCACAACGACCCCATATAGCATTGTTTCCTCTAGATGTCCTTGGAAGTCCAGTGACAAAGTCCTTGGTAATGTTCTCCCACTTCCATGCTGGTATGGGTAGTAGTTGCATCATCCCCTTATACTTTTTTCCTCTCAACCTTCACTTGCTGAAATACCAAGCACATTGATGTATATTCATCAATCTCTCTTTTCATATTGTCCCACCAACAGTTTTCTCGAAGATCTCGATACATCTTTGTGCTCCCTAGGAGTATAGAGAAGGTCGAGCTATGTGCATCATTCAATAGATCTGTAGAGACCCGAAGCCTGACGTACATATACATTACATTAATTTTGCGGAATACTTAGTACATTACAAAAACACACACATAAGGACCGTAATAGTTTAGTGTCTTTGGAAACTCGGAATAAAATCTTCTAATCGTGGTGAAAGATCTTCAACATCTCCCATAAAGATCTTCCTTTTTTTACCTAAAACCTTTATTTATATCATGGGGAAAAGAAAACATAAAAGGGTGAGCTCAATTGCTCAGTAAGGGTAAACAAAAGAAATATCAATCACATCATATTCATAAGAACATAACATTTTGGAAATCTTAACCTGCAAAAGAGAGCATAATTTCATAACATGGGATAAATCATGGTAGTGAAATGTAATCACAATAATCATAACTTAAAACATGAAACTTTGTGGCATTCACACATAATCATAGAGAATCATTTCTTGTTAGTCAAGACTCATTGCCAAGACTATCTTAGTGGACAAAGTCCCTTTCTGAATCGAGTAACCCTCGTTTCAGTCCTGTTTCACTGAACCGGTATAACCTACCATTCCAGCCATGTCTATCTCATGAGATATAAAATCTTTACCCAATGCATTGGAGGGAGATATAGGTCCCACCCATCTTATAATGAATCCTTTCTTATGTGTGCCACATAATCATAAATCATACATCATCGCATAACACATGTAACAAAATGGGATTCTTGAAACATCATGACATCATAAAACAAATCATATAAGGTAAATGACTTCATAAAAATAATTCCCTCACAACATAATCAAATCAATGTAATAATAGGGATAAAAACAGAACCCTATATTATCTTAGATGGAAAATAATTTTGATAAAACATTTGAACTCCATTCTTGAGGAAAATATCCTTTCTACTTCAAAAACAATTTTCTTTTCTTGACATGTCATACAATTATAAACTAAAATAAGTTGATTAAAAATAAACTTGAAAACTTATAAAGGAAGCTTCTTGGAAATAATGTTTTAAAAATCCATTCATAAGTTAAAAAAAAACATTCTTCGTACTTTTGTCGGAAAAGTCAAAAAGTACCTCGTACGAAAAACGACAAAAGATTCCTTTCATATATTTTACTAAAAACTCACCGAAGGGTAAAATAGGATTTAATAAATTGTAGGTGAATGGAAATAATATTACATATTGAGGAAACATGGATGTGGATGATAAAATACACCCCAGTAAATGCCAAAGTATAAACAATCTCGGATAAAAATGAGATTGTGATATTTCCCTTACCTTAGGTCCGACTTGCTTTGTAAGTGTCTGAACCTCCTATATAATGATTTAAATCATGTTATTGACTTATTCCAGAATCATATTCATTGTTATTATATCATATATGGTCCACTTATGACTTTATATTACCTGTTCTTTTGTAAATTCATGTTAAAGTAGCGTTTTGGGTAAAATCGTCTCATTTGTCGTTCGTGTTTTTAACTTGTAATTATTAATATGATTACTTGGATCATGATTACTTATATCCAGAATGTAAAACATGATTTATATATAATATATATTCATAATATATATATATATATATATATAATATCGATAAATGGAATGAAATACACCGTTCATGGAGACGGTAGTCTGTACGTACGCATGAACGCTGTTTTTGTTTCCTTATTGAAGTGAATGGAATTAAGTAGATGACATACATATAAATTTACATAAATACAGTATCATTATTATGTCATATATTTCATTATTACTTATTATATATACTTTATAATCATTCATGAATGGTTAATCATTGAGAATGAATCTCATCGCGTCGTGGAGACGGTAGTCCGTACGTACACACGAGCGATGATATCGTTCCCATGGTCGTGGAATTGTGTTGAAGTGTATGTAGACTATTTCAGTATCAATATCACTTTATAATAATCATATATAGTTACTCATTACACCATTATACCCATCCTATTAAGGTGGTGGTGGAAAATAGATTACACCACGGCGTGGAGACGGTATTCCGTACGTACGCACGCGCGGTGATTTAATTTTTCCGTAGGATGGATAGAAGGTGAATTAGGGTTGTCTCATATTTATAATAACATATCAGTATTTAAGTAATACTGATGTTATTACTTTGTCATGAAACAACTAAAGAAGAAGTTGAAGAAGAAAGAAATTGAAAAGATCGGAAATGGATATTACCTCTTCTTTGAAATGCCTCTTTGAATCCTCCACTTAGGGAACTAAGATTGGTCTTTGAAGAAGACCAGGACCTCTAGGATTATTCTAGGGAATTGGAGAAGGTATTTTGGCAGGGGTTGGCCGAGCTTGAGTGCTCAAATTTGTGTGAGGAGGAGGGGGAGGATGTGTCCTTTTATAAGGGAGGAGAGGGGCACCTTAGGAATATCTCAAAATCTTATTTTATATTAAAGTCAAAATCGGTTTATAATGGTTCCAAAGGGTCTTATTTCGAAGTTAAAGTGGGGATGGGTCACAATCCTATCAAACAATAGGATTTAGACAAGTTTAGGTTTTTATTTTAACCTTATCAATTAGATTTAACTCTAAGTTAAATAATTTAACTTTTACCGTGTCTTTTTGTTTTCTTACACTATATGGTTAATACTCTTACTATAACATGCCAAACGAACCCCAAATTGTTTATTATTAATATATATATCCTTATCTAAGTCATTTGGCCGAACCTTAGATTTTTAGGAATAAAATAACAATTAATAATATAATATTTGATTTAAAAACTATTTTGTGTCAATTTTGACACTATTTGATATATGATTTTTGTGAAAGTCATAACAGAATTATATGTTCGAACCAAGTTGATTAAATAAACACTAATATATCATAATAACCTAGAAAATTAGTTGAATTCATAAAAAGTCTCAAATTAAATTTATTTTGGTGTTTATAACATCAATTATGTCAATATTTCATTAATAAGACAATTACTGCATCATCATTGTGTCATAAATAAATTAAATTATTTAATGTCTAAAAATTAAAAATAAAATACCATTATGTATGAAATCTTGTTATATTTATAATGAATTTTTATAGTCGAATTTATCTTATGTATAACCCCATATTAAAAATGTTTTAGTAAATAAACTTTGATTTTAACTCTTTTAACCCTTCTTTAAATAAATTAATAATAAATGTCCTAATCTAATCCAAGTGGGCCTAAATGGTCATATTGTATTCCTAAGTTTGTTTTTGGTCGAATTACACTTGTCCAATAGAATTAGGACATGTGTTAGGGTAATAATAATATCATTTCTACCCTTAATTACCCTATTTACTTTTAACCGTGGTAAATAAAACTAAAAAGTTACTATTCACCAAAAATTATTTTCATCTCATTGAACCACATTTTAGTCCTTGATATTAACCGTGTCTCTCGGATTTTCGAAATTCCACTCACAGAAGCGGTAAAATTAAGTTTTATGAACAATTCATTTTTTTAACTACCACTTAGTGGTTTCACTATTCATCAAAAATTGAAAGTTTTCAGAAAAATACCAAAAATTAGGCCTAATCTATATTTGATATTATGAACTCAAAAATGATGTCTTTTTTACCAAATTCAAATCATATCAGTTTCATTAACTAATTTAAAAATTAATTCTCGTCGTCAAAACAAATAGTGTGTTTTTAAGAGATAATAACTATCAAAAGATTGACACTAGTTTATAACTGGTTTAAATGTGAAATTACATCCAATGACCAACATTGTATTAAATTGTAAAAATATATTCTAAATATACTTTAAAACCACTCAAATTAATAATTTATCGCTATTAATTGTTTCGATTGAAATAGTTGTTTTTAATTAAAATTTAGTAATTTTCACTATTCATCAAAATATGAAAGTTATCCGAAAATCACCAAAATTTCAACCTAAGCTAATTTCGATATTCCGAATCCATAAATGATGTCCATTTTGAAAAATAAAATTTACAAAATTTCAAAAAGTGGTTATTACTATTCATAACGGCTAGTTTTAATAATATCTTAATAGCATATCGTTGTTTAGCAAAACTTGGTGTTGCGTACAACACACGCTATCGTGGAAGGTCGCGATTGCGTGTAATGGAAGGAAAGTCAAGGATGCGTGTTTTGAAAGCTTCTTTTGGTGTAGCGTACAACACAAGACATTAGTGAAATTAAAAAGAATATTTTTCATAAAATCTCGGGGTGTTACATTCTACCCCCCTTAAAATGAATTTCGCCCTCGAAATTCGTCGGGGTTATAAATGGTTTACTATTTGAAATTTTATTTGATAGAAACCCACATCGTAAAAAGGAATAACAAAACATGGCTTTAAAAACTAAAGTATGAAATGTAACGATTACCCAAATAAACTAATCACTGGGTTTCCACATAGGTGAAAATATGGATATGGAAGAAAAATCTAACCATCATGTTCTGATGGAGAGTGGTAGAGAACATGGCTATGGAAAATCCAAAAATCACAAATCCATAAATTTTTGACGATCTAAGGTACCATCTGATTAATCAGATATAAGAGCACTAGGACGACATTTTTGGTTTTCAAGATCGTTTCCCTAAAGTTGATGAAATTGGAATTAGAAGAAATACTTTCGTGATTTCGGTATAGTCTCACCGTTGGTCATTCTTTGGACAATTTCCACTTCATATCTTAAAGAAATGAAGTTGAATTTGTCATTCGTGATGTGTTAGCAGATCATGTAATAGAATGATGGTTCATTCCATCTGTCTCAAACAAAAGGTTTGAAAAGTTATAAGTTCATCTTATGGTTAGATTAATCGTGTATGGTTCCAAAAATGAACTTATACTTCATATATCATACCGCTTAATAAAATAAAACTAGTTTCTACTAAACAGGGACTTCCTTTAGGCCAGTGGTAGGCGATAAAGGCCAGTCGCACTTCGGTTGTGGGTTCGATTCTCACAGCCTTGTCCGACGCGATGGGCTGTCGCCCGTCCTGCAGGTTGTCCTTTTTCTAAAGCTATATTACTATAACATCCCATCAGCAATATCAAAAAAGTTTTATCCTTAAACAATACTAAATTATGTCCAACATAATCCATTCTAATCTTTAGGCTTATCCATAATACTACAGTCCACTCTCATAACATAGTGAAAACGATTACCAGAGACTTAATACCATCGTTGATCCCCATATATCATAAGATATGTTTTGTTGGTCACATTCCAAACATTCAAAGTCCTTAATCATGTATTATCTTGAATACCCATTGAACCTTAGTGAAAACATGAATGCAGTTAAAAGTTAACACTTTCCAAATACCAAAATCCTCAAAATTCTATATACTCAAACCATGATATCACTTAGTCCTTATATAAATCATGAGCTCATGAATACTGTCAAACATTTAATTTTCTCCTTATCCCTTCATTATGCGCATATCATCTACTTTCCAAAAATATCTGAATAACCTTTCATGGTTACTGGTACCATTAATCATACACTTTCAAAACATAAGGAAAGACAACAGTGTAACAATCCTTAGATGTCTCTTTATTCCATAGTACCATGAGATTACTTATACAACATTACACTTGATAAACATGTAATCATTCCACTACCTTCTTAATCTATTGTCCAAGCTTCAGCAATTATTTCATCTCATATATCATTTGTAGTCTCTTCATCATCATCAACATAAATATTACCCATATGACCATACTGATTCTCTTCATGAGACTTTAACTTAAGGCATTGGTTTGCATAATTCCCGTACATTCCACATTTAAAACATTTAACCATTGTTGATGTCATAGCAATACCATTATCCTCATCCATGGTGTTAAATGAACCCTTTCCTTTGCACTTACTGGCTTTATTTCCTTCTTTTCCACACCCAAAGCATCTTCCAGTTCCTTTGAAACATTCTCCTTGATGCCTCTTCCCACATGATCTACATAGGGGAAATTGAACTTTCTTTCCTCTATGATCATCATGAAACTCCATCTTTCTCTTATTAGCCGAGTCAGGAAACTTACCAAATTTTACTTTATTGATCATATTATGAGATTGCTGATTCGGCATAATAATGATGTTTGGACCTCCAAATCCCATTTCATTTGGTTTCTCATGAAGAATATCATTCCATTGTCCATCATATCCTCCATTATTGTGAATCATCTTGTTTCCAACCATTTTCTAAAACCAAAAAGAATAGTGTTAGAGGAAAAAATGATAATAATGGGGGAGTAACTTCAATATCTAACATCTTAGGTTAAATTATATGATCGTTACCGTAGTTCTAGGACTATATCCTATACCTATACTTATCCTTAGGGACATCCCTAGACATACCTTAGAAATATCTCTAGGGATCTCACTAACGTTCTCACATCCTAGTTTCCAAAGGTTGACTAAACCTTTCCTCTGATACCAACTGTAGAGACCCGAAGCCTGACGTACATGTACATTACATTAATTTTGCGGAATACTTTGTACATTACAAAAACACACACACAAAGACCATAATAGTTTAGTGTCTTTGGAAACTCGGAATAAAATCTTCTAATCGTTGTGAAAGATCTTCAACATCTCCCATAAAGATCTTCCCTTTTTTTTACCTAAAACCTTTCTTTATATCCTGGGGAAAAGAAAACATAAAAGGGTGAGCTCAATTGCTCAGTAAGGGTAAACAAAAGAAATATCAATCACATCATATTCATAAGAACATAACATTTTGGAAATCTTAACCTGTAAAAGAGAGCATAATTTCATAACATGGGATAAATCATGGTAGTGAAATGTAATCACAATAATCATAACTTAAAACATGAAACTTTGTGGCATTCACACATAATCATAGAGAATCATTTCTTGTTAGTCAAGACTCATTGCCAAGACTATCTTAGTGGACAAAGTCCCTTTCTGAATCGAGTGACCCCCGTTTCAGTCCTGTTTCACTGAACCGGTATAACCTACCATTCCAGCCATGTCTATCTCATGAGATATAAAATCTTTACCCAATGCATTGGAGGGAGATATAGGTCCCACCCATCTTATAATGAATCCTTTCTTATGTGTTCCACATAATCATAAATCATACATCATCGCATAACACATGTAACAAAATGGGATTCTTGAAACATCATGACATCATAAAACAAATCATATAAGGTAAATGACTTCATAAAAATAATTCCCTCACAACATAATCAAATCAATGTAATAATAGGGATAAAAATAGAACCCTATATTATCTTAGATGGAAAATAATTTTGATAAAACATTTGAACTCCATTCTTGAGGAAAATATCCTTTCTACTTCAAAAACAATTTTCTTTTCTTGACATGTCATACAATTATAAACTAAAAGAAGTTGATTAAAAATAAACTTGAAAACTTATAAAGGAAGCTTCTTGGAAATAATGTTTTAAAAATCCCTTCATAAGTTAAAAAAAACATTCTTCGTACTTTTGTCGGAAAAGTCAAAAAGTACCTCGTATGAAAAACGAAAAAAGATTCCTTTCATATATTTTACTAAAAACTCACTGAAGGGTAAAATAGGATTTAAACAATTTTAGGTGAATGGAAATAATATTACATATTGAGGAAACATGGATGTGGATGATAAAATATACCCCAGTAAATGCCAAAGTATAAACAATCTCGGATAAAAATGAGATTGTGATATTTCCCTTACCTTAGGTCCGACTTTCTTTGTAAGTGTCCGAACCTCCTGTATAATGATTTAAATCATGTTATTGACTTATTCCAGAATCATATTCATTGTTATTATATCATATATGGTCCACTTATGACTTTATATTACCTGTTCTTTTGTAAATTCATGTTAAAGTAGCATTTTGGGTAAAATCGTCTCATTTGTCGTTCATGTTTTTAACTTGTAATTATTAATATGATTACTTGGATCATGATTACTTATATCCAGAATGTAAAACTTGATTTATATATAATATATATTCAGAATATATATATATATATATATATATATATATAATATCGATAAATGGAATGAAATACACAGTTCATGGAGACGGTAGTCCGTACGTACGCATGAACGCTGTTTTCGTTTCCTTATTGAAGTGAATGGAATTAAGTAGATGAAATACATATAAATTTACATAAATAAAGTATCATTATTATGTCATATATTTCATTATTACTTATTATATATACTTTATAATCCTTCATGAATGGTTAATCATTGAGAATGAATCTCATCGCGTCGTGGAGACGGTAGTCCGTACGTACACACGAGCGATGATATCGTTCCCATGGTCGTGGAATTGTGTTGAAGTGTATGTAGACTATTTCAGTATCAAAATAACTTTATAATAATCATATATAGTTACTCATTACACCATTATACCCATCCTATTAAGGTGGTGGTGGAAAATAGATTACACCACGGCGTGGAGACGGTATTCCGTACGTACGCACGTGCGGTGATTTCATTTTTCTGTAGGATGGATAGAAGGTGAATTAGGGTTGTTTCATATTTATAATAACATATCAGTATGTAAGTAATACTGATGTTATTACTTTTTCATGAAACAACTAAAGAAGAAGTTGAAGAAGAAAGAAATTGAAAAGATCGGAAATGGATATTACCTCTTCTTTGAAATGCCTCTTTGAATCCTCCACTTAGGGAACTAAGATTGGTCTTTGAAGAAGACCAGGACCTCTAGGATTATTCTAGGGAAGTGGAGAAGGGATTTTGGTAGGGGTTGGCCGAGCTTGAGTGCTCAAATTGGTGTGAGGAGGAGGGGGAGGAGGTGTCCTTTTATAAGGGAGGAGAGGGGCACCTTAGGAATATCTCAAAATATTATTTTATATTAAAGTCAAAATCGGTTTATAATGGTTCCAAAGGGTCTTATTTCGAAGTTAAAGTGGGTATGGGTCAAAATACTATCAACCAATAGGATTTAGACAAGTTTAGATTATTATTTTAACCTTATCAATTAGATTTAACTCTAAGTTAAATAATTTAACTTTTACCGTGTCTTTTTGTTTTCTTACACTATATGGTTAATACACTTACTATAACATGCCAAACGAACCCCAAATTGTTTACTATTAATATATATATCCTTATCTAAGTCATTTGGCCGATCCTTAGATTTTTAGGAATAAAATAACAATTAATAAAATAATATTTGATTTAAAAACTATTTTGTGTCAATTTTGACACTATTTGATATATGATTTTTGTGAAAGTCATAACAAAATTATATGTTCGAACCAAGTTGATTAAATCAACACTAATATATCATAGTAACCTAGAAAATTAGTGTAATTCATAAAAAGTCTCAAATTACATTTATTTTGGTGTTTATAACATCAATTATGTCAATATTTCATTAATAAGATAATTACTGCATCATCATTGTGTCATAAATAAATTAAATTATTTAATGTCTAAAAATTTCAAATAAAATACTATTATGTAGGAAATATTTTTATCCTTCTAATTAATATTTATAGTCGAATTTATCTTATGTATAACCCTATATTAAAAATGTTTTAGTAAATAAACTTTGATTTTAACTCTTTTAACCCTTCTTTAAATAAATTAATAATAAATATCCTAATCTAATCCAAGTGGGCCTAAATGGTCATATTTTATTCCTAAGTTTGTTTTTGGTCGAATTACACTTGTCCAATAGAATTAGGACATGTGTTAGGGTAATAATAATATCATTTCTACCCTTAATTACCCTATTTACTTTTAACCGTGGTAAATAAAACTAAAAAGTTACTATTCACCAAAAATTATTTTCATCTCATTGAACCACATTTTAGTCCTTGATATTAACCGTGTATCTCGGATTTTCAAAATTCCACTCACAGAAGCGGTGAAATTATGTTTTATGAACAATTCATTTTTTTAACTACCACTTAGTGGTTTCACTATTCATCAAAAATTGAAAGTTTTCAGAAAAATACCAAAAATTAGGCCTAAGCTATATTTGATATTATGAACTCAAAAATGATGTCTATTTTACCAAATTCAAAACATATCAGTTTCATTAACTAATTTAAAAATTAATTCTCGTCGTCAAAACAAATAGCGTGTTTTTAAGAGATAATAACTATCAAAAGATTGACACTAGTTTATAACTGGTTTAAATGTGAAATTACATCCAATGACCAACATTGTATTAAATTGTAAAAATATATTCTAAATATACTTTAAAATCACTCAAATTAATAATTTATCACTATTAATTATTTCGATTGAAAAAGTTGTTTTTAATTAAAATTTAGTAATTTTCACTATTCATCAAAATATGAAAGTTATCCGAAAATAACCAAAATTTCAACCTAAGCTAATTTCGATATTCCGAATCCATAAATGATGTCCATTTTGAAAAATAAAATTTACAAAATTTCAAAAAGTGGTTATTACTATTCATAACGGCTAGTTTTAATAATATCTTAATAGCATATCGTTGTTTAGCGAAACTTGGTGTTGCGTACAACACACGCTATCGTGGAAGGTCACGATTGCGTGTAATGGAAGGAAAGTCAAGGATGCATGTTTTGAAAGCTTCTTTTGGTGTAGCGTACAACACAAGACATTAGTGAAATTAAAAAGAATATTTTTCATAAAATCTCGGGGTGTTACAAGCTCCTTCTTTATCTATGGATCAGATGGTACACATAATCATGTCCCAAATCATACAACACCTTCCTCATAAATTTTGAAATCAGAGGATTTCCCATTTCTGATAACTTCCACCATTTTCTGAATTTCCACATCTTTTCTATGTTCATCCTTTATTTTCTCCAAGAGGGATGGTTGAGAAATAATTTGAGAAATGATTGATGACGTTCATCCCTTAAGGATTCCCATGTCCATCCTTTGAAAATATAAGAAGATCAGATCCTTTTCAATTCTCATCATTGATAAAGATGGAGGATCCTTTCTACTTAGAGCATCCTCCACCTTGTTTGCCTTACCAGGATGGTAGTAGACTGAGCAGTCATAATATTTGATGAGATCTATCCATATTCTCTGGAGAATATTAATATATTTTTGTTTGAATATATATTTGAGACTCTTGTGGTCAGTATATATCTCAAATTTCTCCCCATAAAGATAATGCTGCCAAATTTTCAACGCAAAGATCACCACCACCAACTCCAGATCATGCGTGGGATAGTTTTGCTCATGGATTTTCTGGTTCCGAGAGGTATAGGCTATCACATTATCATTTTGAATTATAACACATCATAATCCTTTCTTAGTAGAATCACTATACACCAAAAAGAGTTATCCTCTTGTAGGGAGTGTGAGTAATGGAACATTGATAAGCCTTTTTTTCAACTCCTTGAAATAGTCTTCACATTCCCATGTCCAGACAAACTTTACTTCCTTCCGTTTCAGCTTGGTCATTGGGTTTTACAATCGTGAAAAGTTCTTCACAAATCATCGATAATACCCAGATAGACCCAAAAAGTTGAAGATCTCCATTATAGAAGTCAGCCTAGACCACTCTTCAATTACCTTAATCTTGGAAGGGTCCACCGATATCCCTTTACTGGTGATAACATGCCCCAAGAATGATACTTACTCCATCCAGAAATCACATTTACTATAATTTTCATACAAATTCTCCTTTCACAAAGTCTTTAACACAATATTCAAATTCTCCTCATTTTTCTCCTTGCTCTTGGAGTATATCAGAATATCATTAATAAAGAATACCCAAAATTTGTTGAGGTAATGTCTTAAAACTCTATTCATTAAATCCCTGAAAATTTCTGGACCATTAGTGATTCCTAAGGGCATCATTATGAACTCATAGTTTCCATACCTCATTCAAAAGGCATTCTTGGGAATATCTTCCTTCATTGCCTTTAATTAGTGATATCCCGATAGAAGGTCCACCTTAGAGAAATAACTAGCCCCACAAAGCTGATCGAACAAGTCATGAATCCATGGAAGGGGATACTTGTTATTTATAGTGATTTTACTGATCTCATTAAATCAATGTAGAGGTTCATTGATCCATCATTCTTCTTGATGAAGAGGATTTTCACACCCCACTGTGAAGCACACAAGCATATAAAACCCTTCTCAGTATTATCTCGTAACCGCTTCTTCATCTCTTCTAGCTCTACGGTGGCCATTCTATAAGGTGTCTTTGAGATAGGCAGAGATCCAGGGACAAGTTCAATTGAGAACTCAACCTCTCAGTCTAGAGGAAGACCAGGTGACTCTTCAGGGAATACATCAGTGTAACCCCTCACGATGGGAATATATTCAAGCATGATTCTATCCTTTGTCTCAATCATTTGAGCAAAATTTTCTTGCCCATAAGTCAACAATATCCACACTTGAGATGATGATTTTAAAGGAGATTCATCTTCCTCCTTACAGTTGTAAAGAATTGGAGGATGCTTCAGGATGTGAAGAGTGATATCCCTTTCCAGAAAATTGATTTTTTATTTGTATAAATATAGCTAATCCATGCCCAAGATAGAGTCATACTCCACTAAAAAAAGTATGAATAGATTTTATGGGAGGTTCAATCCAAAAACATTAACTGGGGGGAGTTATAAACCATGGAGGCTATGATATCCCCATTCGTTGTTCTCAAAGATAAATTTTCCTCCAAATTTTGAGGTGGTGTTTGAATAGTTCTACTAAACTTTCAAGATATGAACGAATGCATAGAACTAGAATCAAATAGTATGTTCGCTATTCTTGAGGGAATAGATAGCACACCTATCACCAAATCATTGTTTGGATCCACCTTAGTAGTAGTTATAGCATAAGACATTCCTTGTTGCCTTAGAGGTTGTTGTTGATTGGCTCCGACAACCCTCAGCTTAGGGCAATTGTTTTCATAATTGTCACGATCCTTGCAGTTGTAACACTACACTATAGGCTGAGTTTTGACATGAACCATCCTTTGTTCTTCAACATTAGTGGTATTTTTCATATCCCTTCGACAGTTCTGGGCCAAATGACCAAACTTTCCACATTTGAAGCAATTCATGGTTCCCTTTAGACAGTTACTGAGATGCTTCTTCCCACAATCTTTGCAAAGATAAAATTCATACTTCTTTCTATCAAGGGATTTGTTTGATGAACCACCCATGTTGTTCTCCATTTTTTTGCTTCTTTTCACTGGGCCCATGAGACCATTGAGAGTCTCTAATCTCCCTTTCAACTATGAGGGCCCAAAAGACAATATCCTCATAACTTTCGAAGTATCAAATTGCCAACGCTTTTCATAGGCTCAAATTTAGTCTGCTAAAGAAGAGATCCACCTTGCTTTCAGTGTTTATGATAAAGCCAGAGGCATACCTTGGAATCCTTGTAATTTTTTCTTCATATGCCCCGATGGAATCATCTTCCTTTTTCTTGAGTCTGAGTAACTCTCTTTCCATCTTGAGACGGAGGGTTCTGGGAAAATATTTGTTGAAAAACATCCCCTGGAATTCCTCCCAATCCGTGGAATCAATTTCCTCTTGGGACATTTTATTCTTGAATGGTGTCCACCACTGATCAGCTTCCCCATAATAACTATAGACCCCAAGTACAACCTTCTTCTCTTCTGAGCACTGGAGGATGAATAATATCTTTTCAATGGAGTTAATCCACTGTTCTATGAGGAGGGGATTAGAAGATCTGCTAAAAATGGGAGGCCTTTTCCGCATGAAGGATTATATGACAACTTGATATTTCCTTGGAGGAGGAGGGTATTCCGCCTGATTTACTTTATTATTCATACTCGAACCCACTGAGCAAGTACTGTCATGAAGTTTTGTGCACCTGATCCCATCACATCAGGCATATCATTAGGGAAATCTTCACACTGCCTATCAGATTGGTTGTTGGAACGTTTTCTTATATTTCACGCCACTAACTATGAAAAATAATGTATAATTAGAGGTCTTGAATACTTATCTATTGAGTATAAAAAGGAAACATTGAACATAAAGGATAAACTAATAAATAATAAGTATATCCTAACTTGTGATTCCTTAGGTTTAAATCTAGGTTATCCTCAATGTATATCTTAAATTATATTCTTATGGGATTTTTTGTCCCTTAAAAATGGTTTGTAACATGCTCGTGAATCTATCAAAGTAGATCCCTCGGGATTTTCGTAACCAAGAGTGTAGAAAGGCATGTTGTCATGTACCAGGATACCCCGAGTCAAGCCCAAAACTCCTTGTTAGAGTTTTCACTCCTAGGTACATCTGTGCCAGAGATACCTCTACCTGTTCGTATGCAGACATGGACATATTTGTTTGATAAATCACTTACTCAATACTAACCAAAATTTAGGAATGTTTTCTTACACTTAGTCTCATCCTTAAGGTTCTCACTAAGGTGATCTATTCCTAATCTCCAAAAATAACTAGACCATCTTCTGATACCTACTATAGCGACCCAATCATTTTTCATATATCATTACATGATTTTAAGCATAATTATACATCAGAGTACAAGACAAGGATTGTTAAGTCTAGTGTCTTGGAAGACTAGGTACATAAAACATAAAACATGGGGCTAAAGAAACCTTCTTTATTTAATCTCTATAAGAGCACCTATATTCCTTTGATCCCTGAAATCTACATAGGGTACCCTGGGGAACACATGCATAAAGGGATGAGCTGAAGAGACCAGTAAGGGAAAGAACATAAGGATACATCTTAAGAATGTGACTTAGGAGGCATGACATAATGATATCCAAAGCATGGAACATATAAAATCATATCATATAATCATTTGATCATATAAACATGGAATCATATAAATTTGGAAAAATCATAAAACATTTCTTTAGTATGGGTCAAGGAAAACCGCCAATCTTGTTTCCCATTTTAGTATGGGTCAAGGCTAACCGCCAATCCCATTTCACATCACATCTCATGAGACTTATCTTTACCCAATGCGTTGGAGTGCTATCTGGGCACACCCATCTAAAAATTTCCATGTATATTCATTCCACATAAATAATCATACATAATCAACCATGCATAAACATAAGGGAACCCAAAAGAAGAATTGGGTACCACAATCCTGACATAAAGCATAACCAATGGGAGTATCATGAAGGTGACCATGAAATAAAGTCTTTTGAACATAAATGGACGTTCAAAAGGTAAAATAGGCTTATAAAATGGTAATATATGTCAAAAATAAGTGAAAAAATATAATAAATGTATTTGAGAAACATTAGCATTATAACATTTTTGTGCGGTTTTAAGAAAAATACTATAGAGATTTTAAAATAGATAAGTGTAAAATCTCTTATAAAAAAACAGAGTTGAACCAAGAAGGTTTTAAAAACAAAAAGACTCATTTTATAAAGGCAATTTTTTCTTAAAACAGAGTATGTAGTGCACTTGAAATTGGGTAAAAAATCAGGAAGTTCCCTTAAAACCGGTTTTCTTATTGGAAAGTTCCGAGGATAGAATCTTTTAAAAACATGTATATCCTCAAAAGAGAGTGATGAAAGGGTATTGATAAATGAATTTTTCAAAACTAAACATCATTTAGAATATGAACATAAATAGATAATATAACTCCATTTTTATATAAAGAAAGATAAGGCAACCAGAAAGAAAAAAGGAGGTTCGGGTAGAATTCGTTACGGTTTATCGGTATGGTATCCGGTGTTATTAAGAGGGATTGATGATAGAGAAAAGGGGTTTCTCATCACTCATAAATCATGAGGCTAGTATGTGAGAGGTGAAAAATCATACCCCATAATTTGGTATTACACATAAAAAGGATTAGCATAGAGGACAATATTGAGTAAGAGTGAAATGGAGAGGATCCCTTACCTTAAATCTGTTGGTGTTCTCCACTTGTTATTAAAGACCTGAATAAAAAAATTAGGTTTATTAATTAATAATTTAATAACCTCTTATATATTTAATTGGTTTATTATAATCATTTTAAGTCCACTTATGACCATTTTTATTGGTTATGATGTTCAATTTATTTGTTCGGGCTCGTTTGTTTACTTGGTTTTAAGGACCGGTTTGCTTATATTCATTTTTGGATAAACATGTAAGATGAAAGTGGTTTTAATAATTGAATATATATTCTACTAGTGAACATACAAGAGATTCTATGGTTTTAAATTTAATTTGGTTACATATAGTGATGTGGAAATATTATATAAAAACATAGTGATAACCGTTTTTGTTAATCGGTGGGTTTGATTACAAAGAACATGTTTTGCTTTATACCATTTGTACGAAAGGATTACAGAACCAAAAATAGGATATATTACATATATAATAATCAATTTAAACCATAACACAAATGGTTTCATAACCATAATTAAAGATAATATTATAAATTGATAAACCATTATCCTGGAATGGGATAAATTAGCATATCTCAAATGGTGCTTTCATTTCTTTCAAATAAAAGGTGGGGAAAGGAGAGAAGATAATGAAATATCCCATTATCATGAAAAAATTATAGTACATGTATGTTACTAGAGTTATCATACCATTTGGGTGAAGGTAGGTGAGGAAAGAAACAAAAAGAAAAGAACTTTATAGAAATGAAGGAATTGGAAAGAGGAATTTACCTCTTGAGACTTCCTCCTTTGAGAACCTCTTAAAGGGAGAGGTTCTGGTATTTTGAATAGGATGGGAGATTTTGGATGTGGGGGAAGGTCTTGGGGAGATATTTTGGAATAATATTGTCAAGGCACAAGGCTTTAGAGGAGTGAAGAGAAGAGAGAGTGAAGGGGGGTTTTATAATGGAGGAGAGGAGGGTTTTCATAATTTTTAATCATTGGTTTTCTATTTCTTCCCAAGACAAAGAATAATAAGTATTCCATGACCAAGAAAAGTAATAAATTCATGTGAGTTCGAGATTTGGGTGCTTACATCACCTGTGATGTCAGGATTAGTATATTTTCACTATGGTGTATTTATACGGTAAATTAATGTATTTTACTATTCACTAAAAATTCAGGTATTTCAGAAAAATCTCAAAAATTCACCCTAATCATTTTTTAATGTGTAGATTCCAATAATGAAGTCCATTATTCAAAAACAATTTTCTAAATATGATTATTTTAATATTTAATTAAAATAATAATTTATTATCAAAAACCAATTTTAAAACATTCATTTACTTATTCTAAAATATAGGAATATCATACATTCAACTTGAATATTATTTATATAATATCATAGGTATGGTTAATATTCATTAGGGTATATAACTATTCATAAGGTTATGTTACTATTGATAAGGCTAGGTTACTATTCACTAAAAATTATGTTTTCCTTATTGGACTCCAAATAACTTAATGATTGCAACCATGTATGTCATATTTTCAAAATTCCAAACACAGAAGTGAAAAACTTATGTTTAATGGTTACTTAGAACATAGTAGTTCATTGTGTTGTGATTTAATGACATATTTATAAGAAATTAATTTCCTTTGAAAAACATTGGGTTGTTACACGACATGACTACAAACTTTAAGTTCCCATACCTTCATGTTAAAATAGTCTTTGGGATGTCACCCTCATTCACCCTCAAATGGTGAGACCCAGACCATAGATGAATCATAGAAATCCAACTTTCTTCCCTTATCTAGTCGAAAAGATCATCTATCCTCAGGAGAGGATAACAGTTCTTGATCGTCACCTGATTCAACTTCTGGTAGTCTATGCACAACCTTCGACCACCATCTTACTTATTTGTGAACAATATCGGATAAACCCACGAGGATACACTAGGCTGAATAAAACCATTTTTCATTAGACCGTCAATCTAGATTCGTAGCTCCTGCAACTTAGAAGGTTCCATTTGATAAGGATCCAATGAAATTGGATGATCACTATGCTATAAGTCTATCCCAAACTCAAAGTCATGTTGAGGGGGTAAATTCACAACCTCATCATGGAAAACATCTAAGAGTTCCGCAAAAACTCTTGAAACCTCCACTATCTCATCATCCCCCAGTTCCACTGATCACTTGGCCAATAAGTAAAGAAGAGTCTCCACACACCGACTTCCTACTTGATAACTCTGATTCCCAACAAAATCCACATATTAGCCATACATATTTGAAAACACAACTTTCATTTAGAATCATTCGATAAAATCATGCATTCAGTACAACTAATTGATGAAAAGGATGGTATTGTATGGTTTCATCTACAGTAGTAAAAGATCCCCACATGACTGATGTGGTCCCATCATAATTTTACATCCTAGGAAAACATAAAACAAGTTTGTTTGACCTCTAAGAGGTGTACCCCACACCAGGAGAATGGAAAGACTCTATATGCCTAGTCCCATAAAAAGGGCTAGATCAGGTTCAAGGAAGGTGTTCTAAACTTCTGAATCAAACAAAGCATAGGAAAGAGTACTTAACAAAATTATTGTACCTTGAATGATCTTCGACCCTACTAGAACTACTGCCTCTATAGCATGCAAATGACTATGCTCAGCTCCTCTACCCCTTTGCTAACTACCTCCTCCCTGACCACACCAGGGTAAAGGTACCTGATGAACTCCCTAAGATCGGCCTCCAGCTACTCTATCTCACCTCAATGAATAAGGATCCTACTATCACTAGTGCTAAAATGGCATGGCCAATAAATGTTGCTGAGCCGAGAACTGAACCTACCAACCTCCACCATACTAAGCTCAAACTGGGTACTTACTTTTATGTTTCCCATGATCTCCCAAGAAAAACACCTCAGTCATCAGCCTATGAAAAAGGCATGAGGACCATATTGTCAATACTGAAACTATTGAGGTTGAATCCCCACTGTCCAAAAGCTTGATGGACCTGGTACATGGGACCTAATACTAGAAGCCTTTCCCTTTGTATAACCCTGTTGGATCCCCTATCATGGTATACCACCTTGTGAGTGCATCCTCTCAACCACTTCCACCTTCTTTTGGACCTCTAGGTATGTCGGAAAGGTGAAGGGAGTAACTGTGTGCTGGAGAGAAGGACAAAGTGCATCCTATAAGAATCTCACCCGAGACTCCTTATCCAGAAATATATCCAATGAAATGTGAAGGATATCCTTGTACTTAATCCCCAAATCCCTTATAGACATACTCCCCTACTAGAGGGAGAGTATATATTTTCACTTCTTAGCCTTCATGGTCAAAGAAATGAATTATTCCAGAAAATCCTTCTTGAAATCGACCCACAGAACATCAACCTTCTTCCTATCCCCTAGGTACACCGTACACTACTGAGGTGAATCTCCCCTCATCTACTAACCACTAACAGAACCCAGTACCCTGTCGGAGCCTAGATTAGGCTGTAGTTGATCTCAAGATTCTCTAGCCAGATCTCTATCTCCATGTCTGAGACACTACTCTCATACTTTCCCAAGGTCTGTCGTTGGAAAGTATGTAACAATCTCTTCCACCAATTGTCCTCATATTATGGATCAACCCTCCATCTATCAGCTAGATTGGCCTATTGAGACTTCACTGCCTGAGCCACTCATGGACGATGACTGAGTTCTATAACTGAAAGGTAAACAAGGACCTCCTAAGCCTGAGTATTATGAAATTTGTTTTCAGGAATTATTTTAACTCATTATTTATTTAAATTTCTAGAAACTCTCAAAACAAACAAAATAAAAGTCATCATGATGCATGTACCTCTCATAGGGTCTCTACCCTACAAATAGTGTTTCCCCACTTGATCATTTAGTAAGCTTAGAGTCATTTTATTGGATCACAGGGGGGGGGGGCTAAAATCCCATGTCCTAGATGGTATTACTATGCCTATGTCACTCACCAATGTTAAGTATCACTATTTTCCTAAAAACCCATGCCATCCTCACTGTTCGTAACTCCAAAATCCATCATATCTCTCAACCATCAACTCTGATACCATTCTTTCATGACCCCCTCCTTGCAAAGATGCCCCTTCTGAGTTAAAAATGAAGGAAGAGAGATAATTATTCCTAAGTAATATCTCCAGTAGGAACTGGGGTGGCGACCAACACCAATGGTATACAAATATCACAAAATTGGTGGCATTACCTTTTTTATAGTAACCAAGATCGGAAGATAAGATATATCAACCTCAAAATAACTCCAATATATATATATATATACACATATATATATATATATAAGAAGCCAAAATCCATCCCACATACATGTTTAAACTAAAACTTCTAGAAATATAATTAAAATATCCAATCTAAATACCAAAATAACTAAGCTAAGCAGCGACACAAAAAATGTCCCCAACACCCGAGATAGAATGGTCCAACATTGTCCATGTAATCTTCCTAGAAACATGAAAACAATTTTATATATGTAGGGTGAGCATACATGTACACTCCATAGGAAAATAAAAGGCCACTCATGCACAAGTGGTTGAAGCATACTAATTCCCCTCTGAGAAAACAATAGAAAATAAAAAAAAACTAACTAGTTATACTATCCACCCCAACCTCACCAAGGCAATATCCACAAATAATACAAGTCATGAAAAGTAATATATTATGCATATATATATTTGTGTACCCCCACCACTTTACCACTTGTTAACTGCTCATCCCTAATTGTGAACATCCTAGTGCTACCACGCTTTTCCACAATCCCCACAGCCACAACCTTCTCGCAAACACCTAGGACACATACTACATCACATCCTACCCACAGACACTTGGCCCACAACCTCATGACATCCCAACTATAGACACATTGGCCACAAAACCACATGCTTATCTCGAAGAAACATGAAAAAACACAATATAACTCATCCTAAAGACACCTGGGAATGTACACCTCACTCGCAGACACCTGGGCCTCACAACTGTACCATAACCTACCCTATGAGTCTTGGGCTACCAATGCCTAGAATGAGTAGTAGAGAAGATCCAATAACCAGCCATCCATCCTCCCATCGGGATGTTGGAAAAAACACCCTACCCCATGAAATGGGGGTTCTCGACACATATTTCTCAACCAGGGTGGGGTGCACATAGAAATAAATAGGAACTAAAATTATATATATAGGTACAAAACACTCATCCCAACATATGGGTTCCCAAAACAAACAACTTTCCCACGAAAAACCTCACTTACTGCCAACTCTAATGCATAACTACACTACCAACCACATACTTAATTCATAACCCCTTCCAATTCATTTAACAAATTATAATTATTTTTTTAATCAATCCAAAATTATTGATTCCATCCCTATCTAGGAAACTGCCAAACACTACACACATTATAAGTGAAAAAAACATACCAACTACTACCAAGGCCAATAAAAGAAAGGACCAAGGTAAAATAATCCACTCTAACACCCACTCCTAAAATACCTGTCTCTAGAAACTTCAGAAAAAACACCCACACAAGGTAACACCGTCCTTCTTCAAAATTATCCCTCCCAAACTATCATCAGTATCCCCGCAACATAGAAATCACGACACATAGTAGAACAACAAAACTTAACCAGTTTGTAGTCCCACTTCACCAGAAAACCATGTCAAATAACCATAACGCAACCTAGGTCCAGTCCCACAACACAAAAATTTCATCCATTCCACAATCAATCAAACTCTCTAACTGAGATTCCATTACACCACCTGCACTATCCCCTACACATAGACACACTCCCATCCACAACACCACACAACTCGTACAAGACACCTGGTGGAATAGAACCAAACACAACACACATACATACCAAATAGGTGAGGTGTATTCAAATTTAAACAATAATAATTCTTTAATATCCCTTTGTTAATTCAAGGGTGATCACAGAATAGTTCACTCTTGGGGAATCAATTAATTAAACCAAGTATATGTGATTAAACGGATTTTTATATTAGTATCCATTTAATAGAGTACCAACAACAAGTATCAAGAAAGAAAATACCACCAACTACCATTATTTTCATTAGGATTACAAGCCTTAAAACTCACAACATGGATCAGTTATAATAGATAAAAAAACATAAGCAACATAATCATATTCTCTTCCCCTAATTTACTACTAAGGTTTTAAAAATTATTATCATAATAGGTCCAATCATATTTATATAAGGTTAGATTATCTTTGCAACAACCTTAATTAAAATTAGGATTCATCCGTATTCATAAAGTGACACCATTACACCCACCCCACATGACACATAATGAAATGAGAGATGAAGGAATCACTACCTTGAAGAACAGATGATCAACAACTCCTCCTTGTGACTAAAATACTGGGTCATGAAAATAGTAGGAAATACTCGAGGGAAAATCGACCAATGTTTACAGTATAGATGTGACTCCTTGGGGAATAAAGGTTTCAGGCGCACCAATATAAAAAGGGAGGGTTCGAGGATGAGAGGATATCAGCTTTAGAAAAGTCCATTTCATATATCAATGAAAGGGAGATAGTTTCAAATTACTTAAAAGTTATATCACAATTAATATTAGATAATTTGACTATTTCAAGGTCTCGAGAGAGTTAGTTTAATGGCATAGACCTATTTGGTCCATTCCTTTGTGAAAATCATGTTTGGAAGTGTTTTGGGGAGTCTCAGTGACTCATTTCAATAGTTTTCAAAAAAACTAGTTTTCCATTGGTATGTTGGGAATTGGTAGGTTAGGTGTCAGTAGGTCGGGTATCATTAGTTTAACAATCCATAGGTTTGGCTTCAGTGACTCACGTTAGTGAGTCAGGTGTCGGTGGGTCACGTTGGTGACACACTGTCGATGGGGCATGTTAGTGACTTGCTATCGGTGGGCCACATCAGTGAATCATTGTCTGTGGGTATGGTCGATGAATCACTATCTATGAGTCATTTTCGGTGAGTCACGTTGGTAACTCGATGATGTTAGTTCATGTCGATATCTTAGCATTAGTGGATTAACATCAGTGACTCCCCATCGGTGGCTCATTATTAGTGACTCGTGTCAGTAGGTCTCATCAGTGACTCATGTCGGCAGATCTCATTAGTGGCTCAATGTTAGTGGATCATCTTTATAGGATCAACGTTGGTATCTTAGCATTAGTAGCTCAGTGTCAGTACCTCATCCATCAGTGACTCATTTTGATAGTTTTCTAAAATTTCTAGTTCTCTCTGGTTTTTCTAGTTTCACCCCTTTAACGTTTTATTTTATGTAAATCAAGTTTTAACCTTGTTTGATCATTTATAAAAGTGTTTAACAAGATATTAATTATATATTTAATATCCCAATACTCCCACGACTTTGAAATATTCAAACCACTTAATATTTATTGTGATCTTAAATTTATGTTATTTGAAACCATCTCCCATCAATTGATATAGGATCTGGACTTTTCTAAACTAGAGATCCTATCTTCCTCAAACCCTTCCATTTTCTCTTGGTGCACCTAAAACCTTTCTTCCCCAATGAGTGGCATCTGTTCAATAGATGTCAATCAAATTTTCCCTTGTGTCTTTCCTGCTACATGCATGACCCCCTATTTTTGGCATAAGGAGGAGTTGTTGATCTTCTGTTCTTCGATGTAGGAATTCATTTGTCTATATTTTAATTTTTTATCATGCTATCTGGGTAAAATGGTGTCACTTTGTGAATATTGATGAATCCCAATTTTAATTAAGGCTTTTATTAAGATAATCAAACCTATTATAAAGATAATTTTACCTATTATGATAACGGGTTTTGTTATCTTAGTAATAAATGAGGGGCAGTGAAGATGATGATGATTCTTGTGTTGTTTTATATGTTATCTTTGATCCATGTTGTGAGTTGTATGGGATGTAATCCTTCTAAAAATCCTGGCCATTGGTGGCCATTTCTTGCTTAATACCTATTGTTGATCCTCTTTTCAATGGATACTAATATAAAAATCTTGCTAATCACGTATATTTGGTAAAATCAATAGATTCCCCAGGATTGAACTATTCTGTGATCACCCCTGAATGAAAAAAGTGAAATTAAAGAATGATTGTTGGTTAAATATGAATACACCTCACTTATTTGGTGTGGATGTGTGCTGTGTGTGGTTCTATTCAGCATGGTGTCTTGTGAGAGTTCTGTGGTGATATGGATGGGAGTGTGGCTATGTGTATGAGATGGTGCAGGTGGTTTAATGAAATCTAAGAGGGAGAGTTTTATTTATTGTGGAATGGATGAACTTTTTAAATAGTGGGTGTATATGTGGGTTGTGTTTTGGTTATTGGGTATGCTCTGTTTGTGTAATGGGACTGAAATCTAGTTTAGTTTTGTTGTTTTTATGGATTTGGTTTTTTTCATGCAGCGGGGCTACCAAGGATGGTTTTGGAGGGATAATTTTGAATAAGGATTGTGTTAAATTTTGTGGGAATTTTTCCTAGAGTTTCTAGAGATCGATATTTTAGGAATGAGTGTTAGAGTGTATTATTTTACCTTGGTCCTTATTTCTCAATTTGGATTTGGCAGGGGTTGATATGGTTACTTTTCCCTTATAACATGTGCTATGTTTGGTAGTTGACCAGGTAGGGATGGAATCATTAATTTTGGATTGTTAAATAGATAATTATAATTGGTTAAATGAATTCAATGAGGTTATGAATTATGTCTGTGGATAGCTATGTGGTTATGCATTAGAGGTGGCAGTAAGAGCAACTTTGTGTGGGCTGTTTGTTTGTTTTGAAAAACCATAGGTTGGGGTGATTGTTTGGTACATATATATATACTTGTAGTTACTTTTTATTTCTATGTGCACCCCACCCTATTTAAGAAACATGTATCGAACAACCCCATTTCATATGGGAGTTTATTTTTTTCAACATATCAGTGGGAGGATGGATGGATAGTTATTGGCTCTTATGTGAACCCTTTTCTAGGCATTGATAGCCTAAGACTCTTCATGCATGTTTTGGTTTGGTTGTGAGGTCTAGGTGTCTGCAGGTGAGGTGTGCTTTCCCAGGTGTCTTCAAGATGAGTTATGTTGTGCTTTCCAAGGTTTCTTTGAGATGAGGTTATGGTTTTATGGACTAGGTGTCTATGGGAAGGATGTTATGTGGTTGTGGCCTAGGTGTCTGTGGATGAGATGTGATGTGGTATGTTGCCTGGGTGTGTACGGGCAGCTTGTGGTAGTGGGTCTTATGGAAGAGTGTGGTAGCATCAGGATGTTCCAAGTTAGGGATGAACAATTAACTAGTGGGAAGGTGTATAGGGTACCCTATCATCGATGTGCTTACTAATTTACTTGACCTGTGTTATTTGGTGAGCGTGCCTTGGTGAGGATAGGGTGGATAGTGTACATTGTTAGGTGTTTTTGAATTTTTGTTGTTTTCTCATAGGGGAATTAATATGCATAACCCAATTGTTCATTAGTGACCTTGGTTTTTACTACTGGTTATACTTGTATTCTCACCATACATATATAAAACTGTTTTTAGATTTTTAGGGAGATTATGCGGACTGTGCTAGACCATACTAGGTTGGGTGTTGGGGACAGTTGTTGTTTCTCTATTTAGATTTATTATTTTGGTATTTAATTTAGATATTTTCATTATATATATAACATTTTTACTTTAAACATTCATGTGGGATGGATTTTGGATTCTTTTATATATATTTATTAGAGTTATTTTGAGGCTGACACATCTTATCTCCCAATAATGGTTATAATAAAAAGGGTAATGCCTCCCATGTTGTGATATTTGTATACCCTTGGTGTTAGTCACCACCCTGGGGCCTATTGAACGTGGGACTCATGGGTTATTACCTTTCTTTCTCCATTTCCATCATAGGAGTGTCATTTTTAGAGGGAGGGGGTCATGATAGAATGATATCAGAGGTGATGGTTGAGAGATAGGATGAATTTTGGAGTTAGGAACGGTGAGGATTTCATGGGTTGGTAGGGAAACAGTGCTAGGTGACCTTAGTGAGTGACATAGTCTTGAGAAGACTGGCGGAGACATGGGATTTTAGGTCCCCCATGATCTGATAAAAGAACTCTGAGCTTACCAAATGACCAATTTAGGCTAATTATTTTGTATGGTAGAAACCCTAGGAGAGGTACATGCATCATTATGACTTGTGTTTTGTTTGGATTGGGAATTTTGAGGAATTTAAATAAATTATGAGTTAAAATAAATCTTGAACAATATTACATACTACAAGGGATTATGAGTTCCCTGTTTAACTTTCAACTATATCACCTGATCATTGTCCATGAGTGGCTTAGGCAGTGGAGGCTTAGCAGGGTGATCCAGATGATCAGAAGAGGGTTGATCCAGAGGAGGAGGAAAACCACTGGCAAATAATGTTATGTGTTTTCTAGTGGCATACCCAGGGAATGTACAAGGGCACTATCTTAGATATAGAGACATATAGATGGATCGAGGAGCTTGAGATCACCATTGGCCTGATCTGGGCTCCTAAAGAGTACTAGGTTCCATTGGTGGTTAGTGAGATGAGGGTATCTATGTGTCAGTGGTGGAATTTGTACCTAGGGTAGAGAAAATAGGTTGATTTTATGTGGGTTGATTTCGAGAAGGAGTTTCGGGCAGAATTCCTTTCATCAATCAAGAATTCTGAGAAGCTATATAAGCTAGTATCTCTCTCCATTAGGAGAGTATGTTGGTATGGGAGTTGGTGATCAAGTTCAAGGATCCCCTTCTCTTTTCTTTGGATCTCTTTCTTGAAGAAGAGTCTCAAGAGAGATGCTTAGAGGAGTCACTTCTTCCTTCTCTCCAGTATGCAGTTACTCCCTTCACCTTGCCGACATACCTAGATGTCCAAAAGAAGGTGGAATTGGATGAGAGGATGAACTTTCAAGGAGGTATACCATGATAGGGGATCCAGTAGGGTTCTACGAAGGGTAAGGGTTCTAGTAGTAGGTATCAGGCGCCAGGACCTTCAAGGTTTCAGCCATTGGGGATTCGACCTCAGCAGTTTCAGTTTCGACCTTCTAGTCCTCGTGCCTTTTCCTTATTCTTGGGACTGAGGTGTTTCTCTTGTGAAGACTGTGGTAAAATTTAGAATCAGCCCAAAATTATAGCTCATTATGGTGGAGGGGTCCATGATCCGCACCCTCCTCAACAGAATTTGCTGGCTAGGCTGTTTTAGCAGTAGGGATAGTAGGCTTCTAATCCACTGAGGGGAGACAGAGAAGGTGGAGGACAAAATCAGGGTGTTTCTTAGGGACCTTAAACTCGGAATGGTCAGGGAGGTGGTCTTATGAAAAGGGATAGAGGAGCCAGTCATGGTCAGTTGGACACCACAGAGGTAGCAGTTCTAGTAGGTCTGAAGATCATTCAGAGTATGATCAATGTATTCAGTACTCTTGTATGTGCTTTGTTTGATTCAAGATATTCACACTCCTTTATTTCACCCGTTATATCACATTATCTATGACTATACATATATATTATTTCCATGTCCCTAGTGTTGAGCACACCATTTGGTGGTCAAGACAACTTGTTTGATGTTTTTCGGGGATGTAGACTGATGATGGGACCACATCAGTTTTGTGGGGAACTTTTCCTATTGTAGATGAAACCATATGATGTCATCCTTAGAATTGACTAGTTATACTCTATAGATGATATTATCTAATTCTTCTGGAGGACATCCATGTTTTTAGACATGGATGGACAACATGTCGCTTTCGTTGGCAAGTGTAGATTCTAGGTGGGAAGCTAGAGTGTGAAGACTCTTCTTTCTTTTTTGTCCAAGTTGTAAGTGGAATCATTATATAATGAGATAGTGGAGGTCCCTAGAGTTGTTGGGTGATTTATTGGATGTTTTCCCCGAGGTGGTTGTGACTTTACCCCCTCAACATGATGTTAAGTTTAGGATAGACTTACAACCTGGTGATCATCTGATTTTGATGGATCCTAATCAGATGACACCTTCTGAGGTGTGGGAGCTATGGATCTATATTGGTGATATAATGAAAAAGTTATTTATCCTACCCATTATGTCACTAAAGGGTTCTCTAGTCTTGTTTAAAAATATGGAAGATGGAGGTTTGAGGCTGTGAATAGACTACCAGAGGTTGAATCAAGTGACGATCAAGAACCGTTACCCTCTCCTGAGGATAGATAATCTTTTCAACCAGCAATGGTGAGAATGTTGGTTTTCTAAGATCAATATGTGAACTGGGTATCACCAGTTGAGGGTGAAGGAGGGTGAAACCCCAAAGACTGCTTTAAGTTAATAGTTTGGGAACTTTGAGTTATTAGTCATGCCATTTGGTGTTCGAACACACCATCTGTTTTCATGGGGATTATAAACTCTTTCTTCCTTGAGTTCCTTGAACAATTCTTCATCATGTTCATTGATGAATTCCTAATTTACTTGAAGTTAGAAGAGGATAATACTGATAATATCATAACTATCTTGGATATTCTTCAATTCCACCACCTCCATGGGAAGTTTTCCATGTGTATGATTTGGACACAATATAATCACTTAATTGGACATGTGGTGTCTCAGAATGGGATAAAAGTGGACATGTCAAAGGTCAAGGTAGTTGTTTCTTAGGCATCACCCAATAGTGTAGTATAGGTTCATATTTTTCTTAGTATTTTAGGATATTTCCAGATATTTTTACCCGATTACTCTCAAGTTGAAGATTATTTGACAGCTCTAACTAGATAGGACCTGACCTTTGTGTGGAGTGGGAAGTGTTAGGTAGTTTTGAGATACTTGAAGGGGAATTTAGTTAGTGCTATAGTACTATAGTTACCAGAGGAAGTGGTGATGTTCGATGTGTTCTGTGATGATTTACAACTAGGATTGGGGTGTGTGCTGATTCAACAATGAGGAGTTTTATATTATGGGTCTAGGAAGTTACGTCCCTTTGAACATAACTATTCCACCCATGACTGGGAGCTAGCAGCAGTCATGTTCATGCTAATGTATTGGAAAAATTACATCATTGGGGAGTGCTTTATGGTCTTCACAGATCAAAAGAGCATGAGGTATTCCTTTTCCTAGTGATATCTAAACTTTCATCAATGGAGGTGGATAAAATTTCTTCAAGATTACGATTTTGAGATCTATTAAACCTCAGGGAAGGGGAATTTTTTGTATGATGCCTTAAGAAGTATTCCACAAAAGGATGTTACTCGGGAATCAGTAGACACTTGGAAGGCAATGGATGTGTTGGACTCCTTTCACCTAGATTCAGTAATGGTTGGCTATAGAGGCTATCTATTTTAGATGGTTGTGCAGTCATATCTGATGTAGTGGCTGGAGGAGTCTCAGTGGGGAGGCTCAAAATCAGAGATGATGCATGATCATGTTTACTAGGGTGATGCTTTAGAGAGATGGTTGTAGGATGGACATAATTGGATGTGGTTCTGCAGGAATCTTTTTCTTGTAGTGGTGATGCATGAGGGTGTTCTCTGTGAGTATCATATCTCACCCCAAGTAGTACACCTAATAGTTTACAATATTTACTATGGACTAAGGGGATATTTTTTTAGGCCCAGGATAAAGTAAGAAGTAGCGGAGTTTGTGGAAATATGCCTAGTGTTCTAGAAAGTGAAGGCTGAGAACCATATTCCTGACAGTTTTTTGCAACCCCCAGATGTCCCCGAGTGGAAATGGGATGACATCTATATGGATTTTATCATAGGTCAACCAAGGGCTCAGAGAGGCTGTGATGCAATCTAGGTATTGGTGGACTGAATGATGAAATTGGATCACTTATTAGAAATTAAGGAGTCGAGCGCATTGGATGTATCAGCGAGAAGGTATGTGGGTAAGGTGGTACAACTTCACAGCTCTCTGAGATCCATACTCTTAGATCATTATACAAATTTTACTTTGTGAGTCTATAGGGGATTGAATCATACTTTTGGAAATTAGTTATGCCTCATCACTACCTTCTACCCTTAGACAGATGAGCATATAGATCTAACCATCCATATGTTGGAGTACATGCCACAAGCATGAATCTTGGTCTTTGGTGGTTCTTGTGTGTGACACTTTCCATTGGTTGAGTTCACTTACAATAATATCCATCACTCTTCTATTATAATGGCTCCTCTCGAATCATTGTATAAAATATTGTGTCGTTCACCCTTATGCTAGACAGATGTTAGGGAGGTATCTTTTCTTGGTCTGGATGGTGTTTAGAGTATGACTGAGAAGGTGTAGATTTTCCATGAGAGGATGAAGGCAGAACAAGATTGTAAGAAGTTATATACTAACTATAGGATGATGCCATTTGAGTTCAAGGTTGTAAACCATGTGTTCATTATGTTTTCTCCTCGATGTGGGAAGCAGAGGTTTGGTATAGGGAGAAATATTTCTCCTAGGTTCATCAGACCCTTTGATGCATTGGGGTGAGTTGGGATGGTGAAATACCAGTTGGAGTTTCCACCACAGTTGGAGAGGTTCCATGACATATTTCATGTCCCCCATCTTCACCAGTATCTTCACAATGACTCCCATTTCATTGACTGGGGAGATTTTGATATCAAGGTTGATGCAACATTCGTGGATATACCATTGGAGGTCCAGGATCATCGGGAGAAGTTACTGCATGGACTGAACCTTTCCTTGGTTTGTGTGTTGTGGAAGCATGGTGGCCTCTAGAAGATTACTTGGGAGCGAGAAGCGCATATGCATGCCCAATTCCCAGATTTGTTTTGAGTTATTCTTGTGTGGTTTGCTTTGTTATGTAATGATTGAACCTTGTATCTATGAGATGAGTTGTTCCCTTGTTCTGTAATGTGTGATAATGTCTTGACCATGAGGTGAGGAGGACCTAATTCCAAATCAATATTCAATAATTGAGTTTCATTTAAAACCATGTGGGCGAGTCAATGATGCCTAGAGTGGATAGTATATTGATATGGAGGAAGGAATTCCTTGATTCATTTTTCTGGACAATGTGGTTTGGGTTATTATGTTGTGTGCCTTCTGGCCAGTTAGGGGTAGTGGACGTTGGGGGAGGTGTTCTTGGATTTATAGGTTTCAATTAAACATTTGAACAACATAGTCTGGTTTATCCTTGAGATGTATCACACTGAGTGGTTGTTCAGACTCCTCTTTATTCTATGTTTGGTTTGAATTTTCAAGAGAGAGAATATTTTGAGAGGTATCTGATTTAATATCTCATAACTCTCCAGTACATTCCTTTGGGAAAATACTATGTTCGAAGTGTTCTTGGGGGTCTTAGTGAATCATTTACCAAGTTGTCCAAAATCCAGTTTTCCAATGGTAGGTCGGGTGTCAGTAGGTCAAATGTTGGTAGGTTGGGTGTCGGTAGGTCGAGCATCGGTGACTCACATCAGTGAGTTAGGAATTGGTGGGTCACATTAGTGACACGCTATAAGTGTGTCACATTAGTGACTCACTGTTGGTGGGTCATGTCAGTGACTCACTGTCGGTAGGTTGCGTCAGTGACTCACTATTGGTGAGTCTCTATCGGTGATTCACATCAGTAGTATAGGGATGGTAGATCGTTTTGGTAGCTCAGTGTCAGTAGCTTAGTGTCCGTGAATCACCATAAATGGCTTAACATCAGTTACTCGGGTCGGTAGGTCATGTAGGTGACTCATGTCAGTAGCTTGCATTGGTAGCTTAGTATCGGTGGCTCAGTGTCAGTGGATCAGCATCAGTGGCTTAGTTTCAGTAGCTCAGAGTCTGTACCTCATCCATCTGAGACTCATTTTGAAAATTTTCCAAATTTTCTAGTTCTCTAAGGTTATTCCAGATTCTCCCCTTTAACATTTTATTTGACATAAATTGAGTATAAAACCTTGTTTGAGCATTTATAAAAGTGTTTCAAAGAATATTAATTATATCTTTAATATCATAATGCTCTGGGGACCTTGAAATAGTCAAAATGTGTAATCTTTATCCTGATCCAAATTTTATGTACTTTGAAACCATCTCCCTTCCATTGATATAGGATATTAACTTTTATAAATCCAAGATCATCTATTCATTAAAATATACCATTTTCTATTGGTGTACCTAAAACCTTTCATCCCCGAGGAGACACATATGTGCTGTAGATGTCAGTTGAGTTTTCCCTTGATTCTTTCCTATTGCTTGTGCAACCCCCTATTTTTGGTAGAAGGAGGATTTTATGATCTTCTATTCTTCGAGGTTATAATTTTTTCATCTCTCATTTAATTCTGTATCATGCGGTGTAGGAGTAATGGTGTCAATTTGTGAATATGGATGAATCACAAGTTTAATTAATGTTTTTACGATGAAAATCGAACCTGTTATAAAGATAATTAGACCTTTTGTGATAAATAGTTTTGTTACCTTAGTAATAAATGACGTGTGGGGAAGATGATGATGATTATTATATTGTTTTATCTATTATTGTTGATCCATGTTTTGATTTGTATAGGTTTTAAGGCTTCTAAAAATCATGGTCTTTGGTGGTATCTGCTTTCTTGATAATTTTTTTGATCCTATATTGAATGGATGCTAATATGAAAATTTAGATAATAACATATACTTGGTCAAATCAATGGATTCTCTAAGATTGAACTATTTTGTTATCACCCCTGAATTAATAAAGTAAAATTAAAGAATAATTGTGGGTTAAATATGAATACACCCCACCTATTTGGTGTAGTTGTGTGTTATGTGTAGTTATGTTCAGTCTGGTGTCTTGTGTGAGTTGTGTAGTGAAATGGTTGAGAGTGTGGATACATGTATGGGGTGGTCCAGGTGGTGTAATGAAATCTTAGATGGAGATTTTGATTGATTGTGGAATGGATGAACTTGTTAAATACTGGTTCTGCATCTGGGTAGTGTTTTTTTGTTGGGTATGGTTTGCTTTTGTAGGGGACTATAATTTGGGTGAGTTTTTCTGTTTTTCTATATGTGGTCCTTTTCGTGTAGCGGTGCTGCTGAGGATGGTTTTTGAGGGATAATTTTGAAAAGGGATGGTGTTACCTTGTGTGGGTGTTTCCCCTAGAGTTTCCAGAGATCAAAATATTAGGAATGGGTGTTAGAGTGGATTCTTTTACCCTGTTCATTAATTATCTATTTGTCTTTAGTAGTGGTTGGTATGGTTTCTTCACCCTTATAACGTGTTTTTTGTTTGGTTGTTTCCCTGGTTGATATGGAATAAATTTTTTTTCTTGTTAAATAAAGAATGATAATTGGTTAAATGAATTGGATGGGGTTATGAATTAAGTCTGTGGATGGATGTGTGGTTATGCATTAGAGGTGGAAACAATGGTAGTTTTGTGTGGGCTGGTTGTATGTTTTGAGAAAACATAGGTTGGTCTGAGTGTTTGGTACTTATATATATACTTGTAGTTCCTTGTGATTTCTATGCACACCCAACATAGTTGAGCACTATGTGTTGAACACTCCATTTCATGGGGGAGGGTGTTTTCCCCAACATCCCAATGGGAGGATGGATGGATGGTTATTGGATATTTTATACTCCCTCTTCTAGGAATTGGAATCCCAAGACTCTTCATGTAGTTTGTGGTGCAGTTGTGTGGACCCAGTGTCTGTGGGAGAGGTGTGTAATCCCAGGTGTCTTCAGGATGAGGTTGTGGTTTTTTGAACCAGGTTTCTATGGGAAGGATGTGATGTGGTTGTGTCCTAGGTGTCTATGGGCGAGATGTGATGAGGTATGTGGCCTGGGTGTGTGCAGGAAAGTTGTGGTAGGGGGATTTGTGGAAGAGCATGGTAGAATCAGGACATTCTCCCTTAGAGATGAGCAGTTAACCAGTGGGACGTAGTATTGGGTAACCTATCATCAATGTTATTACTAATTTACTTTACTTTACTTTTGTTATTTGGTGAGCATGCCTTGGTGAGGTTGGGTTGGATAGTATACCTTGTAATGTTCTTTTGAGTTTCTGCTATTTTCTTACAGTGTTATTATTATATTTCTCCCACTTGTTCATGAGTGACCTTGGATTTTCCTACTGAGTATACATGTATTATCAACCTACATATATAAAACTATTTTCAGGTTTCCATGAAGATTATGAAGACCGTGCTGGGCCGTACTAGCTCGGGTGTTGGGTAAAATTTCTATGTCACTGTTTAGCTTTATTCTTTTGGTATTTACTTTGGATTTTTCATTGTATTTATAGATATTTTACATTAAACATGCATGCGGGATGGATTTTGGATTCTTTTAAATATATGTATTGGAGTTTTTTTGAAGTTTTTACATCTTATCCCCCAATCATGGTTACTATAAAATGGGTAATGCATCCCATTTTTTGATATTTGTATACCCTTGATGCTAGTCACCATCCCAGGGCCTACTAGAGGTGGGACTCGGGATTCATTGTCTCTCTTTCTATATTACCAGCTCTGGATGGGAATATTTTGAGGGAGGGGGTCATGATAGTTAGAATATTAAATATATAAATAATATCCTCTGAAACTCTTTTAGAAATGCTCAAACATGGTTTTAAACTCTATTTACATCAAATGAAATGTTAAAGGGGTGAAACTGGAAAAACCCAAGAGAACTGGAAATTTTGGAAAACTATCAAAACGAGTCACTAATGGATTAGGCACCAAAAATGAGCTACCAAAATTGATCCACCGACATTGAGCCACCAATGATAAGACACCAAAATTAAGCTACCAATATGAGGTACTAAAATGATTCCCTGAGGTAACCTACCGACACGAGTCACCGATGTGACCTACCGAAATGAGTCATCGATGATGAGACACCAATGGTGAGCCACCAATGCTGAGCTACTGATGAAACTTCCTTCGATGAGCTATCGATTCATCTCACCAATGCGAACCACTAACTAAGAGTCACTGATGCGACCCAACAACACTGAGACACTGATGCAACCCAATAACAATGAGTCACTGATGTAACCCATCAACAACAATTCACTGACATTACACACTGACACTTGACTCATCGTTATGAGTCACCTGTGCCAGACCTACCGACGCCTGACCTACCAACTCCCAACCTATCGATAATCGAACTACCATTGGAAAAATAAATTTTTGGAAAATATTGAAACGAGTCACAGAGACTCCCTAGAACACTTCAAACATTTGATTTTTACTAAGGAATGGGATGGAGAGGTCTGAGACATTACATATTTCTATGTTATAATATCATGGATCATTCCCTTGATTCCCCTATGATTCATGTATTATTTCTACCAATCTATATTCAATCACTTTTTTTGTATGATCTTTGATATGAAGGGAATGATATTGAAATGTTATTCTCATTTTCTTATACCCTTATGTTCAGGTTATGCTTACATGTCTCCTTTATTTACACTTACTAAGTATTTGAGCTCACTATTTCTTATTATTACTTTTCATAGGTTGTGAATAAAATCCTTAAGTATAATTACTAAAGGGGAAGATCTTTGTGGGAAACATAAAATATCTTTCACTAAATTAGAATAATGTGTTCCAAGTTTCCAAATACACTAAACTATTATATTTCTTAGGAATTTACTTTTATAATATGATGAATATTCATATAGAATTATGTAACATCCATGTATGTTAAGTCTGGGTCTCTATACATAACATGTTTATAAGGGTATGATAACATGAGTATAAAATTAGAAAACCATACCATACATATCATTGATAATATTATTGAGACATGGAATAAATCTTCGTAGTTCATAAGACATGAATCATAATGGAAACAAAGAACTTTCTCCATGAGAGAAAAACATTGGACCAAGGCATATGTTCTTGTCATACAAATAAGCATAGAAAATCATTTCCTTATCTATCAAGGATCACTTCCAATACTATAATTGGGGATTGGGTTTCTACCCCAAACCATCATAGTAGACAAGGTTAACTCTAAGAAATATCATTTTAGACTGAGTCCTTTACTGAACCGGGTTCACTCCCTATTACAGTCATATTTATCTCATGAGATATCCACATTTACCCAATTAATTGGAGGGATATATAATTATGGGCCCAAACATCACATAATTAATGCAATATATATGTATTCTAAAATATTTTAAAACATTCATCATTTCATAATTTGTGAAAAAATGGATTTCATAAATATTTCATCATGGAATAACCTGTGGAAAAGAAACAAGTTTCATAAAAATTTCATTAATTCATCATAGCATAACCCATAAAAAACAAATGTATTTTATTAAAATATTGAATTTATAATCATAAACCATATATAAAAAGAATAAGGATGGTAACATTGAAACATATATCAATTAATGATTACATAATAACCAAGTATTTCATCTTTGATAAAAAATTATATTAAAACATCACTTGGAACTTTTCTTGAGGAAACTCCCTTTTCAATTTAAAATCACTTATTTAAAATCTAAAAATTCCGATAATGTTAATGAAAACATTTTCTTTGAAAAAAACCATGGAGACATGTAAATTAATATTCAATTAATTGAGTGGTCATGATGGTGAAAAATTTATTTCATGCTATATATATTAAAGGAAAACATTCCATTCATACTCTTATAAAAAAATCAAAGAGTACCTTTTTCAAAAATTATCGAAAAGAATTATTTTAATTAATTTTGTTTAAATTGAATAATGTATAATAATTAATTTAAAAAATCATAATGTAATATTAAAATAATTATTGATAATATTATTAGAAAATATAGATATGGATGAAAAAGGAATTTTTACAAAAGAGAGAAATAAAGTTGATTTTCTTTAAAAACAATCTTTTAGTCCCTTGTGTACCTAAAGAGGAAAAAATAAAAGGGAAAAAATTTATTATCTATAAATAAATATAGGGTAATAAAATTAATTAGATTCATTATATATATATATCATTAAATTTCAATGTCATATACTTAATAAAAAACAATACTGATAAATAATTATATTACAACAAAATATTTTAACTTATGTTCCACATGAATTGAAATTTTCATATCATCCCTGATAATAAATTGAAATTTATTATAATTATATATAAAAATTTATTACATAAAAAAATATCATATATGATATCCTTATAACATTTTATGACCCATTTATTAATAACCCCTTACTAAAATTGTTGTTTCTCTGTGTTAACTATTTCAATTTTTATAAGAATTTCAGTTTGGTACTTCCAATACATATACTATGAAATTTGTTACACAATATCTATAATTTTAAAAATGATATAAATAAATAAATAAATATATATATATATTATATATATATATTCATCCATAAAATTTAGATATAGAAAAATGAAATAAAATATTCACAGATACTATAGGACGTACGTACGCATGAACACTATTTTCTATTATCGATGGATTGATTAAAATAAAGTTAAATAGAAATTAACCTTTCTAGAATTACTAGTATATAATATAAATCATATACATTATTAAAATAAATACTCATTACCATCCATGTAAATTGGAAATAAAAAATGAATCACATTGCTTCTTGGTGATGGTAGTCCACACGTACACATATGAAATGCTATTGTATTCCAACAGATTGGAAAGTAATAAGGTTGATATGATATTATCATTATAGAAGCATACTTATTTAATTGGTAAAATACATTAACCTTAAACGAATCATAATACCTATTTATAAAATATGGTGATGAGAAATTAATTATATCTCTACATAGAGATAGTAAGTCTTATATATGAATGAATGATACAATCATTTACCATTTGATGAAAAATATGGTGTAAAATGGGTGTTTTATAATAATAATAAGTTTTTGTATTAATTATACTTACTTTTTATTCTATGAAAAATACTATAGAGTTATAGGAGTTAAAATAACAAGTAAAAAAATAATGTGATTAGATAAGGTGATTATCTCTTCCTTGAAGGAACTCATTTGTATATCCTATTAATGAAACTAGGGTTAGAAATTTGGGGATACAAAAACCTATATAATGTATATTTGAACGTTTTAAATATAAATGGAATGGTTTTGGTCGATCTAGATGGATCAATGTCGTGTAAATAAGAGAAAAAATTAGTGTGCTTTTATAAGGTAGGGAGAGAAGACAAATGAAAAATTTTAGAATATTAAAAGATAATAAATTATTTCCCAAAAAAAGAATCCAAATGGATATTTAATCAAATAAAAATATTATAGTTTTTTAATAATATCATAAAATTATATTTATAGACGTTTTTATTTCATTTAAATCCATAATTTTTGATTAACCACTTCATAAATCATTTTTGACCTTAATCTCTATAACACCTATTTCATTGTTAATGGGTTAAGAATTATTCCATAAATGGAACATAACTCATAAATATACCATGATGGTTATTTCAAAACATATTAAATTTAATTGGCCAAAGATATCATTGTTATGAATTTAAAATCATTTAATAAAATATTATTTATTAAAAATAAAAATAATGTCAATTTTGAAAATATTAATTTAATTTAATAATAAATACACCATGGAAAAGTTATAATTTGAATATAAAATTTTATCACATCCCTAATATTTCATATTTTTTTAAAAAATTCATGGAACAAAATGGATAACTGAAATTTTATTACTTAATATTTTCAAAATCATTTATTTTATTTATATTTATCAAATAAATACTTATTTGTGTCACATATGACTTTAAGGTAATTATTCAATAACTAAACATTAGAAATAAATTACTATAATAGTAATAACAATTTATCTTTAAAATAAACATTTATAACTGAACTTATCCTTTTTTACACTCATTTAATAATTTTCGGTTTATTAATGTCAAAAGAGACCCATTTTGTATTTTTTCATTAATTAAATTATTATAAAGGTCTTATTCAAAGAAATATTCCACAAAGTGGCGATATATAAGAGGATCATATGGAATGGAATGAACTCTATCCATCCAATATGATATATTTAATTTTTATAGACATTTTTTAACACTATTTTACTCATTTTACCCATACTGAGGTGCAAATAAATTACTACGGTTACTATTAATATTAACCGAAAATAAAAAGAGCATTTTTTACCATTTTTTATCATAATTATTACAAATACTGAAACCATTTTTCAATATTAAATTTCTATAAGATGAATAAATTCATTTTAAAATATGTGTGACTAATGTGATGAAAACCATTTTTTAGAAAAATACATTTTAAGCATAAAATTGGATATTTATTCTTATATAATTCATTTAAAATATATTAGATGAATATTAAAAAAATTAATTAAATATATAATATATTAAATTCATTAAAATTATTTTTAATAGAGGTTAATTTAATTTATTAAGAAAAAAGGGAAGTTCATGCGTAAAAAATGTTTTTTAGAAAAAATATATTTTACTTTTTTATTTTTATTTTGAATTAAAACCAATTGAATCAATTTACACATGTGGGGAATATAAATATTTCTTAATTTAGTTAATATTATTAATAATTTATAATCCTATTGATATATGGTAACTATATAGTTCATTATAGTCATCCACAATCGGGGTTGCGTGAATCGTATTCTATTGAAGAAATTAAATTATTTTTAAAAATAAATATTTCAATAATTATTGGGGATTTACAATCTATAATCCTTAAAATTTATTTCTATCTTGACATTATATCACTCTATTTTAAATAAATTAGTATATTTTTTATTATCGTAACCTCTGGTTCCTAAGTATGCTATTCGATTTTTTGATTCCTCTAGAGAAGTTTTGTAAACAACATGACCCCAGTAGCCTGGATCTAGTACCTTACTTAATTACATTGGTATGATTTCAAATAAGTCATATCCCAAAGTAATGAATAGTTTATTAGTTTTATAAAACCATATTCTAACATAAGTTTTACATTACAACTTTGAAAGTAAATACAATATAGATATTCCATTGGAAACATCTATAACTCCTAGATTATCCCTGAAATTTATTCACAATATTAATCTCTTAATCATAGGGAAAATAAAAAATAATAAAGGGGTGATTTCAGATGCTTAGTAATGGTAATTAATACAATATAAGCATAAATAATAAGGCATGGTGAATAAATAAAAGTACACATTCCATTCAAACATTATCTTGAGCATAATATGGAAGGAACAAAAGATGATTAAATAATTCCATAATAAAACATATCCATGGATATTATATTAGTATAATAATCACATGGACTATCAATTAATTTTTTCTTAATGAGTGAATTCATAATATCAGACATCGGAATCGTATCGTCAAAGCCTTGACCAAGACACCATACATAATGGGTAAAAACCCATACTGGTTTGTCTTATGAGACCTACCGATGCGTCTAGGGTATATAGAGGGACACATACATCACTTATAAAGTCAAATTAATTACTCATATGAATGGGGATAAACCTAAACAACATATACATATGAAATTTAAATAACTTTTCATGATTTGCAAACATAATCACCAACTATTCTAAGTAGTATGGTGAATGGTATCAATATTGAAAAACCACTGTCAATATGATAATAAACCATTTAATAAAATATCATAGACGATAAAAATAAGATATAAACCTAAATAATGAATAAAATTTGACATATTTGTTGAAATAGATGAAAATAATTTAATAAAATCAATAGAGAATTCTTGAGAGAAACACCTTCTTTTACTTTGCAAAGAAGAGTTCTTTTTTTAAAAATCATCTATATTTGTCATAACTATTTGTATAAAACCAGAAATAAAAAAATATCATTTTTAATGACAAAATTATTGATTTTAGAAAAATAATTTTTTTATTAAAATAGATTATAGATGGTACTTGAAAATGGGTAAGAAATCGAGATGTTCCCTTTAATAGGGCTTGCATATTAGGAAAAATTAAAAAGAGAGCCTTGTAAAACATTTAATTACCATAAAATAAAGATGAAATGATATAGATATATTGGTTTGGAACATATTAAAATAATATATAAGAATTAAAAAAATGTAAATATTCATTAAATTGTGGTAAAGGTAGTTAAAGAATAACCCGATATAAAAATGAAGGTTCGGGTTGAAAACCCTTACCTTATATCCAAATGTATTCATCCATTGACCTTAACATACTTTATAATCAAATTAATTAATTAATTAATTAATTTATAACCTTATCTACATGAATTTCATTTATAATATTTTTATTAAGTTCATTTATGTCTATTTTGATGAGTTATAAGATACAATTTTATTTCTCAGGAGTGTTCGTTTCCTTGGTTTTCTCGATCGATATACTTGTATATGAGTAGGGAAGTTCATGTAGAATTAGTATAATTATTCATAATTGAGTTAATACGATATTAATTAACAAATTTAATATTAAATGGTTGTATAAATCAATTGTGTATATGTTATGAGAATGATTCATTAGATGAAACATTAGTGATAATCATTTAGATTATTTTTGCAGTTTTTCGATTATTGTGAACTACTTTTATCATATGAATTAATATTATGTATATATAATGGTCATATAAAATTAAATAGGATGTAATAAAAATATTATGGTCTGGTTTTACCATCCAAAATGTTTTATTTATCATATTTGAAGGAGAAATTAAAGAATAAAAATCTATCATCCACAAAGGTTGTAAATCCGCATATGACAGATGATGATTTCATTTTTAAAATAAAAGAGAGAGAAAGGATTTTGAGGAGGAATATTCCATTAACATTATATCATTACAATATATATGTTATACTATATTTTTCGTTCCCATTTTTATAGAGGAGTTTAGGAGAGAATAATAAAAGAAAAGAACTTGAAAAGAAATTAAAAGGAAAAGGAAAATGATTTTACCTCTTGAATACTCCTCCTAGGGAACCACCTTAAGGATATTGTTTTTGGTATTTTGATAAGAAAAATAGATCTTGGAAATGGGGGAGAGGATTTGGGAGTTTATGTGCAATGGTTTACATTATTAAAGGCTTATAGGTGTGAGGAGAAGTGGTGGTGAGGGGTGAAATTTATAGTGGAGGAGAGGGGTGATTTGGAAATATTTTATTCATTTTTATTATTATTTTGGCTCAAGACTATGAATAGTTTAATAATTATCATAAAATATATTAAAATAATGAAGTATATTTCGAGATTATTGGCTTACATCACCCATAAATCACCTATGAATCAATAAATAATGTATTTAATATTTATCATTAATTATCATATTTTATTATTCACAAAAAATTCAACTATTTTAGAAAAATACCAAAAATTCAACCCAATTTTATTTAAACATGTAGAATTTTAAAATTAACTGAATTTTGGGAAAATAATTTTCTAAATATGATAAATTCAATTTTTAATTAAAACCTTCATTTACTCCAAAAACATAGATTTTAAATTTGTAACTGGTTTTATAACACTTTTAGAAGTTAACTAAGTTAACATAAAATTATCCTAAAATCATAATAAAACAAAATTTTAATTTATGAATACATTATATGTAAATAAATTTTCTTTTAATTTTTTTTATAAATTACAGAATTGTAATTAAATATTGATGACTAATAAAATACAATCACTTAATTAATAAATTTTAAAATATTAATTTACTTGTTATATGATATAATTATACGATTCTTTCATTTATAAGGTTCAAAAATTTTACTTCTACTTAAATGGGTGATGTTACTATTCATTAGGAAGATTTACTATTCATAAGGGTCATATTACTATTCATAAGGTCAAGTTAATATTTCATCAGTAAAGGTTCCTTAACTTCTATAAATACTTTTAATTTCATTCATTATTCAATTATGATGTTTTTATTTTGTTCTATAAGTGATTTTATGTGATATATACTATATTAAATGAACATAAGAATGGAAATTTCATTGATAGAGTTCTAGGTCGTTACATTCTCCCCTCCTACAAAAATTTATTATGTGAAATTTTTAGATTGTCATCCCACAGAAATATTTTCATAGTTATTCAACACAATCTCCTCAGGCTCCCACATCACCTCTTAATTTTTTTTATTTTTCTAAAGTACCATTACCTGTCGGTTCATCTGATTCTTCAACACCTATTCTTTAGTGTCCAAAATCTGGATAGGTTCTTCATAGTAAGATAAATCATGTTCTAATTCTAATTATTCAAAAGTACGATCATGTGTTGGGTCTCGCATATAATTCCTTAACAAAGAGATGTAGAACACTTTGTAATCTTTGGAAAGGCTAGGAGGCATTTCCAAATGATAACAAATAACTCCAATTCTCTCTAAAATTTCAAAAGGACTAATGTACCCAGGTATTAGTTTCCCTTTCTTTCCAAATATTATAAAACCCCTCCATAGAGATACTTTCAAGAAAACATGATATCCTACTTGAAATTAAAAATACTTCATTTGATTATCAGTATAGATCATTTCCTACAATGATATTTTTTTGATATGTGTTTCAATAGTCTTCACCTTTGCTGTTGTTTCCTCCATAATATCTGGTTCTATAAGTTTCCTCTCACCAACTTCTTCCCAACAAGTTGGTGTGAGGAATCACTTTCCATGCAATGGTTCATATAGTTCTATTTGAATACTATAAGAGAAAATATTTTTTTAGTAAAATTCTACCAAAGGAAAATACTGATCCCACATACCTTGAAATTCTAGTGAACATGATGTTAACATTTCTTTTAATATTTGAATTTTATTTTCATATTTCTCGTCTATTTGAGGGTGATAATAAGTACTAAAAAAAAGCTCAGTATGCAAGTCTTTCGAAATAATTTTCCATAATTTCAATGTAAATCATGGATCATGATGAGACATAAAAGAAAGAGGTGCACCATGAAGTCTTACAAATTAATTAATATAGATCCATGCAGGGCACTCTAGTGAAAAATACTCACTTCTAGTGAGGAAATGTATAGATTTGGTAAGTAGATCAACAATCACCCATATCGCATCATTATTTATTTGAGTTATTAGTAATCTAGTGACAAAATACATAGTGATGTTAGGCTATTTCCATGTAGGAATAGGCATATGTTGTATTAATCCTCTACGATGTTGTCTTTCAGCCTTCACTTATTGACAGACTAAACGACTTGATACATAATAAACAATTTATTACTTCATGTTATCCTATCAGAAATGTTCCTTCAAATATCTATACATCTTAGTGCTACTAGGGTGGATAGAGAAATTTAAACTATAGGCATCATCCAAATACTCCCTTTTTAGCTTGGGTATAGATGGAAAACAAAACATCTTCTTGAATTTTAGAATTCCATCCTCATACAAGAAGTTTACCAACTTACCATTATTCATAAATTTAATTTTTTTTGAAGATTATCATCATAAATATGAGAAATTTTAATAATTTATAATAAAGAAGTTTTAGAAAGAAAATGAAAAAGGAGTGATGTTTAACCTTGTTTGTTTATTCCCATATCTATCCTTTCTTGATCCATGTACATAGGATCCTTTCCGATCCTCATTTTGTTAAAAATTCCATGATATTTCATACTCAAATCATATGCTACCTTATTTTCCTTCCCTAGGTGGTAGTGTATTAAAAAATAACAATCCTTGAGTAGTTCTATCCATAACCTTTTCCTCATATTTATTTTTTTTCTATGAGAAGATATATTTCAAACTCTTGTCATATATATATATATATCACATATTTCATTATAGAGATTTTGTCTCCATATCTTCAAAGAAAAGATTACAATTTCTAACTTGTGATCATGAGTTGGATAGTTCTATTCGTGAGTTTATAACTTTCTTGATGTATAGGGAATACCTATTTCATTTTACATAAGGACACAAACACGTTATTTATTTACTGAATTACTATAAATCACAAACCAACCATTTTCCGATGGTAGAGTCAGGATCAGAGCATTCACCAATATCCTATTTAATTCTTGAAAAATTATTCACATTCATTTTTTCCATACAAAATTAACCTTTTTATGAGTAATCTTGGTTAATGGGTTAGCTAATCAGGAGAATTTTAGAACAAAACATCAATAATAATCTACTAAACCAATAAAACTTCATACCTCAGTTATGTTTACTGGTGTAGGAAATTCCTTAACCACCTTTCTCTACATCAGATCAACTAAGATTCCATCTTTAGTGACAAGATGGACAAGAAAATAAATTGTTTACAGCCAAAAATTACAGCTTTTAAACTTCCTATATGAATCATTTATTCAAAGAGTCTTCATAATAATGTGCAAGTTATTCTCAGGATCTTCGTAGCTTTTGGAGTATGTCAAGATATAAAAAATAAATACCACAATAAATCCATCAACATATTCCATGAAATCTCTATTCATTAGATCTATGAAAATAGATAGTGAATTAGACAGTCCAAATAGAATTAGTGTAAAATTATACTATCCATACCTGGTTTGAAATTCTGTCTTTGGTCTATCTTCCCTCTTCACATGAAATTGATGATATCCAGACTGAAGATCAATCATTGAAAAATATTATGCTCTTTGAATTTGATCAAATAAATCATCAATGTGAGGGAGAGGATACTTGTTCTTAATCATACTAGAATTTATCTCCATGTAGTCAACGCACCGTCTCATAGATCCATCTTTCTTCTTAAAAAAATAACAAGAGAATCCCATGGATAAACACTAGGGTAAATAAACTCTTCACTAATAAAGTCCTCTAGTTGTTTCTTTATCTCCATTAATTCCACTATGGCTATTATATAATTATTATTTTATATAGGCCATCCACTCAGAATTAAATCAATATAAAACTCAATTTCCCACTCTGAAGGATTCTAGGTAAATCCTCTAGAACTACACTAATATATTCTTGCACAATAGGTACATCCTCAATATGAATATTTCATTCCTCACCCATATATATTTCATTTGATTCCTTCTGAATAATTTAATTTAGTAGAGCTATTGGGGGTGGATCTAGATATGAATCATATGACGAGGTTTCTACTCTTAAGATAAGGGACTCTATATCATTATCAAAAAGTTTAACTTCTTTCTTATTGTAATAAATTTTCACATCATAATTTGAAATACAATTCATACCAAGTATTATATCAAAATAAATCATGGGTATAATGATATTTTTAGTAACTAAAGCACATTTATGTGTCATAAAGAGGACAGATCGACACATCATTATTGCAATGATACTTCCCTTAATAGTTTTGACTAAAAAATACTTTATTAAATAAGAATAAAAATGTTTAATTTATTTGGAAAATTGGGAAGATATAGAAGAATGTGATGATCTATAAACAAATAAAGAATTGGATATGTTTTAGGAAATTATTAATGTACCTTCCACCAGATCATTAAGATATTAAACCTTAGTAGTTGTGACTGCATAATATTTGTCTTTATCACTTAGCCTTATTTTGTAAATTTTTCTTTAGAACATAGGATAATAATTTGCATAATGTCCCATATATTTGAAATTATAGCATTGAACATTAGTAGCTTTTTTATTTCCCATGCAATCATAGGTTTGGTGACCTTTTTCTCCACACTTTTAAGAAACACCCATACCCTTTAGGCATGTATTGGGGTGTTTCTTCCGATAATAATTGCTGGATGGAAAATCAAAAATTCTATTCTTCCCCGTTTTCTTATTTCCTTTTCTAGAGTTTTTAGAAGACCTTATATTCTCCTTCTTTACTTTAAATTCATATATCTTAGATAATTCATTTTCTATCTTGATAGAACCTAAGACTGTATCTTTATATGATGAGAAATTATGGGAGACCAGTGCCCTTCAGAGGAATGGTTTTAAACATTTAAAGAATATATTAATCTTTCTACATGGATTACGTACTTACTCTATGACATTAATTACTAACCTTGTATAGTTGGCTTCATACTTCACAACATTTTCATCATCTTTCTGTATTATACACAAGAATTTTATCTCTATATCCTCTTGTTGTTCACAAGGAATTTTTTTGTAATAAAATTTCCTTAAGATACCTCTATTCTATATTTTAAATTTCCTCCCCCTCCTTTATGTTTTGAATAAAAAACTACAATTTATCAATTTATCATGAGAGATGATACACTGCCATGATAAAATTATCCCTTTCATTACTTCCCAAATATGGAAATATATTCTATAAATAACTTATCCATTGATCTACTAAAAATGCATTTGTAGTCCCATTAAATGATGGAGGATATTGTCACACAAAGTGTTGTAACATTTGTCATCCAAGATATGGATTAAGATGCTCCATACAAGTAAGGTTATTCTTTATAACCTAAGTCAGATATCCAAGTATAGTTATAATATTCTCATTAAGTGTTGCTGCTCTAGTACTAACATCATTATTTGAGTAGGTGGGAAATACCTACATTGTAAACATGCATTGATACAATTTCTATTCCTTCCACTATGGTCCATTTATAAATAATTGTATACACTAGATTAGGATATGAATTGAAATGTTTAATCTCAAACTAGAAAAACCATTAACAAAAATTGATGTTTTATGCATATATAATCTCATAATCATAAAAATGGTTTCTTTAGGAACATATTTACATTTGAATCCTTCATAATAGTTTATAAATAAAATGGGACTTATCTTAAGCATATCCCCTGAGAGTTTCAAACTAGGGGCTCAATAATTCCTATTATTGTGTACCAGTTTACCTTGAGTTAGCCTCAAGACACCTTTTTGGTGTTTTTACCCCTAGGTATATCTGTTACAAAACCACATCTACTTGTATTATCAAGAAAATGATTCACTTCTAGGAATACACATATAATCTCAACTTTACCAAAATATTATAATGTTCTTCTATACTTATCCTCAATGTCTAACTTAAGGATATGTTCCATAATCTATGTTTTTTAAATAACGTTTCCATGGTTTCTACTAAAATTCCTTTGATACCATCTGTAAAGACCTCAACCCCAATATCTTGAATCCAATGCCTTAATTAATTAAATTATTATGATTAAGAGGATGTAATATCCCAAATGACTGAATAGTTTAGTATCTTTGGAAAACACGATAAAAATTTAAGTTTTACATTATAACATTGAAAGGAAATTGAATATAGATATTCCATTGGAAACATCCATAACTCCTAGATTATACATACAAGCCATTGATAATATTCATATTCATATCCTGGGGAAAATAAGACAAAAGAAAGGGGTGATATTAAATTCTCATTAATGGTAAGTAATACAACAAAAGAATAACTAATATGTCATGGTGAATAATTAAAAATACACATTTGGTTAAAATAGAATCTTGATCATAATATGGAATAAATAAAAGATGATTAAATAATTACATAATAAAAAATAACCATGGATATTATAATTATCAAATAATCACATGGACTTTGAATTATTAGTTTCATAATGAGTGACTGCATAATGTAGGACATAATAATTATACCATCATGGCCTCAGCCAAGACACCATATATAATGGTTAAAAACCCAGACTAGATTGTCTCATAATACCTACTGATGCATCGAGGGGAAATAGAAGGCCAAAAAAATCACTTACTATGTCTAATGAGTTCCTCATATGACTGAGGATAAACATAAAAAAATATACATATTAACTTTAAATAACATTCCACAAATTTTAAACATAATCACTAACCATTCTGAGTTATACGGTGAATGATATCAAGATATCACAACCACTTTCAAACTGATCATAAACTATTTAATAAAATATTATAGATGATAAAAATATTATACAAACCTCAATAAAAAATAAAATTCAATAGAGGTGTTGAAATAGATTAAAATTCTCTAAAAAACACCGAGAAGTTATTGAGAGAAATACCATTTTTTTACTTTGCAAAGAATAGTTCTTTTGGAAAAATCATTTGTATTATCCATAATTGTTTGTATAACACCATAAGTGAAAAAATATAGTTTCTATTTAAAAAATTAGTTATTTTATAAAAATAATTGTGTATTAAAAATAATTATGGATGGTACTTGAAAATGGGTATGAAATCAAGATGTTCCCTTTAACCGGGCTTGCATATCTAGAAGAATTAAGAAGAGAACCATGTAAAGCATGTCATTACCATAAAAAATATAGGAAATGATCTAAATATATGATTTTGTAAAAAATATATATAATATTTAATAAGTAAACAAAAATAAATAATAATTAAATTGTGGTAACGGTAGTGAAATAATAACCTGAATGAAAAATAAAGGTTCGAGTAGAAAACCCTTATCTTATTTTCGAATGTGTTATACACTTGACCTTAACGTTCTGGATAATAAAAGTAAATCAATTAATTAATTAATTTATAACCTTATATACATTTATTTTATTTATTATAATTTTATTAAGTTCATTTATGGTATTTCTGAGGAGATATAAGATATAATTTTATTGCTTGGGAGTGTTTGTTTTCGTGGTTTTCACGGTAGTAATACTTGTATATGAGTATGGAAGTTAATGTGGAATGTGTTTAATTATCCAGAATTGAATTTATATGATATTAATGAAAATAAAAAATATTAAATGGTTATATAATTTATTTGGTTATATGGTTTGATTATGATTCATTAGATAAAACATTATTAATAATCACTTAGATTATTTTGGCAGTTTTCCCATCATTAAAAAGTAGATTTAAACTATAAATTAATATTATGTATATATAATAATTGTAGATAATTAAATAAATTTTAAAACATAATTTATAGTCCATTTTAACCATGAGAATTATTTCATTACCATCCTTCAAGGAGAAATTGAAGAATGAAAATCTGTTATCCACAAAGGTTGTGAATTGACATCTCACAGTGGATGGTTTCATTTTTAAAAATAATAGAGGGAGAGAGAATGGATTTTGTGGAAGTATATTCCATTAACATGAAATAATTAAATTATATATATATATATATATATGATACTAGAGTTATCATGATCCTTTTAATGGAGGAGGGGAGGAGAGAATAATAAAATAAAAGAACTTGAAAAGAAATTAAAATTAAAAGGAAGAAAATGTTACGTCTTGAATACTCCTCCGTGAGATCCTCCTTAAGGGGATTGGTTTTGGTTTTTTGTTAGGACTAAGAGCTCTTTTTCATGGGGGAGAGGCTTGGGGAGAATATTGGGAAGAAATTTGACAAACTTCAAGGCTTAGAGGTGTGAGAAGAAGTGATGGTGAGGGGTGGTATTTATAGTGGAGAAGAGGGGTAATTTTTGAATATTTTATTCATTTGTTTATTATTTTGGATCAAGAATATGAATATTTTGAGAATTATAATCAAATATATTAAAATAATTAATGATATTTCGATATTATGGTCTGAAATCATCCATACATCACCTATGACTCAATAAATCATGTATTTAACATTTATTGTAAATTTGCATATTTTACTATTCACAAGAAATTTATGTATTTTATAAAAATTAAAAAAAATCACCCTAACCATTTTTAACATATATAATTAAAAAATGAACACAGTTTTATGAAAATAATTTTCTAAATATGAGAAAATTAATTTTCAATTAAACCATCAATTACTTAAAAATACAAAATTTTCATTTATAACTGATTTTATAACACTTTCAAAAATTAACTAAGGAATCATAAAATTACCCTAAAATCATATGAAAAAATGTTAATTTATGAATACTATTTATGTAAATAAATTTTCTTTTAAATAATTTTATTAACTATATAATTTTAATTAAATATTGATGACTTACAAAAAGACCATCACTTAATTAATAATTTTAAAAAAAATTCATTTACTTATACTATGATATAGATATATGGAAATTTCATTTATAAGGCACCTAAATTTTATTTATACTTTCATGGGTGATTTTACTATTTGTTAGGCCAATTTACTATTAATAATAGTTATATTACTATTCCTAAGGTCAAGTTTCTCTTTCATCACTTTAGGTTCCTTACCTTCTAGAAATACCTATTATTTAATTAATTCTTCATTTATAATGTTTTTAATATGTTCTATAAGTAATTTTATGTGATCAATACTATATAAAATAAACTTAAGAAGGAAAATTTCATTGATAGAGTTTTGCGTCATTACAAGTTTAACCAGATTAGTACACTTATTCCAATGTAGTTTATCTCTAGGATCTAGAATTTATACATATTATTCTTAATTTGAATGATCATAATACAATAGTTTGAACTATGAGTTAACTATATTTTATGTAAGAGTTATTTACTTCCTCAAGAGAGATATTTGGAATACAATATGAACTTGAGAGAGTTTTGGTGGAAGTTCGATAATTTATCATCCATAGTTGATCAAGAATATCAAAGGGTCCAATTTATATAAGGATAATATTTTTCTTTATTTATGAATATCATAACCTTATTCCATGGAAAAATATAGAGATATACCTTATCACCAGCATCAAATTAAATATTTTACTAATTATTTTCAACATAAATTTTTTATGGACTCTGAGCTACCATAATGTGTTGATGAAATGATCTATCTTTCTATACCATATCCTTAATGATATCTGGTCAAAATAGATTTCATTATCCAACTTCATTACAACATTTTGTAGTTATACAATTATTTCCCTAGAGGTAATCATAAGGATTCATATAAATGTTTTAGTAAAATATATTTTTATACGAAAATTTGATAATAAGAAGGTATAGATCCTAACCTCCTTTGAGATCCATAAAACAAGATCTCATGATATCCACTAGGTTTTAATGGTTATCTAAGATTGAACATATATCTTAGGATGATAAGTAGAAATGAAACATAACACTACATCCATATCATCTGGAAGACTTTGAGATATTATCAAGGTAAAATGAAAATTCTAACCAAATAAAATAGAATAAAAAACTCCATGAAACCTTAAAAATTATTTAATATAAATTCTATAAATATTAAGAATAGATAAATCTTCTATGATTATAATTAAATGTTACGACTTCAAAAATAAATCAACTACAACCCATATAACATTATGTTCTAAAGAAATTTTGGGGAGTCTAGTGGTAAAATCCAAGGTGATGTTTTCCCATTTCCATTTGGCATGCATAATTGTTTTAATATCTACATAGACTTATTTCTTTAACCCCTAACATAGTGACTTCCCATATACCGAAATTCATAATCTAGAATATCCCTCTTTAAGTTATCCAACCAAAAATACCCTTTTAAATATCTATACATATTTCTAATTCTAGGATTAATAGATAATGATGAAATATGTTCCCCATTAAATAAATCATTATTTAAATATTTCATGGATGAAAAACATACAACATTCTTGAACCTTATCATTCCATTAGAATCAAGGTTAAAAATAGAAATATTTCTTACCTTCTCCTTCAATTCCACAACTTCTTTTTTCTCATCAATAATTCTCACATAGATAGGTGGCAGAACAATCATTTGATAAATATACAATTTCATACTGTCCATCATTATTTCCATATCATTATTTTAAAAATTCAAAAAATAATGGATATTTTATGATCATTTTCCTAGATTTTCTAGCATGATACTTTCTACTCCAATCATTGATCACCTAATTTTTTCCTATGGTGGTAACGTGTTAAGTATTTATAACCTTTAATCAACTCAAACCATCTACTATGGTGAATGTTAAACTCATTATAACTTAATATATATGTTATACTTTTAGGATCAATATATATTTCACACATTTACCCAAAAAGATAATTCCAACATATATTTTATTCAAAAATTACCATTGTAAACTCCAAATCATGGGTTGGTTAATTTTTATAATGAACCTTAAATTTATATGAGGAATAATATATAACTATATAATTCAACATGAGGATGAATCCAATTACATTTTTTTAATTCATCTCTATAGATTAAAAAACCATCACTATTATGTGGTAGTGTAAGCATAGGAGCGTTAACTAGACTTCTATTCATTCCTTTGAAAGTTTCCCCACACCCATCCTTATAAATAAAATTGGATTCATTATGAGTTATCTTTGTGAGTAGATTAGATATTTATGATAATTTTTTTTGAAAAGATCTAAAATGTCTATGGAATCAAAGAAAACTACAGATCTCAGTCCCTGTGGTTAATTTGGGCCAATGTTTAATAACACCTGTCTTTGATGAAGCTACTGATATACCCTCACATGAGATTATTTTCACAAAAAATGAATCTTCATATAACTAAAATTACTAATTGGAAAATTATTCATTCAAAATTTTTCTTCATTAGGTTCTGCAACACAATCCTCAAGTGATCTTCATGCTCGTACCTGCACACTGGATTTATTAGAAATCACTTCTAAAGTATACTATAAAATGATCAAGGTATTATATAAATACTATATTCATTAAATATATTACTATCTCATGGTTATTAGTTAGACAAAATAAAATCATTAAAAATTCATAATGACTATACATAGTATGTAATGTTTTCTTTGTTATAAACTCCTTTCTGACCACCAATTGGTGATATCTAGAATGAGGGTTAATTTTTGAAATGTATTGAGCTCCACACCATTGATAAATCCATTCATAAATATAGGGTAAATGAATTTTTTTCTTGAGATTGATCTTTTTATGTTTTTGATAATGAATATAGAGGAACATTAACCCATCTATTTTCCTAAAAAATGAATAGGTGCACCCCTAAGGTGAAATATAGGGAAGAATAAATCCCTTTTCAATATTCTCATAGAGACGTTTCTTCAATTCCCGCAACTCAATCATGGATATCTTATATAGAGTATTTGAAATAAGTATAAAAACACATATTAGTCCTATTTAAAACTCCCCTTCATGATTTATTGGAAGATTAAGAAAATATTCCAAAAAAATCAATAAATTCCCGCACAATAGGTATATCATTATTGTTGTGTTTATCCCCCACAATATGATATAAACAAAATTTTTTATAGGAATAATGACACATTAAATAGATGAAATTTCTATTGGAAGTTAATATTTATCGTTAAATTGATATAAAATTATAGGTTGTTTCAGAATATCAAATGTGACTCCCCTTCCATGATAATTTATAAGAAACTTTTGTAATACAAGCCAATAAATTCTGAAAATAACATCTAATTAAACTAGAGGGAGAATAATGAAATTTACAGAAAGGATATCCCCACAAACATTAATTAGAGAATAATAATAGTCATGTGACACGATCATCATACCATTTGGGGTTTTCACAGCTAATTCTATATATAATCATTGAGGTGATACTATGATAACCATTGAAAACTCATTAGATATAATAGAATTGGTAGATCCAAAATCAAGCAATTCATTAGAATTTATAGATTCGATGGAAAGTGTAACTTTTACCACTTTGATATCATAGTTCACATAAAAAATAGTGATTGCTTGATATTTTGTTTTGTCTTTAGGACTAAGAGGTTATAAGTTTTGATCTTAATTATTAATCATCATGTTTGAGACTAGTTTTCGAAATTACGATGCTCCTTGCATTTGATACTTTGGTGTGTGGGTGGTGAATTATGTGGTTATTTTCATCCATAATTGGATAACACATTCCCATAATTATGAAATTAGATTCCCTAATGTCCATAATTACCATTTATAAAACATTTAATAGCTCCCTTAATAAAATTTATAACATGTTTCTTTCCACACTTAAAGAATAATGGAAAGATAATATTATAATCTCAATGTTTTTTAGAATTTCCTTTGAATTACATATTTATTTTATTATAAAAAACATGAGATTGAAGAGTAACTCTTACCTCCGTATTCACCTTGATATCACATCTAATGATTTATTCAAAGATTCTAAAGTATCTTAAGGCCAACACCATTCAGAAACTTGGTTTTATGCCACTAAATTATCCAAAAATATTACTTTATAGTTTAATGATAATACTATAACCATACCTTTCATGTGTTGTAAATGTTTTCTCATATGTACTAATAAATTCATAATCCTTTTACATTATCTCAAGAAATTACTTCTCAATGTTTGTATGAATTAAATAAGGAAAATAATTATTTGAATATAAAATCTTGAACACATCCCACACTCTTGAGTTAATTTCTTATTGTTTCCTCACATTCTTGATAAGAGTATACTATAGATCTACTTCACATTCTAAACACTAGAAAACCAAAATTACTCTCTCATCCTTTGAACACTGGAGATTTTTTTATTAAATGGTATAAATCCATTGATCATAAACTAGTGGATTAGTGGACCCACTAAAATAATGTGGTCATTTACTCATAAAGGACTCAACAGTACATTATTCCCTCTATTTCTCATTTAGAGGTTTATAATGATTAATATATTAAGAAATTTCTATAAGAATCATAATGATATTTTTCATTTCATCTCTTAAAACATTGGGTTTCTCAAGAGGAAAATCATTTAATTATCCCTCAAATTCAATATTAACATGTTTACTTTAGGTTAAAACAATTTAATAAAAAGAAAAAAAGCATAGTGTGAGAAAAAATAATCATAGTGGGATACTGGATAATCATGAAAACTCATTAATTGGATGTATAAATCAAGATAGCTTCAATACATTCTACAATAGAATAGGATTAAAATGGGTCCTTTAATATCATTACCAAAACATTGTGATGTTATCCTATACGATGAATTGTCCCTGGGGTTCTCAATAAATTGTTGTCATACTAGTTTTCAAAGGTAACTAAAACTTGATATGATACTACTTATAGAGACCAATACTTTTCATACATAATTAATACATCTTATTATATGAATATTCATTATATTTCATAATGATCTATTCCAAAATAATATAGTTTTTGTATGATTGGAAAGTTTGATACATAAGAAACCAGTTGATAAGTGAAATACATCATCTATAATAATGTTATTAATAACAAGAACCCCACTTAAAAATATCATATTTAATACTTTATTCACGACATGGGTTATTGTAACATAATATTGGGTGATCTCAGATGCTTATTAAGGATTAAAAAGTGAAATATAAATTATAACATAGATATAAAACAAGAATAAGGGTATGAGAACATGAGAATAACATTTGATAACCATACCCTATATATCATATATCATATATCATAATATTGAGTCATGCTATAAATCATAGTAGTTCATAATAAATAAATCAACAAGAAATTAAATAACATGGTTACTATGAGCATAATATCAGCACAAGACATGAGTTTGTGGCATACACATAAACATAGAAAATAATTTCCTTAATAGTCAATGATTCAAAGACTTTTGTAGCGGATTTGGTTCACTTCCCAAACCATCATAGTAGTCAAAGTTCATATCCAAGACTATCATATCGGATAGATCTTCATACGGAACTGGGTTCACTCCATATTACAATCCTATTTATCTCATGACATATCCATATTTACCTAATGCATTGGAGGGGTATATAATTAAAGTCCAATATATCACATAATAATAATCATACATACATGTTCCCCAAGATCATAATCCATTAATTATATCATAAATCATAAAAAATAAACAAGTATAAAAAATATTTCATTATTGAAAACTCTATTGAAAATAATCCTGTTTCAGAAAAAAATTATCAATTCATCAAAGAATAACCCATAGAAAAGGAATAAGATTCATAATTTTTTTCTTCATAATAAGAATACATATAGATAATTAATTATAATTATATCATTAGATCATATAAAAAGTGAATATTAGGTAACATAAAATTATATTTTCATAGATGAAATATTTTATTAAAAGAAAACATGGAAATTTTCTTGAGGTAAATTCCCTTTTCACTTTGAAATTACATATCTAAAATCTAAATATTTCCAAAATATTAATGATTTTCTTTCATTGAAATGATCCTTGGAAACTTGTAATATACGATTCAAATAATTTAATAGTCATTATGTAAGGAAATTTCATTTCCTTACTGTATAAGATAAAATAAAACATTCATTTCATAATTTTTATAAAAAAGTAAAAAGTACCTCGTTTGAAGAATTATAAAATGATTCCTTTTAATTTTTTTTTAAAAAAGTCAATAATTTTTAAAAATGGATTTAAAAAATCATAAAAAAATATTAAAAACATTTTTGATAACATATTTATAAAACATGGATATAAAATAAGAAGGATTTCTAACTTAAGAGGGAAATAAAGCCAATTTTCATCAAAACGTTATTTTGGTCTACTGAGTAATTAATGATAGGAAAATAAAATGAAAAAATGTATTCTGTAGAATTAAAAATAATTGAAGGAATTAAATTGATTTTTTTATTGATAAATCATGAAATTTTATCATCATAAACTTAATCATAAACAATCTCGATAAGCAATGAGATTGTAACATAATCCCTTACCTCGAGTTCCACTTTCATTGAAAGTAATCAATCACCCTATATAATAAATTTAAATTTATTATAATTATATAAAAAAATAATATACATAATTATAATATCATATATGATACCTTTTAAACTTTTCAATACCTATTTATCAATAATCCCTTATTGAAATCACTAATTATTGGCGTTAAATATTTTTAATTTTTTATAAGAAGTTTAGTTTGGGAGTTCTAATACTTTTACATTTATCATGGTTACATAATATCTATTATTATAATAACAATATATATATATATATATCATATATTTTAATTATATATATATAAATATAGAATCATCTATAAAATTTAGAGATATAAAAATGAATTACTCCTTTTATGGAGACAGTAGGTCATACATATGCATGAACACTGTTTTTGGTTTTCAATAGATAGAAGGAAATAAATGTAAAAAATAATTAACTTTTAAATAATTGATATTATATAATATAAATCATAAATTCTCCATGATGTTCATACATGTATATCTAAAATGAAAAATTAATCACATCACTTTTTGGATGTGGTTGTCCACACATACACATAAGAATTGTTACAGTTTTCCAACAAACTGAAAGGTAAGAAGGTATATATTATATTATAAGTAAAGGATAATAATTATAAAATATAAGCATTATACCCATCACAATAACCAATTATAAAATATGGTGATGAGAAATTAATTTTATCTCTATGTGTAGATAGTAAGTTGTACTTACGCATGATCGATACTTTGACAACTCATTTTATAGAAAAAGGGTTGATATTGATGGTTTCATAATCATAATAACATTTTAATATTTTGAGGATACTTAATTTTGTATTTTATGATAAATACCACTGATTTTTAGGTGTTAAAAGAAGAATAAAAAAATGAAATTGATCAGTTAAAGTAATTACATCTTCTTTAAAAGACCTTTATTGGATCTCTTTTAAAGGACCCCAGGGTTGGTATCTGGTAATATAAGAAAATATAAGACATATATAGGGAATTTTAAAATATAATTGGAATGATTTTGGATAATAAATAAGGATTAATGTGGTGTAAAGAAGAGAAAGGGTGGTCCCCTTTTATAAGGGAGAGAGAGGACACTGTTGAATCATATTAAAAGATTAAAATATAATTAAATAATTATTAATAAAAATTATTCCAAATGGACCAAAATTTTATAAAAAAAGATAATACAAATGAAATAATATCATCCAATTAAATTTATAGAGGTTTTGGTGTAATTTCTACATTATCATTATTATTAACACCTTTATTAAAATTTTGACCCTAACCATAACAATAAAAATTTCAATAATCAAGGTTTAAGAATGTTTCCATAAATGAAAAAATGACTTATAAATGTTATATGGTTGACCAGTTGAACCATATTAAATTCATGTATCTAAATGAAATATTTTTATGAGTTTTAATTCACTTAGTAAAATATAATTTATTATAAAATATATTCAATTTCAATTTTGGAACTATTCATTTAATTTGACATTAATGATCCTGAGAAAAATATTAAAATCAAATAAAACCCATTTAAAAATCACTATTATTCCATATATATATATAATTAATTTAACTTAATAATTAACATCAATTGTATTTCATTTAGTAATTTAAATATCATTTATTTATTTTTGTATATTAATTGCATAAACTCTATGTCGATGTTGAATTTTTCAATGTAATTTTTCAATAGAAAAAATTAGAAATAAATTATCATGATAAAAAATAATTTAACTTTCAAATAAACATTTATAACTGAAATTATCCACTATTTATCCTTATGTGTATTTTTTAATTATATTAATTTCAAGAGAGTGAAATTTTCTATTTATTCATTCTATAAATTAATATAAATGATATATTCAAAGAAATATGGCATGTGGAGTCAATATATTTGTGACTTAGATGGAAATGATATAACTATATCTATCATATAATATAAATAATTTTTTTAGATAAATCTTTAAATTCTTATCCCTAAATATGAACACTATTTCAATCATTTTACATTTACTGAACTCACAAAACATTACTATGGTCACTATTTATATTGACCAAAAAAATAAAAGGGGCCATTTTACAAAAAATTGATCATCCTAATTTTAAATATTGAATCCATTTTTCATGATTGAATATATATTAATTTCATAAATTAATTTTAATATTTGTTCACAAAATGTGATGAAAACTATTTTTTTCAAAAAATTCATTTTATGCATAAAACATGATATATATTTATATATTAAGTATTGAAAAAAATTTAGATGAATGTTAAATTTTTTTATTTAATATATAATTTATAAATTTTATTAATATAATTAAATAATAATTATAAGCATAATTTATTAGAATAAAAACACATTACACACATAAAAATAGATGTTCAGAAAAAAAATCTATTTTAATTTCATATGAAATTTATTTTCATTTCTAAAAAATTAATTCATTTTTTATATATGTAAACCATAAATATTTCATAAATTATTCAGTGTTATTAATAATTTTCAATTAAATCTCCCAAAAATAACTATACACATCAATAGATTCAGGGCTGCACATATCATAAAATATTGATGAAATTAAATTTATTTGAAAATAAATATATCATAAAATTATAGGGTGTTACACTTACTACTCAATGATCTATATATATTATTTTCCATCCCATGGTGGTAGTGTATTTAGTAATCACAATCTTTGAGTAGATCGAGTCATCACATTTTCCTTATATTGAGCTCATTCTAGGAAGAGATGTTTTATAGGATCTTATGGTCAGTGTATTTCTCATATCATTCACTATAGATATAATGTACCCATACCTCCAAATAAAATATTTTTATTTTAAATTCTAGATCAAGATTTGGATAGTCCTATTCATTAGTATTTAACTAACTTTATGTATTGATAATAACATTATCCTTGTTCATGAGGACACAACCAAGTCTCTAATTCGATGTATCACAATAAATCACAAAACCATCATTTCCTGGTTATATAGTCAAATCAGATCATTCAACAATCTTCTATTTAGTTATTCAAAACATTTATCAAATTACTTTGACCATGTGAAGATAACACTATACATGTGATATTGGTTAATATGTTAGAAAATCATGTAATATTTTAAAAAATCATAAATAGTAACCTTCCAATCTAAGAAAACTATGTAGCTCGTTAATGTTCATTAGTGTAGGCCATTATTGAATGCATTTGTCTTTGTAAAATCAATTGAAATTCCATCCTTGGAGACAATATGTCCAATATTTTTTTTTTCTGAATCTAGAATTCACACCTGCAAATTTTTTAATATAACTTCTTTTCATTAATAGTCTCAAGAATGACCCACAAGTTATTCTCATGGTCCTCATCGCCTTTAGAGTACACCGAGATATCATCAATAAATACTAAAAAAAATTAAAAAGATATTCCTCAAATACTATGTTCATTAGATCCATAAAAATAGAGGGTGAATTATTAAATCAAAATGGAATTACTATAAACTCGTAATTTTTATACCTTTTATGAAATGATATCTTTTGAATATCTTCTTTTTCTAGTGAAAATTGATGATACCAAGAGTGAATGTCAGTTATTAATAAATATTGAGTTCCATAAATACCTTTTCAAACAACTCATGTAGTTGTTTCTTCAACTCGTCCAATTCCATAGTGACCATTATATATGGAGTCTTTTATATTGGTTATTAATTCAATATTACATTAAAGGAAAATTCGACATTATGTTCTAGTGGGTTTCTTTGTAATTACTCATAAAATGCATCAATGTATTCTTATACAATTGGAACATCCTTAATTTGATGATTACCCATTCCATTTGTAGGTTGTCTCTAATATTTTCCCCAAAGAATATCATTAATAAAAGATACTAGAGGTGGATCTATACATTAATCAGATGATGATGAATTCTATCTAAAGACAACAAATTGTACATCTTCATCATGAATCATAACTTCCTTTTATTTGTAATAATTTTTTTCATTATATTGTTAAATCCATTCTATAAAAATGATTACATTAAAATAAACAATAGGTATAATAATCAATTCTTCAATTCTAATTTTTTTGATTATATATGTGTCATAATGATAACTAAATGACACATTCTTATTATGGTGTTATTTCCACTAGGTGTTTTGACTGAAAATTTCCTTTATTAATGTTCTAGGGAAATATCAAATTTATGTGGAAATTATAGAAGATGTTAAAGAGTTTTAAGATCCATAAATAAATAAATAATTTGATAAATTTTAGGCTATTATTAAATTAGCTAATGCAATTTATTTAGGTTCTTCAACCTCAACTATAGTGATCAAATAATATTAGAGTTCACCCCTCAAACTCTTCTACATTACGTTCCCATGACCCTTTTAAAATTGGTGTGAATAATGTTCCAATTATATATAATTGAATCAGTATAAAGTAGTGGTTTATTTATTCCCCATGAATTTATTATCCATTTGAAACCTATCTACACAATTGTAAAGAACCCTATGACCTTCATACAGTTTCCATGATGTTTCTTTCCATAATATTCAAATGAAATATATTAATTCATTTTATTCTTCTTATTTCATTCTTTTCATTTTTTTATTTCTTAGCTGACCTATTATTCTCATTATTCTCTATAATTTTATATAATTAATAAAATTCCTTATCATTATTTATGAAACATAATTCTATTTAATCATATTATGATAATGATTGGGAAACCAATTACCTTTGGAGGATTTCCCTAAGGCCTTCAAAGAAATGGTAAATATTTCACTTTGGATAATGTATGTAATCTATTGAATGCCTAGATATTATTGTACAAGTATCTTTATATTCTAAAAAAAATAATGTTCCCTTTTCATTAAGATAAGGAAATTTCATTTCATTATAGTTAATTGATCGTGAGGGAAATATTTTTTGATGAATTTTAATTTAAAATATCTCAATTCTATATGTTATATTTCATCTTCATCCTGAGTATTATATATCAACAACCCACATTGATCATCATCACCTTTAAGAAAATACATGTTAAGAATAACCTTTTCCATTTCATTGCATCACAAGGCCAAAAATATATTTTCAATAGACTGGAATCTATTGCTCAGATACCACTGGATTAGTAGTTTCAATAAAATATGGAGAATTATATAACATAAAATGATCTGATATAGGAGTATAATTCCATGGAACATCATGTTACTCCATATATTCTTGGTTATTAGTAATAATTGGGTATTGTACCCTAATAATTCAATGATCCTGTCATCTCGAACATGAATTTTATTGGATTTCTCATCAAAGAAAACCATATATTGACAACAGATGTTGATTCTTTTTCATCCATTAGATTCCATCACAAAATATTACTAAATATAGAGTTATCTCACAATCATCATGAATATTGACCCATTAAATAAAAACCCCTTTGATGATAAAATCTCCCAAATAATAAGAGGGGTTATTATAATTCTAATGTCAGCTATATTTTTTTAAATTCTAGTTCCCAATATTGATACAAAACTTCCTATGACACCAACTATAATAACAAAAAGTCTATAAATATAGATTTAGTGTCTACTTTATTTCATTGGCATAAGATACAATTGATCTCATCCTAAAGGATTTATTAGTTTAGTAGTATTAAATACCTAGATACATATGTGATTTCCATTTTTTATTAGAAATAAAATATAAAACATAAAAAAATACAATTTTCTACATCCTATAAAATTAATCATATAATTCATCATTGTATAATGGGGAAAGGAAAAAAATAGTGATATTAAAATATCAATACAGGTTATGTACAATGGGATATATTATAATTAAATAAGGCTTAATAAATATGGAATGGTAAATAACCAAAAACAATCCATTTTATCAACAATTGAGCTATAGGAGTGTCTCTGGATCATATCAACATAGAAAAAATGAGCAATAATAACTAAATTCTAAAACCAAGAAATTGATAATGTTCAATATCATGATCTTATACCTTATGATATATTTTATTCTAAGGCCATGCAGTAAGATAACTTAAATAATGGGTAAGAATACACCAAAAATCCATTTAATTAGTCCAATTTATTGGTTTATCTCACAACACATGTTGATGCAATGATGTGATATATAATTCTGATCACCACGCATCAATTTATTTCCAATAAATTACTCATTTATTTACTAATCAATATAATTAAAAAATAACATTCCTTATCAACAAATGTATGTATTCAGTAAAAAATATAGAATATAAGTATTTCCCCTCTCAATAAAATACATTTTAAGTAAAAATTCATATGAAGAAATGGTATATGATTTAAGAAAAAATAAAATTAATAATACAATTGATATCAACATTTAAGAGAAATTTAATTCGTAATGATCCTAAGAATTTAAATGTTTTTGGATAATATTAATGACCAAAAAATTAGTTAGAGATATAATATGAACATCAAATCATAAAAAAAGTAGGGTTTGTACTAAAATGAATTCATTTAAAAATAAAAAATATATAAGTGAAACCTTTAGAATATTTTTTAATAAAGTATTTTATTTTTAAAATCATATGAATCTTATAGAACAATCTAATGACTGCAAAGCAGTTATGAAAATGGGAAAATTTGTTAATGATTTATATGTTAAAAAACATTCCTTTTGAGGTTTTGTAATGAAATTTTAAAAATAACCTTTTATAAACATTATATCAATTCCTTTAAAAACTTTTAAATATATAAGGTTAAAATAAAATTTCCTTTATGTAAGAAAAAAATACTTTTTTAAAACAAATTTTCAAATTATGGACATGGAAGAAAGATATACGTAATCAAAAAAGAAATAAGTTTAGTTTTTCTTTTAAAAAATTCATTTTAGATTCAAGTGAAAAATGAGGATAAATTTAAAGAAAAATTGGGAATTCAATAAATATCCCTAGGATAAAAAATGTTTTTTTTTAAGAATAATAGTTTATAAGATTCCTTCAATGAATATAATAGAAATCCAAAGGAAAATGAGATTGTAAAATATATTCTTACCACTTTGGTAACTTTAAAATTGAAACCCACTGAAAAATTAAACATGAATTGAAACATTAATCATAATGTATAAATATATATTCATATTAAATTCCTCTAAGGTTCATTATATACACTAGATGAACATAAATTGGTGTATAATACTAAATATGTTTCAATGGAGTTGAAATTGAGACAAAACCCCTTACCTCATGCTCCACTATAGTTTGACATGATTCAACCACATATATAATGGTTTTAAACATGTAATTAATTTATATAAAAAGAATTAATATTTAAAATACCATATATGATCCTATTTTAATATATTATCACTCATTTGTTAATAATATTTCATTATTATAATTTTTTAAGGTGTGATTACTTTAATTTCTCATGCAAGTTTTATCACAAAAGTTCTTGAATTTTTTATTTTATTTTTGTCTCATTATATAAAAAAATCTAATAAATATATAAATTTCATAAATATTTATCAAATATATCATTAAAAACATTAATGTAAAGAAAAATTGAAAAATAGATGATATCACTTCATGGAGGTGTTGGTCCACACACACACATGAGTGACATTATCGTTTTCTAATGAATTGGAAGGAAAGATGGTAGATATGATATTATAATCAAATAAGAATAATTATGTCATAAAAATCATATATATTAACTAGTTCCATCTGTATCACTATCTATGAAAAATGGTGATGAAAAAAGAATGACACTGTTACATGGAGAGGGTAAGCCATACATACACAAGAAGGATGTTTTCACTTTCTATAGAATGGAAAAACAATATAAAATAGTTATCCCATAATCATAACAAAATATAAGTATATTTATGATAATGGAGTCATTATTTTTTAATGGTTACAAAAAATATAGATGATGTATAAGAGAATGAAATTTGAAAGAGTTAGTAAAGACAATTAACTCTTCTCTTGTATACTTCCTTTAGATATTCTCATAAAGAACCAATATATATTAGATAAATATAATACATTATATATGTTTGAAATTATTATATTCTAATTCCTTCACTATCGTGATGTTTTAAAATTCAAATTTAATTAGTAGTTCCAAACAATTAAATAATGATATTTTATAGTAAATAATATTTTATTAAATGATTTAAAATTTATAAAAAATATTATTCTCATCCATGTGAATGGGATAAGGATTAATTTTTTTTACCATTGTCTATTTATGGTTCAACATTCCTTTTATGTTAATGTGGGATACTCATAAACCATATAAATATTTTATATTATGATAATTGTCTAAAGGGTTGATGGGGTGTTAAAACTAATAGATAAAGGGAAAAATATAACCAAATCAAGTCAAAAAAATATATTATAGGATTTATACTAACCCTCATGTTATATTTAAATTATATCAATTTTAATACATTTTGTTTAGTAAAATTAACTTATATTAATTTAATACCTTAAGTAATTCCCAGAGTGACCCTACCCTCATTTATAAAAGGTTATATTAATTGGTGAGTATGGTCTAGTAGATGTTTTGGTTGGAATAATATTATAATATCAGTATTATTAAGATATTATTTTTATTTATTTTTCATGGTGGAAAATATTTTATTTAATTTAGATAATTTATGAAAATATTAGATGAAAAATGGAAAAGGTTTCACTATGGCATTGAGAGTCCACATGTACACACATTTAGTGTTAATGCTTCTTAACGCTTTTGAGGGAGGAAAATTTGGATACTAAATTTACATTTTAAAGTCACAGTTATATAATATATACAATATTTATTCATCACTTCCACCATTAAGACCATCCATGAAAGTAGGTTTTGAAAAAAAGTGACATCGCTTCTTTGAGGCAGTAGTTTATGCAATACACAACGATGATAATTTGTTTTTCTAAGTGGATGGAAATGAATAAATAAGTATCGTAACATTAATATAACAACATAAAATTACAATAATTATACTTAATTAATCATATTACTATGTTGGAGATAAATTTAAAATAGTATAATTATGAATAAAAGCTAATAAAGAAGGAAATACTTACATTAGAGACATGATTTCCCCCCAGAATTCCCCTTGAAATTGAATGGAATAGTAAAAATATGAGTGAGAATAGGTTTATTGTAATATCTAGGGACCCATACTATAAGTAATCAACCATTAAACATTATATAATCTAGTTAATTCAACTATAATTCACTTCCTTATATTCCCAACTATTTTCTAGGTTTAGAGTGTTAGGGAATTAGGTCATAACCTAATATATAGAAACTTATATGTTAATAAGTAGAAACCTCTATCGAATATTCATTTTTCACAATATTAATCATTTAAAACAAAACATGATTTCTTTCCATAACACAACATTACAATTTTAATTTTGAATTCTTGTCTTCTCTTAACCTTCCAAAAACCCTGTGAAAAACATTTTAAATTTCTATATGAGCACAAAAAGATAAGGGACCTAAAAATGATGAAAGAAACTTTTATTCCATAAATCAAAACAATTCTGTAAACTTATAACTTTTACACATTAAACCTAAGCTCTTTAGCATACCTTATGAAATCAAAAGTTTCTTATAAAACCATAGCAAACATAAATCATAAAAGTAACTTCTAGAATCATTTTCATATCACTATTACATATAAAGTATCTCTCAGGGCTACCCCGGGAGTATCCATCATGGTTACACATGGAATAACCAAAAATATATATTCCGTTAATCTTTTAAGAGAAATATAACCAGTTAGCTCTGTCCCTTTACCCAATACACTAGAGAGTTATAAAGGGCTCACCCAACATTAGCTTATCATGAAAAAACCTTTTATAATAAACATTAAAAATAATCATAACATAATAAAAACACTTAATGCTCACATAAAATAAACATTCATGAGGAAAATAACTTTCCAATTTTAAAATCACTTTTCATTTTTTACAAGTCGAACACTCATAAGTGAAAATTTTTTATTTGAAAATAAAATTTAAATTTTAAATGATTACTCAAAGAATTAAAGCATAATTAATGAGGGAAATTATGTTTAGGACATGGATGTAAAAAACATTATTTTACTATTTTTTCAAAAAGATACATTAAAGAGGACTATTAAAGGAAAGTCCCTTACCTCAGGTTTAAATTCCTTAAAATGTAATAAAAAATCATGTATAGTGGTTTAAAGAGTGTTAATAATTTATTCCAGAACTATATTCATATTTATAATACCTTATATGATATTTTTATGACATCATTCCACCCATTTATTTATTATATATATATTTTTTATTTTTACTGTTTCAGGGGCGTTTCTTTCATGGTTTCATGGTCAGTTTCTTATTTATTTTCTTTTCAAATGGAAATAATAATCCTAAAGTTGAAATAAATGGTAATAATACACATAAATATGTTTAAATATTCCCATATATCCCTTTTTCTTTCATACATGAGAATGATTCATTTAATAAGACGTTAATGATAAATGTTTAGTTTATATTTTTGGGTTTTCCAACCTTTATGAACAAGATTCATATTGTTTAATATTTTTTTCATATACTGATTTCAGAATTTGATAGCATATAATAAATTTATATATAGTTTATTTAAAAAATTTCAAGTGAATTTATACTTTCTAAGAATGTGGTAATTAGAAATGAAAAATCATTATCCACGAAGGTGGTGAATCAATATACAATGGAATAAAATATTGTTTTTAATAATTAAAGATGAAGATAATATATTTGATGATGGATATACCATTAACATAATAAAATTATAGTTCATATACGATACTATAATTTTCATTCAACTTTTGATAGGGGTGAGGATATGGTATAAGTGAGAAATATTTAAATGACCAGAAGGAGTAATTTACCACTTGAATATTGCTTCCTTGAAAACCTCCTTAAGGCACTCGTAATTAGTCTTTTATGATACAAAAAATGCTAGAATGTGTCTAGGGATTAGGATAAGAGAATTTTGAAGATGATGGTCGATCTAGGAGGCTCAAGGGGATGAAATTAAGTTAAGGAAGGAGTCCCCTTTTATAATTGATGTGAGGCATAAATTAGGAATTACATTAAATATTAAAAAATAATAAGGCTATTATAGGGGTAAAAACTTAAAAAATGACAATAACTATTATAGGATTAAATTTTTTGAGAAAATATTATCCCATTTGGACTTATTTAATTTTTTTTGATTTTTAAATTATTTAATAAAATTTTATATTCATGAAATATCATTTTTCCAAATTTTAGACTATTCATTACAAAGACATTAAAAACATGAAAAGAAAGATTACAATTTGAAAAAATATATTTTATTATATCTTATACATGTTATAGTTATCTAGTTAATTCATGGATGAAATTAATTTTTTCAAATTATATTTATTTTAATATTTTTATTATCATTTATTTGAGTTTTAATTAAAATAATAATTATTGCATCATCAATGTGAAATACATTAAGGTGTTTATTTCTTCCCTAAAAGTTAAAAATAAATTACCATGAAGAATATAAATATTTTATATTCTAAAATAATATTTATGGTTCAAAATTTATTTTTTAAAGTGATATATTAAAAAGTTATACTAATTAAAAACCATAGTTTAAAAAACATCACTTTATTTTAAATAAAATATTATACAGGGATTAAATTCATCCAAGTGGATCCAAATGGTACTAAATAGAAAAAAGTTCTTATGTATGACACAATCTCCTCCAAAAATATTTAGTAAATTTTTTAGTTTATTTAATGATTCATATAATTCTAATTGAACTCATTTAATCTATTTTTATTCTATTTTCACAAGCACTGCATCAGGGTTATATAAGCATTAAAGTAAATAATTTCATATAAAAAAATTAAAAATAATATAATATTATAAAAAATTTAATTAGTTTCAATATAATGTTTCATATTCATTAATTATGTATGTTTACTCATATCCATGTCAAGATGACTTCATTAATTTATTAATTTGACTTTTCTTACCTTGCACAACCACTACAAATGAATTTGGAAAAGTTTCATTTTAAATAACTCTATAATTTGAACCTATCATACAGAAACAACAATTGTACAAAATAATGAATTAAAAAGTAGTGAAAAGGATTTTTAACACTCAATTTTTATCTATAACACACCAACTTTGATTTTTCCAACACTGCATCAACACTAACAATGTTTTCAATATTTATCATCAAATAATTTATAATATATATGTTTTGGATCATTTTTTAGTATATTTTAATTATAATATAATATTTTTGTGATTACCTATGTTTAAAAACATTTATTTCATAATAATGTCTTAATGATGTCACACAAATAATGAATTTTAAAAAAACTGTATCTCTTTACTATTCACTAAAAATGTAGCTTTTTCAGAAAATTCCCAAAAACACAAAGTAAGAAAATTTTGAAAATGATGAATTCAAAAATGAAATAAGTTTTTTCAAACTAAAATTATATAATTTTAAAATTAATCATTTAAATATAACCATATGAAAATTATTTTAATAAAATAATTTATTTTAAGAATCACATAACTATTAAATTCAAGAATATTAATGCCAAATAATTATTTTCTCTATAACAAGGTTGTTAAATTAATCTCCTATTTTTTAAATTTCATCCTTGTAATTTATTCAATTATTAAAAAATAGAAATTCCATTCCCTCATAGCATATTCAGATTCCCATGTTTCTTTTTTAACCATGTAGTGTCTCAACAAAACCTTAACCTGGTGAATTTTCTTTTTAAAAAATTCTTGATTTCTATAATCAAGAATCTGAAAAGTATTATCCTCATATGAATAGTTATTTTATAACTAAAAAACGTTAGGTCTCAGAATATTAGATGAATCTAGCACATAATTTCTTAACATTAAAACATGAAAATCATTATGTAACAAGGAACAACATGGAGGTAGAGAAACTCTATTGGAAACTGATCCAACATTATCTAGGATTTCATATTTACTAATGAACCAGGAAATTAAATTTAACTTATTAACAAAATGAATTACACTTTTCCATAGATAATATTTAAGTAAAACATGATCATATACCTCAAAAGAAATACAATTCCTCTGGTTATCCATATAGTCTTTCTGCCTTCTATAAGGTGTATTTATGTGTTACTGAATTATCTTCACCTTCTCAACCATTTTCTCCACCAAATATGGTCACAAAAACATTATTTCTCATACTTCATCCCAGGAAGTATTCATTTGAACCCAATTTCTATATAATGCCTCAAAAGGCACCATCTGTATGTTGGAATTAAAACTATTATTATTACAGAAATCAACTACAAAAATATGTTGATCCCAACTTCCCTAGTAAGACATTGAAAATGATTAAATAATATCCTCCGATGTTAGAATTATTCACTCAGACTGTCTATCTGATTTATGATGGAAAGAAGTGTTGAGATTTAATTAATTTCCCAATGCTTTTTTTAGCCCTTTCCAGAAATTATATGTCAATTTGTTATCATGATCAGATATATTTGAGAGAGGGACTCTATGTAATCTAATAATCTATTTAACATAATGTCTAGGAAGTTGATCTAAATACAGAGTATCTCTAATGGGAATAAAATGATAAGACTTATTCAGTCAATCAATAATTACCCAAATCACATTTTTACCTTAAGAATTATTTGGTAATCCCATAATAAAATCTATTGATATATTCTCCCATCTCAACTATAGAATAAGAAAAGGATGAATCATTCCATTTGTCGATTTCTATTTTGATTTAAACTATTTAAAAGTAAAATATCTCATTGTAAAGTTAGTAATATTTATTTTTATTCCACCCCATTCATAATACTCTTGAATATCTATATACATCTTAGTGTTGCAAGGATGAATTGAAAATGAATAACTATAACATTTATGTAAATAATATTTATTTAACTATCAATTACAAGGCACACATAATCTCTTCCCAAATCTCAAAATTAATATTTATCAATGGTAAATTTAGGCTACCTACCCTATTTATCCAATTATACATTTTTATATCACTCACATTCAACCTACTGAACCATCTTAATTATATAGGACAGATTCAATTACACTGATACCTGAAACAAAACAGATGAACTTCCTACATCCAAAACATCAATGGAAAAAATTCATCAAATCTTTAATCAAATGGTAATGATTAATACCTAAAATGGTTAATTGTGGTTGATGTTTTCAACATATGGAATCCAATTTTTTTTTTCTTTTCTAGGATGGTAATTTAACATTAAATCATAATCTTTTACCAGTTCCATCCATCTTATATATCTCATTTTAAATTACTTCTATGTGAATATATACTTCAAAATTTATGATAAATATGTATTTCACACCTAGGTACATGTAATGGATTCCTGAAAATTTTCCTAGAAAAAACTATAGAAGATAATTCTAAATCATGTCTAGGGTAATGTAACTCATGAAGTTTTAGTTTCTTTGAATCCTAAGAAACTTATTGATCATTCTTAACCGTAATTCAACCAAGTCCCTTTAGTGAAGCATCAAAGTTGATAAAAAAATCACCATTTTTCTACAGAAAGGTTAAAATTGGATCATTCACCAATATGTTTTTTAATTCATGAAAATAAACATAATGTTCTTTTTTACAAATTAATTTAACACTTTTTCATGTTAACTTAGTGAGAAAGATAACCATCAATTTTTTTCAAAAAAACATCAAAAATATCTTTCTAAATCAAGAAATCATGGGATATTAGTAACATTTGTATGTCTAGGACATTCATAAACATCTTTTCTTTTAGAGGGATTAACTATAATTACATATTTTCTTATAATGTTCACAAGAAAATATATCCACTATAACCAAAAAACACATTTTCTAAATATTCAATATAACCTCTTTTTTTAATGTTTTTAAAATGATTCTTAGATGTTTTTTTGATTACTATAACATTTTGAATAAAATAGAATATGATAAATACAAACAACAACAAAAGATATCCAAAAATTTATAGAATATTTAATTCATATAATCCATAAAAAAAAGAGAATAATTTTTCAAACCAAAGGTAATAACCAAAAACTCACAAGGACTATATATAGTATGATAAGCTATTTTTTATAATTTCATCTTCCTTCACCTTTAACTGATGGTACTGAGTTCTCAAGTCAATCTTGAAAAAATATTGAGCTCTATTGATCTGATAAAAAAGGTTATTAATACGAGGAAAAGAATACTTGTTCATTATAGTAATGTTATTCAAATATCTATAATAAAATAAATGGCTCATGGAACCATATTTCTTTTTAACAAAAAAAATAGGAGCACCTGAAGGTGATGTGATAGGATGAATAAATCCTTTATCAAGAAACTCATATAACCGTTTTTTCAGTTATAGGAATTCTACTTGAGCCATTCGATAAGGGGTTTTGAAAATATCTTAGCATAAGGAACCAAGTCATAAGTAAATTCAACTTCCCAATCAACTATAACACTATGAAACTCATCAAAAAACATCCACGTATTCATTTAAAAATGGTACATCATTAATCTAAACATTTCCCTTATTTTCAACAATATGTACAAGAAAAAATTCATTTCCATATTATAACATTTTCTTAGTTTCTATATATATTATCAATGGGGTGGGTTCATTCTTGTATACAAAATAAAACTCTATTGAAAATAAAAATTCTTTATCTCTACCATCAATCTTAGCATTGTAAATAGAAATACACTACATACACAGAATAACACCAAACACTACTAGGGTAAAAATATTAGGGTTTTCTGGTAATGCTCTTATATAGAAAATGAGAGGAAGATTCTTATAATTTCTTTTTTACCTGAATATCCCCCCATAATTTTTTATAATAAGTTATGGATTCATTTCTCGAGGTGAAATTTTAAATTAACTAGATAATTTCCCATAAAAGAAATAATGGGTAGACCCAATATCAAATAAGACATTATTATAATCTGAATAAAAAACAACATACCTGATACCAATTTGTTTGATTTCCCAACATATACTAAATTATTTGCAAAGGATTTCACCACACCTCTACTTATAGTCTGAGTACTTCCAATCATTCGGGTTCAAATTCAGGCACTCTTTTTTATAATTTCCCATGTTATTACATTTTGAAAAACATCACTGTATGTATACTATAATTGTTCATACCACTACCATGATATTTTTCATTACAATTAAAATCCATATTCAAAAACCTACCATATCAAAACCCCTTACCAGACTTTAAAATGAATCCCAAAATGTTTTTACCATAATTATCACAAAATAAAAACTAAATTTTCTTACCCTAAAATTTATTTGATGTATTATTTACTTTTTTCCACCTCAACCTATTTTTATAATAGTTTTAAAATAACTCATGATCATTTTTAAACTCTACTTCCACCTTCTCAACACATCTAACAATTTTCTCATAACTTTTTAATTCATGAAAATCCAACTCCCTTCGTTATTTTGGATTTAATCTTAATTAAAAATGATTGAATTTAATATCAGGCTCCCAAATAAAATTTATAGAATAAATTTTTAATTGGGAAAATTTAGATTCGTATGAAACCAATTAATCCTCCTCCTATATCTATTATATGATTTTTTTCTATCCTAATTTTAATCCCCTTAGAAAAATATTTCTCAATAAAAATATTTTTGAATTCACCCCATTCCAAAGAATCAATCTCCTCGTTATCCTTGATATTCTTGATCTTTTACCACCACTGGTTTGTGACACCTTAAAATGGTAAATTAAAAGACTAACCTTTTGATGTTTTTAACACCCCATGAAATTAAAAATATTTTCTACGACTTTAACATAGAATTTAACCACCACAGGGTTAGAGGATCCACTAAAAGATGGAGGATGTTGGATCATAAAATGTTTTAACACTAACATAATACTTAGTGTTTGGCCTACCTGATCTCATGCATCAATGAAACCCCTATTTATACCTCATATCCACTAATAGCTTACTATCACAAACCGAATGGTTCAAATTACCACCATTACAGGTTGGAGATTCAAAAGGATATCATCCTCTCATTTCCTTCATACTTTATCTTCCTTGCTTCTTCTGTAGAAAACCATTATGAACAGGTATATCATAAATGTATAAATATGGTAATATTTAAATTATATATCATTTAAACATAACCATAAAGTAAAAATAATTTATGGTTATTATATTATAATTATCCAAATACTTAAATTTATCCTATCCTTTCTCTGAAAAAATCTATAAGGACTATACCTTTAATCATTATATAATCTAGTTAATTGAACTAAAATTTGCACTTTAACATTCCCAAAGTTCTTTTAGTTTTATATTTTTAGAGAATTAGGTTATATAATCATACATAGAAACTCATATATTACGAATTAGAGTTCTTTACTCAATATCCATTTTTTGTAATATGAAACTTTTAAAATAAAATATGATTTCATTCCATAAAAAACATCACATCTTTAAACATGAATTCTTATCTTTATTTACCCATCCAAAAACACTATGATATTTTTCCAAATTTTGGTATGAGAAAAAAATATAAATTAGGGATATAAAAAGGATCAAAGAAACCATTAGTCCGTAAATGAATACATTTCCACAAAGTTATAACATTTACACATAAAAAACATTATCTTTATCTTACCTTATGAAATCATAAGATTATTCTAAAAACCATTGAAATCATAAATAATAATGGTATATTTTGGAATAAATTTCATATTAAAATTAAATATAAATTAGATATAATGACTACATAGGGAGTAACCATCCTGTTTACGCTTGGAATAACCATCACATTATATTCCCACAATCTCTTTTGAGAAACCTAACTAGTTAACACTGTCCTATTACATAATTAATTGGAGAGATATAATGGGCTCAAACACCCTCATTATATCACAAAAACAAATATCATTATAAAAATTACCATTAAACATAAAATAATCATAACACATAAATCTCACATAAGAGAAATATTCATTAAGAAAATAACTTTTCCATTTCGAAATCACTCTTCTTTTTTTTATAATTCATGCACTGATAATTATTTTTGAATGTAAAATAATAATCTTGTAAATGAAGATTCAAATAATTATATTTTTATTATAGAGGTAAATTCAATTCGTTCTATATATTTATAAAACATTCTTCTTAAATTTTGGAAAAAGTGACATTAATGATTATTATTAAAGGAAAGTCCCTTAACTCAATTTCAAATTCCTTAAGACATGTTCAAACCTCATGTATAATTGTATAAATACTATTATTAATTTATGAAATAACTATATTCATATTTATAATACCTTATATGATCTTTATATAACATATTTATACCCATTTATTAATAGTATTTTTCTATTTTCATTGTTTCAAGTGTGTCTATTTCATGGTTTCATGGTCAGTTTATTATGGATTTTCATTTAAAATGGAAGTAATAATACATAAGTGGAAAAAATATTTTATACACTTAAAAATGTTTAAATAGACCTGTACATCTCTTTTTCTTTCGAACATGAGGATGACTCATTTGATAAAATGTTATTGATAAAAGTTTAGTATATTTTTTTAACCTTCATGTACTAGTTTTTTTGTTTAATGTTATGGAAATATATTAATAGTAGAATGTGATACCATATAAAATAAATATATTTTGGACATTTTAAATATTTATAAGTGAATTTAATCTTTCCATGAATACGGTAATGGGAAAAGAAAACTCATCATCCACGAAGGCGGTGAATCGACATACATTGGATAAAGATTTTGGTTTTAAGAATAAAAGAAGAAGATAAAAGATTTGATGAGGGATATACCATTATCAAAATATAATTACAGTATATAAATTGAACTATATTTATCATGAGTCTTTAGATAGGGGTGAGGATATGGTATATGTGAGAAAGAATTTAAAAGAGAAGAATGTGGAATTTACCTATTGAATATCGTTTCTTTCAGGACCTCATTAAGTCACTTAGAGTTGGTCTTTTGTGAGATCAGAAACACTATAATATGTCAATGAATGGGAATAAGAGAATTTGGTAGAGTTTCTTTAAGCTAGAAGGATCAAGGTGATGAAATTATATGTAGGACGATGTCCCCTTTTATAATTTAGGTGAGGGGAAAACTAGGAATTACAAAAAAGATTAAAAATATAATATGGCTCTTAAAGGGGAAATGATTCCAAAAGGCCTATAAAGATCAAGGGATTACATTTTTAACCAAATATTATCCAATTTTCCCTTATTCAATATTTTTTTGTTTTGTAAATAATTTTATAAAATTTTATATTCATAAAATTTTATTTTTTCAAATCTAACACTATTCATTACCATGACTTTAAAGACATCTAAAAAAGATTAAGATTTAAAAAAAATATTTTTATATATCTTAAACAAGTCATATTTTTCTAGTTAATTTTAGGATCAACTAAATTGTTTCAAATTTTATTTATTTTACTATTTTCAAAATAATTTATATTATTTTCCAATTAATTTAATAATTAAAGCATCATCACTATGAAATTATTTAATGAATTTATTTGTTCTCCAAAAAATAAAAATAAATTAATATGAAAAATTCATGTATTTTATATTTGTAAATTCTACTTATCTTCGAAAATATATTTTGGAAAACTATATATTAAAACGTGATATCAATTAAATATCATAGTGGGAACAACTTGACATTATTTTGAATCAAATATTATAAGAGATTAATCTCGTTTAAATTGATTAAAATGACATAAATTTAAACTAAATATGATTATGTCTAAAAATTAACAATAAAAAAAATTAGTCCAAATTTTGGTTCATTTAATGGTTCTTACAATTTTAACTAAAATCATTTTATGGATTCTTCTTTCGCTTGGAAAAACACTGCATCAGTGTTGTAGAAGCATTAAAGTTAATTATTTCATATATAAAAATTAAAAATAAAATACTATCATAGAAAAATTAATTAGTATTAATATAATCTTTTTGATTCATTAATTATGTACATTTACTCATATCCAAATCAAGAAAAATTCGTTAATTTTATTATTTGACTTTTTTCCCTTAAGAAAGAATTACACAGACATTTTTATAAGATTCATGTTATGTTACTCTAAAATTAGAAACTATTAAAAAAACATCCATTATAAATTAAAATTAATAAAAAAAATTCAAATTACTTTTTAAAACTCAATTATTATTTATAAAGTAATGATTTTAACTTTTCAAATGATGTATAAGCGCTGCGTCAGTAATGACATTTTTTTTATATTTATAATGAAATAATTTATAATTTATACGTTCTGGATCATTTTTCTATGATATTTTATTTATAAAATCACAATTCAATGATTCCATAAGTTTAATAAATTTTATACGATAATTATGTCTCAAAATATTTACAAAATACTATATTTTAAAAAAAAATTATTTTTATACTATTAAAAAAAATTAACTTTTTTAAAAAAATTCCAAAAAAATTATAATAAGATAATTTTGAAATATTGATTTAAAAAATGAAATTATTTTATCAAATTAAAATTATATCATTTGAAAATTAATATTTTAAATATAACAACGTATGAAATTTGTTTTACAAAACTATTTGTTTTATGAATTACACAATTATTAAATTTCAGAATAATAATGAAAAAATATTTTTCTATATGTAACTAGGTTGTTACACGCACTCTCAAATATAGTGCTAAAAACATAAACTTCATATTAATAGTTTTTTATAGATAAATGTGACTCATTATTATTTCATCTAATGATTACAACATCAAATGGAAATATTAGATCACTTACATACCCATTGATATTTTTGATTTAGAGTTTTAGAGAATTAGGACAAACTATTCACAACTTGGGTTTATAAAAAACTAATTATTAATGATCAAAATTATCTCCCACTATACTTATATTTTTATATTCCATGTTATGTGTTCAGACATCTCCCATAACATTCCTCACATTTGGAACCATTTTGGATGCAAATCATTTAGCATCATTATACATAACTTGGGAAAAAGAAACATAAGAATGGGTGAGATTAGATGCCCAGTAAGGGTAAATATGGAAGATATAAATTGATGATTATATATAATAATAATATAATTATAATAGTATAATATCACTACCATAACTTACAATCTTTATGCCCAATTTGATAAACATCATAAATATTATTTATAGAATAATACATTACCATTTCAAAAGATATGAATCACAAGAATAAGAGATCATAATAACTAAACCATAAACCATAATTTCATGTTATAAATGTCTATGAAATCGTCATAAGTATAAAAAACATTCTATATATTAAGGTTAATTACTAAGACCATCATATCAGCCTTCAACACCTATTCCCCATATTGGATCAAGCACATAGACTTGTTCCCCATATCATGTCAAGAACTTCAACATGTTTCTCATAGTAGAGCAATTATTTCAACTCATTTCACAAGATTTTTTTCTTGAGATATAATACATTAAACTATTAATTATAGGGAGATATAGGTATCACCCAACTCATAATGAAGACTATACATATGTGTGTCATATGATCATAAAACAATCATCATATTCAAACCCATGAAAAGAAATGGGTTTTATAAAAATATATTAAATTAATAATAAATATATATATTGTCACGAACCAGGCCGGATCGTCATCCGACCCGACACCCGACCCGGTCCGCGACATGGACCGAAGGGCGTTCCCGATCCCCACGGGATGGCAACTAGTTCCGGGCATCAAAACAAACCAGTTGGGAACGGTTTGGCCCATGAAAAAGATAAGCAAACATAAACTGAACAAGAATATAAATAAAGGAAAACAAACTGAACGACGTGGCAACAGAAAAAGGAATAAATAAAGAAATGCGATATACCTCAGGTGACCCCGTGGATCACCACGGTACGACAACCACTCACTTCCAAAAGCGATCCAAGACTGAAACCTGCAACTGGAAAGTAAAGTAGGCGTGAGCACCGAGATGCTCAGTAGGAAAGCCAAAAACAACCACGTCCTATGCCTCCTCCTTTATTAAGAAATCCACAATGCCAGTTTGGAAATAAGATATAATAAAATAGTGTTTCTCCCTTTCAAATTCAAGTAACGAGTTTGCATTTTCAGGAAAAGCCTTTTTACTCCCACTACATTTTCAAAATAGGTTTCAAGCATGCATTAACATTTCCAAATGAAAGGAAACCAGTTTGGATTAAAATATGGTTTTCACAAACAAGGCATCGAGTATGAAACAGCTGAAAAGAAAGTTACATCATTAGAAGCATGACAAAAATGAGAACCATGGGTAATCCCTATAGGCAGCTAAAACAAGTGGGAACCTAAAGACCTCGTACCTCAGTGAAGCGTGGCTTAGAAGACCACGACCCTCAGAAAACGTGGCTTAGAAGGCCACGCCCCTCAGAAAATTCATATGTTTAGTTAGTGTTGTCGCGTCAATCCTGTTAGACAAACCGGGACGAACCCCTGCCGTGTCATCTAGCGTACTAGTCCTGTTCACCCACCTAGATACCCGGGTTTTCCCATTGTGCTCTATTTCAAATGGTGGTGAGTTTTCTTTATCAAACAATCACACAAGTACATTACACTTTCTTTATCTAAAATTCATTCCACCTTTCACCACCGCACTCCCTACTTATGTGCATTCCCCTCTCTTTACATCACACAATCACGCACAAGCCTTTACACTAGGCACATATATCACAAACTGCTCATAAACACTTGCATCACATTTTATTCTAAAATTTAGGGGAATGACTCAAAAGGGGTTTTCTATTTTCGCAAACCAAATCTTAAAGTGCAAACGGGCCTTTCATAAAACATTCTTAAGATGCCAAACCTACTTAATTACATAAAGGGAACACTTTTTAAAATCAGTCGGCCAAAAGGCCAAACACCTTTGGAAATACACATTACTAATTCAAAACCACTTGAGAAATCAATTTTTCAATAAAAGGTCACTTAAGACCGATAGCATTAAAAATAAATTTCAATTTCCAAATCAAAGGCGTAATCATTCCTAGCAACTGTAACCTGATTTCATAGCATGTGTATATAGCGTAAATGTAAAACATAATTTTTTTTAAAACAAGCAAGCAATTATGAATCTCAAATTAAAGGCATAGGCATAGAGGACCTACCTCAATCATGTCATTATTACCGACGACCACTCGAATTGACGCTTGGTGAACACACACACATGCATTTATATATACATATATATACACACCCATAGGTGCATTGCACATATATATTTATATATATATGTGCTTTACTTTATGCATGTGCATGCGGGGTACCTCGACACCCGCGGCCCAAAACCATCGTAGCGGGGTCCTGCGCAATCCACAAAACATGTAATAAATTAAAAGAACAAATTATGCAATACATCAAAATTAGTACCACAAAATTTACACAAACGAAACACACCCAAACTACATCATATCGCCACTTCAAAAACACTCGCACGTCAAAATCATTGCAAAACATGAATCTCATAATTTATACAGATTAAATAATCCATCTGCACCACTTATAAAACATTTTAAAAAGACATAACACAACATAAAACAACAACACACCCGAAAACCACTTCTAAGGCCAAAAGAATACCGAAACAGAATCCAACGAGATAAAATGCAGCCCTTGCATCATTTAATAAACTAAGTTCACAGTTCATAAAACACCAGTAAATGACACATTGTGGGTTTTTTATCAATAAACACACTCGATATCACAATACCTTTTACAAAACTAATAAATCAAAGCATACTAAATTTTCTTCAAAACAAACCGCACACAAAACAAATTAATTGTAGTACATGGTAAATTAATTGGACAAGAAAATTATTTCAGCAAACAACATTTAATATAAAATCACCACTTTTAAACAAGACCACCTCAAATCCTTTCACTAAATCAAAAAATTCCTAAAAAATTAAACACAATACGAAACACATCAAAATCATATCAAACCTTAAGTGAAGCTTTATTCGCACCAATAAAACTAATCAATGAGTATACTAAATTAATTAAATTTGAAAATTAATTCGTCGAACAAAACATATATTCGGAAACACATACCTTCGGTATCGAAACATCGCAAACGCGATGCGCAAACTCCGCCGCATGACAACCACACCACAAACAATGCAATTAACCCTAAAAACAATCAATTGGACCAATTACACCATAAAAAAATGAATTGAAAACCCTAACCGCAACACCACAAAATTAAAAGGATGAAAAAAGAGGGACTTCGCACCTATGGCGAGGGGTCCGAGAGGTCTTCTGGAGGTCGAAGGGTGGTGCACGGCCTGTTGGACAAGGTTTTGCTTGGTCGAAGAGGATCCGGATGGTCCGGCGAGGAGGCTGGGTGGTGGGACTTCGGCTGGACAAGAAGGAGGATGGCAAGGGGGGATGCAGAGGTGGTCGGGAGGTGCGGCCGACGGCGGTCGGGTGCCGGCCGGGAGTAGGGGGAGTCAGAGAGAGGCCGGCGGCGCGGAGGGGGCAGGGGACCGGAGACGACAGGGGACCGGAGGTGCGGCGTGGCCGGAGCGGGAGGACGGGACGACGGTGAGGGCGGCGGCCGAAGCGGAAGGACGGGACGGCGGCGAGGGCGGCGGTCGAAGCGGAAGGAGGCGCAGCGAGGGCCGGACGGGAGGGAGGCGGGCGTCGCGCCGCGAAGGGGAAACGCAGGGGGTGCGGCGTAGGGTTAGGGAAGGGGGAAGAAGGGTAGCGCGACGAGATAGGGTGAGGAAGGAAAAAAAAGAGGAGAGAAAAAAAAAGAGAGAAAAAGAAATAAAAATAAATAAATAAATAAATGGGGGAAAAATAATAAATAAATAATTAAATAGATAATAAAATGAAATTTAAAAACAACCTAGAGTAACCTATACACAAATCACAAAAATAATGGTAATATTAATAGTGAGTTAATTATTTTATAATTGTAAGATTAATTTTAATATTAACATCCAAATCAAAATATTAGCTGAAAAATAATAATTAAAATTATAACCTAATTAAAATAGTAACATAATTAATATTAATACTAATAATAAAACTAAAATAATAAAGCCAACCAAATTATTATCATTTTTAATTGAAGTTAAACACTGCGCATGATCGCGTGCGCGGTCGCGTGCACGGTCACATGCCCGATCACTAGAGCAGTGCACGCTCGGTTGTGTGCGCGGTCGCACGCCTAGTTGCGTGGCCATGTAAAAATAAATTTAATAAAATAGAACAGTCTCTTATTAAGAATGGAAACCGACATAGCCATGGGCAGGGTCGCGCACCCCAATAATGACATATTTTATAATAAAACATTGTCTAAATGTGATTGGGTGCTACAGACGGTCGCGCGTACGGGTGCACACCCATATAAGATCCCAAAATAATTAAGTTAAAATAATTCATTGGTCGGGGTGTGACAATTCTCCCCACCACAAAAACTTTCTGCCCCCAAAAAGTCACCAAGCCAAACGGGGAAACAAACTCGAGTTTGAAACTAAATGTGGCCAACAAAATCACAACTCTGCATGAAATTTCACTCCATCAGTCACACCCGACCAACTCTGAGGGGAACTGAAAAGAAAAGAACCATCAGGAAACGAGGAGGGTTCTCCCCACCACAAGAACCCGACTAGCACAACCGACATTGAGACTCTTAGCATGAGCTAACTCTGGAACTGTCAACTTGATCCAAGAGGAAACTGCTACATAAACCAAACCTTGAAGAAGGCACTTCAAGATTCATGGTGGGTCTTCCCACTATTTAAGGACTGACCATCTTCAACCAGTGATCACAGACCAGTACGAGAAACCCAGCACAATCGACCCATGAACTCTCCGCATAAACTAGACCCCCCACCACATGGGGTCATCGCCGAAAGACCCCAAACTGTGTAGCGGACCAACCCCTATTCATTATTTTCCAAGACGCAAGTGTCTCCAAAACGAGAACATCCTAAAATAAGAACGGGTCACCAAAGGAGCTAGCCACATGAGAGAGATAATCATCTTGAGACTCACATCCATAAAGAGACAACTCCAAAGCTCATATTTGGGGAGGCACAACTACTAAAATTTCCAAAAAGACGAGATCACCACGCCTTCTTACCACCACAGTGGGGTATTCAAAGAACAAAGACCACAACGAGAAAAGGAGACCTTTGTGCCTCTTACAGAAAAACAGAACCTTCAAAGAAGGGAGAGATGCAATAGGGAAATTCAGACCGTCCCCATTTAACCATTGGAGACAGAAATTAGACCAAGGTGCCCCACACCCAACGATTCCTGACTGCGTGAAAGGCTTCGCTCCGAGACCTGTGGTTGGAGCTCTGATGTCTTGAATCATCTGCTGCCTCGCAGTCACGAGCTGACATTCTCCTGTCGAGACCCCTCCTTACGAAGCCGCTAGCAGAACCTCTCTAAGTTTCCCAAACAGCCACACCGACAACAAGTCTTTAATGGATGATGATGACAAGGCGGCTTAAAGTACCCAAACTGAGCACACTAGAAGAAAACAAAGGGGTGGTCCAACTAATAGGAGATGGAATTGACCAGAAAAATTGTCTGAGATAGGTTCCTCCGATTCGCTCTCACAGAATGGGGAACCATCCCAAACACCAAAGGGAACCGGTCCTTGAACAATAGACGAAGACCCCACACAAGAGAAACTTTAACTGATTCTGTGACATTACCTTTGAAGAAAAGGGAACCAACTTCTTGAGATGCCCAACGTAGGCCTTCACTATTCATTGGAATTGCTGGACACTCATGAGCCTTGTCGCTTCCATCACCTTCGCTTCCACAAATATAAACCATCAAATGAACTCAAACCAGCACGGACTCCCATAGCTTTGGTAGTTTCCAATAATATGAAAACACCAACGATTTCACAAAGCTAGTCTACTACCATCGATAGATCACAATCACCATGGTATATGGACAACAACCGAAAATAATTCAATTTCACCACTCTGCTAAGAGTCTGGGTAGAACCAACAACTAGAAGAGGCTCACTAGGAAATTCTGGGACTTTTCTGGGTAGCATACTCAAAACAAGAGGCACGAATCCAAATCAAAAATCATCATAAATCAAAATTCCACACCATAATCACAAAAAAAGCTCAACTCAAATCACTTTTCCAACCACAATTCAATATGTCAAAACCAAGAACCCACGAAAAAGAATACCCAACACGAAAAGAGAACGCCAAACAATTTCTCGCTCACTTTTCTAAACATTTGAAAAACCCTTTTTTTTTGAAAACCATATTTCATCAAACAGAACAACTTAAATATCCACTATTGATATCCCATGAAGTCTCACACATACATATCCATGTGCTAGCTCAAGCACCCATACACTCACATCACCAATTCCTCCACCTTCCACATGCTCACCTCAATGTATGTGATCACTCATAGGGATACCAAGGGTCAATCCAAGACACTTCTCATTTTCAAAACAGATCATTCAGCATAAAGCACACATTTCCAACCAATTTGAAAAAGTAACTTATCATCAAAGCAATACATTTCCAATTTCCAAAACATTTCCCACTTCACGTTCCAAAAAGTGTAACTGAGATTCCAAAACAACTTCTGAAACACCTCCCATTTTGCATTTTGAAACCACACATTTGTTAAAAGGAAACAATTTCCATTTCAAAACCACTTTTCCACTCTAACACCACATTCCCATTTGAAACCACCTTCACAAGAATCCATTTTCTTTTTTAAGATCTACTCACACCAACCAAAATGAAGGTCAAACACAACTCACATCAAAACATCCAAAAATAAGGGACTAGTGGTTGTACCAACCCAGTAACATGGCTTAGAAGGCCATGCTCCAAGAGAGCATCAACCACAGGAAGCATCTTGAACCATGCACTCGGGCCGTACATGTGTCGCTACTCCATGCAGGCTCGTCGTGTAACACCGGATCACTTCCCTTGTCATCCCTCATCCACACCGACCAATCCAAAGAAGAAAATTCAAATCCCAAACTACCCCTGGCAACTCGAGTCTCGGGACGGGCAAGGGTTCATAACGTCCTTCCCACACCTACCTCTCGAGTCCCGACACACCTAATCACCAAGCTACCTGACACCCCAAATAACAAAGGCACCTCTGATACCATTTTGTCACGAACCAGGCCGGATTGTCATCCGACCCGACACCCGACCCGGTCCGCGACATGGCCCGAAGGGCGTTCCCGATCCCCACGGGATGGAAACTAGTGCCGGGCATCAAAACAAACCAGTTGGGAACGGTTTGGCCCATGAAAAAGATAAGAAAACATAAACTGAACAAGCATATAAATAAAAGAAAACAAACTGAACAACGTGGCAGTAGAAAAAGGAATAAATAAAGAAACGCGACATACCTCAGGTGACCCCGTGGATCACCACGGTACGACAACCACTCACTTCCAAAAGCGATCCAAGACTGAAACCTGCAACTGAAAAGTAAAGTAGGCGTGAGCACCGAGATGCTCAGTAGGAAAGCCAAAAACAACCACGTCCTATGCCTCCGCCTTTATTAAGAAATCCACAATGCCAGTTTGGAAATAAGATATAATAAAATAGTGTTTCTCCCTTTTAAATTCAAGTAACGATTTTTCATTTTCAGGAAAAGCCTTTTTACTCCCACTACATTTTCAAAATAGGTTTCAAGCATGCATTAACATTTCAAAATGAAAAGAAACCAGTTTGGATTAAAATATGGTTTTCACAAACAAGGCATCGAGTATGAAATAGCTGAAAAGAAAGTTACATCATTAGCAGCATGACAAAAATGAGCACCATGGGTAATCCCTATAGGCAGCTAAAACAAGTGGGAACCTAAAGACCTCGTACCTCAGTGAAGCGTGGCTTTGAAGACCACGACCCTTAGAAAACTTGGCTTAGAAGGCCACGACCCTCATAAAATTCATATGTTTAGTTAGTGTCGTCACGTCAATCCTGCTAGACAAACCGGGATGAACCCCTGCCGTGTCATCTAGCGTACTAGTCCTGGTCACCCACCTAGATACCCGGGTTTTCCCATTGTGCTCTATTTCAAATGGTGGTGAGTTTTCTTTATCAAACAATCAAACAAGCACATTACACTTTCTTTATCTAAAATTCATTCCACCTTTCACCACCGCACTTCCTACTTAAGTGCATTCCCCTCTCTTTACATCACACAATCACGCACAAGCCTTTACACTAGGCACATATATCACAAACTGCTCATAAAAACTTGCATCACATTTTATTCTCAAATTTAGGGGAATGACTCAAAAGGGGTTTTCTATTTTCGCAAACCAAATCTTAAAGTGCAAACGAGCCTTTCATAAAAAAATTTTAAGATGCCAAACCTACTTAATTACATAAAGGGAACACTTTTTAAAATCAGTCGGCCAAAAGGCCAAACACCTTTGGAAATACACATTACTAATTCAAAACCACTTGAGAAATCAACTTTTCAATAAAAGGTCACTTAAGACCGATAGCATTAAAAATACATTTCAATTTCCAAATCAAAGGCGTAATCATTCCTAGCAACCGTAACCTGATTTCATAGCATGTGTATATAGCGTAAATGTAAAACATAATTTTTTTAAAACAAGCAAGAAATTATGAATCTCAAATTAAAGGCATAGGCATAGAGGACCTACCTCAATCATGTCATTATTGCCGACGACCACTCGAATTGACGCTTGGCACACACACACACATGCATTTATATATACATATATATACACACCCATAGGTGCATTGCACATATATATATATATATATATATATATATGCTTTACTTTATGCATGTGCATGTGGGGTACCTCGACACCCGTGGCCCAAAACCATCGTAGCGGGGTCCTTCGCACTCCACAAAACCTGTAATAAATTAAAAGAACAAATTATGCAATACATCAAAATTAGTACCACAAAATTTACACAAACGAAACACACCCAAACTACATCATAGCGCCACTTCAAAAACACTCGCACGTCAAAATCATTTCAAAACATGAATCTCATAATTTATACAGATTAAATAAGCCATCTGCACCACTTATAAAACATTTTAAAAAGACATAACACAACATAAAACAAAAACACACCCGAAAACCACTTCTAAGGCCAAAAGAATACCGAAACAGACTCCAACGAGATAAAACGCAGCCCTTGCATCATTTAATAAACTAAGTGCACAATTCATAAAACACCAGTAAATGACACATTGTGGGTTTTTTATCAATAAACACACTCGATATCACAATACCTTTTACAAAACTAATAAATCAAAGCATACTAAATTTTCTTCAAAACAAACCTCGCACAAAACAAATTAATTGTAGTACATGGTTAATTAATTGGAAAAGAATATTATTTTAGCAAACAACATTTAATATAAAATCACCACTTTTAAACAAGACCACCTCAAATCCTTTCACTAAATCAAAACATTCCTAAAAAAATTAAACACACTACGAAACACATCTAAATCATATCAAACCTTAAGTGAAGCTTTATTCTCATCAAGAAAACTAATCAATGAGTATACTAAATTAATTAAATTCGAAAATTAATTCGTCGAACAAAACATATATTCGGAAACACATACCTTCGGTATCGAAACATCGCAAACGCGATGCGCAAACTCTATTGCATGACAACCACACCACAGACAATGCAATTAACCCTAAAAACAATCAATTGGACCAATTACACCATAAAAAAACGAATTGCAAACCCTAACCGCAACACCACAAAATTAAAAGGATGAAAAAAGAGGGACTTCGCACCTATGGCGAGGGGTCCGAGAGGTCTTCCGGAGGTCGAAGGGTGGTGCGCGGCCTGCTGGACAAGGTTTTTCTTGGTCGAGGAGGATCCGGCTGGTCCGGCGAGGAGGCTGGGTGGTGGGACTTCGGCTGGACAAAAAGGAGGATGGAAAGGGGGATGCGGAGGTGGTCGGGAGGTGCGGCCGACGGCGGTCGGGTGCCGGCCGGGAGGAGGGGGAGTCGGAGGGAGGCCAGCGACGCGGAGGGGGCAGGGGACCGGAGACGGAAGGGGACCGGAGGTGCGGCGTGGCCGGAGCGGGAGGACGAGAGGACAGCGAGGGCGGTGACCGAAGCAGAAGGACGGGACGGTGGAGAGGGCGGTGGTCGAAGCGGAAGGAGGCGCGACGAGGGCCGGACGGGAGGGAGGCGGGCGTCGCGCCGCGAAGGTGAAACGCAGGGGGTGCGGCGTAGGGTTAGGGAAGGGGGAAGAAGGGTAGCGTGATGGGATAGGGTGAGCGAGGAAGGAAAAAAAAGAGGAGAGAAAAAAAAGAGAAAAAGAAATAAAATAAATAAATAAATAAATGGGGGAAAAAATAATAAATAAATAATTAAATAGATTATAAAATGAAATTTAAAAACAACCTAGAGTAACCTATACACAAATCACAAAAATAATGGTAATATTAATAGTGAGTTAATTATTTTATAATTGTAAGATTAATTTTAACATTAACGTCCAAATCAAAATATTAGCTGAAAAATAATAATTAAAATTATAACCTAATTAAAATAGAAACTTAATTAATATTAATACTAATAATAAAACTAAAATAATAAATCCAACCAAATTAATATCATTTTTATTTGAAGTTAAACATTGCGCATGATCGCATGCGCGGTCGCGTGCACGGTCACACGCCTGATCACTAGAGTAGTGCACGCTCGGTTGCGTGCGCGGTCGCATGCCTAGTTACGCGGCCATGTAAAAATAAATTTAATAAAATAGAATAGTCTCTTATTAAGAATGGGAACCGACACAGTCGCGGGCAGGGTCGCGCACCCCAATAATGACATATTTTATAATAAAACATTGTCTAAATGTGATTGGGCGCTACAGATGGTCGCGCGTACGGGCGCACACCCATATAAGATCCCAAAATAATTAAGTTAAAATAATGCATTGGTCGGGGTGTGACATATATTATATAAAAATAATATGGTTTTTATACTTGGATCATATCCCTAGTGAAGTATATGTTACATCAAAGGATATCATCTGAGATGGAAAATAATTTGAAATATAACATGGCATAATTATTAAAGAAAATAAGTTTGCCATTTTAAAATCACTTCTCTTTTTAAAAATCATCAAACATATAAATGAAAAAAAATTCATTGAAATAATATTATATAATATTAATGTAATATTAAAATCATTGAGGATTTCTGATGGTTGGAAAATCTACCCATACTGTATATGTGAAAAATGAATTCCTTCTGTATTTTTGTTGGAAAAGTCACAAAGTACCTCAATTGAAAAAAAGATAACTTTCAAACCATTTCTAAAAATTATAATATTTTTAAAAATGATTGAAATATTTTTATTATAATTGTAAAAATATTTTTTAAAACATTTTTAGAAGACATGGACATGGAAGATAAATATTCTCAAGCGGAGATGTAAACATAAACAATGTCAAATAATGTTAAGAGATTCAAGTTAACTCTTACCAAATTGTTATCAATTGAATCATAATACACAAGGAATAATAAATTAAAATGAATATTTAAAAATCATGAAAAAGGATATTCATGATTTAATATGAAAAGGATTCATTATATGCACCTAATGAACGTAAATAATTGTATAAAATTAAATATGTATCAATGAAACAAAATTGAGTTGATGAACAGTTACCTTGAGTCTGACTCATCACGTATGTTATTTGAATTCCTTAGTAATAAAATTATGTTAATTTTTTACTTTTTCAAGAGACTTTTTATATTTTATTATTTCTTTTATCTCAATTATAAAAATGTTATAACGGTAAAATAATTATATATGTTCATGTCATAAGTTTAAACGGTAATTGGTACATAAGTACAAAATGACTTTGGTAGGATTACTATGGTAAACTTGGTCATTATAATATAATATATAGAATAATAAATAATGAAGTAATTGTCATTTTTAAACATCAATTATACTTTAAAATCTTACCACTAAATATGTTTATTAAAAATAAACTATGTTATAATCATGAAGACGGTAGGCCGTACATAGAGATGAGTAACATTTCCATTTTCAATGATCATTATAGAAAAAATGTAAGTATAATTTTATCTCTAAAAAATTATCATCATCTAAAATATGTAACATTACTTCTTTAAATATAATTTTATATATCATCCATGCGTTTTGGTGATTAAAAACGTATCGCATCACTTCATGGTGGTGAAAGTCCACACATATGCACAAACGTCATTATCATATTTTAGTGAAGTGAATGGTAAGAAGGTAAATGATATATTATCTTTTTAGAGTGATAAATATTTCATTGATATCATATAAAAATATCAATTCCATAATTATAACTAGTCTTGAGAGATAGATATAGAAATGAATTACATCAGTTCGTGAGGCGATAGTCCGACGTATACAAGAGGAATGAATTCCATTCCCATTTGATATATGTTGAAGATGGATATAGGTTATGTCATTTACATAATAATTTCTATTTATATGTAGGATAATTATTTTATTATTTTATCAGGGATTATTAATATTTTAAGGAGGTGGATAAATAAATAAAAGTGAAATTCTTGATTGAAGACGACACCTCTTCTTTGGATAACCTCTATTATTTATCACCTTAAGACCACTAAGGTTAGTGTTATACCTAAAATATTACATCTATAATGAGTTTATTTATTATAGGAAGGGATGTTTTTAAGGATGAAGTAAACTAAATGGGGTTTTAATTGTGATATAAGGATAAGATGTCGCTCCCTTTTATAAGTGAGGGGATGGTCACTCATGGCATTTTTAAAAATATTAAATTAATATAAATTAATATTAAATTTAAAATTGATCCAAAATAATTTATTTATATTATAGTATGAGTATGGGTCTTAATAAACTTTTAAAATAATTTTTGGACAAGTTTAGGGCACATTTTTTCCCTTATCATTTCGGTTTGACCCCTTGTTAACCCATTTGAAACTTAGTGTGACAACAATCATTTTTACATTTTAAGGGTCAATATAGATACTATATGTCACGACCCGTCCTCAGGGCCCGTTTTGTAACTACCCCAAGCCCACCTTCTATAGGCCAGGGGCTGGCGACTAGCACGAAGGCGTAAATCCCGGTAAGGGAAGGCATTGCCTTTGTAAAGTAAACAACAAACACCACAGAGTAAGCAAGTAGAAGTAAACACTAAGTAAAAACTAGTACAACAATAAGTGAGGAAAGTAAGTGGGCCAGAATACAAACCCAAACTGAAAGTAAAGTACATCTCGAAACGGAAAACAGCAACTGAAATGTAAAGCCGCAACGTCGAGACGTACACTGGAAGTCCCACCTGAAGGGTGGGTACAGATAGTCTCCACTGCTCCTCGGGTCCAGCCGACCGCTCTGAGTACGTCCCACCCAGTGGTCCACCTCCAGGTACCGTCCTGCTCTGCAAGCCTCCACCACGCACCACGATCAGCACTGTTCGTCGTCTGCAACCAACACAACGTAGTGCGGGCATAGCCCATGCAGGGGTGAGTATAAGCTACTCAGTAGGGACCCCGAGACCCCCGAAGGTCTCCCAGAATCCACAATGGATAATCCACAGAGGAAAGATACAATCATGAAGTAACATCCGACACTGCTTAGATATATGCCCATAAAAATACCTAAGTCATCAATTCTCGCTCGGCTCCAACATCAGAGCCCAAGTACAACCCAGTCCACACAGGAAAAAAAATGTAAATCCACACAGGATAACACAACACAATCCACAAAGGAAAGCAAAACAGGATTCAGCTCACACAGGTATACTTCTTCATATGACGATAAAGATGACCTGATATTTCCACTGATTCATTTAATCCGTCGGACCCACAAAGGATCGATAGGTACTAACCCCCACAATGACCCACAAAGGATCTGACCCACAAAGGATCGATAGGTAACTAACCCCCGCAATGACACACAAAGGATCTGACCCACAAAGGATCGATAGGTAACTAACCCACGCAAAGACCAACACAGGACCAGACCCACACAGGATCTGTAGGCGCTGGCCCACATAGGACTGCTGAGCGCTGACCCACACAGGATCGGAACCACATAAGATCAGTAGCACTGACCCACAAATGATCGCTGAGTGCTGTAGTCGTCGCCGTCGAATCCACTGAGGATCTATGTACAGTCGTCGTCGTCACAGTAGCAGTCGCAGCCAGCTCTAGGGTTCCCGCACACAGCAAGCTCGTTCGGGAGGGTCCACTCCACGAGCCGAGAGGCTGATACATCAACTGACACATAGTCCAGAGTTGATGTATCCAAAAGTTCTATATCGTCAACAGGAACTCAACGTCGCAGATGGCGCGTCAATCAGACGCCCAGTCTGAGAGTTATTGGTCTTTTCGTCCCAGGGGCCCGGTTGATTTTTAATAAAAACCAACCCGACCATACTCCACCTGCGTCCAAACCTCGGGAGGAGTAATCCAAAAGATCCGTCTCACTTAGAGGAATTCAACAAAGTCGACGGCACATCAATCGGACGTCCGAAGCTCAAGATATGAGCGTTTCCGCTCCGAGGCCCCGGTTGGTTTCGTGTAGGAACCAACCCGGCCGAACCCAAAGTATTCCGAAACCTTGAGTGTGATATACCGAAACGACCATCTCGATCCAAGGATCGCATCGCCACTGACGGAGCATCGTTCAGAGTCCCGTAGCTCAAGTTATGAGCAAAAGACCGAAAAGGTTCGGAAACGGGGGGTCTGGGCCCGGACCGACCCGGCCCGACCCCCCTGGGTCGACCCGACCCGGGTTCGGGTCTGACCCGGTCGGCGCGAGCGCGGCCCGTCCGCCTAGCGGCTTGGCCGTGATGGCCGAGTGGGTACAAGGGGGCGCTGCCCCCCTCCGCACGGCCGCGGAACCCCACCCCGCCGCCACTGCCTCCGGCCGCGGGGGCCGCCGCGCCGGCGGCCCGCGCCGCCGGTGGAGTCCGCGGGCCACCGGAGTTGCTCTGGTGGTCCGATTTCATTTCCGTCTCCGCCGTAGCTCATCCCGGGTCCCGTTCTTCACTGCAGAATCATCAAATCGTCTCTGCGGCCCGTTTTGTCGTCGTCCGCCGTTCCACACACCAAGAACAAAAGGGCGGTGGGTTCAGACTTGTTCGTTGGTCCGCACCCACCGCGTTAGCGGTTTGAAACAAGACCATAAATCCCATCAATTGATAAACCTCGACCCGCAATAATAACCCGCGGGCCAACTTGTTAATTGGTTGATCCGTGTTCTTGCCTTGGAGGAAAACAAACATAGGTAAAATCATTTTCAAAACGACCCCTACCTTCGTTGTCATCGGACGTGAGTTCGTCGCAGAATTGACCGTCGTGGAAGAAAAGGATCGTCACGTCGCGGAAGGGCGTCGTTGTCGCGCGGTACTCGGCATCGCATATACAAACTCCGAGGATCAAGGACATACCGATTTAATTATAACAATTAAATCCATGTTGTTGTTATAATCCACAAAGAATTAAAATGACCGCAATCCCCTACCTCAAGATGCCGATCGAATATTGTCGCGGGGATAGAACGTCATGGAAGAAGCGTCAGCGTCGCGTTGTGTTGATATCCGGGGGTCTGGCAATCTTCTTCGCCCTTCGTCGGAGGCCGGCGTTCTTCGCATTCTTCGCGTTCTTCATGAAGGAGGATGATGATCTTTAGAGATTCTCCAAAAGTTTAACACAACAACCAGATAATAAAATAAGTCCTCATCTTATTTTATTATCAACTAAAGAATTTGAAAAACAAAGATAAGTAACAAACAATTAATTCATAGAATTAATTGCAAGGAACTAACCACCCAATTAATAGGGGCGTTAAGAATTTAGAAAACGCGTCAGTTGACTTTCATTTAATATGGGTTTTCGCGTGTGCGTTACTTAGCAGAAAAGAAACGGTGGGGCTCGTGAGGGCCCCACCTCACAAATATCCTACCAAGAGGGTATGATATTTTGGGTTCCACCCTATCCGCTTCAACTCAGCTTAAGCAGCTTTAAGTGGCTTTAAGTGAAATAAAAATAAATTTGTCGCACCACTTTATTTTATTTCTTAACTTAACCCCAAAAATTTAAAAACCACACCCGAGAAAACGCAACTCCGGAAGAGGCGTTTCAAAGCAAATACCGGTGCTGTGATTCCATCGGTGCCCTTAGAATTTGATTCCGAGCACCGGTTCAAAAGTTAGACAAACTCGCTCGTTTGTTCACTAAACGTACCCGAGCCAAACTTCGGAAAATGATTCCGGGCACACCGGGCCTCAGAATCAGGTGTTGTCAGAAACTGCGTTCTTGTTAAATTCCAAAGAAAATTAAGAAAAAAAAATTTCCTTGAAATTTACGGGTCTTTATATCACTCCCACCTCAGGGCTTTACGTCCCTGTAAAGATACATCATAAAATAGGGAAACAAAAGTGGGTACCGATCATGCATCTGAGCCTCCCGCTCCCAAGTTCTCTCCTGGAGGTTCCCGTGCTACCATCTGATGTGCACTAGAGGAATCGACCGTCCACGTAGGACCCTCTCCTGTCGATCCTCGATCTCCACTGGGACCTCCGCAAAAGTCTCCCCATCATCAACGTATAGCTCCCCATGGTCAATGATATGCGTCGGGTCATTCACGTGTCTCCTCAGCTGAGATACGTGGAAGACGTCGTGCACCCGGTGCAACTGAGGTGGTAGAGCCAGGCGATAAGCCACCTCGCCGATCCTGTTGAGGACCTGAAAAGGTCCGATGAAGCGTGGAGACAACTTGCCGACTCAGCCAAATCTTCGTAATCCACGTCGAGGTGAGACACGCAAGAAGATTTGGTCACCATCATCGAACTCTAGTGGCCTCCACCTCCTATCAGCATAAGACTTATGCCGGCTCTGAGCTATCCTCATCTGCTCCGGGATGACCTGAACCTTCTCTATCATGGCCCGGACCATCTCTGGTCCCACAAGTGCTGACTCCCCAGGGTCTGTCCATCACAAAGGAGATCTGCAAGGTCTGCCGTACAACGCCTCGTATTGTGCCATCCCGATGGTGGAGTGGTAACTGTTGTTGTACGCAATCTACACCAAGGGTAGGTTGTCCTCCCAGCTGCGACCAAAGTTGAGGACACATGCGCAGAGCATGTCCTTGAGAGTCTGAATGGTCCTCTCCGTCTAACCATCCATCTGAGGGTGAAAGGCGGTGCTCAGACGTAGCTACGTCCCGAACGTCTCCTGCAACCCCTTCCAAAGCCGGGAAGTAAAGCGAGAATCTTGATCATAGATGATAGATGATGGCACACCGTGAAGTCGTACAATCTCCTGAACATAGAGACGCCCCAAGCTCTCTACTAAGACCTGCTCTCTGATGGGTAAGAAGTGAGATGACTTGGTGATTCGGTCTACAATCAACCAGATGGAGTCGTGACCTCTGGAAGTGCGTGGAAGTCCAGTCACGAAGTCCATAGATATCCCGTCCCACTTCCACTCCGGGACCTCTAAAGGTTGTACCAAGCCTGCTGGTACCTGATGCTCTACCTTCACCTGCTGGAAGGTGAGGCATCGTGAAATGAACTCTGCCACAACCTTCTTTATGCCTGGCCACCAGTGCTGTCGTTTGATATCCTGGTATATCTTCGCCACTCCAGGATGTACCGCCAAATGAGAAGTGTGAAACTCTCTCAACACCTCCTCCCGTAATGCAACTGGTACTAAGGTACGTCCTCTGAAAAGGACGTTGTGCTCTGCTCCAAAGGAGAAACCATCAGGTGCTTGTCCTGAGGATATCTGTGCACACCGCGTCTCATAGTCATTGTCCCCACGCAGTGCCTCTCTGACCCGCTGTAGTAGTGGAGGATAGACTGTGAGTGACTGAAGGAAGGTCGCTCCATCTCTATCCAAAAAGGATATCTGCAAAGCGGCTAGCTGCTCTGTCGCCTCCTCGAGTAGCTGAATTCCCGTCCTCCTGCTGAGAGCATCGGCTACTACATTCCCCTTCCCAGGAGTATAGAATATCTCAAATTCATAGTCCTGGAGGAACTCGAACCATTGCCGCTGTCTCAGGTTCAGGTCCTTATGAGAGAAGATGTACCTGAGACTCTGATGGTCAGAAAAGACTGTAAAGCGCTCTCCCATCAGATAGTGTTGCCATGTCTTCAGAGCGAAGACCACTGCTGCTAACTCCAGTTCATGGGTAGCGTAGTTCTGCTCATGCAGCCTCAACTGAAGTGATCCATAGGCGATCAAGACCTGCTCCTGCATCAGGACACATCCGAGTCTGGTCCCTGATGCATCGCAGTGGACTACGTACCCTACCCCCTCCTCAGGATACCTCAAGATAGGTGCGCTGGTCAATCTCTGTCTCAGCTTCTGGAAGCTCTGATGACATCTGTCTGACCACACAAAGGGTTTCCCCTTCTTCGTAAGAGATGAGAGTGGTGCCGAAACTCAATAGAAGTCTGGCACAAATCTCCGATAGTATCCAGCTAGTCCCAAGAAACTCCGCACCTCTGTCACGCTCTTAGGTGGCTCCCAAGCTAGCACTTCCTCGATATTCATAGGATCCACTGAAACTCCCGCCTCATAGATGACGTGTCCTAAGAAGTGGACCTCACGTATCCATAACTGACACTTCAAGAGCTTTCCATAAAGCTGGTGCTCTCAGAGTGTGTCCAGTACAACCCGTAAGTGGTAGGCGTGCTCCTCCTAAGTCATCGAGTAAATCAAAATGTTGTCGATGAAGACTACGACAAATTGATCGAGGTATGGATGAAAGATCTTGTTCATGAGGCCCATGAACACCACTAGAGCATTGTTTACGCTGAATGGCATAACCAAGAACTCATAGTGGCCATACCGACATCTGAAGGCCGTCTTCTGAACGTCCTCGTCCCGAACTCTGAGCTGATGATAGCCTAACCTGAGGTCTATCTTTGAGAACCACCGTGCTCCCTTGAGCTGATCGAAGAGGTCTTCAATCCTCAGTAGCGGATACTTGTTCCTCACTGTCACCTGGTTCAGGTGACGATAGTCGACACACAGTCGCAAGATCCCATCCACCTTCTTGGCGAACAATATCGGGGAAGCCCCGGGTGAAACACTGGGTCAGATGAATCCCTTGCCCTGAAAGTCCTCCAACTGTACCCGTAGCTCTCGAAGCTCAGCGGGGGCCATCTGATATGCTTGAGTGGATATCGGGGCTATCCTGGGGTACAGATCAATATAAAAGTCTACCTCTCAGTGAGGAGGTAGTCCTGGAACGTCGTCAGGAAAGACGTCCGCATACTGATCCACCACTGCAGGAAAACTAGGACTTCGCACGTCAACTAATCCTAGGATGAGGCTAGCCAACTGATGAGTGATGGGTTGTCCTCTCCTTTGCGGAAGTCCATCCTGTGCTGCGAAGGCTAACTTCTTGCCGGTGAAGGTGAACCTGCTCCCGTCGGTGCGTACACATCGCACCTTGCGCCTAATACAGTCGATCTGAGCATGGACTGTAGATAACCAATTCATGCCCAAGATGACATCGTAAGGCCTCGACACTGCTACAAGAAGATCCCAGCCGAATCTCTCGCCTCCTAGAGTAAGCTCACACTACCGGCACTAGTGCGTAATCGTCGTGTTTTCTCCCGTAGGAGTCTCTAGCCATAAGGATCGAGCCAAAGACTCTGTCGGAATCTCCGAGCTCCGAACAAGGGTAGCGGCTATGAAAGAGTGACTCACTCCTGTGTCTATAAGAACTAAAGCATGGGTGGAATAGACACAGATAGTACCTCAAATCATCTCACGCGCTCCGTGGTCGTAGGCCTCCGCTGCCTGGGGCTGTGCCTGTCTCTGCCCGCCAGCTCCCTTTGGTCAGGGTGGACCTTCTGGTGGTGGTAGAGCCTCAAAGCGTCGCCCACCACCTGCTGCTCGGCCAGCTCCTCTACCTCGTCCTCCTCCTCCCTGCGGACCTCCACGGTCGACCCTCTACCTCTTCCTGGGTGGACCCTCAACCATCTACTGCTCCTCGGCATGGTGGGTCGAACAGTCACGAGCCATGTGACCCTGTCCGCCACATGTGTAGCACTGCCTGCCTCTCGAAAGACTGACTCCACACTGTGTGCCCCGCACTGCTAAGCCAGTGTCCTGAGGTCGTCTGCGTGAGGGTCTGGTCTGCCTGGACCCCTGAGTCATCTGTTGACTGCCTGCCATAGAAGACTCTGCTAAGTGTCGCCCCGCGGTAGGTCTCGCTGCTGATGAAGGCTCATCAAGAAAGATCTCGATCAAAAGGGCTTTCTCCAGTACTCCTTCCAGAGTCGGAATGCTGAGGGAGATCAATGATGCCCTGATCTCATGTCTCAATCCCTGCTCAAAGGTCCGGGCCCGGAAGAATGGGTCCCGTACCATGTCGGTCGAGTAGCGCGAGAGATCGGTAAATCTCGCCGAGTACTGGGCGACCGTCAAGCTGCCCTGCCATAGCTGAAGAAGCTCCTGGATGCACACCGCACAGAGGGTGGCCGGGACAAACTCTGAGTGGAAGAGGCCCTCGAAGTCTGTCCAGAGAAGAGATGCCTCATCGTGCACCTAGAGCATCAAGCTCCACCATCGGCCCACTACTGCGTGCAGCAGGATCACTGCGAGGATCACCATGAGGTCTGCTGGTGTCCTCACTAGCCTGAAAACTTGTACAACTACCTCCAGCCAGTTCTCGGCTGCCTGGGGGTCCATCGGCCCGGACGGCGCGAGCGCGGCCCGACCACCTAGCAGCTCGGCCGTGATGGCCGAGCGGGTGCAAGGGGGCGTCGCCGCCCTTGATGATTCCGAGGCCCCGCGTGGGGGGCCACCTCTCGCCAACGGACGCGGAAAGGCCGCGTCCTGCCTTTAGTTCCGTGCGGCCGCAGAACCGCACCCCAGAGCCGCGACTTCAGCTGCGGCGGCTCCGGCGACCCGCGCCGCCGGTGGAGTCCACGGGCCACCGGAGTTGCTCCGTTTGTCCGATTTCATTTCCGTCTGCGCCGTAGCTCATCCCGGGTCCCGTTCTTCACTACGGAATCATAAAATCAATTCTACAGCCCGTTTTGTCGACGTCCGCCTTTCTGCACACCAAGAACAAAAGGGCGGTGGGTTCAGACTTGTTCATTGGTCCACACCCACCGTGTTAGCGGTTTGAAACAAGACCATAAATCCCAGCAATTGATAAATCTCGACCCGCAATAATAACCCGCAGGCAAACTTGTTAATTGGTTGATCCGCGTTCTTGCCTTGGAGGAAAACAAACATAGGTAAAATCATTTTCAAAATGACCCCTACCTTTGTCGTCGTCGGACGCGAGTTCGTCGCGGAATTGACCTTCGCGGAAGAAAAGGATCGTCGCGTCGTGGAAGGTCGTCTCTCTCGCGCGGTACTCGGCGTCGTGTAGACAAACTCCGAGGATCAAGGACATACAGATTTAATTATAACAATTAAATCCATGTTGATGTTATAATCCACAAAGAATTAAAAGTACCGCAATCCCCTACCTCAAGATGCCGATCGAAGATTGTCGCGGGGATGGAACGTCGCGGAAGAAGCGTCAGCGTCACGTCGCGTCGATCTCCGGGGGTCTGGCATTCTTCGTCTCCCTTCGCCGGAGGCTGGCGTTCTTCGCATTCTTCAAGTTCTTCGCGTTCTTCGCGAACGAGGTTGAAGATCTTTAGAGATTCTCCAAAGGTTTAACACAACAACTAGATAATAAAATAAGTCCTCATCTTATTTTATTATCAACTAAAGAATTTGAAAAACAAACATAAGTAACGAACAATTAATTCATAGAAATAATTGCAACGAACTAACCACCCAATTAATAGGGGCATTAAGAATTTCGAAAACATGTTAGTTGAGTTTCATTTAATAGGGTTTTCCGCGGGTGCCTTACTTAGCGGAAAAGAAACGGTGGGGCTCGTGTGGGCCCCACCTCACAAATATCCGACCAAGAGGGTAGGATATTTTGGGTTCCACCCTATCCGCTTCAACTCAGCTTAAGCATCTTTAAGTGGCTTTTAAGTGGCTTTTAGTGAAATAAAAATAAATTTGTCGCACCACTTTATTTTATTTATTAACTTAACCCCAAAAATTTAAAAACCATACCCGAGCAAACACAACTCTGGAAGAGGCATTTCTAAGCAAATACCGGCACTGTGATTCCATCGGTGCCCTCAGAATTCGATTCCGAGCACCGATTCAAAAGTTAGAAAAACCCGCTCATTCGTTCACTGAACGTACCCGAGCCAAACTTCGGAAAATGATTCCAGGCACACCGGGCCTCGGAATCAGGTGCCGTCAGAAACTGCGTTCTTGTAAAATTCCAAAGAAAATTAAGAAAAAAAAATTTCCTTGAAATTTACAAGTCTTTACACTATAAATGGTAAAAGTGACCATAAATGGACTATGGTTGAAATTATAAACTATATAATAGAATCATGGATGAATATAAGATTTTTATTAATTTTATATCATTTTAAAAAATATTATTTGTTATATAATATCAATAATGTTAGTTTTTTGTCCATTTATTACATTGGATTTCTTAATATCATGATAAAACTTATAATTCAAACCAATTATTTCAATACAGTCATAAAATTTCAATTTTGTATATAAAATTTATGTATCATACTATCTATATTAAATTATAATAGGTATAATTTTTTCCATTTATTTAATTTTTCTATTAATTATTGAATTATTGGTTCGGTGTTGTGAAGGCATTTAATGTAATATTTTCGTCACTAAAAGTAAAAATATTTTTTCATTATTGTTATATATATTTTATCATTAACCATACATCTTAAAGCCAAACATTTCATCTGGATAACCCCATATTAAAATTATTATACTTATTAAAAACAATAGTTTGACATGTTAGAATTTCTATGAAATATAATACTATAAAGGTCATAATCTAATTAAAATTACCCAAAAATTCCATATAACTAGATATTTGGTAAATATTGATGAAATGGTTGCATTAAATAATATTAAATAAAGTGTTGGGGTCAATTTATAATCGTTATCATTTTATTTATAACCTCAATTACTAGAATTAACACTTACCATTATAATAAAAAATACTAAAGTTATTATTCATATTGAATAAAAATAAAAGGGAACTGTTTAATAAATTTGGACCTCAAAATTCAAAATATGTAATCCATCTTTTAAAATTTACGACACATAAGGTCATGAATTTAATTTAAAATTAAACCTTAAAAACACGATGAAAAACATATTTTTCTAAAAAAATGCATGTTTTAAATATACAATAATTTTATAAAAAATTCAATTATAAAATTTATTTAAAAAACTATAATTTAATTGTTTTAAATCAAAAGTAACTAATCAAATTTCTATACTAATAAAAAATATAATTTTACATTATAAATACTTTAAAATGAAAAAATGTTTTCAATAAAATGATCCATGCAAGGTTTGATGATTCCTAAAATAAATAAAACATCAAATGAAGAAAAATTATTTTTAATCTCCAAAATTAATCTGTATTACCAAAAATTGAACACAGACCATTCAATAAATAACCATCCTTATAATTCCACAAATTAATGAAGAGTAATATTGAAAATGAAAAATTTTAAGTATATGTTCACATAACATTTTTCTCAAAATATTATCAATCAATCCTAATGTATCATTCCAAAATGTATATTCCCTAATCATATAATATATAAGACATGATAGTCATTTCTACAAATAATTTAAATCTTAATAATGAAAATATAAAATCAAATACACTTCCAAAATATAATTCAATCTTTACACCTTAAATAAAATCCCATAGTATTCTATTTACATTAATTATATAATATTCTGCAAAATTATAGTGATATTCTTTTGAAATAACATGAATAAATTAATCCCAAAACAATTTCCAATTCCATTTTTATCTATATGATAATTAATATTTTTTAAAATTCAACATAATCATTATCTTTTAAACAGTTCAATTAGAAAAGTAGTTTCATACTAAATAGGACATCAGATAGGCAAGCTGTTGGTGTTTCACCCTTACTTCCCATTAGTTGTGGGTTACATCCACATGGTCTTACTAGATATTATAGGTTTTCACATGATATATCAGTTTTCCTTTGACTAAAAATATATTAATATAATTCCAATAACATTACTAAAATATGAGGAACATCCTATAAAATGAAATAACCTATAATTACCTAAAAATAGAAGATATTTTGAAACATAAAGGTTGTGAATATCATTAAACATATGTCAACCAATATTAAAGGAATTATTAATCAAATAACAATTTCAATAAAAACTATAAAAAACATAAGTGTTTTATTACAATAAATGTCTACCAAAATACTCTTAATCATTTCAGTCATCCACCACTTAAATCCTTAAAAAGAGTGTGTTTGAATTTGAACTTATGATCATCATTAAAATTGTAAACCCATGACACTATTCAAAACTCTTCATATTACCACACCTAAAAACATCATAATCTTGAATTTTATCTAAACCTTTATTTGAGACTAATTGTAATGGTCTGAGCCTGCACTTCCAGATATGGTGCTAAAAAATAACTTTAACGTTTTGCCTTTGATATCGACAAATGTGATGCATTTTTTTCTTCCAACTATTACAACATAAAACAAAAACATTTGATCACTTATATACTTAAATACCTTGTAGTTATAATGTTTTAGAGAATTAGGAAAAACACTTAACAACATGGGTTCATAAACAACTTATTTATAGAGATCCTCATCATCTCCCACTATACGAATATTTTCATATTCCATGTTAAATATCGAACATATCCTATAATATTGATCATGTATGTTACTTTCTAGAAAAAAATAATTTATCATCATTCTTTATAACGAGGGGAAAGAAAATAAATTGTGTGATCAAATGTACAATTAGGGTAATACGGGGTATATCAATCAATGATCATATGAAATCATAAAATAATCACAAGGGAATAAGAACACAAACATAACATAAAATATTAATAAATAATCTAAATAAGATCATAAATATGATTTATGGTATAAAACATTATCATTTCGAAAGACATGAATCATAATAATTAGGAACCATTATAACTCAATCATGAACCATAATTTGATTTAATAAATATTTATGTCATCCTTATATGTATAGAATCCATTTCATATTTCATAGTTAATTACCAAGATCATCATATCAGTAATCAACACCTATTTCTCATTGTGGATCATGCACATCGACTTATTTACTATAAAAGATCAAGTAGTTTGAATTATTTCCATTAACATATCTAGAAAATTAACTTGTTACACATAATTATCTCATGAGATATAATACGTTACCTAAGGAATTGGAGGGATATATAGGTCACACCCATCATACAATGAAAAACATACATATGTATTCCAAAGGACCATAAAAGATTCATCTTATCAGAACATATGAAATGAAATGGGTTTTGTAAACATTTAATTTTTTCATTATAAGAACAAACCATCCAAATAAAGAATAAGGGTGGTATGATTGGACCATATCCCAATTAAAGTATTGGTAACATCAAACGATGTCATCATAGGTGGAATATAATTTTAAAGATACCTTTGAATAATTCTCAAGGAATGTAAATTTCAAATTTAAAAATCACATTACTTTTTAAAAATTTGTGCACATATAAATGAAAATATTTTCATTGAAAATAAAAAAATAAACTTCTAAAGGAATATTAAAATCATTTAGGCATCATGATGTTATGGAAAATACACTTATGAAATATAATTTTAAAAAAAATCTTTTCGTATAGGTTGGGTCCTGAAAATTTTGTATACGAGAATAATAGAGTTCCAAGAACATGAAAAATGGTAGAAATAAAATGAGAAGAAGAATTTGAAGGAATTTTTAAAAGGGTATGAATTCACGAAGGAAGGTTCAATTCTGTGTTGTAAAAATATCTACGTGAACCATCACTCATCATGGCATTCCACTATTTCATTAAGTTCTTTGTGAAGTAAATCATTCACCGGAAAAGGCTGTATTGTCGGTGCCCAAAGATGAAACCAAGTTGTTTTCTGGGCCAGATGATGATCTTCACCCTCAAAAACAACTATTTCCCCATGAAATAAATCATTCATAGGATGGTCCAAGGCATCCTCCTTAGACTCCTATAAAAGAAGTCATTTATGGGCCGAGGCGTCCTCCTTAGACTCCTACAAAAGAAACCAGATGACCCACCATGAATGAACGACAATGATGGTATTTGTCCCCTATGTTCTTCTATAAGAGACCACTTAGGGGAACCAAACAAGAGACAAATGATATTAAAAATGATAAAGAGACACAAAATGGGGAGCCTTAGAGATGAATTGTGAGAGAGCCATCCATCCTCAGCTGGTAAACCCTAAATATAACATTAAGAAGGTAATTAAAATCACATAGGAATTCATAAAATCAAAATACTTATGTAGAATCCATTGCTAGGGGAATAAACGGATGACCCCTTTATGGAAAAGTACCCAGTATAGAAAAACACTATACGTAAAGAACCCTTCCCTGTTAAAAAAATTCTACGTGATAGAAACCCAGTTCTACATAGCAACATGCTTCGTGGACAGAACCTAGACCCGTATAGAAACAAGCTACACATGCACAACCCAGGTCATTATAGTAAAACACTATATAGATGGTACCATATCCCAAATAGAAATATATAACATGGGGGGAACCCCATCTAGTATAAGAACCTTCTATGCAGAATGGGTCATCCTAGGGCATTTTACTCTCAACCTCCCATCACTCCCTTCTATCGTATCATCAATCCCCACACTGAATCCTCTATGAACCTTTCTAAAGGAATCAGGACAAGGCCTCTTCAAAAGACACCTAACATGTATGATCATATTATCAGGAACATTAGTGTGCCCCCCCCGGAGTTTACATATCCGTTGTAAGCAGAGTCATGTGTGTATCCTTTTCAACGAGGGGGATCCTAAGATTGTTTTCAGGTCTAAAATATTGAGACAATGAGGTTTATGAACATGGAGGTTCTCACATGAACCACCCTATTCTATGGTTTTAGGGGAACCATTGTCATTTGCATTTGACAAGGGATGGTTATGGTCACTCATCTCTTCCCTAGAGGCCAGTAGAGAATCCCTCCGGAAGTAATCCCCTTATCTTTCCTATGATAGGTGACACTCTATCTCTTCTTCGCAAACATGATACATAGTTGGATGGATCAATAGATGTAACTATCCTGGATACTAGAATAAAAGAGTATTTGGGTATCTTCAAATACCTCTCTTATTCCCTTTGGGCTCCAACATCCATCCAATGATAGAAAAAAGTAGATTGTGTGATCATCAGATCTACTACTTCCTCCTATTTCTTATACTGATAATGACTCATGTGGGATTATATGTCAGCAGAGATGGTGGAATCCATTTGATCCCAATTATCCAATGGTCATATTATATTGTATAATACACAATCATGCACCATTGGCATCCTATAAGGTGTAATACCCAACCATATTCACTAAAAATGGCCTCCTACATGTTGTAATCCACAATCATATCAACACCACATATGCCTCTTACAAGTCTTAATCCCTAACCACATGGTAATCCTATACGGTATAAGCCCCAAATTTATACCTCAAACTTCAAAGGACCATATTCCTAAAGAAACAACAACTTATGGGACTCCTCACAGGAGTAAGCCCCAATTTATTGAACTATGTGGGATTTGATTCATGAATAAATGTAAAAATAAGAAGCCTCTCTAAGGTCCAAACCCGAAAAAAAAATTCACACTAATTTTCTATGGAACACATTCTTCATAGGTTCATATCCACATGGGAGACCACATATCTTCTAGGTCCCCTAGTCCTCCTCGGTTTATGTCTCACACTAAGAATTGAGTTGGAACCATTATCTGGGATGTCATTTCTACATGATGTTAATCTACATTTTTTGTTTCTCATCGCATGAACTTAAATGGTGATGTGTCCTATTAAGTGGCAGTGAACTACATGGGTTATTATTTCTATAACAAGGTTAGATAGGAAGCCTAAATTATGGGTTAAATCCCTATATTAAAAAAACATTCATCTCCCTAGATGAAAATGAACTCTCTATGGCCTCACCACATAGATTAAACCAGCATCATTCTAATGAATGAAAATATAATCTATAACCAGTACATAAAATGTTTCCATTGATGGAAAATATAGTATAGATACAAATATCCCTATCGATGGAGAACCATGAATACATAAAGATGATTCCAGACCCATTCATGTTGGTAATTTATCATTATCTCAGGGTGATACATGTTATACATACTAGGAAATGAAGAAAGGATTTTCTAACAAATCTTTAATATATAATAGGTTCTCATAATAAGAAATATTTCTCCCCAAATGGGAGTGGTGAGCCTGAATTCTCATCATCTAGACCAATGTGGGTTATTAAGTGTCATTGTCCATGCTCCCAAATGAACACCTACCTTTGGAAAGTATGTTCATGATTCATTATAGATATGAGATCCATTGGGAGTTGTCAGCTCCACGAACAAAACCTATTAGAGACCGTTCAGATGTAATAAACCTAAAATAAATGATTTTACAAAATTTAATCCCTATAATCAAACATTAGGCACAATATTTCTATAAAAAAATATAAAACCCAATGATAATCCTTAATCAAGGTGGAAGTGCTACCCCTCATTGGGACACTTCCACATCTAATATAGAAGAGGGAAAAACGAGACCATAAATTATGCATGTGGTCATGATATGCTTCATTGAAGAGGTTTTATTGTATTTATTTTTCACATATATTACATATAATTTTTACTCAAACTATCTTCAATCCAGTGGCAGCACACCATCGTTTTTGGACATGTGCATTAGCCACAACACATGCTAGGTCCTGAACCAAATAGAGGATTCCATCACCCAACCAACATCCTTAGTACTGGGTTTCAAATAATTTTTTTTCCAAAGTACCACTATAATTGTACTCTCAAAACTCTAGAGGTGGATTAACATGCCCTTTAATCTATGAAACCCCAACAATCTTCTATCTAGTGATAGACAACAGTCCAAAACCAAATGGCCCCAATAGTTGTCTCAAACCATTTCAAGAGCCTACCCCTAGAACATGATAACGGTTCCCCCGTTACCTAATAGAGGCTGATGAAGTCATCACCAACAACTTCATCCCACCAGTATATGGTTTCCACATGTGGGTCCCTGATGATAATCTTCATCGTCAATGCAGTTTATATCTGTATCCTTTCTATGTAGAGGATATTCACCAGCAGGCCCCAAATAAATTCAAATGGATCTAGGTCCCTAGGTTGAATCACTGAAGGCGATTTTCTATCAATCAATAAAATCAATATATCCTTATTCATTCTAAATATTCCCACCATGTAAATAAGGTTTCAAACTATGAGAATATGTATTTACTATTCACTCTTTTGAATCCTGTCATGTAAATACAGTGAAAAATGAGAAGATGGAAATAACTAATTAGAAAAATTATGCTCGTTATCCAATTACAGCAACTAACTAGGAGCATATGAAAATTACTTCTCATTAAAATCAAACCCTCTACATAAATATGATAACAAATTACTAGAAGATGCATATCACTGGAAATGAAATGAATCCCATTAGCCAAATACAGTGGAAAAATATGAGAGAAAAAAATTCCTACTCATTCAAATTAATCTCACCAAGTAAATACTATGAAAACCAACTATGAGAAGATGAAAATTAATATTTATACATACTATTATTGTTATTCAAACACAACAAAAATCAACAAGAATATTAAAATACCTACTTTGGTATATCAATCTTTCCTGGAAAATACAACGGAATTTGGAGAACATAGTCAACATATATTGAATAAAAATTAATGGAATATATACATTCATTACTAATAATGGAATGTGTGTATATTACCATTCCTAGAAATTATGGTTCTTCTAACATTCTAGAAATGATGGATGGTTAGAAATCAATTCTTGACCATATCCTATAAACCTGCCAAGATATGATAATGTTAGCAACAATAGCTAGGAGTTGGTCCCACAACCTCGACTCCTCAAGTGGACTGACTCATCCACATAATGGGGTGGTCACATAAGAGTAATCATTCATCCCTGATCCTATCTAGGAGTTTCTCCGATAATATTTTTCAATAGTGGGATAGTGAGATCAAGCAGAAATACATGTTCCAACTTGAGGAAACTAGTCCACTTTATTGGCTACTCCAGGGTAGGCATATATCCCTTCCAAAATTATAGAAGCTTAACAATATATCCTGAAAGCACTATGGGACCCACTAGAAAATTGACTCATATATGAAGGCCATAACTCATATAAATTGTCCCTAGTTTCGTGCAAGAGATACCTTAAAAATAAATTATACCAAAGGATTTTGAAATATTAAGAGTAGACTCATAATCCTACTTTGCAGGAAGTTGGATTTGTTGAGGACATCAAACACATATCACTGGTTGCCCATTATCCTACCAATTGGATTCCAAATTATGGGAGAGGTAGTAGAATTTGCAAAGATCCTCCCCAAAATTTTTTACTAGATGTTATAGAGGTCCTCCATATATTATCTACCATGAAGTATCTCATCATGGGAACAAAAATATTGATCATGAGAGTTTATCTCTTAATGATCATCATAGTAGCCCTTTTCATGGCCAGAAGATCAAATAATTAGAAGGTCCTCTCCTTGATGCCTTCTTACCTAAAGGTACTCCCAAGGTTCTACTATGAAGAAATTATCCATAAAGTTGGACAATTATCTGTGATGATAGTCCTCACCATGAAATAATTCGCTCAAAAGGTCCTCCCTATAATGAAAATTATTTCCAGAAGAAGGTCCTACCCCTGTCGAATAAAATGTGAGAAAGCCCTCATATTTGAAGGTGCTTGGAATTATTGGTCCAAACATGTTAGAAACCCTATCAATGATAAGAGACATCCTTTATAAACTAGAATATGGCCCAGGGAAACACTAACCCTTCGAGCCACTCCCAAACCATTCCCATACAGACAAGACCCGCACTATCCCTGCTACATGAGATAAAACCACCAAGTAGAGACCATATTGGGATAATCATGTAGAAGAGGATCTATTAGAATAACAAAAGGATATGTTTTTCATGAGAATAAATTTTTCTAGGGATGACATGCCCATTGTGTTTTGGACCACATGTGCATCTTAGTTCGACATTCTAGAGAAATAATCAGAAGAATGCATACACACATCCTTATGAGTCTTTGGATTAATCCTCTCCACATGAAAGAGAAATTATTTCCTTACAATGGTTATGAATACCATGTAAAAATATTTGGATAGATTCAACCTCAAATCAATTTGGAATCCCTTCCCTATTCTCGATGATCATGATCTTAGATGTGATGAAAGGTCTTTAATCGGCATGCCTTAATGCACTGAATGAGTTGCATCATCTGAATGTTGATGCCTTGGATGGTGTTTAGATCCAGGGATAGGGGGAACCTAGATATTTTCATTTCAACACATTCATTATTCAGTACAACCCACTGGAAATGACATCCTATAATTTAATTACTCCAAAGCATCAATTAAGAAACCCCCATACTCAGGAAGGACGATATAGTCAATATCAATTGGCCTTGAATATGCCTAAAAAGTGATATAAATAACAATATCAGGTAATCAAAAAACTCCCAAATCAATTAACTGATAAAAATAAGCTGGATTCTCATTTAAGAGAAGGTAATAATAAATATCTTCTAATTCCCTTGGAATAAAAATGTTTTTTTAGAGGCTCGACATCATATATGGATCATGCTCGAACAAGGATGCACATGATGAAGAGATCAGTGAAAATATCATCAACTCACGTAGTATGGGGTTAGAATCAATCTATAAGGTTGGGGGATTTTTTACCATATATAAACTGAATGAATGAAAAATTTGGACCAAGGTACGATAATAAGATAATTAGAGCTACCAAATATTATAGGGTAGGGAAAATTTTTACCTCAATCACTCCCTTAATATAAATGTTTTTTTTCAATTTTAGGGAGGGTGACAAGAGGTATGTAATGCCATTATATCCCATATTGTGACCCATTTACTCCATATGGGAGGTGTGTGACCAAGATTTATAGAGTTTCCCTCCAAGTCACCCTTCGCCAAGAAGATCAAAGAGGATCCTGAAAATTAAGGGAGGTGTCCAAACAAGAGGACCAGTAACTTTTATATCACTTGAAATCTATTACAATTCCTAAAATGAATTATTCATCGGTAAACATTGTGGATGTGAACCCTACAGAAGAAACTGGGAATGAAACAAATGAAGAGAAGAAAGGGGAGGATGAATCATTCAAGAACATGATCCACATTGAGATAAATGTGGAAGGTGTGTGTACCAGGTACCAGAGATTCACTCTAACATTGGGTGATCCCTCAATAAATTCTATACTTCCTCCTTAGTGAGTCTCTATAAAGAATAAATTCAAGGAAACATATAATCCACCACTTCCTCTCAATGATGGTGATCTACCTACTATCGAAGACAAATTCACATAGCATGAAGAAGAAATTAAAGAGTTATGGTGAATCAATTCCGAGTTTCTCCAAGTTAGAATTCCTATCGAATATGATCCCCATTAAGAACCTCAACATACACATCTCTAAGGTGTACCTCAGTAAAACAAATTCATCCTGGTAATTGAAGCATGAACATAGCATCAACCCAACTCAGTACATGGACCATAGGTTTACCTATTCCTAATCACGGATGGATATCGATATTTCCCTCCATTAAGAACGAAACCATAATGGGTTGAGGAAAACCCTCAAAAGATATCACCTTCTGGATAACAACCTTAAATGATGGTAGAACCAACACAACGAATCCTACCAATTTCTATACCTATATAAGCTCCTGTTAAAAAACACTCATTAGGGGCTTATCGTGACCATCAAGCCATTTGAAGATGGATTTAAGCCATTGATTAATGGAGTGAACTTGTGAAGAAGGATTATACACCTTACCCTAAAAGGGTGAGAGACACCTCACCACCTCCAAACTTTGGGAGTCTTATGATTCTAATATTTAATGGTTAGAGGGAGCTGAAAAAAATCTAATTCACTATGCATATCATTGTGATCCCATTTGGGAATACCTAAGCAATCTTAAGTAATGCAACTCAGATGATTCATATGATCCTTTCATGTGATGTCCTTTATATGGTATAACATTTTTCATCTAGGTCAATCATGGGATGGGGGGATCTATGTAGATACATAATCTTTCAGTTCAAATAAATTCTACAAAAGACTACCATAAGTCACCTCTTTAATTGAAAATAGATAGACAATGGGGGTGTCTCATATTTCATTACCATATAAAAAGGGCTTAACAACTCCCTAAACTCACTACTTCCCCCGAATATCTTTACAATATTTCCATAGAGAAGCTTCATGAAGAGCTATTAATTATTCTCATCTCAGTGAAATATACAGTCATATTTCAAGATATCTCTACTATTTCCCAAATAATGTATGTTTTAATAAATTGTACTAAGCTCAATTCCCAAATAACTCTACCAATCTCGGGGAAAAGAGCTGTAAAGGTGGAGGTGAAATCTTCCATAATTAAGCTAGCCTACACAACTGTTTATAGTTTGAATCCTGCAACATATCATGAAACACTCCCTAGGAATCAACAAAAACCCTCTCCTTGACAGGATGAGTGGAGGGGAACTAGGAAAAATGAATTTGAGGAACGAAAGAATAAATTCTATTCATTGTGATATGATCAAGTTCTTGGCTATTTTATAGCCTCTATGTACAATGATTTACTCGGCCTTATAGAGCTTAAGAGACCCGACTAGGTAGGTATAAATGACTGAACTGATTATTTACCCTTTCACCGGATATTGGGACACATAATTCCAGAATGATTCTTCTTCAAATACATCCTATAAATAATTCTAAGAAAGTAAAAATGGGAAGGCCACCAGAAAAATGTCATATGTTTCCACTAATTCCCTTGGGGAATTTGGTGTGTTGAAAGAAGTTTTTAGAATAAGGTAACAAATTTTTGATAGTTGAATGACATAAAATACAATCAAACAAACTCATTGGTATTCTCCAATCATAGTTGAAACAACTAACTATTCCCTTAGATTCTTCTGTTGCAACACAACCGACATCATCAGCACCATAAAACTCCAAAATATACCCTTTCAAAAAGTGTAGTGACCATAAGAGAGGAAATGAAGCACATGAAGATGAAATGTTATAAATGAAAAAGTTATTTTTGACTCTCTTAGACTTTATGCCATCAGATTTGAAACAAGTTACACTGAACTACCAAAGATATCCATAAGAAATGGTCATCCAGAGAAATTCCTCTTCAGATGTGGAGTTGATATTCAGTTCTATTAATTTCATTCAATTAATGGATACATTCTTTTATAAAGAGTATTACAATGAACTTGAATTTTCCACATCCTTTTGGGGAACAAGAGGTGAGGCCAAAAGAGATGAGGATACTGAGAAGGTGAAATCGCGTTAGGAACCAGAATACTAAACACATCTCTACCCAGACTATCAATGTTTCAGAAATGAATGGAAGATCCCTTTAGTGAGTTAGAAAGGGACAAGAAAATCTCCATACATAGACCAAAATAAACCTTGACCCTATCACTAATTAATATCAATTAAAGGGGGTATTGGTTCCAAAACAACCTTGGTGGGTAGGAAGATCTGCCCAAACAAACCCACAAAGGACGAGATCACCTCTTACTCAAATTTTTAGGGATGGTCCATCTAAATAAAATTCTTGAGCCCCTAATGTGATGAGAAAGAGTGTCCACATTCAAGAAAGTAAATGAATTTAGACTAGAAGTATGAAATCCATAAATAGGTAGACTTAGTACTGATAAGTGTATTTCATGAATATATTTTAGTGTATTTTTATTTATTAAATTGTGTATTTAATTGAATAATCTTTCCAATTATGTAATTATTTTAATTGTTTCATATTTTATGGTAAGAAATAATAGATTCATGAAAAAAAGGAAAACAATAGAAATAATGAGAAAAAGGACATGTGGCGCCACTAGTGAAGCAAAGCGGTGTGACATCAGATTTTTTGAAATGAAGCAGAGTTGTAAAATGAAGAAAAAATGACTAAAAAACATGTAATCTATGTACAAATCATGAATTCTTTAAATGGGGAAGATCCACACTGGATAATTCATGAAGGAATTATATTTTGTGATATGATGTTACATATTGTGGGTCATGATTTCATGATGTGAGCTGAGTCATAGTTGAAAAATAATATTTGAATAGATTCAAAATATGTGGAGAAAAATGAGAGGGATTACAAGATGTGAATCTCCATTTAACCTCATGATGAAGATGACACATGAAAAATTAAATTGATGCTACATGACATGCTGAAAAATTTGGATATAAAAAGTGGTATCTGACCGCCCTTCCAAGACACTCTAGGACTAGAAGGATAAAGTGTGACACCACTAGAAAATAGAGTGATGATCATGAGCCTCAATTCACCTTTTTTCTTCTTTGGGTACCCATGACCATCATTATAATCATGTATAATATGAAAGAGTAGTCCACTTAGTTCCGGGTGATGTGATTGTAGGGATATAAGATTCTTAGGGGTTATTTTCTACTTTTTATTCATGTTTTAGATTGTTTCAAACCATTTATTCAATTCCAATTAACATTATTTTCATATTTCATGATCATTGTTTCATTATAAAGTAGTTTATTTTATTTAATCAATTAATCAAATTAGTTTTTGTATGACCATTATGCAATCTAGGCTGGTTATGTTTAAATATTATTTTGGTCCAGCTAACTTTATGATTGCATTTATTAGATGACCATTCCAAGGGTGCAGTCATAGGATTAGGGTAGGAGACCAAGACCAAGGATCCATACTAACCCAACACTAAAACCAAACAAGAATAAACCCATTTCAATTAAATCCCTAGAACATGAACTTTAAATCACTAAACCTGGCATGTCTCCCATATTGAATTTCAACCCCAATCAATAATGACGTTATTTTCACTCCTTTAAATGAATCAATATATTTCAATATATGTTTCCTTGATTATTTTAAAACATATAAACTATCTCTATGGGTTTGATCATTATTATTCCGAATAAAAAAATGTATTTATTTGAGTAGCATAGTTTTGGTTTTATAATTTTTTTCATAGTACTATTGGGAATTAATGATGATAAATGGGGATATAAGGTACCTACAATTATATCAATCATAGATGTCTAAGATTTACAAAATATCTGAGGGAAGAACTCATATATGCTCTTCTAAGACCTCAGGAGTTTGAAGATGAAGTTTTTGTCGATAAGGACTACTAGGAAGAGACTAATCTTGGAGAATGCCACAAAATTATCTCTATCATGGATCTTGATAAAGATTTTGTTACATGGGGAGATATGTAACCCTTGTCTGAATCTAGTATGATAAATGGAATCGATGTTTGAAATGTTTTTATTGATAATGGATCTAGAGTTAATCTCATTCTAGCATGAACACTTTTTTGGTCGGTCTATAATGAGGATAACCTAGTGACTTCTACTGTAAGACTATAGGGGTATGAAAAAAGATAGAAAAATATATTATTCCAACTCAAGATAAAGGCTCAGTTGGGAGACCTCGTATCCAACTCATAATTTCTGGTGGTATGGAAGAACACAACATTTAACATCTTTTTTGAAATTCCCTGGTTTCATCAACATGTATGAATCCCCTCATCATAATTTCAATGAAAAAAAACCAAATTAATTAAAAAATAAAGTGTTTCATGAAGATAAGGCCCCTTTTGAATCTTATGATTCATATTATATCGATGGAGGATTCTATCAATGTAAGGGGAAGGATCCCTTAATTGATGGTGTTTCTCGGGTCACTGCCCCAAGTGTTTTGTAAATGACATCAACAAACCCCTTAAAATAGATAAAAAATATTACACCTTTCCCATCAATCATGTATATTATATGTTCTAAAATACTGGTGCATATTCCTTAATCTTTATAGTTCCAGTCATGGCCACTGAGTCCAGTGGTGTTGAAACTCTTTCCGACTCACAAGACCTTGTTGCATACTCAGATGAGAATTCCATAATTCTATCCTCATAGATCTAGTAAATACATTCCTCACTAGATAAGGAAGAAGAGGTTGTCTCATCACCTAATGAAGATGAATACACTCCTTAAACATATCTCACTCCATCCTCTCCATAGTTTTTTGGGAAATACTGTAATGTTAGGTTGGTAAACGGATGTTTCTTTATCTTCTGAATGATAAGAGATCGAATCATCCCCAAAATATAGAGATATCATCCCAATACATACTACACATATAGAAAAAGAGTCAAAATATGAATAGGGGTAATAAGAATATGAGGAGGACCTTAGAAAAAACCCTCCAGCATTTGAGGAGGGAATCTCTACCACCATTGATGAGCACAAAGAAATAAATATGGGTATAGAAGAAGACCCACAACCCACCATGATTTGGGTAACCATGTCTTATGAAGAACAAGAGTTATATACCTCCTTCATGAAGCATCATTGGAATGTATTCACCTGAAAGTAAACCAAAGTACTGGGCTTTAATCTTAAGGTTTCCACTCTCTATATGATCCTTCCAGAAGACCATTGAGGCTATAAACAAGTAGACAGAAGGATGCAACCAACACATGTTGCCAAAAAATATGGCTGAATTAGACAAAATCATCAAAAAAAACATCAATTGGGATGTATAATATTCCAAATTTCTATCCAATATCATCCCCATCAAGAAGAAGAATGCGAAAATTAGAGTGTGAATTGATTTCAGGGATCTCAACCAACACTACCTATATGATGATTTTCTATTCCCGATCACAGAACTACTAATCAATGAAACAAATGTATATCTGGATATCTCCTTTATGGATGACTATTAGAGATACAATCAAATATTAATGGCCTAGAAGATGAACAATCCACCACCTTTAGGTCCCATAGGGAGTATTTTTCTATTGGACAATTCCCTTTTTCATGAAAAATGTCGGTGCCACATACCAACACGTCATGCATAGTATCTTCAACACCTTCATAGGAAAGTCATAGAATGTTATGTTGATGAAATTTTTGTTAAATATAGAAAACACTCTAACTAACTATTAGATATTGAAACAATATTAAAAAAACTACAATAACATATCCTAAAAATGAACCCCTTTAAATGTGAATTCACAGATACCTATGGGAAATTTCTTGACTTTGTCATATTCTATCGGGGCATTGGAGTCAAATTAGAGAATAAAAAGGCTATAATTAGAATGAAACATCCTCACAACCTCATATAGTCGAGATTAATTCAAGGAAAAATTTCTTATATTCGATGCTTTATAGAAAACTTTACAGGTAAATGTCTTCCCATCACCAGGTTGATAAAAAAGAGGGTTATATATTAGTGTACTAATAATTTTCAAGAAGCATTTGAAAGACTTAATAAATATCTCTTAATACTAAAAATAACACCCGATGTTTTTTTTCGATATACAAATTTTTAATTTATTTTATGTCTTGTGTTGTAAGCTACACTTGGATAATCTTGCACTACACACTATACTGACTTAGCTTGCGATATATGCAACACTATTCCTAGATTTTGTTACATACAATTTCAAGTCTTTTTTTATAGAATTAATTTATTTTAATACTGATTTTAAGTGAATAACTAAATATTATTATGTTACCTTATAACCTATTCATTATAATGGGGGGTATGAATAATATTAACTTTCCACTAAAAATCCATTTAATTGAAAATAAACGAGTTTATAAAATAATAAAACCAGTCATGATAGATTTTATTAAGGAAATTTATATATAATATAATCAATTTCATGTTTTAAATTAATCAAATATGTTTTCTAAACATGATATAAGAACAAATTCAATTTTTTTCAGTTAAAAGAAGTATTTTTTTTAAATGATGGTTTGCCGCATTTTGATGAATTACCCATTTTAAATAATGTTTTTAAAACATTTTTATATTATATTTGATAAAATAAACTATTTATATGGATTTGGGATATAAAAATTTACCTTGGATGATTTTTTATATTTTTTTGATAAGTTTTATGTTTTTAATGAATAGTAAAAATTTACTAAATTTTATTGAAAACAAAATTTTTCATAAAAATAATTTATATGGTTAATTTATATTATTTGATGTTTTTAAAATTTAAATAGGTTATATTTTTATCATTTAATATAATCTAGGTCATTATAAAAAAGTTTACTTTGAATTTTGATGTTAAAACATTTTAATCGTTTGTGATGTTTTAAATTTTAAAACATGTTTTCTCATTCACACAACATGATTAATTATAAATTAATTTTTACTACTTCTATGTTTTCAATTTTAAAAAATAGATTCCATATTTTTAATCAGTATTTCCAAATTATGTAAATATATTTATTTTATTTTTTGGCATTATGAATAATAACTTTGGTAATTTTTAATAATACAGTAAAAGAGTAAATCTGGTAATAAGGGTTAAAAATAATATTATAAATTTTTACTAATAATTTTCATAATATCATTAGAATATTTTTTTAACTAAATCATCCTTGAGTATAAATGGTATCATTTCAAAGCCACTTGGATGAGATTAGTACATTAAATATATTTTATTATAAGAAAAGTTAATTGTGTCCTAATCAAATTTTAATAATTCTATCATTTTTAGTATAAGGTTATACCGAATATAATTTCATCTATAAATAATAATTTGATATATAAAATTATTTTATTTATCATGGTAATTTATTTGTAATTTTTAGGAAATAAATAATGACTTTAAAGGCTTACACGTTGATGATTGAGAAATTATTTAATTGATAAAAAATCAATAAAATAATTTTTATTAAAATGATAACAGCCATTAAAAGATAAAAACTCAAGGCCGAATAATATTTTTAAAGTATATATCAACCACAATAATAGAAGGGTCCAGTTATTGACCATTTGGACTCATTTAGAATGGATAATGACACTTAAATATTTTTTTTAAAGGGATGTTAGAGTTGACATATTCATGTTTTAATACATATAACATTTTTAATGTAGTATTTTATAAGATATATATTCTACTATAAGTTTTTAATAATTCTTGATGATTTATATACATAATTTTATTTTATTTTTATTTTTTATTCAAAAAAAATATATTAAATAATTACACAAAACTGATGTTGTAATTATTTTATTGAAGGAGATAACAAATAAATGATATAAAAAATATTAAAATAAATATAATTTTGGATAATTATTATGTAAAATGAATTTTATATCTAAACATAACCCATTATGGATATAATAAAATATTGGGTTCTTAGTCAACCTATTATCTTGATATTTTTAAAAATCCATGAACTAAATATTGTCAAAATTGACACTATTGATATTTTGTCAAAATAATGATTTATTACTTTATCTAACAATCATAGATTATTTTTAAAAATATTTAATTATTATGATATGGTCTAAAATTTTCTAAATTATTCATGTATTGTCTAATTGTTGTAAAATAAGTAAATATTGAACCCTTTTAATATTGAAATATTTGTTACCTTAGTTAAAAATTTAATTGAATAACGATGTCATAGTTAAAAGAATAAGGTTTCAATTGACATAAAATATTGTCCAACATTTATTGGTTGACGATATTACAACCTTATCTCATATAATATTCTAAACTAGAAACTTTTGGAGGTTTTTTGATGTGTTTTGATTTTATTATAAATTAATATTTATGGAGATTCTAAAAGTGCCTCTCACCTCTATTATAAAAGGGCACATCCTCCCTCACTTGTGAAATTCACATTGATCCTTAAGTCATATAAATACTCTACCAAATTACCTTATAACTTTCCCAATTACATTATATAGGACATAGTATTCTAAAACGAATAACTCTAGTTTCATTAAGAGGAGATCTAGAGGGAGCTCGTCAAATAAGAGGTAATCTCCTCTATTGATTCTTTCCAACATATTTCTTATTCTACTTTATATTCAGAATTTACTTACATTCCCAAGAAATAAATATAATATCAAATATATTATGAGATGTTATTATTATGGAATAACCATATTCTACCTTCTATCTATCCTACAAAAAATTAAATCTCTATACGTGCGTACGTACGTCTTACCGTCTCTACACCACAATGCAATCTGTTTTTTACTACAACCAAAATATGATGAGTATAATGATGGATAAAATAACTATTTATAATTATTATAAAAATATATTGATTCAGGATAAAAAATATACCATCCACTTCAATACCATTTCACAATTATGGTTATGATATCATCGCTCGTGCCTACTTATGACTTACAATTTCCATGATTTGATGCAATTCATTCAACATGATATTCATTAAATAATGATCATATAAATGTTTAAAATGAATAAATATGATATTTATTATATTAATTTTATTATGGAAATAATATAATTATAAACTACGAATAGGAACCAAAACTTATCCGACAAAACATGCCTAAGAAAATAAAGCAGTTAATACCTGAAAGATGAGTAATAATGTTATTAATAAATAGGTAATAATATGATAACTTATGATATAAAAAAATTGAATATGATTTTAAAATAAGTTAATGATTTTATTTATACCCTTATTTAAGAGGTTCAGACACATTTTAAGGAACCCATACCTAAGTTGAGGGATAATTTCACAATCCCATTATTATCTAAGATGGTTTATATATATATATTTACTAGGTTTTATTTAGTATCCATGTCAATTTTTCCAAAAATGATTTCATAAAATATTTTATTATTCTACTATGTATTTTTAAAGTCATTTTTACCAATTTTTGAATTTTTACTACATGATTTGAAATGAATCTTTCTTTTGTTTTCCAAATGAGGTACTTTTTGACTTTTATGACAAAAGTACGATATTTTTTTAAAATTGTATGGTATGAATATATTTTCATGATTTTATAACTCCTTATTTTTGTGAATATTACCTTAAAATATTTCAAGGTTATTTTCAAGGAAATTATTTTCTTTTAAAATTGTGTGGAATCATAATAAATGAAAACATTTAAAAAAATGATATTTTCTTAATGAATTTTTTTCAAGTGATATCTCAATATTATTTTCCATTTACATCCCTTGATGTTACTTATGTTTTAATGGGAATATTTTTCAATTATGGTATACCTATTACTCCTATGGTTTGATCATGTTTATGATAAAATTTTATTTATGAAATCCATTTGTTTAACCTGGATTATGTTATGATAGAGTGATTTTTAAGAAAACCATTTTATTCTTTGCTTTAGGCTATGATGAATAATTGATGTTATTATGGTACACATATGTATAGTTTTCATTATGTGATAGGTGTGACCTATATCTCCCTTCAATTCATTAGGTTGAGATTTATATCTCATGAGATAGATAGGACTGGAACAAGAAATGATATCGATTTGGTAATACAAGGCTAGAACATGAAATGATATCGATTCATTAATATAGGACTGGAATGGTAAGTAAACCCTATTAAGTAATATAGGGCTAGAACAAGGAGTGAAATTGGTTCAATAAATAACTTTTCTCACTATGATGGTCTTGGCAATGAGCCTTTGCAAATATGGAAATTATTTTCTATGCTTATGTGTTTTCCATAATTCCATGTTTTATTTTAATGCAATTTTCTCATGGATCATGTTCCTTTATGATTTTTACCTTATGAACTACCAATATTTATTCCATAACTCTTGATTTTGATATATGATCTACATGTTATGATTTTAAAAAGTTGTCGTCATGTTTTTACATTCTAATGATCATATTTTGTTTGATATTTTACTTTTTTACCCATAATGATCATTGACCACACCCTTTTCATATGTTTTCTTTTCACCGAGATATGAAGAAATGTTTTAGGTAGAAAAATTGAAGGTTAAGATATTTATGGGAGATGTTAAATATTTTTCACCAAATTAGAACAATTTATTCGATGTTTCCAAATGCACTAAACTAATATGGTGTTTGCGAGTTTGTTTATGTAATGTATTGTGTATTATGAAAAAGTAATGTAATATTCATGTATTCCATCATTGGGTCTCTATAATTGGTATTAGAGTGAAGGTTTAATCAAACTTTGGAAACTAAGACGTAAAAAATTCAGTGATATACCTAGAGATATTTCTATGGATATGTCTAGGGATTTATAGAGGATAAGTCTAAGTATAGGTTATAATATTAGAATTTATTAACAATCAGGGATTATCTTGGATTAAACCTAAGGTGTAAAAGATTGAATTATTATAATTAATTTCCCTTGGATAGTTGCTTTTAATCTATGTTAATTTTTTCTCACATTATTCTTTTTGGACATCATGAAAAACTGAAACTAAATTGAATATGGTTAACATTGAATATTTTAGATATGGAAAGTATAGGAGTTATGAAAATTGATTTTCTATGTGTAAATCTCATGAATAAATTCATGAAAGTGGTATGAGTATTGGTTATACTATTGAGGATAAATATATTTTAAATTATATGTGAAAATTATGGGATGTTCTAGCATTACAATTTACATTAAACCTATGAATACTAATTAGATTTAGGTTGATGAATCTTTAGACATGATACATATTTTAGGAAAGAAAATTTTGAAGGATCTGATTAATGGTTTAATAATAATATTGTATGACTGAAATGTATATGTTTTGAATTCAAATATTATGTTATATGAATCATAAAATATATAAGTTTTTTCAGTATAATTTCTTCATCAAGGATTAGAAAGGATGTGTTGAATAGTTCTAAAGACATAGAAAAGTGATTTAAGGGTAAGGTGATATATTTGGAAAACACATGATTAAGGGAAAGATAACCCTTAATATGTACCATATGTTAAGATAATTATGTTTGGATAATGTTATGTTGTATAAGAATAAGAAAATTGGATGATACTAGTTTATTGAGAAATAATTATGGATTTTTTTTCAAGAGGGTTATGCTATCTTGGATAAAGTATACAAATTTTTGGGACTTAAGGATATATGGTAATGCAGGTTATTTACATGAATCAAGAGAATACAGGATGAAGGTGTTCACATTTTTGGAATGTGACCAAAAGAGATACCTTATGATATATGGGAGATAAATGTTAAGATGAGTTAGTGAACCCCTATCTAATGTTTTGGTTTTTTAGCTTTCAAAAGGATTGTATGGTTATTAATTTATGGAATGTTTAAGTTAAAATTTTTATGAAGTTTGTTAAAAATAAAATATTATTTCACCATAGGTGAACTTACAAATATTTGATAACTTTTATTGACATTTTTATTGTGATAAATAAATATGGAATGAACTATCATTATATTTATGGGTCACATGATCTACTATCACTTCAGAAAGGAAAAACTCAACTTCATTTCATTAAATAAAAGATGAAGTGGAAATTGTTCAAAGAACAACCAATAGTGAGATTTTACTGAAATCATGTCAGTATATCTTCTCACGCAAATTCTACAACATTATGAAATGGGTCATGATGTAAAAGGATGTCCTATTATCATCATTTTTTATGATATCAATGACATCATTCATGCTTCTTTAGTTTATAGTTTTGTGATTGTTAAATTTCTATGGATCTCCCACTTTCTTATGATCAGTGATATTTATCAATATCTATGATTATTTACATTTTTCCGCCATTCCCAAATCATCACATATATTTTCCTACGTAGACACCTAGTCATTATTTACTTTGGGAACTTATTTTTTATAACTATTCCATTTTAAAAGGATTTTTTATTCATTGTGTTTACGATGTAGGTGTCTATAAAAGAAACATTCAAGTATTTACCCTTTTATAAACCAGATGAATCTCAAGGGTGAAATTAATTTAAGGGGGGTAGAATGTAACACCCTAAGATTTTTATGTGATAGATTTTTTTAATTTATTTGATATCTTGTGTTGCATACTACACCAAGATAAGCTTGCGCTATATACAACACCAGGTAAGCTTGCATGATACGAAATACTATGATTGGCTTGTGTTACAAACAATTTCAAGTTTTTTTTGATAGAATTAATTTTACACAAGACCAGGTTTAATTAAACAACTATATATTATTATGTTACCTTATAACCTAGTCATTTTAATTGTGTATATGAACCATATTAAATTTCTTCCAATAAACTATTTAAATGAAAATAAGTGAGTTTATAAAATAATAAAATCACAATTGATAGATTTTATTAATGAAATGAATATTTAATATATTCAATTTAATATTTAAAATTCATCTTATACGTTTTATAAACATGATATAAGAACACAAATCATTTTTTTGGATAAAATAAGTATTTTTAAAAAAATGCAGTTTTTTCACCTTGTGATGGAGCACCAATTTTAAATAAATTTTTTAACACATTTTTATATTTTATTTGAAAAAATAAATATTTTATTTGGATTTGGGATATAAAAATTTACATTGTATTATTATTTTATATTTTTCTGATAAGTTTCAAGTTTTTTGTGAATAATAAAAATATACTAAATTTTAATTAAAAAAACATTTTTCATCAAAATAATTTGTATTGTTAAGTTATATTATCTAATTTTTTTAAAATATAAATATATTATATTTTCATCATTTAATATAATTTAGATAATTGAAATTAATTTTACATTTAATTTATATTTAAAAACATTTCAATCTTTTGCAATGTTTTAACATTTAAATCCTATTTTCTCATTTGGACAAGATGATTAATTTTAAATTGATCACTAAAAATTCTGGGTTTTGAATTTCAAAAAATGGATTCAATATTTCAAATTAGTTGGTCAAAAATATTTAAATAACTTTCTTTTATTTTTGGGCATTATGAAGAGTAACTTTGGTAATTTTTATTAATACGGTAAAAGGGTAAATCTGTTAATTAAGTGTAAAAATAATATTATAAAATTTTTATAACAATTTTTTAATATTAAAAGATTATTTTTTTTACCTAAATAATCCTTGGGTCTAAATGGTATCCTTTGGAAGCAACTTGTAAGAGATTAGGACATTTAATATATTTTATTTTAAGAAAAGTTAAATATATCTTACTCAAGTTTTAATAAATATATAATTTTTAATATAAGGTTATACAAATTATATGCTCAATGATAAATAATAATTTGAAATATAAAATGTTTTTATTTAACATGGTAATTTATTTTTAATTTTTAGGGAATAAATATTGACCTTAAAGTCTTATACATTGATGATGGAGATATTATTTAATTATTGAAAAATCAATAAAATAATTTTTCTTCAAATGATAATAACCATTAAAAGACAATAACACTTTAATAAATCTTATTTTTTCAGTCTATATTGACCATAATAATCTATGGGTTGTGATATTTACCATTTTGAGCCATATGGAAAGGACTATGACACTTATAATAATTTATTTAAAGTGATTCTAAAGTTTTCAAATTCATGTTTCAATAGTTATAACATTTTTAATGTATAATTTTATAGAATATATTCGACTATAAGTATTATTATGAAATATATAGGATTTATATTCATCATAATATTTTATTATTAATTTTTATTCAATAAAAATAAATATTGAATAATTACCCAATTCTGATATTTTAATTATTTTATTAATGGAGACAATAAATAAATGTTATTAAAACACTTAAAATAAATATTATTTGGGATAATTAATATATTAAATTAATTATATAGATGACCTCTACCCAATAAGGATATAATAAAATATTTCTCTCTAGGTTAACAAATTTTCTTTATATTATTTAAAAATAATTAAATGATTAGTGTCAAAATTGACACTATTGATATTTTTTCAAGATAATTTTTTATTAAATTATTTAAAAATCATAGAATATTTTAACAAATATAAAATAATTACTATAAAATATAAAATGTTCAAAATAATACATTTATTGTCTACTTTATATCAAATAAATAAATATTTAACCCTTTCAATATGGAAATATTTGTTTCCTTAGTTAAAAATTAAATAGAATAATTGTGTGTCAATTAAAAGGATAAGGTTTCAATTGACATAAAAACATGTATAAAATTTATTTTTTGATGATATTACATCATCATGTCATATAATATTCTAAACATGGAAATTTTTGAGGTTTTTGGATGCATTTTTATTTTATTATAAATTAATATTTTGGGATATTCTAAAAGTTCCCCTCACCTCAATTATAAAAGGTCACATCCTCCCTCACTTTTTCACATCACTTTTAGCCTTCTTGATTAGAAATAATCTTTTTATTTCCCTTATAACCATACCTAGTTACATTATAAAGGTTATGATATTCTGAAAATTCCAACATTAGTGTCTTCAAGAGGAGATCTAGAGGGGGCTCATCAAAGAAGAGGTAATCTCCTCAACTGATTCTTTCAAGCTTATTTATTATTCTACTTCATATTATTTATTAGTTTTCATAATAATGTAATAAATCCAGTATCAAATATATTATGAGACATTTTTATTATGGAACAACCATATTCAACCTTCTATCCATCCTATGAAAAACAAAATCACCACGCATGCATACATACTGCTTACCGTCTCGACGTCATGGTTTAATATGTTTTTCTCAACCACCTTACATGGATTGGTATAATTATGGAAATAATGACTATATATTATTTTTATAACATGAAATAGATTTTGGAACAAAATATATAACCTCCAATTCAATACCATTTCACAATTGTGTGAATGATATCGTCGCTCGTGCATACGTACGACCTACCTTCTCCCCGAGGAAATTCAATTAATTATAAATGATCTTAATTAAATCATGACCATATAAATGATTATAATGAATAAATATGGTATATATTATATTAATAACATTCAGGAAATAATATAATTATATCCTATAAGGAGGAATAATAAATTATCTAACAAAACATGCGTAAAAAAATAAAGAAGTTAATACCCGAAGGATGAGTAATATTGTTATTAACAAACGAGTAATAATATGATCGATTATGATATCGTAAAAATAAATTTCATTATGTAATAAGTTAATAAAATTATTTAAACTCTTACAGAATAGGTCCAGACACCTACAAAGTAACTCATACTTAAGGTAAGGGATATTTTCACAATCTCGTTGTTATCTGAGATTGTTTATATGTAAGTATTTACTGGGGTTTATTTATCATCCATGTCCATTTCCTTAAAAAATTATTTCATAATACATTTTTTTATTCTACTAGAGATTTTTAATGTTATTTTTACCCATTTTTATTTTTTTACTACGCGGTTTGAAAGGAATGTTTCTTTCATCTTCAAAACGTGGTACTTTTTGACATTTATGGGAAAAGTAAGAGAAGAATGTTTTTTTAATTTATATGGAATGAACTTATTTTTATGATTTCATAACAAATTATTTCCATGAATCTTACCTTAAAATTTTTCAATTTTATTTTCATAGAAATTATTTTTGTTTAAAATTGTGCGACATTTTAATAAAAGAAAACATTTTCAAAATAGAAAGGATATTTTGATCAAGAATTATTTTAAATTGATATCTCAATAATATACAACATTTACATCCTTTGATTTTACTTATGTTTTAATGGTTATATTTCTCAATGATTTTATCTCTATTACTTGTGTGGTCTGATATTATTTGTGATTGAATGTTATTTATGAAATCCAATTGTTTTAAATGAACTATGTTATGATATAGTGATGTTGAAGAAACCCATTTTATTCCTTGGGTTATGCTATGATGAATGATTTGTGTTCTTGTGGAAAAAATATGTATGTTTTCATTATGTGATGGTTGAGACCTATATCTCCCTCTAATGAATTTGGTAAAGATTTAAATCTCGTGAGATAGACATGACTAAAACGGGAAATGTTCTCGGTTCAGTAATAAAAGTATAGAACCTACAATGTTATCAATATTGTAATATAAGGCTGGAATGGTAGGTAAACTGAGTTTAGTAATATAGGGATGGAATAAGGAGTAAACATGGTTCAATAAAGTACTTCATCCACTATGATGGTCTTGTAAATGAGTCTTGGGAAATATGGAAATGATTTTCTCTAATTATGTTTTTTCCACAATTTGATGTTTTATTACATTGATATTTTATCCTAACTCATGTTCCATTATGATTTATGACATATGAACTACCAAGATAAATTCCATGACTCATTATTTTGATATATGATATACATGGTATGACTTTGAAAAATTATGTTCATGTTTTTACATTCTTATCCTCATGTTTTGTTTGATTTTTTCATATTTAACCTTTATGAGCATATGAACTCACCCTTTTCATATGTTTTATTTTACATAGGATATGAATAAAGGTTTTATGTAAGAAAACTAAAGGGGAAGTTCTTTATGGGAGATGTTGAAGATTTTTCACCAAATTATAAAAATGTGTTTCATGTTTCCAAAGGAACAAAACTAATACGATATTTGGGCGTCTATGTGTGTAACATACTAATTATCCTGAAAAAGTAATGTAATGTCCTTATATGTTTTGATTGGGTCACTATATTAAATGTTCTGATGCCACCGGGTAAAGACATATCGCTTATTTCTGTATTTGAAAGCCTTAGAGCAATCACTAGGTTCCTTTATCATTAAAAAGAGTGATGCTGTTAGTGAAATCAACCCTTATTATCTCATTTGAACTATGATTTATATTGATACTCATTATTCAGATATCGAGAAGAGTTTTCTGGTGCTAATCTTTGCTGTCTAGAATCCGAGTCACTACCTACGTCATCACAAAGTCAGTTTGGTTTCTTGTAAAAACCAACTCATATACATTCTCATACATATGATATTGTATGAGATTATTTAATGTTTTTTAGTCATCCTACATAAGGTTAACAAGGATTTCATGCCACAAAAGGTGGTCAAAGGCTAGGTGTAAACATATTTTCTAGAAGAGAACCCCTCAGAATGAATGAATTCATTAGATACTGACCTACTCGATGAAGTGGTTTTCTCAATTTATGATAGCCCCTAGATATGGGATATGTATTTTGATGGTGTATTGAGATATATGATAGGGAAGAGAATGGAATAACCTAGGCTCAACAATGTGGTGTTGGTAGTGATACTCATCTCTCCAGTAAAGGCAGTCCTACCTTACTTCTTTTTTATGTCGGAAGGGTGAAAGAACAGTGAAGCAGAATGTCAAGCTCTTATTATAGGTTAAGAGATGGGACTTTAGGTATAATTCAATAACTTGAAGGTAAATGAAGATTAATAACTATTCATCAAGTAGATCAATTGGGATTATTCAATCAAAAAGGAAGATTCAATCAGCCTACTAAACTTTGTCTGAGACTAATTGTGGAATTACCTTTGTAACTGACATTGAATCACATCCCAGGATCATAAAATTCTAAAGAAGATGCATTAAAAATGAGTCTATAACATTAGTTTATCTATAATGGGATGAAATAGTCATCTACAATGCACATCAAAGGATGATATCACAATTCATTCCAGACATTGTGGAAGAAATCGATGAGATTAGACCATTCCCAAAACCACACGGTCCTCCCATTGGCCGGATGAAACGAAATGTGGACTACCATAGAAAGGGATATCTCCCACCAGAAAATTCCAGGAGATATAAAATAAAAATATGTTAAATTAACTTTTCTCTATATAACAACACAAATCATCAAAAGGTCTTCTAAAAGTGGAGCCTTGATGGGGTCCTTCTCAGGTGCATCGACGGAGAAGAGATGACTTATATCATGGAGGAAGTGAACACTGGATCTTGTAGCACCCACTAGTTAGGATCCATTTCTTATCCATAAAATATGATGGTTTGATTATTATAGGCCCACTATAACACATTACTATACTGAATTCACCAAAATGTTCCATTCATGTCAGGTTCATGCCAAATTCATTCACCAACCCCTTCACTCATCCAAATACTCATGGCCATTTCCCATATGAGGAATGGATTTTTGTGTAATAATATCTTCCTACTATGGCCAATAATTTCAAGTAAATTCTCACAGTAACAGACTTATTCTCTAAATGGTCTAAATTCATTCCCCAAATAGAGTTCATGGCAAGGAACATTGTGAAATTTGTGAGAGAAAAAATCATCACTAGATTTGTTTTCCCTTATACTATAATGATGTATAAAGACACCAACTCCAATTATTATGAATTTAAAAAACTATTCAAGTGTATGACATCATGTTTAACCATTCATCCCACAACCATGTAGTAGATAACATATAGATAGAGGCCTTAAATAGGACCTTGTCAAATATAATCTAGAAGATGATGGATAAGGATAAAAATTATTGGCTGAATAAGACATTATATACCTTGAGGGCTTACCAAAATATAAGCCACACTACCCCACATATGACCCCATACTCATTATTATATGGGACATTGATGGTCCTTCCCATCATTGTTCAAGCTCCCTCACTACGCATTTCCATCCTAGATAAAGTATCCATAGATGATAAATCCTAGAAATAGATGGATGAATTGTGGAGACCATATGAGAATATATTTCACAACTTCCATTATTTTGAAGTACACCAAAACTGAATTGTATGATACCTTTACAAAAATTTTCACCCCTGGTCTTTCCTCGAGGGGGAAATGGTTTTGGTCCTCAGGAATCTGATGATATTCATAAAGAAACCTCAAAAGTTATATCCAAAGTGTGAGGGACCCTATGAAATACAAAAAATTATATCCCAATGAATCCTATTCATTGACATCGATGCATGGGAATCTTATAAAGACCCCCAAGAACATAATGTTTCTAAATAATTGTTTTTTGTAATTAGAAGAAAATCATTATGATCTCATGAATTTAAACTCAACGGTACATCATCCATGTCAAAAAACAATAAACTGAATGACACCAATGTCCTCACTGTATGGTATTAAGGTTCATAACATCGTAATTTTCCCACCCTAGAGGACATCACCTTTAACATCATTCATATACGAGGAAAAATTCAAGATCAATGTGTGGCTTGATGCCTGACGTTGCAGGATTTGCAGTGACACCTATAAAACATGCCTTAGGCCAACTGAAAATTTCCCTCCATCCTGAAGATGATTTTTTACAATACTTTGGCCTAAAGGAACCATTGAAAATTGTTATTATGTTTCTCTATGGACCACAAAATCATCTATCTCATTACTAAAATACAAAATCATCCTGATCACATGATGTTAAACTGTATGGTATGTTGTCCATGTAATAAGACAATAAACCACATGACACTAATTTCCTATCTATATGATGTTAAGGTAAAAAACACTATAATGTTCTCACCTGATAATGCGTCGCCCTCGAAATCAGTTACCTACCATTCCATATTCAATAACTACGTGTGGCGTGATTATTATCCACAAAGGATACATCATGATGCCGGGATTTGACATCCTGGTCCAGCCACTACAAAGGTAAAAAAAGTTCCCCCTCCCTATCTATGGGCAGACCAGTGCATGGAACATTCTTCAATTACTATATGTGCATTGAATCTTATTTTGATGAGATACATAGTGATTCATATATCTCTATTCCTGGGTCCAACCACAATAATCATAAAATCGGTGAAAAAATTCACCCCTCTACAGATGGATCTGACCATCATAGATTATTCCCATTCAAAACTATGTGTGTCTTGAATCCTGTCATTATAGGATATGTAGTGACACCTAATTTTATAACCCTAGGTCCTTTCACAATGAATTATAGAAATTAACTCCTCCATATGTATGGGTTATATTTTTATAGGGAGTTTTCTTATAACTACATGTGTCTTGATTACTATCATCATAAGATGCATATTAACACCCAGACTTGTAATTCTGAGTGCAGCTGTAACATTCCCCCTCATTCACATCAAATAACCTTCATTATTACCGCATGAAATTAAACTACATGGGGTCACATAACTACATGTATCTTGATTATCACTATAATGAGATACATATTAATTCATGGATTTCTCACCCTAGTCCAGCAACCACAAATTCAAAATACCCATATCCATCATTTTACCGCCTCTGTGTGGAAGATCAAACCATTATCAACCCTTGTTTCTCACACCGACCAAAGCTCGAATATTATTAGGAGTTTTGGAAAGAGATTTCCAACATTATAAATTATTATCAATCCAAAATGGGGTTTCCATGGACCTAGTATAATGACTTTAAAAGTCAAACCAGATGCCATTACTGCATGGTATTAAACTATGTGGACAAAGACAATTTGAGAAATACTTGGGGCTTGATTAGTGCTATCATAGGATATATAGTGACACTTGAGTATTTAATCTTTGGTCTTACCATAATATTTACTATTTACATTGAAGAAACTATTTCCTTACTATATGATGTAAAACTGCATGGATAATGTTGTTTTCGTACAAGATTAAAGTGTATGGTACCGCATGCACTATGTGTGTCTTGATAATAATTTTGCAGAGATACATAGTGATGAATAGACCTCATTTACTAGTCTTAGCTATGGTTAAAATTAAAAAAATGTCCCCATATAATATATACAAACAATGATCTTTGAATGAGATCTTAAGTTTGGGTTCCTCATTAAGTGATCTATCATGGAAAGAGAAATACCCCCCTATATATGAGTCATATCTATGTAGGGAATTTCACAGTTCAGGGTTAATAATGGTTTGAATTTTTCTTATGTACCCATAATCATTCCTTCAATTCATCATACCATGTGCCCTAGGTAATTTAGAATAATCACAATCTTTATATGGCCATAAAAAATGGAGGGTCATTGTCCGGATGAAACCATTGTTTAACTATTCACAATATTCCCCAGTTTTATTTACATAAGTTTCCCACAAAAAGTTCTTTCAATCAATGGTAAATTTTTCGCCATGAGTGGCCTCTTATATCTTCATAATCCCTAATGGATTTTTTCCCATATCATTTATCTTAATTTGAGAAACCTAGAAATCATGGATTACATCTTCTTTATCCCTCACATCCAAGACATGTTAGAACATCTAGGCCTAATGAGCCTCTTATTACTCATCATTTCTATGATATAAGGTCCTAGTCATATGACATAAAACTACAAGACCCCATGTTGTCATCACGACATGATGTTAAATTGCATGGATGATGTCCGAGTCACATAACACTAATCTTCATGATTTCAATAACTATGTATGGCCTGATTCCTTCCATCACATGACATATAGTGACACTCAAATATGAATAACTAGGTATAATCATAGAAAAAGTTAAAAAATTTATTTCCTTGTGCTTGGGTTAGACCTGCATCAAAAACCCTATACGAACTATTCATCACCAGATTCTATCATTGACGTGAAACATAGAGACACCCATATATTATATCCCCTTATGGACACAACCAAAAATTTCCATCTATCTCTAATACACGAGTTAGATATGTATTGGAGGTTCTAATATGTTTTTCACCTGACTTGTGAGCTTATATTCAAAATAAAATCCCCTCTACCCCACGTGAGTGATTGATCGACGCATGGGGAAACCTTTCTAGACATACATATGGCTCGATTATCATTTTGAACAGAAATGTAGTGACATATAGAATATATATATTAGTCTCATTCGTAATGAAAATAATCCTTCCTATGTATTGGTTAGACCTATATATGGGAAATGTTTCTACCTACTCCCATAAAATTTCTACATGAAATGATCTTTTCATATTAAGGTAATTTCCTTTCAGGAACAAAAATCTGTTTATGGGGAGGTACAAATCTCCATAAAACTCCTTGGGCATCATAAATGGAGGGTTAGTTTCATTGGGACACATTTCATAGACTACACTCAATATGCCACAGTTGGATTTGCATAAGTGGCTCATAAAAAGGCCAGTCATCCGAAGAAAAAGTCATCCACAAGAGATGATTTTCCTATATCTGTACTCCCTAATGAAATTTTAATCCCATATCACCCCTTGAATATAGAGACCCTTAGATTATAGATTACAACCTTTTCTCTTTGTTTTTGAATATGATGGAATATTCTTGGACATATTACAATAAAAAAGGGAGAATCATTTATCCCTCGATCAAAGCTAAGTGACTTTAAATTGTAAACCTTGAATGTCCTTTCCATAAGATGTTAAACTAGAAGATTCATTTCTCGGTTTAATGACATTAAACTACACCATGATCTGTACCACCTTTACACAAGTAAATTTCTTATAGGAGTGGTTTCTCATTCATGGATAGTGCCGATACATATTCCCTCATCATTTTTCAGATATTATTCTCGTAACAAGCCACCCATCATGTCTTGAGAAATACAAATTTTGAAAAATTACTTATTCATCATAAATGGAGGGTTAGTGTCCTAAGTAAAACTTTTTTTGAACATGAAAAATATTCCCCAGTCTTATCTTCATAAGTTACCCACAAAAGGCCTATCAATCAAAGAAAAATTTATCCCAATGAGAGGCTTATCCTATCTCCATACGTCTCAAAAAAATATCTATAAATAATTATTTTGGTTAATCCTCTCTAACTATCCACATATCATGTCTCATATTAAATAAAGTAAGGTTGAAAAATCCCCCATTCATGTCTGATGAATATTGGGATATTATTAGCCAGCAATCCTTATTGGAGTTCTCTCCCCAAAATTCATGGTCAAACCTATTTTACCTAAAATGTAAGTTTTATTTTTATAGATTGTGAGACATTAAACTTTCCAAAAATAGAGACATCATACTATCCAGGTTGAAAATATGAAAAGGTAACTTAAAAAAAGCTGAGTTCCAGCTCACTACACCTATGCTTTGCATGTTTTAGGAAAAAATTGAGCGATCAAAATAAAATTAAAAAGGCATAAAACATATTTTTTTATATACCGTCAAGGGTTTTTCCTAATAAAAATCCTTTTTACACACTCTAATCCTGTTCCACAATGGACTTAGGTAAAAATTAAGGTGGAAACATAAAAGAAACAAATTTTATAGGGTTTTCCATATAATCCTAGAAAATTTTAAAACTATATTCACTGAGTTCCTCAGATCAAGATGACATTATATAATTATATGATCATGTCAATTTGGTTATCTTATATTAGAATTGGAATTGATATATTATTTAGATTATTTATCAAAATGCGGCCAGTTATGATTTATTGGCATTGCCAAAAAAGATAAAGGATAATATTTTGAGGGAAACATGATTTCATTTATTTCATGAATTATGATGGAGAAGAATTCACATCCTAGAATCTCTCTAGGATTTTAAACAAGGGAAAAGAGTATCTAAAATGGATATAGTGAATCTCGGCTCACTTTAGTCAGCAAATCAACTACCACATGGTGTGAGCCATCAAGGGTCCAATTCAAACTCGTTATTTTCCAAGATTTTTTTTTCAGTTATTGGGAACATCAGTTTAATAACGTCCTTGATACTTTTAACCTTCTGCTTGATGGATTAAAAACATCCATTCATTGATGATAGTTGTACCGTTATCCATGCTATGCAAGCCACACATTTTCACAGCTCTATAGTCTATGCAACCACTTGGTCATAAGATCACTCTTCTTGATGAACCAGGTGATTTAGATAAGTGGTAATATCCTTTAAGTCTTCCACATGATGATTTTAAGAATTAAATAGAATAAGGCCACACTCATAAGTAGATAAGTATTTTTGAGCAATGAGTATATGGTGGATAAGGATATTCAGGTGCCAGTAATCAAACCCCTGAGATCCTAAATGATGTAAAAGTTGGTGAAGGATTTCCTCTTGTTCATTAATTTACACTAGAGGAGTATCTATGATGATGGCACAAATTTGGTGCTAGAACCATTTTCCCAAGTCATGTTGTTAAATAAAAATGATGAGATCCTTAACATCTTCACTCTCTTCCAAGGGTATGTAATTTAGAATTGCAGTTACATAAGATAGGTTCATGTTAAAAAATGACTCCAATGTAACACCCCAAGCTTCTACGGTACGTTTCCCTTCGAATAATGCGATAGCGTGTGTTGTACGCAACCTCGAGTTCTAACACACACCACAACTAATTAAACTAGCCGTTGTGAATAGTAATACCTACTTTTTGAAATCATATATATTCTATATTTCAAAATGGACTTCATTTTTGGATTCGGAATATCAAAATTAGCCTAGGGTGAAATTTTGGTACATTTCGGATAACTTTCATATTTTGATGAATAGTGAAAATTTCTAAATTTTAATTAAAAACAACTTTTTTAATCAAAATAATTAATAGTGATAAATTATGAATTTGAGTGGTTTTAAAGTATATTTAGAATATATTTTTACCATTCAATTTAATGTTTATCATTGGACATAATTTTACAATTAAACCGAACATAAACAAGTGTCAATCTTTTGATAGTTATTATCTCTTAAAAACACGCTTTTTGTTTTGACAGCGGGAATTAATTAATTTCTGCCACTTCTGTGTTTTGAATTTAGGAAAATGGATTCCATATTTGGAATCAGGATGTTCAAATTGTGTAAATAGGTAACTTTTATTTTTACACATTTTGAATAATTACTGCGGTAAATATTTTATTTACCATGGTTAAAGGGTAAATCCGGTAAATAAGGGTTAAAAAATAATATTATAATAATACAAAATTACCCTAGAACGTGTCCTAACCTTATTGGTGGACACATACCCGACCATGGGCATCCTTGGGTCAATTTGGGGACCCCTTGGAGCCACTTGTATGTGGTAGGGACACATTATATTAATAAAGTTAAAATAAAAATAAAAATGGCATAAGCTGACATCTTTTAGAAGAACAATTTTTACATAGGGTTATACATGTTGGATTTTCGATTATAAATATTCATTAGAAAGCTAAAATGATTTCCTACATAATGATATTTTATTTATAATTTTTAGACATTAAATAATTTATTTTATTTATGACACAATGATGATGCAGTAATTACTATAATAGTGAACAATTAAAATAATTGATATTATAAATACCCAAATAAATATAATATGAAACTTTTAATGAATTAAACTAATTTTCTAGGCTAATATGATATATTAGGATCGATTTAATGGACTTTGTTTGAAGTAATCAATCTGTTATGAGTTTCACAAAAATCAACTATTGAATAGTGTCAAAATTGACATAAAAGAGTTCTTAAAACAAATATTATATTATTAATTGATATTAAATTCCTAAAAATATAAGGTTCGGCCAAGAGACTTATATTATGATAGGTTAATCATTAATGGACCACTTGGGGGTCGCTTGGATGTATATAGTAAGTTTATTAACCATATTATATAAAAATACAAAGAGACATTGTAAAAGTGAAACTAATTAACTTAGAGTTAATACTTAAAGATAAGGTTAATATAAGTACCCAAACCTGTCTAAATTCTATTGGTTGAGTGGTTTTCGACCTATCCCCACCTTAACCTTTGAATAATAAGCTTTGGAGCCATTAGAAACCGAATATGAATTTATTATAAATTAATATTTCTAGCTTTTCCAAAGGTGCCCCTCACCCCTCTTATAAAAAGGCACTCCTCCTTCTCATTTCTTCACACCTTCAAAGCCTTTTGGTTCGGCCAAACTCTGCCCAAATAATCTCCCAACATCCCTCAATACAACCTAGAGGCCTTAGTTTGATCAGAAAGCCAACCTAAGGAGCCCTTTTGATCAAATCAAAAGGAAGAACCCGAAGAAGAGGTAATGATTTCACCACCCTTTTCTATGTTCATTTCTTCTTCCACTTCTTCTTCCTTTGTTCTTACCATTCTAAAATAATAACTCCAGTATCTCACATATACTGTGATGTTATTATAAGTATGGTACAACCATATTCAGTATTCTATCCACCCTTTGAATAACATGTCACCATACGTGCGTACGTACGGCTTACCGTCTCCACGTCGTGGTGTAATTGTTATTCAATATAATATTATTTGGATGGGTATAATAATGATGTGTAACTCATGTAAATAATAAATATAACATGTTAATGATTCTGTATATATGATATACCATCCATTTATATATTATTTTAATATCAAAAGAATGATATTGTCGCTCGTGCGTACGTACGGACTACCGTCTCCACGAACGCGATGAGATTCATTCTCCATCGTATCCATTCAAGTATAATTATCATTTGATGATTTAAAAATGATGTTTAAGGACTGTATATCATTCTGGATATGAATAATATACAACAACCATGGCTTATGTAACAAAACATATAAAAGAAAATGAGTAAGTTAACTCCCGAAACGACGATAATTCTAAGATATTATTAACAAATCAATGTTAAAAGATCATATATGATATCATATTAATATATATGATTCTTGTATAATTTAATAACAACTATTTCACCATTATACAGGAGGTTAACCTACCCCAACCAAGGAAAAGTACAAGGTAAGGGTTTACTTTACAACCTCTTCATTATCCGAGGTTGTTTATACGTAATAATCTACTGGGATTTCTTTATCATCCACATCCATGTTTCTTCGAAATGTATTTCAAAACATATTTATTATTTACAAGAATATGGTTTAAATTAATTTATACCCTTGTTTGACTTTTTGTAAGAGGTTTATAAAGGAATCTTTCCGTCGTTTTCAAAACAAGGTCCTTTTTAACCTTTTCGACAGAATTAAGATAAGAATGTTTTTTTAACTTATACGGCGGGTGCGGTTATTTTCCGCCATTATAAAATCGTCGAAGCTTTCCATACAAGCTTATAAGGATATTTTCAAAGAAAATGTTTTATATTATATGGATCTTAAATGATTTCAAAATAAAAGTATATACTTCTTTAAAAAGAATTTTGATTTCATCTATGTCAACATCCTTTGATGGATTTTAAGATTATTTGAAGTTGATTTATTATGATACAAAACTTCTATATTGTATTGAAGGTTTTGTGATATGTTTGACTGTGGATGTGCTATTTTTATACCATTCATAGTGTATGGTGAAATTATTGACATTTAGTATGCTAGTTTTAATACGAATGTTTATGTTATGTTTAAACCTTTTCATATGGGAATGCATTGGACTTATTAAGTGACGGGTGGAGCCCGCTATAGCTCCTCGATGCATCGGTAGGTCTCATGAGACAAACTAGTGTCTTGGCACAAGGCCTTGACAAAATCATATTTGTAGTCTTGGCACGAGGCCTTGGCTATGTGGTTATGATAGTCTGGCATTATGCATTCCAACATTATGAAAGTGGTTATTGATATTGCATGTGATTATTCGATTAGTAGAATATCTATGTGAACAAGTAAATGGCATTATTTCATTTTACTTTTGCCATACTATGTTGAAGTTCAATTTTAAAAGGCTTTTGTTTTAGTAATTCATTGCCTTAAATGTTTATGCTTATTTTGAATGTTCCGCTATATTGTTATCCTTACTGGGCATTTGAGCTCACCCCTTTTCTATGTTTTATTTTTCCCAGGTAGTGAAGAAGTAAATTATGATTGACTTGAAGGGATATTATGAGGGGATTATAGTGTGGACGTTGGAAACATTATGTTGTTGTAGTAGTTTTTCATTTTATGATGTAATGTAAAACTTATGAATATATCTAGTGTTTCCAAGGCTACTAAACCAATCGGTCTTTCGAGATTTGATCTTTCTTGTGATCATGCCAATGTTATGTAATAATGCACCGACTCTGGGTAACTGGGGTCGGGGCGTTACAGTTGGTATCAGAGGAAGTTTAGTACAAACCTTGGAAGCTAGATTTAGATAAACTCTGATTAGAGCACGTATACCTAAGATGAACTTTGGGGATTTGTATAGAAGAACTTCCTAGAATTTTGGTATTGTAGAGATTTTGTGAGTTTTCCGAGCAATACATCCCTGTCTGGATACGAGCAGGTAGAGGCGGCTCTGGCACAGATGTACCTAGGGGTAAAACCCGAAAACACCGCTTTGAGCTAGACTCGAACGGGAACTGGTGCACGACAACGGGCCTTGCTGCACTCTTGGTTACGACACTCCCGGGGGATATGCTTAGGATAACTCTCACTATCTTTACAAATCATTATGAAGGGTTTATGAGTATATACTTCCTCAAAGAAAACATTTTTATGATTATGGATTATATCCATAAATAGTTCAATTTATGCTAAGTGTTTTATAAGTATGGTATTATGTATTTTGATTCATAAACTGATCTAGTTTATGCCATTGTTTAGAAATGGCGCCTAGTGGAAGAAAGGGAAACCGTATCAATGCACGCACTCCATGTAGGGATTTCCCTCCTGCTCAAGATAATTATAGTGGGGCTGGTGATGCAACTGGTGCTGATCAGCTAATCACCATACTGGGACAACTTACTCAGGTTATGAATAATAACCTTACCCGTATGGAGCACCCTGATCCGCAGCGTGGAGGATCAATGTTAGATCGATTCATGAGGCAACAACCACCAACGTTCAATGGGAATACAAATCCCTTAGTAGCTGAGCAATGGATATTTTCCCTAGAGAAAATATTTCAGGCTTTGGGGAGCAGTGAAAGGGAAAAAGTTATCATGGCAGTTTACCGCCTCACTGGAGATGCTGATCAATGGTGGTCATTGATTCAAAATACGAAAGAAGATGATGAAGTGTCAAATATGGAGTGGAGGGAGTTCAAAGATCTGTTTTTAGAAAAATACTTTCCTCGCGACCATCGAGCAGATATGGAAAGACAATTTCTGAGTCCGAGACAAAAGGAGGATGAGAATGTCACAAAGTATGAGGCTAACTTTACAAGGTTAGCGAGGTACGCTGGTGATTATATTCGCAACCCAAGAAGTAATATTGATCGTTTCTTTGATGGGTTAAAACCATTTCTCCGTCGAGCATTAGTCTCACAATCCTTTTCATCGTACGAAGACATTGTCTCATGTGCTATCAAGACCGAAAAGGAATTCTCTAAGTCTTATGACTTTAAAGCAAAGCAAGAGAAGAAGAGACCTGCTGATCAATCTGGGAATGGAAATAAGGGGAAGAAGGGAAAGGTTGAATATTCATCTTGTGGTAAGTGCGGGAAGAAACACCCCGGTGCTTGCCTGAAGGGAATGGGAGTCTGTTACAAGTGTGGTGAAAAAGGCCACCAAGCTCATGATTGCAAGGGGAAGAAGGAAGCTACCAACGTTCAGTGCTACAATTGCAGGGAGATGGGGCATTATGCAAATGCATGCCCTAAGCGTCAGGAGAACTTACCTCAGAAAAGGCCAAGGGATCAAGGCCAGGCTTATGCTATCACTACTGCAGAGGTAGAAGCTCCAAAGGACGTGGTGGCAGGTAATTTAATGGTTTCCTCAAGTTTAGCAAATGCATTATTTGATTCTGGATCATCGCATTGTTTCATATCTTCCCAGTTTGCTAAGAAAATTAGATATTTCCAATTTGATTTAATAAGGGAGTTGTCAGTTAAAACTCCTAAGGGAAGTATCGTTGCAACAAAGTTTTGTGAATCAGTCCCCATTAGAGCACATAAATTTTCTTTATCTGCTGATTTCATCGTCATACCTATGATTGAGTTTGATATAATCCTCGGTATGGACTGGCTTTCGGACTATGATGCAAAGATTTATTGTAAGAAGAAAGAGGTTACGATTCTTGATGATAATGATAAGGAACACCTTATTTTTAGAGCAGAATCGTCACCACCTAATTCTTATTTAGATCCACCCCCAGTAGCTCAACTTAATTCAATTATTGGGGAGGAAGAGAATGAAATAACTGTCGGTGAGGAAAGGAATGTTCAAATAGAGGATGTACCTATTGTGAAAGAATTTGTAGATGTATTTCCGGAAGATTTACCTGGACATCCTCCAGAACGAGAAGTTGAGTTTTCCATTGATTTGATTCCTGGATCAAGACCTATATCGAAGAACCCTTATAGAATGGCCACTGTAGAGTTAGTCGAACTAAAGAAACAACTAGAGGAATTGAGTAATAAGGGATTTATTTTCCCTAGTGTTTCTCCATGGGGAGCCCCTGTTCTTTTTGTTAAAAAGAAAGATGGATCTATGAGGTTATGTATCGACTACAGGGAGATCAATGCTATAACGATAAAGAACAAGTATCCCCTACCTCGTATTGATGATTTATTTGACCAACTGCATGGAGCTCAATACTTTTCAAAGATTGACCTTAGATCTGGATACCATCAGTTGTGTGTGAAGAAGGAAGACATTCCGAAGACAGCATTTCGAACCAGGTACGGGCATTACGAGTTTACTGTAATGCCGTTTGGATTGACTAATGCACCCTCTGTATTCATGGATCTGATGAATAGAGTTTTCAAGGAGTATCTCGATGAATTTGTGGTGGTATTTATTGATGATATCTTGGTATACTCCAAAACCTACGAAGATCATGAAAATCACTTGCGCATTATCTTGAAGACTCTGAGGAGGCATGAATTATATGGGAAGTTTAGCAAGTGTGAATTCTGGATTCAGGAGATTTCTTTTCTTGGCCATATTGTCTCTAAAGATGGAATCTCTGTTGATCCTTATAAGACCAAAGCAATCCAAGAATGGCCAGCACCTACGAGTATAACTGAGGTACGTAGTTTTATTGGTTTGGCAGGTTATTATCGACGTTTCGTCCAGAATTTTGCCCGATTGGCTAACCCATTAACGAAGCTCACACGTAAAGGGGTTAAATTTTTTTGGACAAAAGAGTGTGAAGAATGTTTCGAAGAACTGAAGAGAAGATTAGTCAATGCTCCTATATTGACTCTACCATCGGGGAATGATGGGTTCGTTATTTATAGTGATGCATCAAAGAAAGGACTTGGTTGTGTCCTTATGCAGAATGATAGAGTTATTGCCTATGCATCACGACAGTTGAAAATTCATGAACAAAACTATCCTACTCATGATCTCGAGTTAGCAGCTGTGATCTTTGCTTTGAAGATATGGAGGAACTACCTCTATGGTGAAAAATGTGAGATTTATACTGATCACAAGAGTTTGAAGTATATTTTCTCACAAAAAGAACTCAACATGAGGCAAAGGAGACGGCTTGAATTACTCAAGGATTATGATTGCACGATACACTACCACCCGGGGAAAGCAAACAAAGTAGCAGATGCTTTGAGCAGAAAATACCATGGAGTTCTGAACATGATGAGAATTGAAAGGGATCCAATTTTCATGGATCTAGTGAAGATGGACATGGGAATAACCAGGGAAGGTGAAACATCAATGCTTTTTCAAATGGTTGCCAAACCATCTTTACTAGAAAGGATTAAGAGTTCTCAGACCGATGATGAAGAATTTCAGAAGAAGATTAAAGCTGTGAATGATGGTAGATTGAGAGACTTTGTGTATGAAGATGGAATTTTGAAATTCGGGAAGAGACTTTGTGTTCCCAATATACCTGATCTAAAAAGGGAATTGCTGGATGATTCTCATAGTTCCAATTTCTCTATACACCCTGGGAGCACCAAAATGTATAGAGATTTGAAAGAACATTTTTGGTGGGACAATATGAAGAGGGAGATTGCTGATTTTGTGTCAAGATGTATGGTTTGTCAACAAGTGAAAGCTGGAAGGCAACAGCCTGGAGGAGTCATGCAACCGCTTCCCATACCGGAGTGGAAATGGGACAATATTACGATGGACTTTGTCATGGGGCTACCAAAGACTCCTAGAAGGAACGATGCAATATGGGTGATTGTTGATCGTCTTACCAAGTCAGCACATTTTCTTGCTATAAGAGAAGATCTACCCCTGGAACGTCTAGAAAGACTATATATTAATGAAGTTGTGAGACTTCATGGAGTACCCCTATCGATTGTTTCTGATCGTGACCCCCGTTTTACTTCAAGATTTTGGAAAAGTCTTCAGAAATCCCTGGATACTGAACTTCATTTGAGCACTTCTTACCACCCTCAGACAGACGGACAATCAGAACGGACTATTCAGACCTTAGAAGACATGTTGAGATCTTGCTCACTTGATTTTCAGGGTATGTGGGATCAATATTTACCACTAGTAGAATTTTCCTATAACAATAGCTTCCACTCGAGTATTCAGATGGCACCATATGAAGCGTTATACGGAAAGAGATGTCGTACACCAACCTGTTGGGATGACGTTGGTGAAAGAAAACTTGTAGGCCCAGAACTGGTGGAGGAAATGGTGGAAAAGGTGAAGGTAATCCAAAATCACATTAAAGCAGCTCAAAGTAGGCAGAAGAGCTATGCCGATAATCGAAGGAAGGATTTGGAATTTCAAGTCGGTGATCATGTTTTTCTGAAGGTATCTCCGTGGAAGGGAGTCATACGTTTTGGTAAGAAAGGTAAATTGAGTCCCAGGTACATCGGACCTTTCGAAATTCTAGAACGAATTGGGGTTGTAGCTTACCGATTGGCAATGCCGCCAAGTCTCTCCAAAGTTCACAATGTGTTCCACGTATCTCTATTGAGGAAATACATGCCTGATCCGATGCATGTACTCACCTATGAGGAATTAGAACTGGAACCCGATCTGTCTTTTTGCGAAGAGCCCGTCAGGATTCTTGATACAAGAGAACAAGTACTGAGAAACCGGACGACGCGTCTGGTAAAATTTTTGTGGAGAAATCATAAGATGGAAGAGGCAACGTGGGAACCCGAGGAACTTATGATGAAGAACCACCCGAGTCTTTTTATGCATTAATACCCTAGAAATTGCGAGGACGCAATTATTTGAAGGAGGGGAGAATGTAACACCCCAAGCTTCTACGGTACGTTTCCCTTCGAATAATGCGATAGCGTGTGTTGTACGCAACCTCGAGTTCTAACACACACCACAACTAATTAAACTAGCCGTTGTGAATAGTAATACCTACTTTTTGAAATCATATATATTCTATATTTCAAAATGGACTTCATTTTTGGATTCGGAATATCAAAATTAGCCTAGGGTGAAATTTTGGTACATTTCGGATAACTTTCATATTTTGATGAATAGTGAAAATTTCTAAATTTTAATTAAAAACAACTTTTTTAATCAAAATAATTAATAGTGAAAAATTATGAATTTGAGTGGTTTTAAAGTATATTTAGAATATATTTTTACCATTCAATTTAATGTTTATCATTGGACATAATTTTACAATTAAACCGAACATAAACAAGTGTCAATCTTTTGATAGTTATTATCTCTTAAAAACACGCTTTTTGTTTTGACAGCGGGAATTAATTAATTTCTGCCACTTCTGTGTTTTGAATTTAGGAAAATGGATTCCATATTTGGAATCAGGATGTTCAAATTGTGTAAATAGGTAACTTTTATTTTTACACATTTTGAATAATTACTGCGGTAAATATTTTATTTACCATGGTTAAAGGGTAAATCCGGTAAATAAGGGTTAAAAAATAATATTATAATAATACAAAATTACCCTAGAACGTGTCCTAACCTTATTGGTGGACACATACCCGACCATGGGCATCCTTGGGTCAATTTGGGGACCCCTTGGAGCCACTTGTATGTGGTAGGGACACATTATATTAATAAAGTTAAAATAAAAATAAAAATGGCATAAGATGACATCTTTTAGAAGAACAATTTTTACATAGGGTTATACATGTTGGATTTTCGATTATAAATATTCATTAGAAAGCTAAAATGATTTCATACATAATTATATTTTATTTATAATTTTTAGACATTAAATAATTTATTTTATTTATGACACAATGATGATGCAGTAATTACTATAATAGTGAAAAATTAAAATAATTGATATTATAAATACCCAAATAAATATAATATGAAACTTTTAATGAATTAAACTAATTTTCTAGGCTAATATGATATATTAGGATTGATTTAATGGACTTTGTTCGAAGTAATCAATCTGTTATGAGTTTCACAAAAATCAACTATTGAATAGTGTCAAAATTGACATAAAAGAGTTCTTAAAACAAATATTATATTATTAATTGATATTAAATTCCTAAAAATATAAGGTTCGGCCAAGAGACTTATATTATGATAGGTTAATCATTAATGGACCACTTGGGGGTCGCTTGGATGTATATAGTAAGTTTATTAACCATATTATATAAAAATACAAAGAGACATTGTAAAAGTGAAACTAATTAACTTAGAGTTAATACTTAAAGATAAGGTTAATATAAGTACCCAAACCTGTCTAAATTATATTGGTTGAGTGGTTTTCGACCTATCCCCACCTTAACCTTTGAATAATAAGCTTTGGATCCATTAGAAACCGAATATGAATTTATTATAAATTAATATTTCTAGCTTTTCCAAAGGTGCCCCTCACCCCTCTTATAAAAAGGCACTCCTCCTTCTCATTTCTTCACACCTTCAAAGCCTTTTGGTTCGGCCAAACTCTGCCCAAATAATCTCCCAACATCCCTCAATACAACCTAGAGGCCTTAGTTTGATCAGAAAGCCAACCTAAGGATCCCTTTTGATCAAATCAAAAGGAAGAACCCGAAGAAGAGGTAATGATTTCACCACCCTTTTCTATGTTCATTTCTTCTTCCACTTCTTCTTCCTTTGTTCTTACCATTCTAAAATAATAACTCCAGTATCTCACATATACTGTGATGTTATTATAAGTATGGTACAACCATATTCAGTATTCTATCGACCCTTTGAATAACATGTCACCATACGTGCGTACGTACGGCTTACCGTCTCCACGTCGTGGTGTAATTGTTATTCAATATAATATTATTTGGATGGGTATAATAATGATGTGTAACTCATGTAAATAATAAATATAACATGTTAATGATTCTGTATATATGATATACCATCCATTTATATATTATTTTAATATCAAAAGAATGATATTGTCGCTCGTGCGTACGTACGGACTACCGTCTCCACGAACGCGATGAGATTCATTCTCCATCGTATCCATTCAAGTATAATTATCATTTGATGATTTAAAAATGATGTTTAAGGACTGTATATCATTCTGGATATGAATAATATACAACAACCATGGCTTATGTAACAAAACATATAAAAGAAAATGAGTAAGTTAACTCCCGAAACGACGATAATTCTAAGATATTATTAACAAATCAATGTTAAAAGATCATATATGATATCATATTAATATATATGATTCTTGTATAATTTAATAACAACTATTTCACCATTATACAGGAGGTTAACCTACCCCAACCAAGGAAAAGTACAAGGTAAGGGTTTACTTTACAACCTCTTCATTATCCGAGGTTGTTTATACGTAATAATCTACTGGGATTTCTTTATCATCCACATCCATGTTTCTTCGAAATGTATTTCAAAACATATTTATTATTTACAAAAATATGGTTTAAATTAATTTATACCCTTGTTTGACTTTTTGTAAGAGGTTTATAAAGGAATCTTTCTGTCGTTTTCAAAACAAGGTCCTTTTTAACCTTTTCGACAGAATTAAGATAAGAATGTTTTTTTAACTTATACGGCGGGTGCGGTTATTTTCCGCCATTATAAAATCGTCGAAGCTTTCCATACAAGATTATAAGGATATTTTCAAAGAAAATGTTTTATATTATATGGATCTTAAATGATTTCAAAATAAAAGGATATACTTCTTTAAAAAGAATTTTGATTTCATCTATGTCAACATCCTTTGATGGATTTTAAGATTATTTGAAGTTGATTTATTATGATACAAAACTTCTATATTGTATTGAAGGTTTTGTGATATGTTTGACTGTGGATGTGCTATTTTTATACCATTCATAGTGTATGGTGAAATTATTGACATTTCGTATGCTAGTTTTAATACGAATGATTATGTTATGTTTAAACCTTTTCATATGGGAATGCATTGGACTTATTAAGTGACGGGTGGAGCCCGCTATAGCTCCTCGATGCATCGGTAGGTCTCATGAGACAAACTATTGTCTTGGCACAGGGCCTTGACAAAATCTTATTTGTAGTCTTGGCACGAGGCCTTGGCTATGTGGTTATGATAGTCTGGCATTATGCATTCCAACATTATGAAAGTGGTTATTGATATTGCATGTGATTATTCGATTAGTAGAATATCTATGTGAACAAGTAAATGGCATTATTTCATTTTACTTTTGCCATACTATGTTGAAGTTCAATTTTAAAAGGCTTTTGTTTTAGTAATTCATTGCCTTAAATGTTTATGCTTATTTTGAATGTTCCGCTATATTGTTATCCTTACTGGGCATTTGAGCTCACCCCTTTTCTATGTTTTATTTTTCCCAGGTAGTGAAGAAGTAAATTATGATTGACTTGAAGGGATATTATGAGGGGATTATAGTGTGGACGTTGGAAACATTATGTTGTTGTAGTAGTTTTTCATTTTATGATGTAATGTAAAACTTATGAATATATCTAGTGTTTCCAAGGCTACTAAACCAATCGGTCTTTCGAGATTTGATCTTTCTTGTGATCATGCCAATGTTATGTAATAATGCACCGACTCTGGGTAACTGGGGTCGGGGCGTTACACCAAGGTGGGAAAATATTATATCTCAGCCTCATGTCGAGTCTTGGAAACCATATTGATAGATCAGACATCAATTCCAAGAGTCCCCAAAGTTTTTCTATTGGGACCAACATCTGTTGATCTGCCAATAATACTAGTTAAAGCATTGGACCCAAAATACCATCAGCAAGGGAGAAACTAGAGTATGAGGCTCCCCTGAGGCACTTAGAGAATTTGGACGTAAGGTGTTCTGCCTATTAAATTGATGTGTATGATGTGTTAGATATAGAAATAGGAGAGTCCACTAGTTTATGGAACTTTCAAATTCTCTTCCCCAATATCCCATTGGGATAGTATTCCATCAACATTCTCGAATAATCCCACAATATATTGATGTGAGTTTCCAAATAAGGAAGTGAAATTTTCATTCTAGAATCTACATGAATCATCACCATCAACAACTAGAAAAGGATAATGGGGTGTGACTTATTAATCCATGGTAGAGGTAGAGGGGAAAACTATTTCATAAATCTAAATTTTCAAGTGAATCTTTAAGGAGTATAGAGTTTTTAAATGGTTACACTATTAACCTGTAAAGCCATAATTCCATATCATAAAGAGTTGATGTAAGATCATTCCTCCAAATTACACTTACCATTATCAACCACCTTTACTGAAGGTGCAGAGTAAGGGATTAACGTAAAGTGTCAAGGATCATATATTATTTTAAAATAATTGTTTATGCCAAGTGATTTCAGAGGAATAAAAAAAATATTTATTACAGTAGGGAAACATTTTCAATGGGGATTTTTAGTGGCATGCTGATACTCATAGCATCGACAGTGTCCCCTACCCACCCATATATGAATTGAAATGGAACACTAAGGTGATGTGGGGATATTCCATCATGTATTTGACTCAAAAGTTCATAAATAAAAGTGAAGATGGGGAAATCTATGTTGATGGGTTGTCCTTATTCTAGTTTGGCTACCATCATCAGGATATAAACTCTGACACTAGTATAAGAAACATGGTATGGGAATAACCATCCACTCAAGAAATAGGGGAAAATCACGCAAACATGAATTTCGGAGATATTTTTAGATGGATTATATAGTACCATGTGTTATTTTCGTCTTATTTGAGAGTATCCTAGTATGAACATAGAATACCTTAGAATTGTTGAGTTGGATGAGACCCGCAGTACTAAAATTTGGGCCATAGAATGCTAACTTGAATAAATAAATTTATCCAATAATTTAATGGAATGAGTGATCTGGTATGAAGGGGATGACTAAGAAATTCCTCTTCCACAGTTAGACCTTACCAATGGAGAAACTTATTTGGTGTTTTCCATTGTATTGGATGTAGATAGGAATTTTTCATACATTTTTCCAATAATGTGGATTCCTCCTAATTGGTAGATACCCCATAAGCCGATCTTAACTTCACTACATGAGAGGTGGAATATATTAGTGCTTGAACACTAGAAACTGAGAAATTCAAGAAATATCACAATCAGTGAGTAAACTTCTAATTGAGAAACCCATAATTCATGATATAAGGTAACGACCTACAATCATCCAAAAAATTCCTTGCAATTATATTTCACCCATAATTCCCAAGCCCATTTTTTTAAGAAACTCCCTCCACACCCCAAGTCCCACTTGGAGGCCCAACCTCCATTGGGATCACCTCATGAGAGCTTGAAGATGGGTAGATAATCTTGAAGGGAGGATTAAAAGGATGATTATTTACTATGTTGATTTCTTTGAGTCCACATATAACCATTCCAAAAATAATAATTTCTATTGTTTTAACTCCGAAATGATATTCCATGTAGCAGAGATATTCACTTAGGCACGACCTCAAGACATCTCAAACCAAGTGGAGGGAAGATTCTAGTAAAATATAGGATGTGAAGAATCCTATTGAAGTAAATTTTTTTAATGCGGTATCCATTTAGACAATGGTTAAGTGAAAATCTCTAGTGAAATGAGGTTATTCAAAATACCCTCTCAAGGGATGTTATGATGTCGAATGTCATTTTAAATATTCTTATCCATGACAACACATCACCTAATCGTGGTCATCGAGGTAAAATCCAGATCCTTTATATCCATTTGAAGAGTTCAACATAATCTTGTGACATTCCTTGAAAGGAGTGTATATAAAAAATTAAAAAAAATGATACTTGGCCCACAAACTATTAGTCTGCAAGGTTGTGGCTTGTGAACCATCAGTTCATGAAGTGCTGGCCACTGTCATCTAGTAAATCCTTTTCAAACATGGAATTGGCCTCAAAGTCATTCATTCCATGGGATTCTGTATCCAAGAAGAATCTGGACACTATGTAGAAGATCTAGAAATTAATTTTCATTGGTAATGGGGTTTAATTTGTAGAAAGGGAACCCAAAAATGAGAAGTGCTACATGGTGGCAGTTGGAGATTGAGAGATCAAAGAGGGGCCAAGTTTACAGAGAAATCAGTAAATAAAAACTAAGCTAGACCCATATTTATAGGCATGGTCCCCTCTTGTGGGTCTACTTGCATAGCATAAACTAGTTCAAAAGGTGAATACTTTCTATATCAGAATAGACTCCTCTTCATCCAGATTAGAACCCATTCTGATAGGGGACATTTTTTAGGACCCGAAAATTATTTATACAAGATGAATTGAGTCCCAAAAAAATGAAAAAGGGTAAAAATAATCCTAGAATAAGAGTCAAAATAAATGTTTCAAAGGGAAAAATCCATGAAGGAAGGTTCAGATCCGCATAGTAAAAATTGCTATGTGGACCGTCCCAATACATGTTATTCCTTCACTTTGTGAAGAACCCAGAAAATGAAATCATTTATGGGATAAGATAGTACCTCCGGTTCCCACTAACAAATCAATGTATTTTGTGTGGATGAATAGTGATTTCCACCCCAATGAATGAATTTCCCTCACAAATGAAATCATTCACGGGATGTGATAGTGCTGTCATAACACGAAAACAAAACCAAGTCATTTGTGGGGTCATATAATGATTTTCATCCCTTTGAATGACCACCCTCAAAGCATTAATTAATGGGTTGGTTCATCCTCCTTGGGCTCCAATAAAATAATTCCTTGTGGCACATTGCGGATTTCCAGTCATTCCAGAATCCGATCCCATTTCTATTTTATAAAAAACAACATAGGGGATTTGAAAAAGAGACCTAAAAGATGATTGATGAGAAGGAGATGAAAAATGAAGTGCCTCAGAGATGAATTGGATGAGATATATCAATTACCAATATTTAAACCCACTACATAGTATTAATAATGAAATTAAAATAATCTAGCAATTCAAATCTCAAAACCCCCTTTTTGACACCCTTCTACGAAGAATAAATGGTTGTCACCTTTACAGAAAATCACCCCGCATAGAAAAATTATATGTGGGTGGAACCCATACCTATATAGAAAAATTGTACATGGGAGGAACTCAGTCCCCCATAGCCACATGATATACAAATTCAATCTATCACCTCATGGAAACATGATAGGCAGGTACAACACAGGTCCGCATAGCACAATGCTATGAAAACGGTACCCTCACACCAGTGAAACATGGTACATGGAGGGAACCCCATCCCACATAAGAACCTGATACCTAGAATGTGGTATCATATGGAGTTATACTCTACACCTTCCATCACTCCCTTCCAACATATAATTGGCCCCCCACATAGGCCCCTCTATGAACTATTCTAAGAACACCAAGTCAATTCCACTTTCAAAGCCACATGATATGTCTGATCATTTTTTTGGAAACATCAGTGTGCCCCCCAGAGTATACATAACCATGGTAAGAGGAGCCGAATGTGTAACCTATCTACAAGGGGGGACCTCAAAATTTCATAATGTTGACATTACCATGGTAGCGAGGGTTCCAACCTTGGAGGTTCTCACATGAACCTCCACACTCTAGGGATTGAGGGGAACCACTAGACTTTCACATCAATGTGGGATAGTGTTAGTCACTCCTATATTTCTCGACAACCAGTAATGAAAACCTATTATAGTAAACCCATAGTCTTTCATATTTGAGGAAACAATATTTATCCTCTTCTCTAACCCAAGACATATACAGATGGATCACTAGATAAGACTATCCTAGATACCAAAATAAAAGAGAAGACAAGCACATTCAAAGCACTCTCCCTTTCCCTTTAGGATCTAGCATTCGTCCACCAGAAGAAAAATGTTTATTGTGTGATCTGCATATCTACTAATTTCTCTTGTATCTCACACCGATCATGAATTACATAGGCTTCGAGGTTAGAGGAGATCATGACATCTACATGATACCAAATTCTCAATGGGCCTTCTATACATTATAATCCCCAATCATTCTCTATGGGACTCCTATAAAGTGTAATCCCCAACCTTATACACTCAATTGGACCTCCTATAATGTGTAAGACCAAATCATATGCTAACCGAATGGGCCTCCTATGAGGAGTAATCCCCAACCACTTGGGAATCCTATAATGTATAATCCTCGAATCGATGCCTCAAATTTCAAGGGTCCATATTCCCAATGAAGTGGCACCTTATGGGAATCCTCATAGGTGTTAGTCCCAATTTACTAAACTATGTAGGATTTGATTCTCAACTGACTGGTATACATCGGAAGCCTTCCTAAGGTCTAAACCCAACACCCAAATTCACCCTAATGTTCTCTAATCTAGATCAACAGTACTGTCATATCAACTAGAGAGACCACATATCTTCTGATTTTCTCAGGATTCCTTGGTGTAAGTTCCACACCAAACTTTGACAAGGCACCTTTCACCTAGATTTCCTTTCCAAATGTTCTTAAACTTCATGGTTTGGTCCCTATCACATGAAATTAAAAGGTTATGTATCCTGTTATGTGGCACTAAACTAAAAGGGTTCTGATTTTTCTCATTAGGATTTTAGGAATCCCATATTATGGGTTTGATCCCGATATCAAAACAATTTCATCTCCCTAGATGAAAAAAACTATATAGAATCACACAAAGGGGCATAAACCAACCTCATCATAATGAAGAACAAAATAATCTCTAATATATCTGTAAAAGGGTACCATTGATGAAAAAACTCAGATACATAAAAATATATCAATCAATGGATAACCTTGGATACATATAGATGATTCCAGACTAATGCATGTTCAACATTGATCAGTTTCTCAGGGTGATTCGTATTATAAATACTTTGGAATGAACCAAGTATTCATGAACACAAATTAAATCTATAAGAGAGTCCCAAAATAGGAAATAGTTCCTCCCATAAGGGATCGATGATCCCGACATCCCATCCTCTCGACCAATGTGAGTTCTCAAGTATATTTGTCAATGTTCCCCAATGAATACCTACATTTAGAACGTTGGTTCATGTGTCATCATGGATATGAGAGCCATCGAGTGATTATTTCTTCATGAAAAAAAACCCATTGGAGACTATTCATAAGTATCAGACTGCTTGTAAATTATTTTTTAAAAATTAAACCCAAAAATAAACTTTTGAGTGATTGATTTCAATCAAAAACATTATTTTTGTTAGAATATTCACAAAATACCTCATTTGAAAAATTAAAAAAAAAAAATTTGTCTAGACCATTATATAAAAATTAAAAGAAGGGTAAAAATTATTTCAGAAAATTTTAGTATAATATTAAAAAAAATTAAATCATTTTTAGAAAACATGGACATTGAAAATAAATATTTCATAGAAGAAGCTTAAATATTTAAAAAACCCAAATACTAATGAGATTGTGAGGTAAACCCTTACCACTTGGTTAAATTTTGAATGTCAATAATCATAATATAATAACATCAAATTAATGATTATATATCATCAAAAAATGATATTAATTATTTAATATGTTCAATATTCAGTATTTAAACCTCATAAGCATAAATAGGTTTGTAATGTGAAATATGTCTCAATGAAAAAATTTAGACGTAAAACCCTTACCTTGAGTCTGAATCATCATATATTTTTTTCTTATTCCAAGATAGTTTATGTATGTTAATTATTTAATTTATTAAGAATATATTAAAGGTTTATTACTTCTTTATCTCACTTTTTATCATGATATAACAATTACTTAATCATTTATGTTCATGTCAGACAATTTTATCGATATTTGGTACATAGGTACAAAATGACTTAGGTTGGTTTATAGTGATCAGAGAGGTCATTATTTAATAATCTATATAATAATAATCATGGAATAATTTTCATTTTTATCCATAACTTATACTTTTAAATCCAAACCTTAAATGTGGTTTTGTAAAATGAACTTTGTTATAATCATTAAGATGGTTGGTCATATGTATGCCTGAGGAACGTTTCCATTTTTAAAATATCATCATGTGAAGAAGGTAAGTATTATTTTAAGTGTGTGGAATGATTATAAAATAATATATATTATATTACAAATTAATATATACTTATATATTATCCATGTGACATGTTGATAAAAAACAAATTACATCGATTTTTAGAGGTGGTATTGCACATGTACGCACAAATGAGATTATAATTTTTCAATGCATTGAATGGTAAGAAGTTAAATGATACATTATAAATTTAGAATGATTTAAATATCTAGATTAATATATATAAACCCTAATTCTATAATTATAATCAATCATGAGATCTAATATTGGAAAATGAATTATATCTATTCATGGGGTGGTAGTTCTCTATACACATGAATAATGAATTACTTTCCCATTTGATGGATGTTGATGATGGTTATAGTTTATGTAATTAACATAATAGAATATATTTTTTTATGGAAGTATTGATTATATTTTATCATGGATATAAGATATTTTAAGGAAGTGGATGATAAAATAAAACTGAAACGCTCTTTTAAAACCTATATTTCTTATTTGGAAACATCCTTAGCTTATCACCTTAAGACCACTAAGGATTGTGTTATTCCATAACTGTGTCATGAACCGTCCCCCGGGTCCCATGTCGTGACTACCCCAAGCCCGCCTTACATAGGCCAGGTGCTCAGACTAGCACCAAAAGATGTATTTCCCTAAAAATGGGAAGGCATTTCCTTTATAACCTATAAACACATGAAACCAAGCACATAGTGAGATACGAACACAAGTAAAACTGTATAGAAAAAAGGGTGATGAAAGTAAAAGTGTCCAGAATACAATACCAACAGTAAAGTTACAAGTACAACTGAAATACAATACAACTGAAGAAAGAGAAAGATAGATATTGGTTCGTCCTCCAAGATTCCTACCTGAAGGGTAGGTACATATCGGCTCCTCAACCCACCATGTCCGCCCGCCTCCTCTGTGTACTGACACACCGTATGGTCCACCTTCAGAAACCATCCAATCTTGGTACCCTCAGCCTCGATCAACATTGTCCGTCATCTGCACCAAACACAACAAGGTGTGCGTATAGCCCATGAAAGGGTGAGTATAACGATACTCAGTAGGGACCCCAAGACCCTCATGGTCTCACAAAATCCACAAAGGATAAACCACAAAGGATTAAATCAATTGATAACCCTGCTTAGGTTTATTCCCATACATATACCTAAGTTATCAAGTATACCCATCTCAATCATGAGGAAAACATAGAGTCCAACTCGAAGCCCAAAGCTCAACTGTTCCACAAAGTAATACCATGACGGTAAGTACCACACAGGTACGCCACACAAGAGAATATCACCAAGGTATTACCATGAAGGATAGTACCACACATGTATGAACTCATCTCACACCATGTATAACTTAAGTACAGTAGTAGAGATGATTATATGTAACTACTAAATCATCTTACTCTGTTAAGAGGCTCTGCTGCTAACCCACACATGATACCTCGGTGATGACCCACAAATGATTGCTTGGTGCTGACCCACACAGGATTTCTCAGTGCAGACCCACATAGGATCGCTAGGTGATGACTCTCACAAGATCACTCAATGCTGACCCACACAGGATCTCTAGGTGCTGACCCACAAAGGACCACAATTCATTCTTCACATCACAGCCAACTACTGGGTTTCTGCACTAGGCTTGCTCAACTCTGAGAGGGTCTTCTCATCAAGACACTGGTCGATACTCCAACTGTCACAAATTCCCATGAAGAAGTATCTCAAAAAAATGTCACATCATAGGGGTCTCAACACAATAGATGGCGCATCAATCAGACGCCCGGTCTGTAAGTTATTAGTCTTTTTGTCCTGAGGGCCCGGTTGGATTCGTGCTCGATCCAAACCAACCGTACTCCAGCTTTACCCAAATCTCTAGTAGGGTATACTCAAAGGGACCGTATCACTCCTTGGATTTAAGTTCCACTGACGGTACGTCAAACAGACGTCCGGTTCCAAACTTATGGCCAAAAGAGTGTAAATGGGTCATAGTGGCTTCGGGCCCAGTCCAACCTAGTCGGGCCGAACTAGCCCAACCCGGCCCGCTGGTTCCGGCCCGGCCTGGGTGGCACGGAGGCTGGGGGGGCAGTGAGGGTGGCGAAGCCACAGGGCGGCACGGCGGGACTGCGGATTCCGCGAGGCCGCAGGGCAGTGCAGCAGGGCCACGAGGTTGCAGAGGCCGCGGGGCGGCAGATCCTCGAGGCGGCGGAGCCGCGGGGAAGCACGGTGGTTCCACGGGTGGTGGGGTGGGGCCGAAGGGTGGCAGTCCGCTGTGGCAGGCTGTGCGGTTTGGTCGCGCGCCGTACCTTTGTCGGCAGTCGGTTCGGTCGACCGTCCATCCTTCACCATTGTGGCAACAAGCCTTGGTTCTCTTCTGTCGGGCGGTGTGATCACGCCGTTGCCTTCATCGTAAAGATCACAAAAAATAATCATCAGAAAAATGTGGAGAGTTCGGGCCATGTTTGTTTGGCCCTCACTCTCTGCGTTAGAGCAGTAGCAAGTGGTTCACAAATTTTGAATCAAGAACGCGTATGGAAGATAATTAAAACATCGAACCCCACAACCTCCATCAATTACTATTCCTAAGCCCACAATATAAAACATCTGCGGATCAACTAGTTAGAGTGAGTTGATCCACATTCATTGTATAGAAGGGAAGAACATAGAAATATTAATCATGTAGAATTAAACCCCTAACTTGATTGCTCATTGACGTTGGAAGGGTTGAAGTTTGTGAAGTCAGCGTTTCCCTGATCGTTGGTTCGTTATTGTCGAAGATGTTCCTCGTTGGCATGATCATTTTTCATTGGGGAGCACATTCATCGTTGGAGAATGCGTTCTTCGTTGGAGAGAGTAATCCCCTCAAAGGTTCTCCTCTCCCAAATCCACCCAAATGAAAAGTAGCCAACATAATAGAATCTATTGTTAAATTTAATATTGACACAAAAAAATAGGTTGGCTTAATTATTTAAAGGAGAGTAGGATTTATTTATTAAAGGAGAGTTAGCATAATTAAAGTAGGGAATTGAGAGGTTTTTCTCCCACAATGAGTGGTTCGGGTGGTCCCCACCACCAAGCTTTGAAGTAGGGGTTTTTCTAGCACGGGTTGTCCCCACCTCCAAGCATTCAATTTGGTAGGTTTTAACCCCTCGTGGTCCCCACCTCTATACCCTTCACATGGGAGGTTTATTAGAAATAAAATAAAAGTTTATTTTATTTTATTTTTTTCATTCCCACGAAAAACCCCAAAATCTATCTTTCACCCTCGACCTACTGCAGTCAAGGTTAAGGTCTCCTTAAGTGAATACCGGAACTGCGAGTTCAACGATGTCCTCAGATTTCAATTCCAAGCACCGGTTCAAAAGTTACAAAAACTTGCCCATACTATAACTGAACGTACCCAAAAAAAAGTTTAGAAATTCATTCCGGGCACACCGGGCATCAGAATCACACGCAGTCAGTTTTTGCGGACTCGTAAAATTCACATATATTAAAAAAAATAAATGGAATTTCCAAGCCTTTGTATTCTGTCCACCTCAGGGTTTTGCATCCCCGTAAGCCACAATTTAAACTAAAGGAAAAATTGGGGGTACTGAGCACGAATCTGAGCCACCTGCTAACATGTTCTCTTCTAGAGGTTCCTATATTTCCAACGAACACGCACCAGAGGTATCAACCACCCATGAAGGACCCGCTCCTGTCGATCCTCAATCTCAATGAGAACCTCCATAAAATTCACCCCATCGTCGATGTCCAGCTCACCATGGTCGATGATGTGAGAAGGGTCATGCACGTATCTCCTCAGCTGGGATACATGGAAGACGTCGTGAACTTGGCACAACTGAGGTGGAAGAGCTAAGTGGTAAGCCACCTCACCAACTCTACTGAGGACCTGGAAGGGTCTAATGAATCTCAGAGATAACTTTCCACCTCGGCCAAATATCTATAAACCTCATCGAGGTGGGACCCGTCGGAAGATGTGGTCACTATCCTCGAACTCTCGAGGTCTCTATCTCCTGTCAGCATATGACTTCTGCCTTCTCTGTGTAGTATTCGTCCACTCCTGGATGATCTGCACCTTCTCTGTGGTAACCCGAACCATCCCTAGTCCCACGAGTGCTGACTCCCCTAGGTCAGTCCATCATAAAGGTGATCTGCAAGGTCACCCGTACAATGCCTCAAAAGGTGCCATCCCAATGGTGGAGTGATAATTGTTGTTGTATGCAAACTCCACCAAATTCATGTGATCCCACCAGATGCGACCAAAGTCGAGGACGCAAGCATACAACATATCCTCAAGAGTCTGAATGGTCCGCTCAGTCTGGCCATCCGTCTGAGGATGGAAGGCGATGCTCAAATGAAGCTGTGTCCCAAAAGCCACCTATAACCCCTTCTATAGCCGAGAAGTGAAATGTGTATCACGATAAGAGAAAATCGTCTATGGTACTCCACGTAGCCTCACAATCTCATACACATAGAGGCATCCCAAGATCTCTATTGAACCCTACTCTCTGATCTATAGGAAGTGGGATGACTTGGTGAGTCAGTTAATGATCACCCAGATAGAATCATGAACCTTGGATGTACGTGGAATTCCTGTCACGAAGTCTATGGATATCCCATCCCACTTCCACTCTAGGACCTCTAAAGGTTGAACCAAGCCTACTGGTACCTGATGATTCGCCTTCACTTACTAACAAGTGAGGCACTAAGAGACAAACTCTACTAATGCTTTCTTCATTCTAGAGCACTAGTGTTGTCGTCAAAGATCCTGGTACATCTTCGCCACTCCTGGATGTATCTCTTGAGGGGATGTGGGTAACTCTCTCAAAACTTCCTCTTGAAGTGACACTGGTACCATGGTACGTCCTCTAAAGAGGATGACGTGCTACCCACCTTCAGAAAATCTATCAGGTGCATGTCCTGTGTATATTTGAGCACGTTGAGCCTTGCAGACAATGTCCCCACCCTACGCCTCCCTGACTCACTGAAGAAGTGGGGGAGTGACTATAAGATACTGAAGGAAAGCTTCTCCATCTCGATCCACAAAGGATATCTGTAAAGTGTCCAGATGCTCCGTTGCCTCACCTAGCAGCTGTATACCAGATCTTCTACTGTGTACATCTACTACAACATTCCCCTTCCCATGAGAATAGACTATCTCAAAGTCATAGTTCAGGAGGAACATAAGACAAGTTTGTTGTCTCAGGTTTAGGTCCTTTTGAGAGAATATATACCCGAGAATCTGGTGATCTGAGTAGACTGTAAAACGTTCGCCCATCAGATAGTGTATCCACATCTTCAAGTCGAAGAACACTGCTGCTAACTCTAGGTCATGGGTAGCGTAGTTTTTCTCATGTTGTATCAACTGTCGAGAACCATATGCAATCACTACTCGCTCCTGCATCAAGACACATCCAATCCTGGTCTATAATGTGTCACAGTAGACTATATACCCTTCACCCTCTTCTGGAAGCCTCAAGATGGGGGCACTAGTCAGCCTTTTCATCATCTCCTGAAAACTCTGGTAGCATCTCTATGACCACATGAAGGGTTTTCCCTTCTTTGTCAATACTGAAAGTGGTGCTTCAACTCTGGAGAAATATAGCACAAATCTTTGTTAGTATCCAGCAAAACCCAGGAAACTTCGTACCTCTGTCACACTCCTGGGTGGCTCCCAAGAAATTACCACCTCAATCTTCACTAGATCTACTACAACTCCAGCCTCTGATATGACATGTCCCAGAAAGTGAACCTCTTAGATACAGAACTTGTACTTTGAGATCTTACCATAAAGATAGTGCTCTCTAAGTGTGTCTAGTACTACCTGCAAATGATAAGCATGATCCTCCTCAGTAGTCGAGTAGATCAGAATATCGTCGATGGAGACTACTACAAAGTAATCAAGGTATGGCTGAAAGATCCTGTTCATGAGTCCCATGAACACTACTAAAGCATTGGTCAGGCCGAATGGCATAACCAAGAAATCTTAATGGTCATACTGACATCTAAAAGCCGTCTTTGGCACATCCTCATCTCATACTCTGAGTTGGTGATAGCTTGATCTCTGGCCTATCTTCGAGAACCACCGTGCTCTATTGATCGGATCAAAGAATTCATCAATCCTCGAGAGTAAGTCATTGTTCTTCACAGTCACCTAGTTCAAGCGCCGATAGTCAAAACAAAGCCTGAAGCTCCCATCCGCATTCTTGAATCGAGGCTACCCAAGGAGAAACACTGTGTTGAATGAATCCCTTCCCCTGCAAGACCTCTATCTACACTCGTAGCTCATGAAGCTCTACAGGAGCCATCCGATACACTAGTGAAGATATCGATGTTGTCCCGGGGTACAAGTCAATGTAAAAGTCTACCTCTATATGAGGATGTAGACCCATAACATCATCAGAGAATTCATCTGCATACTAGTCCACCACTACAGGATAGCTCAAACTCTCCACACCAACCACTACGAGGGTAAGGCTAGCCAGCTTATGAGTGATGTATTGCACCCTCCTATGGGTAAGTCCATCCTATGCTACAAAGCCTCCCATCTCACCAGTTAAGGGAAAACTGGTCCCATCCGTGCAGACACACCACACTTTGTGCCTAATACAGTCAATCTGAGAATGGACTGTAGATAACCAGTCCATACCCAAGATGACATCGTAAGGCCTCGACGTCGCTACTAGGAGATCCCAGCTGATGCTCTCACCTCCTAGAGTAAGATCGTACTGCCGACACCAGTTCATAATCATCGAATCAGCTCCCGTAGGTGTCTCTAACCATAAGGATCGAGCCAAAGACTCTGTCAGAATCTCCAAGCTCTGAACGAGGTAAGTGGCAATAAAAGAATGACAAGAAGCTATGTCTATAAGTACTACAACTAAGGTGGAGTAGACACAGATCGTACCTTGTATCATCTCCGGAGATCCATGTTCGTAAGACTCAGTAGCCTGGAGCTAAGCTCTCCCCTGTCCTCCTGCTCCCTATGGTTGGGGTGGACCACCTGGTGGTTGTGGCCATAACATCTCAAATTTTCACCCATTATTAGATGGACGACCAGATCCTCTGCCACGACCGCCTTCTCCCTGCAGACCACCTTGAACAAACCTATGTCCTTGCCTAGTCGGTCCTTCAACCTTCTATTGATCATCCGTATGGCGGGTCGGAAAGTCACGAGCCATGTGACCCTGCCCGCCGCATGCGTAACACTGCCCGCTCCTGGCATGATTGGATCTACCTCGGGTGCCCCGCACAACCGACTCTGAATCCTGTTGTCGTCCACCTGTAGGTATGGTCCTCTTGGACCTCTGTGACATATGTCTGCTTCCAGCTGTAGAAGACTCCTCTATGTGACGACTAGTGGTCGGTCTCGCTGCTGGTGACTGCTCAGCAAGGAACCTCTCAACTAAGAGGTCTCTCTCTAACACCCCTGCCTGCATCGAGATGTTAAGAGAAATCATCAAAGCCCTGATCTTTCGTCTGAGTCCCTTCTCAAAGGTCCGGGCCCTGAAGAATGGTTCCTACACCATATCAGTGGACTAGCGTGAGAGGTCAGTGAACCTAGCTGAGTAGTGAGCCATAGTCATGCTGCCTTATTGCAGATGAACTAGCTCATGAATGTGAACTGAGCAAAGAGTCATTGGAACAAAATATTCCCCAAACAGGCTCTTGAAGTCTTCCCAGAGAAGCGTCACCTCATTGTGAACCTGGAGCATCAAGCTCTAGCATCTTCCTACCGCTACCTGTAGAAGGCTGGTGGCAAGGATCACCATGAGATCGGCTAGTGTCCCTACTACTCGGAAGACTCTCACCACGACCTCCATCCAATCCTCAGCCGCCTGTGGGTCTGTCTCTCCCCTATACCTGGGTGACCTCTGGCGCTGAAACTCATGCAACGTGCTCAAGCGGCATGCACCCTATGTTGATGGGGCTGATGGCATCGGTGGCCCAACAGGTAATGGTAGCGCTGGTGCCTCCGCTGGTGGATCTACTAGAAGAGCGCCCTACACCGAGGCCTCGTCACACGGTGGGATATCAGAGCGTACTATATCTGGAACCTTAGCTGGCTGTCTGTGTGGAGGCATCCTGAAAAGAAACAGGTGCGCCATGGTCAAAAATTTAAACATGGTGAGGTGACTCAAAGAGATCACAAATAAAACTCTTCAAAACAAAAACCCAGTTAGTGTTTTCATGCACTGAGTCAGAAATTAGAAGTCAGGGTCCTGGTGTATGGATACGTCGGCCGCTACACCAACACTAGATTACCTAAACTAATAACCACACTCAATACAAATAACAATATTGCCGTTAAAAAGAAATATCGGAGTCCTATGTTCTATGGTAGAACCAACTCATCTCATACCAATTGTCAATTTGACAACCGGGCACCGCTGACAGCATAGACACCCCACCATAACATGGTCGTCAGGTCCTGGCCCGCCTGGCACCACCAGTTGCCCCATAGACACATGGTACCCACAATGAGGCCCACCCACATGCCCGAACGGGTCACAAATAAAACTCTTCAAAACACAAACCCAGTCAGTGTTTTTGTGCACTGAGTCAGAAATCAGAAGTCAGAGTCCTCGTGTATGGATACGTCGGCCGCCACACCAATACTGGATTCCCTAAACTGATAACCACACTCAATACACTTAACACTATTGTCGTTAAAAAGAAATATCGAAGTCATATGTTCTACGGTATAACCGACTCATCTGATACCAATTGTCAATATGACAACTGGGCACCGCTGACAGCACAGACACCCCACCTTAACATGACCGTCGGGTCCTGGCCCGCCTGGCTCCACCAGTTGCCCTGTAGACACACGGTCCCCACTGTGGGGCCCACCCACGTGCCGAACGAGTCATCTAATTAATGAAATCCCCCATAGGCCAAAATTTGTCCTTTCTAGTGTGACAACTGGGCACCACTAATAGCACAAACACCCCTCCTTAACATGGTCACCAGGTCCTAGCCTGCCAGACACCACCAGTTACCCCGTAGACACGTGGTCCCCACCGTGGGGCCCACCCACGTGCCTGAACGGGTTATCTGACTAATGAATGTCCCCACAGGCCAACACTTGTACTTTCCAGTGTGATTTGTTCTCACTCACACACACCCTGGGAAACTTCCTAAGAGGTCACCCATCCTGTTCACTACTCCTATCCAAGCACACTTAATAGTGGATTTCTAATCAAGCAGGCTCCCGAAAAGGAAGTTTCATCTTGTTGACATGAGTCATATCATTGATTAATTTTACCCTTTATCATTTGGGGGTATTAAAATCACCCCCCCTTAGAGCACAATGTCCTCGTTGTGGGCCCTACTTCTCAACCCAGGCAGTGCACTACACTTAAGGATGTGTACCACCTCTGATACCAAATGTGACAACTGGGCACCGCTGACAGCCCAGACACCCCGCCTTAACATGGCCATTGGGTCCCTGCCTGCCAGGCACCACCAGTTGCCCCGTAGACACGTGGTCCCCACCGTGGGGCCCACTCACATGCCTGAACGGGTCATCTGACTAATGCTTGTCCCCATAGGCCAACACTTGTCCTTTAAAGTGTGTTTTGTCCTCACTCACACATGCCCTGGGAAACTTCCCAGAAGGTCATCCATCCTGATCACTACTCCAGTCCAAGCATGCTTAACTGTTGAGTTTTAATCAAGCAGGCTTCTGAAAAGGAAGGTACACCTTGTTGACATGAGTCATATCATTTAGTCATTTAACCCTTTATCATTTTGGGGTGTTACAAACCGAGACCTATTTAATGGTGTTATGTATTTTAGGTAGGGATTTTTTTTGGGATTGACAGAACCAAATTGGTTTTTAAGTGTGATGTGATGAGAAGATGTGGTTCCCCTTTATGAAGGAGGGGAGGGACACACTAGGAATTTCTCAAAATATTAATTTAATATAAATTAATATTAAAGTATAAATTGATCCAATATCATTTTTTTCCAAATATATATTTATTATGGTCCAAAATAATATCATATAATATTTTTTAACATGTTTAGGTCACATATTCACCCTTATTATTTGGTTTTAACACCTCGTTAATCCTTTTAAAATTTATCACGATAATAAACATTAATACTCTTTGAGGGTCAATATAGACATTATAAAACTATAAAAGAACCATATATGGACTATAGATGAAATTTGAAACCATATACTAATCACTTGAATGAATATAATATTTTTAGGAATTTTATTTCATCCAATAAAATATTATTTATTATAAAATATCAATAATGTCGATTTTCATAACTATTCATTACATTGACATTAATAACATCACGATGACACATTAAATTTTGAAAAATTATCTTAATACATCCCAAAACATTCGCAGTCATATATAAGGGGTTTTATTATATTTATAATCACAAATTATAATACATTTAATATTTTTATTTCTATTGATTTAATTTTTTAATTAAAAAAATAATTACCAGGTCAGAATTTTATAAGAATTTTTGGAAATTATTTCTTCAATAAAATAAGAAATAAATTAAAATGATGAATATAAATCATTCATCTTTTAATTTACTATTCATAGTCAAACTTTTCCTCTGAATAACTTTAATATTATATATATTATAGTTATTAAAAGAAAGAGAGTGATATTATTTAATTTTATTCAAATAAAATACAATAAAGATATTAATCTCATAAAAATGAGAAAAAAATACATAAAAACAGATAATGGATGACTATGGATGAAATTAACTCTTTAAATAAAATTATATATTTTTTGGGTCATTTTATAACACTTATCATTTTTTGGCTTTAATTATCCGATTTAACCTTTATCATGGTGATAAATATTAGTAGGGATACTACACATATTAATAAAATGGACCAATTCAAATAAATGTGGGCCTAATAATTCAAAATATGGAATCATTTTTTGAAAATTAAAGAAATTTAATTTACGTAATTTAATCTAAAATTATTCCAAAAAAACCTTATGAAAATTTGTTTTCCATAAAAATGACATTTTTAAATATAAAATTATTTTATATAAAATTAGAGTATAAAATAATTTTAAAAAACAATAATTAAATTATTCTAAATAAAAAATAAAAAATTGAATTATTATACTAATCTAAAATATAATTTTACTTTGTAAATACATTAAATTAAGAATATAATTTTCAATAAAAATTACATTTTTTCACTAACATTGAGAGATCAATCTTTTTATAAAATTCAAAAAAGGTAGACATAAGATAATTTTATCATAATAAATAGAAAAATTAACATAATTTTTATGAATCATCTAGATATTATCTATAACATTCACTAATAAAAGGAAAGAAACCCCATTTCAATGAATAAAATGAATTTACTAAAAATTTGGTGATTATTTTTTGGTGAATTTTTTCAATAAATTTTCAAAAAATTTATTCATTAAATCATTTAATCCTATTTATAAACTAAAATTTAATTACTAGGTTATAATAGTCACATTTGAATAATAATATTTGATTATTGGTTTATGCTCGGTGTTGTATATTTTATATTCTATATACTTTATTTTTAAAATCTCAAGATATTGCACATCTTTTTGTATGATATGGTTATATAGAGTGTAAAAAAAACATTTTAAATTACTAATTCTATGTATCAATTTAATTTTGAAGGGTGTATTTGGTATCCTTTTATAAGAGGAGAAAAAGGGTACTTTTGGAAACACTCATTATTTTTCTACAATTCCATGACACTAATCAAGGGTCACCAAATCAAAAATGAAAAAAAGGTTTAGTGTGGGGTATGATTTTTTATATAATGGATCAAAAAATTATTTAAAAAATTGTTTTAAATATGTTATAGGGTTTTTACTATCATGTTTTTACATTATAGTCTTTTAGTTTTAAACAGGTTAACTAGTTTTAAAATAATTGGTTTTATGTTTTATTAAACATATAATATAATCCATATAAATAAATTTGGGTGTTATAGAACTAAATTTAAAATAGTTGGAATCCAATTAAATTTATTAATACTAAAAAATTAACTTTTAAATTAAAATGGAAAATGTGTAAAAAAAACTATTTTCTTAGAAAAATGACATTTTTACCATTATGGATTCTTAATTTGACTTAGTATAGATTTACAATTAAATTAATTTTAATATATATATATATATATATATATGAATTTATAAATTATATTAAATTAGTTATATTATATATATTAATTTATCATCTTTGATATAAATTCCTTGATGTTAATAAAACAATAATTTTAAAATAATTATGTTACCATTAACACGGTAATTTATATTTATCCTAATAATAAAAATTTTAAAACTTAAAATGAAGTTGTACATATTAAGTAATATCAAAATTATTATCTCAAATAAAAGAATCATTTTATCAAATTTAATTTCTATATGTAGGGAAATTAATCTTAATATTATATCATATAACATGTAAAACCCCATTTTTATGAAAAGTGTAATTTTAGGCATAATGATTATGTATAAGAAAAAAGTAAGATTTTTTATGATTATAAGGATATTAATATGGTTGTATTTTTTTATAATAAAAGTTATGTAAAATTAAAATAAATAACTACCCAATTTCTCCAGGGTTTAATCTAAATAATGAAATAGATGAAAATAGTTTTCCTAAAATATTACATGATTTTTTAAAATGATACTCATAGGTTTCATAAATTTAAAATATTACTTCTAAATTTTTTATTTCAATTAATAATTATATATTTTTAATTTTTAATTTTTTTAAAAATTAGATCTATTTCATATAAAAGTGACGATATAAGTAAAATCTATATTTTTTATAATTCACTTAAAAATATATTATTTTAGAAAATTTAAAAAATACACCCTAAGATAATTTTTTTATGGGGAATTAATAAATAGATTTTAATTTATCTAATTTAATTATAAAATTATAAAATTTATCTATTTAAAATAAATTTTATAAGTCTGATTACATATTCTACCATAAAAAAACAATACAAGGAAAGAAATTGTAGAAAAAACCCATGCTTGGGGGCTTAACCCCATTACTTGAACTTCAACCCCCAAGACCATAACTCCCCACCATTTATGGAGGGGATTAAAACAGAATATATAATGTAAATAAAAAATTTTATTTAATATTTTATTTTCTATACTGAATTATATTAATTAATAATTGTCAAAAGTTAATATAAATTAATGGTTTACTATATTAGTTTTTATTATAAATTTATTAGTAATGTATTCTTAATATGTTGTGGTATGTTTATGTTGGGTGCATCTTGTGAAATTAGTTATAGAACCTTTAATCTATTTTAAGTATTTGAAATCTTGGGTTATTATAATGGAATTCATGATTTGATCTTCATCTAAAAGACAAAATTCATGTATGGGAATAATTATCTCTTTTTAAAAACGATGTAAATACAATTTTAATGTGCTTATAGATTGATCATACATCCATGGATATATATTCTTCAAAAAATATGCCCAATACAATGGTGTGGTGGTGAGGATAAATTATTTAGAATGTATTGTGGATCGTATATAAATATTTAGATGTATTTTTTTGTGCCTAATAAAATAATTTTTAAATAAAAAACATAGGATACATGTGTTACCAATAGTTATGTAGAAGATAATTTTATTAGTTTCAATTGGACTGCTCATGGTGCCAAAACATTCTAATGGATTAGAAGTTATGACTATTTTAATTTGGTATTAATTTTACTATCCATGAAGACAAAATCATTTTAAAAAAATTATGTAGAATTCTTATTAATTATAGGAAGATATTTCATTAGTGTTCCAATAGTGAAGGTATATTATGTTTTTTATTTTTTATTTGGTCAAAAATCAAAACAAAAAATAATGAAGTTACCTAGTTATGACTCTATATCCATAACATATATGATTTGTATATTGTAGACTCTTATATGGATGAAATTTCATTTATATCAAGGATTTGGGACTAACTATGAAACCAAAAAACTCTTATATGGATCCTTATTCAATTGTGCCACATGGTCAGAATTTCAATGTGATTTATCAAAATTAATTTAGGTTATTATATAATTTTCAAAGAGGTGATGATTATTTAATGCATCTTCTAATATTTTATATGGTATATAACCCCAATTTTCATGGGTAATATGATTTGAACATTTTCTCATAAAAACACCTAACACACAATTTGAGATAATTATAATATTTTAGAGCACCAAATTTATGAAAAAACACACATTTTTCAAAACATTCCTTCAGAAAATATCCTATGAATAATAATTACCTTTACCAGACTCCATATATACTTCTTAAGAGGTAGGGTATGATCAATGTAATAATTTATTGGTCATGTATAATCAACATAATATTTTTTAGTATTATATACATAAAACAGTCACGGAGGACTTCCCATCACATAAACCATGAAAATATCAACCCTTAAACCCTCATATCCTTCATAGAGAAAATTCAATTTCATATATCCCAAAATGTTCTCTGAAACTAGTACTTCTTAAGGTAAATTTTACCTTTTTTTATGATGTGTCTTCATGTATAATTTGACCTAATGTAACCCCTTCTAGAAAATATCCAATTTTTGGATATTCTAGCATCCTCAATGGACTAACGAATCTCAATGACACCCACATGTCTAGGTCATAACCTAGAGAAGACGATTACATCATGGACATATGAAAAAACACAATATATAAAATTTTGAGTCATTATCCACCTTCATAATGTCCAATCAATGATGTATTTATTTGATTCTGGTATTTAAGAACATTGTAATAACTCTCTCATGGTTTTTCACCCTAACTAGTAGGATATTTATAACATAATTAATCATAAATTCATTTAATAATTATGTTTTCGGTAATTAGGATATTGATAAAAATTTTACTATCCTTTAATACTCATCCTGATTTCTTTAAGGTAAACCCCCTCGGATCTCAATAATTTTATCAGTTTATTTTTTTAATCTAATAGATTTAAACATCAATGAGAATCTAATCCAGTATAAGTAAAAAACGTCACATCACTAGTTTTCATCATCTCTATGTCCAATAATCCTTCCTCATCAGGTTACCAATATAAAGAAGATAATCCAACAGGTCCAGTAACATATTATACTATCCAACCAACCTTGAGCTAATCTATATGTTAGGTCAGACCAAAAATATTACTTATACATTAGCAAAAAAATTATTTATAGGAACCTTATTCTAGTAGACAATTTTGTAATAATATAAACAGATTTTAGGTGAACCAATTAATAGATAATTAAATTATAAGACATAAACATCTTGGAAACATGAATTTAAATACACTTCTATTCAATAAAATGAAAATATTAAAGGAACTTCATTGGTCTTGGCCTCATAACAGTAAAAGGAAAAAAATTCTACTTTACACATGACCCTAAATTGTATAAGATGGCTTGATAAATGATACAAAATAGTGTTTATTTTACTCCCTTTATAGTGATACTTTATTATCCCTTTTTATATGTTAAATTTTTAATCTATAAGATCCACCACCTCTTTGTGTAGAGATAAATTCTAGAGTGCAAATCTATATAAAATTAATCAATTGCATAAATTGTCTGTTGGGAATATTATGGAGAACATATCATACATAGTATGTTATCATAAATTAATCATATCATTTGTTTTCTTTCATGACTAGGGTAACCAATTTTGGTAGCTTGAATTATTTCACAAACATTTCTTAAATCTATAAGAGTGTCTCTGAATAGACAATAAAACGCTTCATGGGATGAGTCGACCAACCAACCTCTTGAAGTTTTTTTAAATTTGAATCATTATTAGGATATCCTATAGACTATGTACCTTTAGAAAGAAAACCTATGATAACATAATTGTATATTTGAATGCCATTGGAAAAATACTTATTCATTTTTTGGATATACTGAGAAACCATAGAAAAAAAATAAGAAAACCAAAGTTTTATCCCAAAGTATTGTATATAAAAGTATAAAAATTGATATAATTCGAAATATATAAATATATATATAGAATAATGATAAAATATTTAAATAATTCACTACACATAATTTAGATGGATATAACCTTATCTAAAACATAAATGGTATAATAGTTGAAATAAAATAGAATTCCCTCTAACAAAACTCATGTAGTGACCCTAAACATAGTAGCCCAGGGAAGATGCCTTATTTATTACATTGGCATAAGATAAAATAAATCACATCACAAAGGATAAAATAGTTTAACAGTCATGGTAAAATAGATACATAAAATATTCCCATATTATATTTGAATACAAAAATAAAAACATAACATTTTTTTGAGACTATCATTATTCCATCTAGAATATTCTTTTATATATTTTGGTGTACACTTATAGGTTTTTTGGAAAGGAAAAAATAAGGGTGATATAAAATGCCCAGTAAGCATTAATTATATTGGATGCTATCATGATTTAATAAGTAAAATATATATAGAATGTTAAATAACTAAGAACACATGCTTTTTAAATTATAGGATAAGTTATAATCAATATTTAAAGGTAAATAACTGAGAATACATGCGATTTAAATAACTTAACAAAGCATAATCAATATGGTAAGGTAAAATATTTAAACCACATGCAAATTAATCATTAAATTGAAATTGAAATTTATGTGGATATAATATCATATTGAAAATCTCATGGATAATAATAACTGAAATCTTAATGATGACAATGATTAACTATTGGGCATTATGTCTCAGACACCTGATAACTCTACCCTTAAGACCTTCCACTAGATAGTTTAAATTATAGCTAAAACCCATTTATTTTTATCTTAATATGATTTGTATCATGAAACCAATGAATTCATCATGTTTCTATATAATACCCGACCTCTCCCTTCATGAGAGGTCCAAAGAATTCCATATATATTGAATAATTGATTTAATTCATGAACCAATATTCCTAAACATCAAATATCTATATTAAGTAAAGCATTCAAATTTATTAATATTTCCCCAATTAATAAAATATCTTTCAAAGTAAATGCTATATGTAAAAATTATATAAGGGTTAAGAAATAATCATATACATGATAATTTATTTGGATACATAGGGGAAATTTAATGGCTAATGATAACAGGAAAGTAAATATTTCATGGGGAAGATAAGGACAAAGAAAACGAATTAAGTAAGTGAATTTAAATAAAATCATTGGACAAAATAATAATAGATAATCTAGAAGAACAATTATGATGATGTAAATATAATATATAACCATTTAAGTAATAATAATGGGTTGTTGTTGTTCATGAATATAAATATTTTTAACATATCCTTGATAAAATTTCTTGAGGAAAATAACATTTTCATTTAGAGAATAGTTTTTAAAAAATAAAATTTCCCACAACATTTTGAAAACGGTTCTCTTTGAAAATATCCATTGAAACTTAAAAATGAATAATTAAATCATTTGATAGCTCATGATGGTTAGAAATTCAGTACATACTAAGTACATTAAATAAAAGTTTTGTTTCGCATTTTTGGTAAAAAACAAATGGGTATTTTATAAAATGACATAAATATTAAATTGAATATATTTATAAAAAAGAACAAAGGGGTATAAAAAAGACTTCAATAATTCATATTTAAAAGGTAATTTTTTTTTAAACATTTTTAAAAAACATGGTTTTGGATGAAGAGATGATATCTGGCCGATGAAGGAAATGATGTTAGGTTTTCTAATTTTTTTATAAAACATGTTATGTTTCAAAGAGTATAAAATGGTAATAGTACACAAATAAGTTAATTAATAACAAAAATAGAATAAAATTACATGGGTTTATTATGAAATGGTCAAATAATTTCCTTCAACTGAAATTAAAAAAATAAACCATCTCGATTTGAATGATATTTTGAAATAAACTCTTACGATGATCATAACATTGAAGCATGAATTAATAAATGAATCTTTATGTATATAAAAATTTAATCCACATAAATGAAGTTGAACTAAGAAATAGAGCATAAAAATTAATTACACACATAAACTTATAATATCAAGGATGATAAAGTAATAATATAACCCAAAAAAAATAAATTGAGTTTTGAAATTATGTGCCAATTGATGAAATTTAATTCAAATCCCATTAGATATAATAATTTAAAAATAAACATAAAATACAATGAATAATTAATTATTCATTATATTAAATATCAAAGGGGAATTATATACACCATAAAAATTTTTGGTTTATAACATTCTAATATGCCTCAATGAAATAAAAATGAGGTAAAATCCATTAACTTACACTTGAATTAAGTTGAACATGATTAATCCTCATATATAGTTGTTTTAAACATGTTATTAGCATATTATAGAAACATATTAATATTTATAATATCATATATTATCCTTTTATAACATTTTATCACCTTTTTTTTAATAATCCTTCATTATTTTCTTTTTTGAGTTGTTAATTTTCTTATTGTCTCAAGCATGATTCATAATGAAATATCATGTTATTCCGAATATTATATAGTTATATCATATCCATAATAATAACCAAGATATAATTGTCATATTTTTATTATGTATACATCTAAAACTAATAATTAATGATGGTTATCTGAAATAATGTACGTTATGATCATGGAGATGGTGAGCTATACATACGCATGAGTAACATTTCCATTGTTTAACGATATTTATGAAAATATGGTAAGTAATTTTTTAAGAATTATAATAATAAAATATATAAAATATTATTTATTTAAATATAATTATATATACAATTAATGTTCCATGGTGATGAAATGAGAGTCCCATCATTTCATGAAGGCGGTAGTCCACACGTACACGAACAACATTATCATCATTCATTTAGTGAAAAGGTAAGAAAAATTAAATATATATTACAATTAAATAATGATAAATATAACATGAGTATCATAAATATTACATTTTTATAATATATATTTATTAAATTTATGCTTATTACATTCCATGTAAAGCGTTACTGAAAGATGAATAACATTGCTTTGTGAGGTGGTATTCTGATGTATACTTGAAAGACAGTATCTTATCACCTAAAAAATGGAAAGTAAAAAAAGATATATATATATATATATATATTATAATTAATCCATAGTTGTTTTATAAATATAATATATATACTTTAGATCCTTCATTATACACAACCTTAAAAGTTTGTAATGGAATAACAAATAACATCCATTTGCGAGGAAGTAGCCTGCTATATACAGGAATGATTATTTTATAACCCATTTTATATAAGTGGAGGTTCTTGTAGGGAGTTAACATATTATAAAAATATAATGTTATTTTTAATACATTGATTTTTTATATCATCATGTTTTAATAATAATTTAATTACGTGGAGAAATAAATAATACAAAAAGTCTCATGGATGAATTCTACCTTTTCTTCGAGTATCCTCTTTTGGTTTTCACTAAAGCCTTCTATCTATTGATTTCTACAAATAATAATGATTCTAAGATGAGGGGATGTATTATTGAAAGTTATTTTATTAGGTATTGGATTAATTGAAGAGTTTTGAAGGTGTGAATAATGGTGGAGAGTGGGTAGCGTTTTATAAGTAGGTGAGAGGAGACACTTGGGATTTGCGACAATAAATGAGTGATACCATATTTTTCAAGGGTAAAAGGGTAAAAACGGATCATTATCAAACATTTGAGATTCAATGGTCGAAATATGTATATTAAATATTTTTTGACATGTATATATGACATTTTTACCCTTATATTTTTAATTTAAACCTTAGTAAACCCATTTTTACGTTAACCGTGGTAATTAATTTTTACTTCATTCACAATTAATTTGGATAAAAAAATAAGTTTACCATATTAGAAATTAAAAATTATTCTAATTTAAAATATGGAATTAATTTTTAGAAACTAAATTCATAGCATTGAGGAAATTAAATTTAAAATTAACCTCATAGGTGTGATGAGAAAGAGGGTTTTTAATGTGAAAGCATTCAAATGCTTACAATGTTTTTATATCTAAATTCAACTTAAAAATGATTATAACAGACTAAATTATAAAAATTGATATAAAATTTAACTAATATTTCTTTAAATACAAATATAAATATAAGTTAACATTATAAAATATTTAAATGAAAATGAATCTTTCAATTAAAATTCAATATTTTCCACGATTCCTAAAAAAATGATACTTCTCAAAAAAATCCCAAAAATTAAACCAAATATAATTTTTTATAATGATTTAGAAAATTATGTTTATTTTTTAAAATATATTTTCTAAAAGAGGTAAATATTAATTTTAATTTATGCGTGCAAAGAGAAATTAAACAATCTTTTAGAAAAAATATAGTTTTTAAGAAAACATTTATCTTTATTTTAAATGATTATTATTTAATTTTAATAAATAGATAACTAATAAATATTTGTCAAATATATACCTTCATAACATATTTAATCCTATTAATGCATTCTATTCCAATAACTAGGCGATAATTATCATATTAAAAAAATAATATTAATAGTATATTTTTGTTTAGTAAAACTCAGTCTTGTGTTTAACACAAGATATCGAAGAATATCATGATTACATGTATTTTAAGATATTGAATATATTGAATATATTAAATAATAAGTATATAATGAAGTATTTATATGTAATATTCCCTTATATGCTTGGTGTTTCATGTCATACATGTTATCCAATATGATGTTCTTATTTTAAAATTTCGGGGTGTGACATTCTCTCTATCTTAAATAAATTGCATCCTCAAAATTTAAACATGATCATGGAAGTCTAGGTATCGATATATAAAAATTATTTTGTTTAAAACCAATATAAAAGAAGGGTTAAATAAATATCCTCTCAATAAGAGATAAAGGGAAGTACAAAGGTCATATGTAATAACACATAACATGGTTTCTGAGTAAGAGAAAATTTATTGAATGTGAAGATATAGAAAAGGATGAAAATAGTAAATAATTTTATAGAGTGATTGAGGTTATTTATCACAAGAAAGGGAATGATAAGTTTATTATTAAGGTCCTCAAAACCATAAATATGTGATGATTTGAAAGACCATTTGATTCATTGTATATTTATGTAATATGTTTTTATTTTTGTTTCAAGATAATTTTCATAAAGTCAATGAATTATTTTACTGTTTAAGAATATATTTAAATATACTTACTTTCTAAGCACCATTTGATCCTTTAGATATACTTTGATCAATTTTTAATTCATCACTTACTCCAAGAAATGAATATCTAAAAATTAATTTTTAATCAATGAAGCACTAAAATACACTTTTAACAGATCATATGATCTATAAAGAGTGACATGTCATTCCAAACATCTCTAAATATTTTTCAAAACAAATATGGTTATCACATGTCATCCATTATAATAAATTAATCTATAAACCTAAAAATTAACTCCATTGGTTCATAATATATATATTCAAATAATTTGACTATTTTAATATTAACTATGTTGTTGTGTTAGCCAATGGTAGCTTCAAAACCCTTATCATCCATTCATCATAGGTTAAATCCCCACAACCTTTATAAATGGAACATGTTTCCACAAATGGTATATGTTTTTAAATATCTAAACTACATGAATACAAAATCAATAATCATCCCAACAAAATATGATGTAATCCTTGAAATAAAAGTAATCAATAAATAAAACTTTTTACTAGGGTTTTCTATGCAATTTTTCACAAAGTATAATAAGTTTATTACTATTATTACCAAGTAATTAATAATCATATTAACCTTAAATTATATTAATATATTTAAAACTATGTTTATAAAAGGAAGGAATTATTCCTTAAATAATTTTTTTACTTAAACATATACTTTTCGTAATGTTCTCTCCAAATATTCTTTATCTTTGTGTATACCAATTACATAAAAAAAATATGTGGTGTTTAAGACTTTTAACATATGATTAAACTTCGTCTCACAAACCCATGATTGTATCTCTAACACTTATATTAATTAGAGAAAATATTTTCCTAATATTTTACATATTCATTATAAATACCCTGATTTTAATACCAAAGTTCCATTAGTAAAATACTTCTAAAATCTAATTTTTTTATCCTAATACATAAATACTTTATCCATTTTATTTAAACATAGGTGCCTACTTGGTCTGTGGTTTAACCATTATAAGAGGTAATTTACTCATTTAATTACCATTTTACACTCATTTAATACTGAGAACTATAAATGGATCCCTAGGATTATATTATTTTCTTACATTATACTTTTTGTTTTCCTCGGTAATTATTTTTTTTATAGAATTATTTTCCACAATTAAACCATTTTTTTATTTGTTTAGGACACTTAATTTTCAATCAAATACACTTTATGTTTAACACATTTCCTTCAATTTCATCATATATTAAAATCCATTATAATGGTTCGAAAATAAAAAATGATTTATCCTAAGAAAATCCCCAGGAAGTGTCAAACAGGGTGCACAGTATGACCCGTTTTTATAGACCAAGTGACAATCAGTTTAAGCTCAATGAATTTTTTTTGGAGTTATTACCCTTTAGAAAATCTATACTAGAACCACATCTACTTGTAATATACACAAAGAGATGAATTTCTTGTATAGACTATATAAAATTTATATTAACATAACTTTAGGGTGTTTTTCTATACAAATACTCAAAGTTTATCATAGGGTTATGTTACCTAATCTATGCATTCCAAAATTTAGTTCCAAAATATTCTACTAAAATTTATGTCATACCAACTGTAGATACCTCAACCCTAGTAGCCCAAAGATGATGTATACTTTGTTATATTGGAATAAGATAGATGGAATCACATAACCAAGGAATAAATAGTATAGTAATCTCATCAAACTGGACACATACATGATTCTCATATTACAATTTAATATAAAAATTTAAACATAATGTTTTTGAGAATAACATTATTCCCTCTAGTATATTAATTAATATCTTTTGTATCACACTTCATAGATTTCTAGGAGAGGAAAACAAATAAGTGTGAGCTCAAATTATTAGTTAGAGTTAAGTACATTAGAAATATCATGAATAAATTATTATAATCAATATGGTAAGGTAAATAACAGAGCACACATTTCATTTAAATAAACGGATAATATATGATCAATATAAAAAGGTAAATAACATTGCACACATTCTATTTACCTAACTAGATAAGGCATAATAAATATGGCATGGAAATTAACTTAAAACACATTACATTTAATCAATAAACAGAAAATGAAATGTTTCCAAAGATAAAATCAGAGTGAAAATATCATGGATAATAATAATTGAGCACTTAATGATGGAAATGATTAATTATTAGACATGATTTCATAGAAACATGATAAACCTACTATCATTAAATTTTAGAAGACATTGTAAACTATAAATATAAGTTAGTTTATCCTATATTAAATTATTTATCTCATAAGACCTACTAATTCATTGTGGGTTATATAATACCGTGCCCCACCCATCACTATAGGTCCAAATATTTCCTCACATATATAATAATCGATTTAAATCATGAATAAATATTCCTTATCATTAAAAATCTATATTGAGTAATGGATAAAAATTTATCAATATTTACCCAATCAATCAAATAAATTTCAATGTAAAAAAATGTATATAAAAATAAGAAAAAATTTAAGCAGTATGAATATCCATGATAAATAACATGGATATGTAGGAGAAATCTAATTTCAATTATTATAGGGAAGTTAATATTTTATGTGGAAGTTAATTAATATAGAAATCAATCAAGGAAGTGTATTTCAAAACTATCATTGCTAAAAATAATCATAAACCATCCATAAGAAGAATTAGGATGGTATCAATACAACATATCCCAATTAGAGTATGAATAATGGGGTTTTTTCTATGATAAATAGAAATACCATAAAAATGTCGTTGGAATCATTATTGAGGAAAATATATTTTTCATTTTGAAAATCATTTTTAAAGAATCACAAAACATTTGTAAGGTTATTTTATTTGAAAATTAACCATGAAACCTATAAAATAACCTATAAAACATTTGAGTGGTCATCATAGTTAGAAATCACATACATGATGAGTATATTAAAGCAAATATTTCTTTCAAATTTTAAAAAATAGAGAAATAAGAATTATTTTGAAAAAAAACAAATATTCCTTTGTTTTTTAAAGAACAATTGGGAAAAACTATTTTTTATTTAATTATTTTTAAATTTTTAAATTCATTTTTTTATCCAAAACAACATTTTGGAAGATAACTAATTTCTGATCAAAGAATAAAATGAAGTCAGATTTTCTTAAAACAATTTACTAAATCATTTTAAGTTCCAAAGAGTCAAAAAATGGTACTTTTACATAAAAATGTTCATTAATAAACACAGGAGAAGAAAAAAAATGGGTTTACTAGTAAATAGTAATATAATTTCTTTCAAATGAAATTTAAGAATAAACAATCTTGATTAGAATGTGATTATGAAATAAACCCTTACAACGATCATAATGTTGAAGAAATAACTAATCAATGAATTTTTTCTGTTTATAAACTATTAATCCATATAAAAAAAGAAATAAAAAATATATATATATTTAAATGACATACACACAAAATCTAATAATGTAAAAGAAAATGTAGTAATATAACCCAATGAATAGAAATTGAGTTATGAAATTATTTACCACTTAGAAATTTTTAATTCAAATACCCTTAGATGAATAAATTTAAAATAAAACATAAAATACCATGAAAATTGAATTATTCATGATATTATATGTTAAATAGAAATTATATATACCATAAAAATAATTTAGGTGTATAACATTATGATATTACTTAATGAAATGAAATTGAGATGAGTGTGATAGCCCTTGACTAACTCCTACATAATAGAAGTTTGAGACCATCACTGAGTAGTAATATCACTCTCATGGGATTTCTTAGCCTATGATGTCTGTAAACACACACACACCTATAAATACATATAAATTTTCAGAAGTAAAAATATAACCGATATAATAATTTATGCATAAATCTATATCCCACATTAGAGTATAAAATAAGTACTAGAACAGATGAGGTCCAAATATAAGCACAATAAAACTATAAAAGGAGTTAGACCTACTAGAAATGTGGGGATTGAAATTAAATTCAACACCTATTTTGATCCATAGTCTATCTAGATCAACTATGATTCACCTACTCTTAGTCCACCTAGGACTCCATCAAAAGGCCAATCATCTATATAAGACACAAAATGTGCGGGAAGATCCTATGTAGGGGTGAGTGTACAAAACCTAATAGGATGCCTTAGAATCATCAAACATAAGGAAATAAGATATTTTTCATCTCATTAGTATAAGGGAATGAGAAACAACATTTGATAAATAAAAATAAAAACATAGATATATTAAATATAGACACTATCTCTCATGGTAAATCCATAACATACTGATAGTCAAGGATTATTCTCGAGGATTCAAGGTATCATTAATTTGAGAGAAACTCATTTTATGAGTCTGATAGAACTATTGGAACTAATCTGAGAGGTTTTTCTGATCGGGTATCTCTATGATGAATTATACACTAGAATGAAAAATAAGAGAATAATAAAGGATCACACTCTGGGACAATATAAGAGATTCTCTAACTCTATCAAAGTCTAATTCGGTATATTGGTTCATATTGTATTCTTAAGACAAGATTCCACGCTATAACCTGATGGGGATAGACTAAGGAAATATACCCTATGGAAACTAGTTTTACATTTAAGTAAAAAGGTCCCCAAAATTCCTTGATAAAAGTGCTTAACATGCACTAGGTATTAGAGGAATATCTTTCTACCATGATTCTTACAGTTTACTTTAGCCTAGGCTTTTTTACATTGTTCCGTGCCTATGTACCCTATCCATGCCCATGTACATATCTATGTTCAAGAACCATGTTGTTCCCATGTACTCCATCCATAACCATGTATCTAGTAATTTCTATGTCCGTGTACCCTAGGGGTAAATGAATAGTTAGCATTCATTAGTTACACGATGTGTGGTGGATACCATATGGTGTATGATATTTTATTATATGAAACCATACATTCCATAGCTAGGGGACTACAAGATGCATGTTCTTCAAACTATAAACCATGTATATTATGATTTTCCATAATCCTATAACCTTTACTCATATTCACCCCACACCCTAGTTACTTCTGTTATAGATGTGATTCTCATCGTAGAACCTGAATCTAGAGTTGATCAAGCAATTCCATCATTAGTTTCTAGATTATATCCATCCAATATACTTGGGAATATTCCATTATAATTCTACACCTAAACCATGTTTCAAAATCATGAAATTATGATTCTAATTCATTCCTGATCATCTAGTATTAATAATAATACTTGATCATTTGGTTATTTCTAAACATGAACCGTGGTATTTATCCATTATTCCAAAACAAACTTCCCAAGGGATGATTACCAAGTATTGGTTAAACCTTCAACCAAATAAAAATACCGGTGATGAACATTTGAATAACATGAGAGATGTTCAATAAATAGAAACACGAGGAACAAACCATTGAAAAACATATTATACTAGTTATGAATGTCCAAAAAATGAGAGAGAAATGAACAAAATAGAACCATGAGGAACAAACCATGGAGATTTTTTAGGTCACCCTTAATATATTTTCATTATAATGATTAATAAAGAATATTATTCATGATTAATCTGCAAAATTTCCTTTCCAAATGTATAAAATAATAATAAAATTCTCAAAATGAAATAGTCAACTGATGAATAAATTTTTGAAATGATAGATTTATGTTCAATAATGGGATGATAAATACAGGGATTAAATCCAAAAATAAATTACCTACCTCATGTTTAGATCAATCATTAATGAAGAACAGTTTTATGCTGACGTCATTTTCAAGATCCATAATCTCTATTGGCACATCAATCAACAAAGCCTGATCTGTTGATGATATTATAATAATTCATATCGCAATGGTTTCTTTTACAATCCCTATTTTCCATAAATGGTATAAAATAGAGTATTTTAGGTTTTCTAGGCCATTTAATAGAAAATAAGTAAATAAATAACAAATAAATAAATAATTTATTTATTACTCCAATCATGATTACACTTAATCCAAATTCCTAGAATACAACATGAATATTTCATTTATTGGGTAAAACCCGCATTCCATATTTAATGGAGGTAACATATTTATCCTATTAGACACCATTTGAGAGTTATTATATTATTTTAGAAAAACGATGCACATGCACTATTATGTCTTTATTATTTTTATTATATATATACTAGGAATCCCTAGACCCATGAATCTAACAATGACCTAGTGTATAGATTCAAAAATATTCTATTAAATATTCCAATTTTTACAATGGAAAATAGATTCATAACAATACCACTTCCTAACAATCCATGATCCATATAATTTTTCTTGAATTAGAAAAATAAAAATAAACTAAAGAGGTAACTTACACTATATTCCCAATATTTTTCACGCCTCAATGAATGAATATAAAAACACCAATACTATCAATATAAAATAAAAATTATACTTAAATCAATAAAAAAATTTGTATAATGTTTTAAATGGAATAATTAACTAAAGGTTTATAATGAATCCTCTCCCACATAACATCATCAATAAATTCTAGAACACACCATCCAAAGGGTAATATGTTACATTGTCACAACCCATGTGTGAACACTCATAGAATTTTCAGAACATTTTCATAACTCAACACCATGATTTTTTCATAACAAAAGGGTTTCAAACATTATCACTACATAAATAACCTCTCTATATCCAAAGAAAGTTAAATTATTTGGAAACCAACTAGACATATCATTACCGTCTAACCAATTCAATACTAAAAGTAATGTTTCACATATTCTATATATATTTTCATGCATTGTTCTGAACTAATAAAACAAAAACAGGATTTTCACCAAATTAAAGTGAATATAAAAGAATACATGCATTGAAAATAGAGTATCACCCTTACACGGTCATTTAATCAAATAATTTACTAAGACCTTCTTTATTTATCCTTTATTAAAATAGCAGATTTTTTTATTTTATAAAAAATTAAAATGGCCATCTCATTAAATAATGAATCATTCATGGATCTTGACCAAAAACCAATGAAAACCCTATTTGGATAGCACTCAATTTTCCCTTTTAAATATCAATTTAAATTCAATCGATTTAAATCACCATTTATGTTGAAAAACCCATTTTGAAATAAAAAAACCTTTAAAATTGTTTTTTAATTTATAAAAAAGTTACCATTATAGGAACATGAAATGCATAAATTTATACCTCTTTGAAACTAAAAATATGGCCCACTAACTCTCATTTAACTAGTGTTCCACAAAATGATCTATTTATCAAAGGATACGAGTTCCATTCATTTCTATTAAGTATGCAGTAGTCCATCCCATTTTATGAATCGATAGAATTTTATAAAATTACATTGTTCATAAATATAATACCACCCATTATTATACCATTACCATTAGGTACGCTAACATGAGGAAAATGATAAAAGTATTCAATGAGTAAACTCTACCTACAATATTGAAAACCCCATTTACTTGTCTAGTATCACAAGGACAATTATAGAATCCAAGAAGAGATTATATTATCATATTGTTATAAGTTTTTTATATTTTTCATTTAAATTAAAATCCCATAATAGAAATAAATGATGTACTACCCACTAGGTGGTGATATGCATCCCAAACCATGATAAACAAGGTAAAAGTTACTCTGAATATATCCTTATTAACATTATGTGATAAATTATCCAATATTATAACATCATTCATCATAAATTTAACACTTATTTAATGAAAACCTAATAAAATTTCACTTGGAGACTTATTAATATGAATAAAATGAGAAATAGAGAGAAATAATCTTTCTGGATCCACTTCTAGAAATACATGTGAAAGATTAATTAGTATGATGTGAATCCATAATGATTTTGGGGAATAAAAATTTAAATCCATAATTAAGTAATATATAAACTAGTGAAGAAAAATATAAAGAAGAATGTGACTTGAAGGATAATAGATTACCTAAAATAGGTGTGCAGAAACAATACCAAACCACTGAGATTGAATGAGATAATGATTGATATTATCGAGGATGGTAAGCTGGCCTCCCCTTTATATGGGCTTCCAAAATGAGAAGCCCGTGATTATTATTCTATTATTAAAATTATAAATTTCTAAATTTTATTTCCTCAATAATTTTTTTGGGTAGCATTGACATATGGAAGATAGTAACCTACCACATAGTGGTCTATTGGGTACCCATTGAATGACTACAAACCACTTGGTTGGTAAATTATGGAAAAAATTTCATTGGCCTCTCCCTTATATACTTGATGGAACTATAATGGGTATATAATGAGTTCTGAAGCTTCCACCCAATTTACTTTCATCTACTCAACATCAAGTTGTTCAGTCTGTGTCTTTTTATACACATATAATAACCTGAAAAATTTCTATTTAATATATGACTGTAATATCTTTCCATAAATCACAATTAAAAAAATTTAAAATCAACTAGGCTTCAATTCCATGGAAGTATAACATTTTTTTTTATTTCACCAACACACAATTACGTGGGTTGTTATAAAAATAAAAAATTTACATATTGATTATAACATGTATAAAATATTGAAATGCACATTGAAACTATATATCATATATTATGATTATAACATGTCATATAAGAATCAATACACTGCAAACCATATTCTATACTATACTGATTTCATATGTCATACAATATGATATGTTATATTTGGGGGATAATTGAAAAAATAAACCACATTTACTTAATCCCCACAAGCATTTTTCAAAACTTTTATTATGTTTTAGTATTTGAAACATTTTTTTATAGATATCCAATATTTTTTATATTAATTTATCATTTATTCCTAATAAAATTATTGAGAAATAATTTTCACGGAAATGAACCTTCATTCACCTAGACTTATATAAGACCCTGTAAAAATTCATAGAAGTGAAAATTATTATAAATTTTATTTTTTATCTATAAAATATAAATATCATGGAGAATTTCATTTATACTGAATCTATGAATTAACACCATGAGATTATAAATTATAATGTGCTTATTAGGTATTTTTACATGAAACACCAAACCAAAATGAATCGAGGAACATTATATGCAACTAAAATATATCTACATCATTTTAGGGTAAAAATAAACGTGAAATAATTATGAAATATATTTGGAAATAAATATAATGTAATTATTAATACAAAAGAATAGATAAAATTTAATAAGTGAAGCCAAATAACTAATAAGACTAGTTTATGCTTTAAAATATACAGTTTATAAAAATTATCTTATTATGTTCCTTATTTCATGTAAAAAATTATATTATATATAAAATATATAATTGATATGAATAAAATATTATTAAAAATTTTATTGGTATTTTGTTGAAAATAAGAATAAGAGTAGTTAATAATTAAATATTTAGTTTCCCATTAAATATACCTTTTCATTATATTTTATATTTACATTTAAAAGTTAAATTCCAAAATTATAAATTTAAATTTTTTAAAAAACTTAATTATTCTATTTATTTTTTCAAAATTAGCTTTATATGATTATTGGGATTTTTCTGAAATACTTTATTTTTAGCTAAATCATGAAAAATAAAGTCTTTAAAAAAATTTAAAATTTTATGACATTGTCTTTAAAAATCCTATCCTAGAAGTTTATAAAAGCTTTTAATTTATTTTAGATGTATATATAATGTAATATTATACATTAAAACACACTTTTTTGAATTTATAAAACCCATATTTATCATTTTTGAAACATAATAAATATTTTACTCTAAAAAATATTTTTTATGAAATTTAAAATTAGTTTTCATCACTTAAAAAAAATTAATATAAAAAATTAATTTTGTATTAAATATCAATTGTTTCAAATTATTAATATGGTTAATTTCATTTTTAGGAATGAATGTTTGATTAATATGATTAAATATAATTTCCATTATAATGGTGCAATGTTTATTTTTAATGAGTTATTTTAATAGTTTTTTGAGTCATTTATCTAAAAAATTATGTTGATATTTTATATATAGTGAATTAGATATGTTGTTTAAATTTTTTAAAAAACATATTACCACCCATTTAATTGGTAATTAATGTTATATAAGATTAGAAGAACTTAAAGTTGAATGTAGCATTTTTCAATAAAATTGTATTTCCAAATATTAAATGGTCTAATCTAAATGTTATTTTCATATTAATTACAAATATAAATGGATTTTATGGAGATTAAATTTAGGCACAGATAAAAAGATAGGTTATGTTACCATATATTTTTAACATAATATAAATTAAATTTTTATATACTATTCATCAAGGTAAAAACCAAAATGGAAATGTAATAGACTAGTTTGTTGGTACTATACCATTGTGTTATATATTTTTATGTTATATACTAATTGGGTTGAATTTGTTGAATTTTTAGAGAATTTTAGAGTGTCTTGTATGTGTTTCTAGAGGTTCATGGTTTGAGAAAAAATAAGGTAAGTCATGTAATATATCTTAGAAACCATGAAAGGTGATGCTAGAAGTCACTATGAAAACAAATTATTGGTGAATTGTTTTACCAATCTATGTTCATGCTAGGGGAAACCTTAAAAATTGAGATATTGGGTAAATCATGGTTGGTGAAAAGTGTGTCAAACTGTTTGATCCAACTGTGCAGGGGTATCTCCTTGAGATAGTAGCACACACTACTGGAATTAGATGTATTTGCAACGGGCTATTTGCGACAGGATCCCATCGCAAATAAGCCTCCGATTATATACATTATATATAAATAAACCTTTTACGACGACCCCGTTGCAAATAGTATTTCCGATGGGGAACTGCCCCATCACAAATAAGCCTCAAATTGTATACATTATATATAAAAAACCATTTTCGATGGGCCCATCGTCCAGTCAAAATACTATTAATAAAAAATTATATTTCAATTATTTGCGATGGGAGACCATCGTAAAAGGTCTCATCACAAATACTAAACATAATAAAAAAATATTTAATAAAATTATGATTAAAAAAATTATATTAATATTATAAAAATAATAAAAAAGTAAAAAATATTATTATTAGTAAAATAAAAAAACATTAAAAAATAAAATACTAAAAAAATATATTTAATAAAATTATGATTAATAAAAAAATAATATTAATTTTATTAAAATAAAAAAAAATAAAAAAATAAAAAAATATTATATTTCTCAATATTTACAAAAAAATATAAAAAAAATCATAAAATGTTATTATTATTAGTAAAATAAAAAAATATTAAAAAATATAATACTAATAATAAATAATAAAATATTAAAAATAAAAAAAATTAAATTATGCAATATTCGCACCAATATGAAAGACAGAAACTGTAAATATTTCATATTACAATAAATCTTCAATTTAACTGTTTTAACATAAAAAATCACTGGGGGGGTCGTCTTCTGGAGGAGGTGGAGGAGCTATAGGAGATGGTGGAGGAAATTCCATCCCTAAACTACTAGTCAGATGACGCATGTACTCCATCTGCTCGTGATGCTGCTGCAGCTGCTGGCATCGATGCATCTCCTCCTCGTGCTGCTGCTGTTACTGCTGCTGCTGCTACTGATGCATCTCTTCATGCTGCTTCTGCAAACTCTCTATAAGCTCAGATTGAGTTCGTAACTGCTCCTGATACTATAAGACAGAAGATGATGCCTCTCCATGAGCTCCTCTCCAGCTGGACATCAACATCGTAACAGTACCATAATAAGTACCAAGATTCAAATGAGAGCTGATACCAACTACTTGGCCCTTCTCAAATCCATATTGAGTCTCCTACATCCATGCTGCCTCATCGAAATGGTGGGCACTGGTCTGATCAGTCATCTCATCCTAACTATCACCCTATTTCTGAGAGGTCGCAGCTTCATATGACTACTTCAATTCCAATTTAAAATTAAATTGGTAAAAATATTATATAAAGTTAATTTTCAAATTGAAAAAAATAATACTAACCACAATCTGACGCTGGCGATCACCTCTAATCACTCTAGTGGTTGGATCACTGTATATCCTCCAATAAACATGGAACTCTGTAATATCAGGATGCTAGACTACCTACAGAAATAATAAATATACTATTTATATTTAACATTATATAAAATATTTAAAAATTATACTTTCCATATGATCTCTATGCGTATTGAATGTACGGCTACCAGCTCAATGTGTCATCTCCTGTCTCCCCCGGTTCTTCCATCCCACTGAAGATCTCCTATGAAATCCACCACCCTACCAGTGTAAAAATAATCCATCCCAAATGCGAGATGAAATGTATTCTGGTCTGTGGGCTCTACACGACCCATCAAATTCTATCACTCCTGCCTTCTTAATGGATGTTCATCTCAAATTGGTCAAAAACTGACGGAAATGGTCACACATAGACTCTTGCCATGCCACATGGATAGCGTCACTCATGCTATCATCGATGAGATACCATAGACCCTAAAAATAATTTATAATATCGAGTTATTAAGGAAATAAATTTCAAAATAAATATTATTTATTTATGTACCACCCAATCACACATTTCGGGCTTCTAAAGCAAAAGACAGATGCAGACGGTCAAAATGTTTTCTTGAATCAGCATCAGATAGATGATTTAAGCTTTTATCAGTTGAAATATTTGTTTTGTACCATGAAATCATTGATGCTCTATTCTAAGACATAAATAAACACTGCAACTTGGGTTTAAGGGGGAAATATCTCAACTATTTTACTATAATCGATCCAGAATTCCCTGGTTGAGCTTCTTTATACCTTGATTGTCCACATGTGGGACAACTATCCAACAAATCATTTTCACCAGAATATAAGATGCAATCATTTGGACATGAATGAATCTTCCAATAACTAAGGTCCAGATTACGAACCAGCTTCTTGCTCTCATAGTAATTTCTAGGAAACACATTTCCTTTAGGTAACAGTGTTTTAACCATAGAAAATATCCGATCAAAATAGTTTGAAATTGCATTATCTGATTTAATAGCCATAAATTTTGCAACTGCTTCTAATTTTCTTATCTTGTAACCAGATATAATGAATCCTTAGCAAACCCCAACAACTCATAAAATTATGATGGTGCCAACTTAGGAGTTAAATCAATATCATCTTGAGTTTCAATTTGATGAACAAATGGACCTGCAACATCATGTAGTAAATTTTGAAATCGTGATGGATCTAGAATCAAGTTATTAGTATCTTCTCTGGAACCGAGTTCACCATGTTGATACCAAAAAACATAATCTGGTTGAAAACCAAACCGCAAGAGATTCCCCCCAACCTTGTCAAATGTGTCAAACTTTCTCAGAGCACATTTTTTATATGGACACTTTATTGTGCCTTCTAAAACATATTCAGGTTTTGATGATGCAAATGATAAGAAAGCTTCAACACCCTCAATATATACATGATTTAAACCAAAACCGTTTGGATTTCTACGCTGATTTATCCAAGAGCAATCATCTAATAATGACTATTTTTGACTTCCTTGTTCCATATTTTCTAAAAAATATAATATCATTACTCTTTTTTAATAATTTGAAATTATAAAAACACTATCTGAAAAAAAAGATAAATAATTATAACTACTAATTAATAATTACCATTACTTATAGACAACACAATTTCCAGGGGATCGACGGCTACTCTTATGTCTGACGGCTCCTTTTCCTGTAACTTTATCACACAGAAATCACGATGAATAATCTGCTTGAAGGTATGCATATTCATTCTCATGCGTACCTTTGAGAAGATTATTCATTGTGATTTCTATGTGAGAAAGTTGCAAGTAAATGAGCCATCAGACAAAATATCCCCCTTTTCATTGATGAATCATCTTCTTGCAACTATTACTACCTGAACACGTTATAAAAAATGTGGTACTACAAATTCATATTCAAACTTGTGCATACGAGATTGGATATGCATACGTAGAAGAATACTTCTCATAATGTTGTGAGTCGGTGAAAGTTAAAAGGAGAAGAGTTGTTGAAGAAAAGGAGTGTTTTAAATACACTAGAAATTGTTCCAATTTATTACAAGTTATTACAAGTTATTACAATTAATTTTCATGTTAATTGTTCCTATTTCTTACTAATTGTTACTAATTGTAACTAATTGTTACTAATTGTTACTAATTGTTACTAATTGTTACTAATTGTTACAAATTGTTACAATTTATTATAATTTGTTACAATTTGTTAAAGTTTGTTATAATTTGTTACTATTTGTTACAATTTGTTACAATTTGTTACAATTTGTTACAATTTGTTACTATTTATTACAATTTTTTTCTATTTGTTACAATTTGTTACTATTTATTACAATTTGATACTATTTGTTACTATTTATTATTATTTCTTCCATTTTCTTACAATTTCTTAGAATTTCTTACAATTTCTAACAATTTCATAAAATTTCTTAAAATTTATTATAATTTTTTACAATTTTTTATAATTTATTACAATTTATTACAATTTATTACAATTTATTACAATTTATTACAAGTTATTACAAGTTATTACAAGTTATTACAAGTTATTAATAGTTATTATAAGTTATTACAAGTTATTACAAGTTATTACAAGTTATTAAAAGTTATTACAAGTTATTAAAAATTATTATAAATTATTAAAATTATTAAAAATTATTACAACTTATTAAATATTATTATAAATTATTACAAATTATTACAAAATATTAAAAATTATTAATTTTTATTAATTTTTATTAAAAACTATTAATATGTATTAATATGTATTACTATTTATTATAAATTATTACAAATTATTACAAATTATTACAATTAATTACTATTAATTACTATTTATTAGTATTATAAATTATTACATATTATTACAAATTATTACAAATTATTACCATTTATTATTATTACTAATTATTACTATTTATTACTATTTGTTACTAATTATTACTAACTATTACTAATTGTTACTAATTGTTATTAATTATTACTAATTATTACTATTTATTACTATTTATGACTATTTATTACATTTATAACTAATTATTACTAATTAGTACTATTTATTACTATTTATTACTATTTAATACTATTTAATACTATTTTTTACTATTTTTTACTATTTATTACTATTTATTACTATTTATTAGTATTTATTACTATTTATTACTATTTATTACTAATTATTACTAATTATTACTATTTATTACTAATTATTACTATTTATTACTATTTATTTCTATTTATTACTAATTATTACTAATTATTACTAATTATTACTAATTATTACTAATTATTACTAATTATTACTAATTATTACTAATTATTACTAATTATTACTAATTATTACTAATTATTACTATTTATTACTAATTATTACTAATTATTACTATTTATTTCTAATTATTTTTATTTATTACTATTTATTACTACTTATTACTAATTAATACTATTTATTACTATTTATTACTAATTATTAGTAATTATTACTAATTATTGCTAATTACTACTAATTATTACTTATTATTACTAATTATTCCTAATTATTCCTAATTATTCCTAATTATTCCTAATTATTCCTAATTATTCCTTTTTATTCCTATTTGTTCCTATTTTTTCCTATTTTTTCCTAATTACTACTAATGATTCCTAATTACTACTAATTACTACTAATTATTACTAATTATTACTAATTCTTACTAATTCTTACTAATTATTACTAATTATTACTAATTATTACTAATTATTACTAATTATTCCTAATTATTTATAATTAATACTAATTATTCCTAATTATTCCTAATTATTACTAATTATTACTAATTATTCTTAATTATTCTTATTTATTAATTATTATTAGTATTTATTACTAATTAATCCTCTGTATTACTAATGAATCCTGTTTATTACTAATTATTCCTATTTATTATTAATTATTCATATTTATTACTAATTATTCATATTTATGACTAATTATCCATATTTATTACTAATTATTCATATTTATTTGTAATTATTCTATTTATTACTAATTATATATATTTATTACTAATTACTCCGATTTATTACTAATTATTCCTATTTATTACTAATTATTCCTATTTATTACAAATTAACCATAATTATTACTAATTACCTGTAATTATTACTAATTAAACATAACTATTACTAATTAAACATAACTATTACTAATTAGCGTTAATTGAAATTAATAACTAAAATTAACAACTACTAATTACTAGTTACAAATAATTAGTTATAGATAATACTAATTTTCGCTAAAAATTATTAATTAATACTAATTATTAATTATAACTAATTATTAATAATTAGTATTAATAATTTTGAATTACTATTATAAATAAATACAGATAACAAAACAATTTGAATCTAATTTAATTACAACTAAACAAAAATATTTAAAATTATCATAAATAAAATAAAATAAATACTAAATTAAATAAAATATAAATACCATTAAACTTGATCCCCTATTGTTGTAAGCGACTTCACAACTTCTCCGTAAAAAAAACTAACTCAAAGAAATTTTCACTCTAAAAATAGAGTTTTGAGAGAAAGAGGAAGTGAGAATTGATGGGAAGAGAAAGAATAACGGAGGGGGTATATATAGGTTAGATTAGTTGCGAAGGGAATATTTTCCATTGTAATCCTGTCGCAAAAGGTTCTTTTTGCGACGGGCCCCATCACAAATACCTTTGCCCGCATTAATTGTTGTCAGTGGTTAAAAGGGTTTTTGCAATGGGCCCCGTCGCAAAAAGTGACCTGCTGACACACCTTTTGCGACGGGGCAATATCCCGTCTCAAAAACCCATTTACCACTGCCGGTATTTGCGACAGGTCCCATCGAAAATACCATCCGACCGACACACTATTTGCGACAGGGGGATCCCCCCATCGCAAATAACATTCCCACGCTTTGGCACGCAATCCACGCCAAACCACGCATTATGTTTTGCGACGGGACCCCAAACACTGTCGTAAATAACCTCTGGGATGGACTATTTGCTAAAGGAATTAATCCCGTCGCAAATAGCCCATCGCAAAAGCCTGTTTTTTCCCTAGTGACAACACGATTTTCTAAACTATGATTTCTAGTAACATGCACATGGTTGGTGTGTGGTTTATCAAATAGTTCACTCTAATTGTGAGATGTGTAGGTAATGTTATACAAATTAAGATTTATCTTGAATTAAGGCATCATAACCCTTATTTTATTATATTCTCCCAGGATATCGATCTCCTCTCCAATCCAAGGTTCCCTTACTGATTCCCATTGTTCTGGAAGGTGATTTTGATGAATTAATATGTATTGGATCTCCAAAATCAAAGGTATATCATGATTTTAACACTGTATTTTTAGATCAAGTAATCTCCTCTCAATAACATCATTTGATATGGTCTTTCATGGATTGATATGTGATCCTTGATGTTTATATTTATTAAATGTTGTTTGATCTTTTGAAGGATGGGTGTTTTAATCCCAGATATAGTTGTTTCCTTATACCTTTCTTTGTTTTCTTCAACCATTGAAAGGTAGGAAACTTCTCTCTAATTCTAAATGTTCTATCACCTGTTGAATTATTAATTAAATACCACCATCTCACTTTAATAGAATACACTTTTTGGTTTTAGTATATAAATCCTTGTTTTTGAAATATTTGACATAAGGATTACAATAAAATCCTTGAATGAGAATTATTTTAAATAAGAAATCAGTTTAAAAACACATGTCATTTGTTGTTGGTGTGAATTCATGAACATAGTGATAGATCATGGTCAGAAGTTCCATCATTATAAAGGAAAATATGGGATGGGTTATAGTCAGATGTACCGCCATCAATGGGGTCACCAAGTAATTATATATTGACTGGATGGATCACCACTAATGAGTATAGGGAGATTCATGGAATGTATTCACTAATTCTTGTATTGTGTGTGTGTGATACAATGAATAACTATTTCATGTGTAAACTAATGAATGGATAAATTGATTTAGATTAACTATTTTTTATTAAACTATATTTCTTATGATATACTATTTCCCTAGTACACATCATGGTGTGTTGTTATCTAATCATCAAAGGTATAATTGATGAGTTTAGCACACATCATGACTTAACACTAAATCTTCCCACTAGGATTATATTGTTCGTCTAAGGTTTGGTTATTTTTAAAAAAATTTTAAAATGGTCAATAAGGATAATTTTTTCAATTTTTTTTGTATTATTATTGAATATAGTGATTGGGAATTTTATAAGAACCTGTTTCAAGAGTGTGATAACTGAATAATGTTTTATTCAAGTTATAGAGAATGATACCTGATAGATATTTTAAAAATTAGTAAGAAGTGGATATGGAAAATTTGGTTACACCTAAGCCATAGGTGAACAAAAAAACTTATTTAGATAATTGTGAATGATTTTCATAACATTGATAATTGAAATCGAAATAACAAACCTTGACCATTGGATCACTCAAAAAATTCTTAGAAATAGAATCGACCAATATTTTGAGGGGATTCCTAACTTAAAAATTTTGAATGAAGGCTTAATAGAATGAATCACATTTTTTATTTCCCTAATACACTCCCCAGGAAAATTATTAATTTTGAAACATATAAACATGAGGATCTTGTATGACAATAGTGAGATTTAGCTGAGGAAGTTAAAGTTTACCAACATATTATGTGGGGGAATTTGAATAATTTTTCAACCAAAAATTATATCCTCACACATTCAAGATAGTGTGAATAATTATTTTCATTGAACTAAAGAATTGGAACCTATCAGTCATAGAACATTCATCTATGTTTTTATCATAGTTATCTTTTCTATATAAGTAGAAGCTATAATGTCCTCAAATTCACAAATAATTGAATTAGGTTTCCAGCTAGTGATTTTACCTAAAATTGTCGTTCTCTATATTTTTTATTATACAATTATGGTTAATAGGGAGATTTTGGAAGAGAGAAATCTTATAGGGAATCCTAAAAGAGGAAGTATTTTTTCTCCATAAGAACAAGTGGGAACTATAAACTTGGGAACATGTGAAAGAGGGATTCATATTCTGAAGGATTTTAAACAACTCAGACTCAAACAAATGAATCAGAAAACCTTCCACTAAGACCCAATACCAAGCCTGGATATATTAATTATGGTTCTTTTTTTTTCATGTGAAACAAGATTGTACAAAACCAACTCAAGCTTCCCACTTTTGGAATTAGACGGGACATCAATAATGTTATTTTCAAAGTGAATCAATGTTAGTTTCTAGAGATACAACTTATGAATATTAAAAATCCAATACTTTGATGGCATGATCTCACCAGAATAATTCTCATCCTCAGAACTGAATGAGCAAAGGTTATTCTAGGAACTCCAAAAATCCTCAAGAATTGTTATATTAGTAAAGAAGTAATATTTATTGGGGATCAAGTAAGGAGATATATGGTTGATATAAGATGATTGTGAAGGAATAATATGGTCTTATATTGAATTATACTCTCATGAAATATTTGTTTGTAGACGTGAATCACACTCTTTTTTAGTGCATGTGTTGTGAATCATATCATATGTCATGTTGGAATGGTGCATCGTATCTTGAAAATTTAAACACATATAATACAATGGGTGTGTCAAACTTATTCTTATAGTATGCTCTAAAACTATCAACGATGTCATGTTTGAATGAGATTTCCCTATTCTTGAGTTTGAGATCTATGACCTCATTTTGGGAATGGATTGGTTGAAAAATTTCAAGGCCCACATATAATATTATGAATGGAATTTTGGTTTTAAATATTTATATATTGAAGGACCTCGAGACACCCTGAAAGGGGAGGGGTGAATCAGGGTGACAACTTTTTCTTTTAATGTGATGGATCTTGTTCCCACGTTGGTAGGAACTTGTTGAACCTGTATGATGAATTTGATCAGAAAGCAAACATTCACATGCACAAAGAAGACACAACACTTTTTACTTGGTTCACCACTAAGGGCTACGTCCAAGGAGCATATGCTGACAAGTTGTCAGTCATACCAAATTCCACTAATCTTTACTAGTTGTGGATTACAATGGTTCGGGAAAGTCACTCTGTCCCGGGCTCACTGCCTTTACAAAAGTTCATGTATAGCTCACTGTGTCCCTCGAGTCACTCCCATTGACTCCCCCTAGCTCACTGCCGTTGGTGAAGTCCCACTCAGTTTATAGACGTGAAGGTCTCTTCATAATTGCATAAGAATGCATGCTTTGTTGTATGTAGATGCTCTGTTGAAGTCCAACTCTTACCAGAAGACGAATCTCACTTTGTGCTGAGGGTACCAGGTGATCCTCCAGCTTTCATGCAGCTTCAAAAGGACAGATGTGCTTCAACAATATCTGGAAGTCTCCTCAAAGCATGGTGCTCAAGTCCCAATGCGGCACGCAAGTCCCAACTGGCTCGCAAGTGTCACCAAAGCACCTGCATGACACTGCCGTCTTGAACATCAAACCTACGCGACTCACTTCCTTTCTCGCCCAAATCACCTTGGGCGCACAACCAACAGCCGGAGCATAGCCTCTACTTGTGCAACCCAACAACCACTTGCGTGACTCAACCACTTGTGCGATGAGAGATCAAAAAATATCTAATCCTCGAACTTCGTTACAAATAAAGAGGGGTGGTCCTCTATTTATAGGCAAACTGGACCCCCTATGCAGTGGCGCACAAGTCTTCCCTCAGCACGTAGGTTCCGGCGCGCAGCTCATCCTCCCTAGCCTTTGTCGCGCTACTCACTTGCGTGACCACACAAATACTTGCACAACATTCTTTACTTTTCCATATTTTGAAGTAATAATCTTGAAAAACAATAGACGTGCAAGTTTCCAATCCTCCAAGGCATCGGCGCGCAAGTCTCTTCACGGCGCGCAGGTCACTTGCGCGACCAGCCCAAAACATGCATGACCCATAACCCTTTGCCATTTTTCCATGTTATAATCTTGAAAAACATATGGCGTGCAAGTTTCCTCTCCTTCAAGTACACATCGCGCATGTCTCTTTTCCAAAAACACTTCTATCCATTTGTCGATTTTCAGGCCCAACAAATTAGCAAACACTGGGAAACGGCGCCACCTTCAATATTGTTGTCTGCTTGAACTGTATGATCCCTTTGCTGGTACACATTATGAACTTCAACTGAGGATTGACAAAAAACACAAACCATACTCCAAATCATGCATAGAAGACCATGGTTCCAAAAATCACCCCCTTTGGGTTTGTTGGCAATCAGAAAATAAATTCAATAGATCTCCATCCATGTGCAAACCAAAAAATGCAAGAATCAACTCAGGCAACACTCTAAGTCTACGTGAGCAATGCTTGGTGTAGAAAACAAGAGAGGAGTCTTGAATTGGGTTCCAGTGTTTTGGAATTCTCAATGATTCCCAAGAATAATTACATGATTGATGAATTACTTCTTATCCTTCTCATCCTATCACTAACACTGAATTTTTATTATGTCACAGGAGTATTACAAGTCTGAACATGCCTGAATTTATTCCTTTCTCCCCCATTGACAATAGACCCAAATTCTGGTAATTGTTTCAACGTTCATCTCAAACCATAATTCCCCTGGATAGTATCTCCCCCACAAACCTGCATCATATCCATAAAAAGATAAAAACAGTTAACATAATCGGGGAGAGGGGAATTGTGTAACCTCGTTATGCACTGGGAGGTGGTTGAACACTGAGGTTCAACTGATGCTTCTCAAACACAGCTGCTGACAGTGGCTTGGTTAGGATATCAGCCACTTGCTAATCAGTTCCCACATAATCCATTCTAATCACTCCGTGTTCAACTTTTTCTTTGTTAAAGTAATACCTGATTTCAATATATTTCATACAGGAATGCTGAACAAAATTCTTCGTAAGATCAATTGCGCTCTTGTTATCATAGTAAATCACCATTGTTTGCTTTACCTCATCACCAATATCTGTTAATTATTGCTTCATCCATAGCATTTGAGTACATGCCTTTGTGGCAGAGATATACTCAGCTTCAGCAGTACTAAGGGATGTACTTTCTTGTTTATTGCTCAACCAGCCAACACATTTCTAGCCAATATAGAAGGCTCCACCACTAGTGGACTTTCTGTCTAATACATCACCAGCCTAGTCAGCATCAAAAAATGCTGATAATTCATTGTCCCTACCTGCAGCAAAAAATAACCCGAAGTTATGTGTACCTTGAATGTACCTCATGATTCTTTTTACTACCGCCATATGTTCCTCCTTTGGATTAATCTGAAAGTGGGCTGCAAGTCATGTGGAAAAGACAATATCTGGTCATGTCGCTGTCAGGTACAGTAGGATCCCAATGATCCTCCTATACATGGTGGGATCAACAGAGGGCCCATCCTCATGCTTTCCAAGTTTAGTTCCAACTGCAATTGGAGTTAACATTGGTTTGGATTCATGCATATTAAACTTCTTCAGCATCTCTCTTGCATACTTTTCCTAAGAAATAAAAGTGTATTCCTTATTTTAAATCACCTGCAGTCCCAAGAAATATGTGAGCTCCCCAATCATAGACATTTCAAATTCTGATTTCATGTGGTTGGCAAATTCATCCACTGATTTCTGCCTGTTGCCACCAAATATGATATCATCAACGTAGACTAGAACCATGAATTGATCTTTTGGAGAATTCTTGACATAGAGATTTTGATCTAATCCTCGTCTTTTGAATTCCATCTTCTTGAGATATGAATCTAGTCGCGAGTACCATGCTCGTGGTTCCTACTTCAAACCATATAGATCTTTCTTCAGTTTCCATACCTTCATTTCATCAGTACCCAAAACAAAGCCCACTGGTGGTTCAATGTAGACTTCTTCTTCAAGTACAATAGTCAAGAATGTTGTCTTGACATCCATTTTAAATACTTTATATCCTTTTTGGAGTGCCATGGAAAGGAGAATCCTGATTGAATCCAGTCTAGCCACTGGAGTAAGGGTTTCTTCAACATCAATGCCTTCAATCTGGGAGTATCCTTTACATACTAATTGTGCCTTGTTTCTGATGACACTTCCATGCTCATCAAACTTATTTTTGAAGATCCATTTGGTACCAATCACATTGTGACCTCTGGGTCTCTAGACAAGATCCCATGTCTGATTCTTTTCAATCTGATCTAATTCATCATTCATGGCTTTCACCCAAGATTCATCATTTGCAGCTTCTTAGAATGAGGATGGCTCTACAACTGATAGAAATGCAGATTGCATGTTATTCCCCATCGTTCTTGTATGAGTGGGTGCACTCTTGTACCCAATTATGTTGGATGGATCAATCTCATCTCTTTGATTTCTCCTGCAAGGTTCAGTTGCATTCTCTTCAGCCACAATTTCTTCTTCAGATTCTTCTTCTGAGTCAACATCATGATATGACTGCTGAGTGTTTTGTACATATTCCTCTATTTCTGCATTTGTATTTTCTTCACGTTTACTTTCTTCCTGACTTTCTATCACATCAGCATATGACGTCCTTGAAGAATTTGTGGTTTTCTCTTCAATTATCTTAACATCACTGCTTTCCACAATCCTTCCTAAATGCTTGTTGAAACACTTGTAGGCTTTGCTGTTCATTGAGTAACCGAGGAAAATTCCTTCATCTGCATTGTCTCCATACTTCCCTTGATTTCCTTATTTGTTCCTGATGAAGAATTTACTTCCAAAGACACAAAAGTATTTTAAAGAGGGCTTCTTTCCATGCCACGATTCATATGGTGTCTTCATCTCACCCATATAAAGTCCTATTCGATTCTGAATATACACTACAGCTTGAACAGCCTCTTTCCAGTAATGTCGTGGAATACGACTCTCAATCAGCATAGTTCGTTCCATGTTATTCACCTGTCGATTCCTACATTCAACAACTCCATTTTGTTGTAGAGTTCTCACAACAGCTACCTCATGTTGTATCCCATGCTTCTCTAGATAATTTTCAAATTCAATGGACGTGTATTCTCCTCCATTTTCATATCTCAACACTTTGATTGTTCGTCCAGTATCTTTTTCGACGATTCGCCGATTTGTTCTCATGTAGTCAAGGACTTGTCGTTTCCTGTGAATGACCATCACACATGCCATTGTACTGTAATAATCTATGAAAAGGACAAAGTACCTTTCTCTATGAGTTCCAGCAACATTTACCGGCCCACATACATATGTATGAATCAGATCAAGAAGGTGAGATGCCCTTTTCTTCTTTGGTCGATATGAACTGCAGACCAGCTTCCCACGAATGCAAGCATCATAAGATTTTTCATGTTCACACTTCAGGTGGGGAATGTCCATGACAATTCTCATTTTTTATATTTTCTCCATGTCTTGTTGATTCATGTTTCACAGTCTCCGATGCCACAAATTGTTTTCTTCTTCAACAGTCATGTAACAGACATTTTCTTCACTATCAACCTGATATAGGTTGCCTTCTGTTCTGCATCCCTTCATAAGTGAATTTCCTGTCTTTCCCTTGATAGTGCAGCTTTTCTGATTAAAAGTAACTATAAGTCCCGAGTCATAGAGTTGACTCACGCTGAGGAGATTATTAAGTAGGCCATCTACGTAAAGGAATTCAGTCTTCTTTAGTTCTCCATTAGCTAATTCGGTACTTCCACTCCGTTTTATTTTCAGAGCTCCATCATTACCAAATTGTACTGTACCATCAACCTTCCTTTTGATATCTGTTAGTAGGCCGACATTACCTGTCATATGATATGAACAACCGCTATCTAGAATCCATGTATTGTTGTTCTTTGTAGCTTTGAGGGCCACCTCTGCAAGGTTTGAATTCTCAATCTTCTTCCTTTCCTTCCATGAGACATTGGATTGAGTATATAGTATTGATGGCCTTTCAATTATCTCTTCCGCATACCCAGGTTCTTTATAGTTAAAATATTCCTTTAGAAGAGAAAACCTATTTGAAAGAGAAACACTATCTTGGTGATGAGACTTGACTTGTCTTGAACATCAGTATGAGGTGTCCATGTCCCTTCTCTGCCTGCAATTAGTAGCCTTATGACCAAAGTTAGAACAATGATAACAATATCCATAGAAACTGTTTCTTCTGTAAGAATTAGGATATGAATTTGTTCTCCTTTGTTGAACTTCTATATCTTTTCCATTCAGATAGCTTCTTTCCTCTTCACAATATGACATGGTATGGCCCAGATATCCACATAACTGACACTTCATGAGAGGAAATGTCTTCTCACTTGAATTTCTCCTCATACCATCTTCTTTGGGAGAATAGTTATACTTTCTGTCATTTCTAAATGTTTGAGGATAATTTTCAGTTCTCCTTTTAGTTTGGATTGAGGGTTCCTTTTTCAGAACTTGAGGCAACGTTTCAACATGTTCAACTTTCATCTTATCTTTATTTTGGATCTTTTCACTTCCAGCAGTTGATGTCTCAGGCTTACAGCCAATTCCACTCTTTCCCATGCAATAGGGTCTTTGATTACTCAAGATTTTTCCAACCTCATCTGAACCACACTTGGCTCTTTCTAGTAATTCTGCATCTGAGAATCTTCCAAACTGTATTTTCTTCCTCGATTATTTTGGAATTGATTCAGTCTAAAGTTTACTCCTTAGAGTAACAACTTCCTCCTCAAGACCCTAAATAGTCTTGGATTTTTCGTCTAGTCTGGAAGTGAGGTCATTGATAACCTTTGCCTGCTCTTCAATTCTCAACTTCAGATCCACTACATCATCATTGCTATCAATTATTTTAGACTGTTCCTTCAAAAATTCTTCCAGTCATTCAATTTCATCTTCAAGTTGATCAACATATTCAGTTGATTCTTCTACAATTGATTTCCACTTATTTCAACTCTTACATTTAATCTTAATCTTACTAACCGCATCCTTAAGTTGCATCTCAGGATCTATACAAGTTCTCAGTTGTTTTTCTCCACCAGTATCTTCTGAATTTTCAACAGTGGCCATCCTAGAAGCATGGTTCCCAGTTTTGAATTCTGGTTCTTCTTCTTCACAGAATTCATTATCATCTTCTTCCTCTTCACAGACAAAACTCTTCCTTTGCATTTTCTTTCCCGATTTGATGTCTCCCTTTTTGAAGAACCTTCTCTGAGGCTCCTTGAAGCATTCATCTTCACTATATTCATCATTGATCTTTCTTAAGCACTAAGAGGAAATGTGCCCTACTTTTCCACAACAAAAACATGCGAGAGGTAACTTCCCTTTGAATTTCCCTTTTCCATTCTGGAACTTCTTTTCAATGAGAGAAAGAATTTTTTTTTCTTCATCATCTTCACCGCTACAATATTTTGAGATTTTCAGTTTATCCATGGCCTTGAATTCTATTTCCTTGCTCACACGAGTCGTAGAATCTTCTGGTTTGACTCTCATTTCATATGCTACCAAGCTGCTTAGTAGATCATCCAAAGAATGTTTGGAAATATATTTTTCCTCAAGGGATGACACCTTTGAATTGTACAAAGGTGGAAGTCTTCTTAATATTTTATTTACAATATCAATGTCTTTGATTTCTTCGCCTAGAACTCGAATTTCTCCAACCACTTCAGTAATTCGATTGAAGAATGAGTCTGCATTCTCGTCTGGATGCATCTTCAGATCATCAAACCGATTGTGCAACACTTGCAGTTTCGTCTCCTTCACTTTGTTGTATCATTTATAAATATTCACGAGTTTATCCCACATGGATTTTTCTGAGGTGCAATTCCTCACCTTTAGGTAGATCTGATCAGAAAGGGCTGCAGTGAGTGCATTTTGTGCTTTAGCATCTACATCAATAATTTTCATGACTGTTTCAGTCATAGCCAGGCCTATTGGATCAGTGACTAGTATTCCTTGCACAGTAGAAAAGAGAACTTCCATTCCAAGAGATCATAGATGAGATCTCATTTTGTTCTTCTAGATCTGGAAATTACTTCCATCAAAGTGAGGGACTCCTCTCACATTGATTGCATTCCCCATGATGATAAAGGACAGATTCAACACCTGCAACCTTTATGCTCTGATACCACTTGAAGGACCCCGGGACACCCTGAGAGGGGAGGGGTGAATCAGGGTGACAACTTTTTTGTTTAATGTGATGAATCTTGTTCCCACGTTGGTAGGAACTTGTTGAACCTGTATAATGAATATGATCAGAAAGCAAACATTCACATGCACAACGAAGACACATCACTTTTTACTTGGTTCACCACTAAGGGATACGTCCATGGAGCATACGCTGACAAGTTTCCGGTCGTACCAAATTACACTAATCTTCACTAGTTGTGGATTACAATGGTTCAGGAAAGTAACTCTATCCTGGGCTCACTACCTTTACAAAAGTTCAAGGATAGCTCACTGTATCCCTCAGGTCACTCCCATTGACTCCCCCTGGCTCACTGCCGTTGGTGAAGTCCCACTCAGTTTATAGACATGAAGGACTCTTCATAATTGCATAAGAATGCATCCTCTGTTGTATGTAGAAGTTCTGTTGAAGTCCAACTCTTACCAGAAGACGAATCTCACTTTGCGTTGAGGGTATTGGGTGATCCTCCAACTTTCGTGCAGCTTCAAAAGGACAGATGTGCTTCAAAAATATCTGGCAGTCTCCTCAAAGGCCAACGCACAAGTCCCAACGCGGCGCGCAAGTACCAACTGACGCGCAAGTGTCACCAAAGCACCTACGTGACACTTCCATCTTTAACTTCAAACCTGCGTGACTCACTTCCTTTCTTGCCCAAATCACCTTGGGTGTGCAGCCAACAGCCGGTGCGCAGCCTCTACTTGCGCGACCCAACAACCACTTGCGCGACTCAACCACTTGCGCGATGAGATCTCGAAAAAGCTCTAAGCCTCGAACTTCATTACAAATGAGGAGGGGTGGTCCTCTATTTATAGGAAAACTGGACCCCCTGCGCGGTGGCATGCAAGTCTTCCCTCGACGCGCAGGTTTCGGCGCGCAGGTTCTGGCACGCTGCTCATCCTCCCTAGCCTTTGTCGCGCTCCTCACTTGCGCAACCACACAAATACTTGCGCGACCTTATTTCCTTTTCCATATTCTGAAGTAATAATCTTGAAAAACAATAGACGTGCAAGTTTCCAATCCTCCTAGGCATCAGCATGCAAGTCTCTTCACGGCACGCAGGTCACTTGCGCGACCAGCCGAAAACTTACGTGGCCCTTATCCCTTTTCCATTTTCCCATGTTCTGATCTTGAAAAACATATGGTGCGCAAGTTTCCTCTCCTTCAAGTACACGGAACGTAAGTCTCTTTTCCAAAAACACTTTTCTCCATTTGTCGATTTTCAGGCTGAAAAATTTGGCAAACACTGGGAAACGACGCCACCTTCAATATTGTTGTTTTCTTGAACTGTATGATCTCTTTGCTGGTACACATTCTGAACTTCCACTGAGGATTGACAACAAACACAAACCATACTCCAAATCATGCATATAAGACCATGGTTCCAACATATATTGTGTCACATCTATTTAATAGAGATTAATATATGAATGTCAGAATAGTATCACATTTCATACCAAATTTTGGGACCATCTCTTACTAGTTTGTGTTATCTGCATTGTCATATATTTAGTCAATCACACAAAGATGTTTTGCAACAATGATCATCCAATTTTCTAATGTATTTTCACAAAATTTATTTGGGTTTCCACCCATAATAGAAGTGGATTTTATAATTTATCTTCAATAAAAAATAGTCATATTTCCCTTCCTTCTTATAGGTTGGAAACTATTAAATATTGATAATTGAATGTTTATTAGGAAGTGTTGGAATGTAAAGTTATAATTTGACCTATTATGTCTCAATGGGTAGTAAATTATTTTTTTATCAAGAAATTGGATTCAACACTTTATATTTCATATAGATTATAATAATCTAAATTTTTTTACAATAAATATCTTGTATCATATTCTATTTATAAATGATATGTTTAATTAATATAGGGGGTCCTGGTGGTTCTGTAAGATTTATTTGTGATCAGGGTATCACCAACTTTGATTTGAAATGGAGGATATTCTAAAAATATATTTTCAGTGTCATTATATACATTATGAATATGTCATTATTCCCTTTGGTACTAAAAATAGAAAATCTGTGTTTATGTAATTGATTAATCAATTCCATTAAATGCATCTTTTCTTCTTTATGGTAGTTTTCATCAACTATATTTTGGTGTATTCTTGGACAATGTATGATCCTACGAAATACATGATCATAGTGTTGAGTATCATCCAAGGGAATTAAATTTATCTTAATCTTTAAATTTTTGATTTCTAGATAAAGGAGGTATATTTCCTTGAACACATATGTTTCTAATGATAAGTTTTTTTAGATTTTGAAAAGGGATAAGTTCTTATATCTTAGAAATCCCTAAATAAATTCTTTTATATACACAATTTTTTCAATATAATAAGGTTTTACACATAATTTTTTATTATTTTATATGAAATTATTCAATGATTATTAGTTTGAAAATTATAAGTGTTCATTTCCAATGGAGATACGAGAGCCATAGATCTTACCAAGATCTTAAGGTTTGGCTTACTTCAATAATTATCCTTATGTTGCGGGAGTTCAGGTGTGACTATGTTGTTTATTGTGATGCATATGGATCAGTCTTAGGGTGTGTTATCATTTTGGGAGTTCAGGTTGTGGTTTATGGGTCATGAAAATTATAGGTTCATGGGTAAATTACATATAAAATGATTCAGAGTTAAATTTTGTAGTCTATACCTTAAAAATGTGGCATCACTATCTTTTTTGTGAGAGATTTATAGTGTTAACAGACCATATGATCTTGAAGCGCATTTTATCACAAATAGATTTGATACTAAGTTTATTAATATAAATGAAATATATTTATATTTTTTACTTTGACTTGATTTATACACCATGTAAAGGAAGTTATTTGGCAGATTCATTTATTTGGAATTCAAATAGTCTGTTTTTAAAAGAGGATTCTCATCATTTGAAACTAATTTCATTTATAGATGATATGAACAAAGATTATGTTGATCAAGGAGATGTTATAATTTTCCTTCCATTTTTTATTCATTATTTCATTGAAATAGTTAAAGATGCTCAAAAATATGATCTTAATTTTATAAACATAAGGTGAAAAATCAATGGTGGGGTTACCATTAAATGGGTGGCTATTTTCAATAGAAAGTCCAAACATTGGATGACATGCTTAAAACATGTGTTATGGACTTTGGAGGCTTATTATAAGAGAATATAACATTGTTTTAGTTCTTAGAAAGTAAAAATTATTAATAATTGATACATATTGATCATTTTGAGGCTGTGTATGGTAATCATTTTTGTTCTACATTTATTTGGGTGTGAAAAGGTGAGAGTTCCCTAATCAGACCCAACCATGTGCATGATTTAATAGAGAATATTGAGATTATAAGAAAGAGGATGAGACTGACTAAGATTCATCAAAAATCATTTTCAAATCATATTTATTAGATGTTAACATTTGATGTGGGTGATAATATTTTTATGGGAAGCTGTCTAAAGATATGGAATGATAATTTTTGCAAGGAAAGTTCTCCCCTTGATATATTGGCCCTTTTGAAACAAATGAATGGATTTTAGATGTCACTTATCAGATAGATTTACTGCTAAGATTTAGTTCATTTTACAATTTGTTTCATGTATCTTAATGGAATAAGTACAAGCCCAATCATAACTATGTTACTTTATGGGACCCCATTAATCTTGAGCCTTATGTTATATTGATTCATATGCTAATATATATTATGTATAGAAAATAGAATATTTTTCATGATAAAAGAATCAAGTGGGAATGGGTCTTATGGTGTAATGGTCATATCTAGGAAGAGAAACATGAATAAGTGAATGAATTTAGAGATCAGTGCCCAAAAATTTTCAAATCACCAGAAACATAACAATTTATAAGGATTAAAAGAAAAATGGTGGTGGGATTATAACACACCCAATATCAGTTAATTCTTTAAATTATTGTGCATTCTGAAGTTAAATAAAAGATTATTGAGATTTAAGTATTTTGGAGTGGTTTAGATAGTTTGGGGAGTTCTTTCAAGAGGTTCAAATTATTTTAATGTTTAACAGACATTGTGCACTAACTCCATGAAACTGTGCAAAATGGTTTTTAGAGTAAACCATGTTCAATCATGGAGGAAACATGTGAATAGAGATAATGGGAAAAGTATGGTTGGCATAGAGTTTATCAAATAGTGTGGGAAAACAATGTGAGGGGTTGAACTTGAAAAAATAGTACTGAATGAATAGTGTAACACCCCGAGCTTTCACAATACGCTTCTCTTTCAATAATGCAATAGCTTGCATTGTACGCAAGTTCGAGATTCTAACACACACCACTACTAATCAAAGTAGCCGTTATGAATAGTAATACCCACTTTTTAAAATTATAGAAATTTTATATTTCAAAATGGACTTCATTTTTGTATTCGTAATATCGAAATTATCCAAAGTTGAATTTTTTGTAATTTTCTGAGAACTTCCAATTTTTTTATGAATAGTGAAAAATAATTAAAAACAACTTTTTTAATCAAAGTATTTTATAGTGATAAATTATACTATTTAGTGGTTTTAAAGTATAATTAAAATATATTTTTACTATTTTATCCAATGGTGGTCATTAGAATTAATTTCACTTTGAAATTGGACATAAACAATTGTCAATCTTTTGATATATATTGTTTTTTAAAAACACGCTATTTGTTGTGACAGCGGGAATTAATTATAAAATTAATTAATGCAACTTATATATTTGGAAATTTTTAAAATAGACATCATTTTTGGATTCGGAATATCAATTATAGATTAGGGTGAAATTTTGGCATTGTTCCGAAAAATATCAAATTTTGATGAATAGTGAAACCACTAAGTGGTAGTTAAAAAACTGATTTTTCATTTAAATGAAACATTACAACTTCTGTGATTTGATTTTCAAAAATACGACATACATGGTTGTCATTAGGAAGTAAAATTTAGTTCAATGGGATTAAAATAATATTTTGGTGAATAGTAACTTTTAAGTTTAATTAATCGCGATTAAAGGTAATTAGTGAAATTTAAGGTAAAAATGATATTATAAAAATATGAAATGACCTTGAAACTTGTCCTAAAACTATTTTATGAGTCATGGACGACCAAGAAAATACATGGGTCAACTTGGGGACCCCATGGAGCCACTTTGGTAGGAAAATGACATAAATAACTTTTATTTAAAGTTAAAATAAAAATGTCACTAACATAAGTTGTTTTACTAAAACAATTTTTAAATGGGGTTATAAAAGTCATATGTTTGACTATAAATATTCATTAGAAAGATAAAAATATTTCCTAAATCAGGATAATTTTTTTATAATTTTTAGACATTAAATAAATTAAATTATTTATGACACCATGATGATGCATCGATTACCTCATTAATTAACGATTTAAATAAAATGAAAGGATAATGTAAAATATAAGGCTTATACTTGTCAAAAACCTATTGGATGAGGATATTTCAAAACCTTATCACCTTATCCTTGAATTATATAAGTGTGGGACCTTTAGAATCCGAAAAGCATTGTATAATAAAGTAACATTTTATTACTTTCCAAGAGTGCCCCTCCTCTCCAGTTATAAAAGGCCCCCACCACTACCACTTTATTCACACCTTCAATCCATTTGGCTTGGCCAAACTCTACCCAAATACTCTCCCAAAATCCCTCCCTTACTCCTATAAGCCTCACTTTGGGCAGAATTCTTCCCAAGGAAGCCTTTGGCTCAAATCAAAAAGAGTTACCCGATTTTAAGGTAATGTCTTCTCTAATGTTGTTTTATTTTATTTTGCTTCTCCAACCCCCAAAAATATTTTTATTCATTTCTTTTGTAACAACAACAGTATCCTCAATATACTAGGATGTTGTTATAAGAATTATTTGAGCTACACTTACACACACTTACATCTAATGGTTAAAGAACATACTGTTTCTGTGGATGGAGAATTTCTGGCTCACGAAACGATGATTGTTCAATATTCTTTTAACACCTCTAATGGTGGCCATTTTGATGAAACTATTTTCATATATGATATATATATTATTTTTATGTTTTCCTTATGCTTCTGTATTTCTCATTTGTGTCATATTTTATGATTTCCATTATGGGTAAACGCGATAATTTCATTTTAGAAAGTGCGGACTACCGCCCCCTCAAAGTGATTTGAATCGTTAATGCCATATGTGAGATGTATAAAGGATGGAGTAAATGGTATTACAAATTATATTATACTGGATTTATATTATACCTTTATATAATTATAACTTAATTCCATTGAATACGAAATAGAAATGAAAGTAGCGTTCATGCGTACGTACGGCTTACCGTCTCCATGAACGGTGCATTTCATTTCTTACCTTTAAATGTTATGTAATATTATAAATGAATGTATATACTGGATATATATGATGTATATGATATATACATCATGAATATAATTATGGATATAATGGATATATTAACACATGAACAAAGTGTAATTATAAGAAGTTTATTTTTGACTCAAGTACCTAAGATCGTCAAAACGACCGTTATTAACATAAATAATTACATAATGTTCATAACATGGTAATAAGTAATATAAAATGAATAATAAACATGAAAAGGGTTATTCAGAAATTATAAATTAACTCTAGTTTATTATTCAGGAGATCAAATAACGGTCGAGTGAATTCGGACACGAGGTAAGGGAACTTCTTAACCCAATTTCCATTCTTTGGGTTAATCTCCTACTTTCAAATTATGTCATGATATTATTATGTCCTATCTTGTATTTGTACTTTCTTTATGTGTTATTATAGTGAATACACATAATATATCTATTTTATTTTAAAAATGATCTTTTTATGGACTTCGTCTCAATCTCCTTTCATTGAGGCATATTTGGTTTTATACACAACTTTCTTTTATACGGTGTATAAACCCATTTTACTTTTACTTTTATTCAAAAGGAATCTTTTTTATACGAAGATTTTTACTAAACAACAAAAAGGAATGTTTTCTTGCCATACGTATGCGGCGACAATGACTTGTCCGCCGCCGTGACCATTATTTGGGTTTCAGCTTCCTCTACAAGCCATCACTTTTTTAAAATGAAAAATAAATTCCATGTTTTAATTTTATTTTATTTTGGTATTGAAAATGGTTTTGAAAGTGTTTTTATTATATCAATGTGTTGTATTGATATCCTGTGATTGAAATGTGGAAATGTTACGTTTCCTTTATGCATATTTTATGTGATATGATTATGTTATGGTTTATGATATGTTTAAACCTGTTCATATGAGGAATGCATTGGACTTAATAAGTGATGGGTAGAGCCTGCTATAGCTCCTCAATGCATCGGCAGGTCTCATGAGACAAACTAGTGTCTTGGCATGAGGCCTTGACAAAATCTTATTTTTGGTCTTGGCACGAGGCCTTGGCTACGTGGTTATGATAGTCTAGCATTATGCATTCCATCATTATGAAAGTGGTTATTGATATTGCATGTGATTATTCGACCAGAAGAATATCAATGTTAAGAAGTAAATGGAATTATCTCATTTTACTTTTGCCATATTATGTTGATGTTCAAGTTTAAAAGGATTTTGTTTTAGTTATACATTGCCTTAAATGTTTATGTTTATTTATGAAACCTTCTGCAATATTGTTATCCTTACTGAGCATCTGAGCTCACCCCTTTCAATGTTTTAATATTTTCCAGGATGTGAAGAAGTATTTTATGAATGACCTTCAGGGATAGTCATAAGAGGATATGAGTGTGGACTATGAAGACTTTGTTATTAGTTTTTCGCTTTATGATGTAATGTAACATTTATGAATGTATCTAGTGTTTCAAAGGCTACTAAACTAATCGGTCTTTCGAGACTTGATCTTTTGGGATCATGCCAATGTTACGAAGTAATGCACCGACTCTGGGTAGCTGGGGTCGGGGCGTTAAAAATAGGTCATGGTTTTCCATATTATTTGGCATAATTGATCAACTACTTAAGTGATGTATAGTATCATGTACACAATTGAAACATGGTTTGAAAAACTGTGTGGCCTAACCATGATACATGCAGTTAATGCTTTGAGAATTAATCTTTAAATGTGATTAAAGACCAAAAGCCTTGTTTTTCTCTTATTATTCAAGGCTCTTGAACTCCTCTCCTATTATTAGTTATTTTTGGGATTATATTTGGTTTAGAAGGTTATTTTGATGAATCAATGTGTGTTGGATCTTTATAATCAATGGTATGTCGTCTTTCTTACCCTTTCTCTTTAGATCCAACCATCTCCAATATCTAAGATCATTATATCTATCATTATATGGAAAGATATATGTCCCCTGATGCTTATTTTATTGGATCTATTGATGTAAATGTGTTTGGATCTCTGATTTAGAAGTTTCCTTATCTTCTTATTATTTTTCATCAACCTTTGATAGTTAGGTGTATTTTATCTCATTTTAATCATACTAGAACCAATTCCATTTTTAAATTCTACTCTCTATTTTACGAAGATCTCATTTTATTTTATTATTTAAATTCTTTGTTCTGAAATGGTTCACATAACGCATTTTATAAAATCCTGAAATAAAATTTTTTAATGAGGAAACAGTTTTATAAAAAAACATGGAATGTGTAATTGGTGTGTTTTCATGTGCATAAGGATGGATCATGGTCAAAAGTTCCACTAGAAAAAAGGAATATATAGGGTATATTATGGTTGGAATTTATACCAACAATGGGGTCTGTAAGTGACATCATAATGACAATATGAATCACCACTCATGATTATATGAAGATCCATAAAATTTATTCATGAATTATTATTTTGTGTGTGTGATACTTGTAATGGTTGTTCCATGTTGAAATTATTGAATGATACATTGACTTAATTTAATTTTTTTTCTTAAATTACATTTCCTTTGATATTATCTTTTCATATTCCCATCCTCTATTTTATATAAAATGTGAAAACATGTTCTTGTCATAGTGGAATGTGTTGGGAAGTAGTTGGTATTTCCTACTGAGTTTTATACACATTCCCTTCTTGTGAACCTTTATTCATTCAAGTCATTGATTACCAAGACCTAATAAATGGGAAATGTGTTATATTTTTGTAGTGGTGAGTCTTGAATTTTCCTCCATAGGTGGATGATTGGAGATTGGGGTTCAATATTGGAGTAATTAGAGTGAGTCCACATTTTTCTAATAGAGTGGGATGTGAATTGTTTTCCTTAGGTTGTATTATATCATTTTACCATCTAATATGATGTTTATTTTTATTTGGTTTCCATTTTATTGTTATTTATATTACACATGCACAACATAGTTGGTTTTGTTTTTTTTTTGGAATTTTATCTTGCCAGGTTATGTATTTGCATTAGGGGAAATCATAACCAGTGTTTTTATAATCCATAGTAATTAATTTCCAACCTTTACTATATTGGATATGCGACCTATGGTTCGTATCACATTTTCCCTCCCGAAATTAATTGGCCGGGGGAGGTTGATTTAGGTAAAATGTAATACTTTAGTGATAAAAGACATGAAAATTGTTTAATACCTGTAATAAAATGAATTATTAAAGTCTAATATAACTTATATAATCCAAAATTCATTATTTCAAACTTTTAGGTCCCTTGGTCTTTAAATATTTTATCTCTATTAGTAAAAAAGATATGCATATATTCAATGATAACTTTTTTAATACTTATAAAAGGAGAGAACTTCTACCACATTTCTGTACCCATTTCAAAGCCATAGATGAACCAATAGTCAACTATAGTCTCTCCTAAAATCTCTACCAATTTCATAGTATCTTTTAACACACTAAAATACCAAGTTAATGATCATTAAGGTGTTACCCAATGAAGAACATTATAATGGGGAGGTAATGTTCTCAACTAAGCTCTCTAAATTATTTTATTATCCTACCCCATAAAACCAATTATATCCAAGAATGCATGATTTTATTTTTTAATTATATTATAAAATATTATTGTACAAATAAAATATACATTATATAAGTTCTTCTAAATCCATTAAAAAAGTGAAGATGTTTTCATGTATACTTTTAGAATACCAACTCCATGAAATAAGTGCTTTATTTTATATCACCACATTAGATGGATGGTTAAAAAATTCTATTTGATGTATTTGTGTTATATTTATATAATGATTAATATTATGATATTATAAAGAATTCCCTATCATCCATATGTCATTATTTAAATGATCGTTTCACCCATTCGGGCATGCAGACTTATGCCTCAATTAAAGTGGCATATGTCATTTTTCATCTAGTATTTTATTATTGATCAAGATATATTGAAATAAGATTAAAAAACATCCACAAAATAGATATAATATCATTATTCTTCTATAATTAACATATTATTTAAAAATAATATCTTTTGAATCTATTCTCAACCATAGATTATATATTATTTCTATGTAGGTTGGTTTAACTACATTATTGAATAATGATATAAATTTATATAATAAATTACTATATAAGAATAACTTATTATGTTGTTATAAATTAATCAGAAAATATGTATTGTTTTATAGTTCTGTAAAGAATATATTAATAATCAATTTAACATTATTGTACCACCCTTTTGTTCAAAAAAAATTATAGAATAAAGTTTTTCACCAACATCATCGTCACAAATAATTAATAACATACTTATGAAATGAAATTATAAAATTATAAATCATTATATATAATTGATTCTAGTAACAAATATGATCTTTTAATTGTTTACTTTTAATCAATACACATGAATGGACACCACCATTATGAAACTAATACTAAACCAATAATCATTACTAATAACATCCTATTATGGAAATAAATTATAACAAAATATTATATTTTTATTAAATTATTATAAATCAAGCTTGTTAATGGGTATAGATAAAAATAATGTTCTAAAAATTTTAATAAGATAATTACTTTTTCTATACAGGAGGTTAGATCACACTTTCTAAACATGAATAAAGTTAAGAGCTTTTTATATCAATTATTATTCAATGGGATATTATTTGTATTTAATATTCATTACTTATTATGATGTATATATTATCCATTGATATCTTTTTATAATAATTTTTTGGATTTTAAAAAATAGCTGATATTTTTTCATTCATGAGATATCAATTCAATGATACCAAAGTTGTAATGGTTATTTGTCTCAACCTTCACTCCATGAGACATATTTTTTATTAAGAACCAAATATTATTTTATGGTGTAATTAATTCCACATTAAGCTTTATTAACAACTTGAATCATTAATATAATTGAAAATTCTATTTCATTGTCCAATATTAACATTCTTTTGATTCACAATTTTCATAATCTGTAAGGGTGTTTCTTAACTCAAATCCCATTAATTGATTTATAATTATATTTTAGGAACATATTTCTTCCAAGAATGGTAATGTCCATCATCAAATTTTATTCACATTTCCTTTGATTCCTCCAAATAAAATTACTTTTTTTATTTCAAATTATTTACATTCATAAATTTTTCCTCAAAAAGTATACCATTGTTGAGAATAATTCACATCCTATTTGACGATGGTTCCCCCTAATTGTATATATTTTATCTTCCTTCCAATGTTCTTATTATTTTAAATATACCCAACTAAATATTATTTCATTGGGTCTTCATATTAGTTTTTTACATTATTAAAATGATGTTTTTCATCCTTTTATGATGTAGGTTTTCATCACAGGTATTTTATTTTTTAAAAAAATATTTTATATTCTATGATTTTTTTTGTTATCCACTACCAGTTTCCTATAGAAAAAATTTATTTATTTTTCAATAATCCACCTTTTAATATTATTTTTTAAAATTAAACAGTTTTAAAAGTTTTAACATTACCTTTTTTAAAAATACTTTTGAATGTGACTAATAGCATCCTATTTTATGGTATTTTTAGACATTTTCAGTAAAAATAGTTTTACGACTTCACATAGATTTATATCTTAATGTTAAATGTTATTTTCTTCATTAAGAGTTATGTTTCATAGGTTACTTAACTAATACCTCTAGTACTATTTTCTCATTTGGGATTATGCTTATGGAAAAACCATAATAACTTTATTCATTCCTAATCATCCATTTGGTATTGAAATTATTTTTCTTCAAATTCCTTTCCTCAATGAATAACCTTTTATTAATTTACCTTTATGAATGCAATTAACCTAGATACCCAAACATTTATGAATCAAGAAAAATTATTTACTAAACCATATACCAATACTCTTTATTATGTTTTCTATGGATATATATATAACTCTTTAATTTCTTGACTTAAGAAACATTGACAATCCATATACTTCTAATTTTAGTATGGATATTTAATTATTATCAAATAAAGTTTATTATTCACTATATTTTATTGAATTATTTCATATGATATTTTCATTAGATTAAATTAGTTAATATCGGGGCCCATAAAATCATCTTGATTCATCGGTTGGCCTCACAAGAAAAAAATTCTGGCGTATTGGTTGTATGAAAACCCATTTATTTAGATTTTTTGGTTTTAGTCATGAATAATAGTTGATGTATTTGAACAAGGCCTTGATGGTATTATCTTTGAAAAATTCCATTTAAATTCTAGTATTATACATTCCATCACTATAAAATACATTATTATTGTCCATATTATTATTTATATTTTCACCCGTGGATTTGATTCAAGCTCATGTAACCAATTATAGTGCATTATTTGATTATCATTTATTTATGAAATATTATTCATGCCCTTTTAATTATATTATAGCTTCCAATATATGTTTTATATTATTGATTATATGAGAATACCATTCTCATGTTTTCATTTACCCATATTATGATGAAAAGTACCACACATGATATAAGGACCCAGTCTTAATGTACATAGACATTAAATCACTTTTTCAAAATACTTAATACAATATAAAAAGAGATTCCCAAATAATATATTAGTCTAGTTCCATTGTAAACAAATATACATGAATATTGGTAAATAAGTGAGCTGCATTATCTGCTACTAGGTTCTTCTTGATTAGAAACCTTCTTAGAAATATCATACTTAATACATATATTCATAACCTGGGTAATGAAACATAAAAAATGGTGATCTCAAATTCTTAGTAATGGTAGAAAGAGATATATGTAAGAATAAACGTGATCATAGGAGTATCCTAATGTGATCAAAACAGTTATATATCACACCATAAAAATCAAATATCTTAAACATAAATCACTACATAAATTTTGATAGTTCATAATACATGAATCATAAGGAAATAAAGAACATAATCCATAAAAGCATAACATAGGGATAAAACATGGAATTGTGGAAAACACAAAAGCATATAATATGATTTACACAATATCCAAGTCATCGCTGCCAAGACCATTTTATAGTATGGGTTCACTCATCATACCATCTTGTTAGTTATGGTTCACTCCCATGGTCATCTTAGTAGCATAAGGTAACACCTCAAACCATCTTGGTAGTCATGGTTCACTCCCATGAAAATCATAGTATTCAAGGTTCACTCTCAAGACCATCTTAGTCTATCTCGTAATATATAAATCTTTAACCAATGCATTGGAGGGAAATATAAGTCTCACCCAACTCATAATGAAATCATACATACATGTGCCAAAAAATCATCAATATTAATACCATAACCCAATAAATAAAATGGGTGTCATAAACATTAAATCATACCCTAACCTATGAAAAAAGAAACATGTTTCATTATCATTTCATCAAAGACTAACCCATGAAAAGAAGAGGGGTTCATAGATATATAACTGGTGAAAGAAATTTGGTTTCATAACCATCATGTCATAATTACATAATCCAGTAAGATAAATAATATGAATGTAAAAATTGAATAATTTCCTTATAAATGCATGAGTAACACCAATAGATGTTATCTTAGATGAGAAATAACTTGGAATGATATTTTAAAAACCTTCCTTGGGGAAAATGTACATATTATTTGAAAATTGATTTTAAAAAACTAAAACCTTTTGAATACTATTTAATTTAAAAATAAACATGAAAACTAAGAATTTAATATTGAAAACATTTTATAAACCTTTTCCTTGAAACTTATAAACAACCTTGAAAACCAATTCTAAATTTTTTCCTTGAGAATTTATAAATGAATCTTAAAAACCTTTGTAAACATAAACCCCATTAAATAAATATCATATAAGGGATATTTAAATACCCACAAATTAATAATATTACTAAAATATTACATTCAAGAGTAGTATATACACCACACAAAAGGAAAGAGTGGTGAACATGGAATTTATCTCATGAATATTAAAAGTGAGATGAAATTCATTTACCTTGAGTCCAAATTGTATCATGTGTTTTTATAATCTTGAATAATAAATAAATATTAAATAATTTATTATTTATATCCTTTTTAAAGTTTATTATTACATTTAATCAACTTATTACCATGTTCTATAGAACTAATTAAACAATTAAGTTTAAGATGGATGTTTTGACGAAATTCGAGTCATGTGTTAAAAATGAGTTTTGATGGTCAACTATTGTCAAAGGGGGGATTATATAAAATTATAAATAATAATAAAACATAATTATCATATATATGCATTAATTATACTTTTGCAACAAGTCATTAAAAATGGTTGTGAAAAATCAATGAACATTACAATCATGGAGACGACATTCCGTACATATGCTTGATTAACATTCCCATTTCCCAATGATCATTATGGAAACAAGGTAATAACATTAATCATTCAATAATGATAATTATATCATCAATATAATATTATTTAATCATATTTACTTATATGTAGAAGTTTTGTGTTGTAAAAGAATCACATCGTGTTGAGGAGGCAGTAGTCCACACATACAAGAACAACGTTTTCACTTTTTAAGTGTGCAAATGGGTAACAAATAAAATGGTATATATTATATTTCAAGAAACGTAATTATGTACTTAATATCATATATATTTTGGGTATTTTATATATGTTTAATTTAAACAATCCTTTATACATTCCATGTATCGTTTGATAAAATCACATCACTTTTAGGAGGTGGTAGTCCACACTTCCATAAAAGATGTTATCATGTTTAAAAATATGGAATGAATAAACAAATATGTTATAAAATAATTACATAAGAATAAATAAATTATATATATCATATATAAATATATTTTTCATCAAAATTCCTAACCTTGAATGGTGGGAATGGAAAAAAGAAGAATCTTTGTTTCATGAGGTAGTGGTTCGTGATACATGAATGACAAGTTCATTACCCATTAGATGAAAGTGTGTATATGTGTAATTCAAAACCATAATATTAAAACATATCATAATATTTAGGATAATTTTTTTGTTATATAATCATGAAATAATTTTATTTTTGGTTGTGAAAAAATAAAATAAAAGAAAGGTTCTTGAAGAAGGATATTGCATCTTCTTTGGGAAACTCCTTTTGGTTTTCACAAAAGGACATCCTTGGGATGATTTCTACACAAATGGAGGCTTAAAGGAGTAATGGAGGAATTTTTGGGAGCTATTTAGTAATATATTTTCCAAACATTGGTGTCGTGAGATGTGTGTGGAAGTGGGAGGAGAGGAAGCCTTTTATAGTGGAGGAGGAGTGACACTCTTATAATATTTTGGAAAAGGGAAACCCCACCCCTTTTTTTTATTGAATTTGGATACAATAATGGTCAAATTTATAGAAAATATAGGATCGGGTCTAAATATTTATAGAAAATATCTCTTGGGCAAGTGTCTATGTTCCTTTGAGAGTTAAATTCAAGGTTTAGTACTTTGTCAACCTATATTTTCTCTTAATCATTATCATATATTTTAATCACTTTCACTAATATATTTTCTAAAAACTAAATTGACCATATTATATATTATAAATTATTATGATTACTAATATGGAATCCATTTTTACAAATTCAAACCACATATGTGGTAGAAATAAGTTTAAATTTAATCCCACTGATGGGACGACACTATAGGGATTTAATGTAAAACATCCAAAAGATTGGTATGTTTTTATACTGAATTTTAAAGAAAATTTGATTCTAATGGACTTAATTGAATTAATTGAAAATAATAATATATAATTAAAATTTAAAACCAATTTAATTTATAATTCATCCTTATAAATAAATTAGAATAAAATGTATTTTTGAATTAAAATTCGGTATTTTTCACTATTTATCAAAAAAATGATATTTCTCAGAAAAATACAAAAAAACCACCCAATGTTAATTTAAAAATTATAAATTAAAAAATGAAGATTATTTTTATAAAATTATATTTATAAAATTATATGAAATTTATTTTATTATACTTTATTAAAGGGAATGAAAAGTAGTTTATTTGTGAAAATAATATTTTTAAACATAAAAGGACATTAACAAAAATTATATCATTCATTATAAATATGTTTTTCATATAAAAAATTATGAAAAATATTTTAAAATTATATATTAATATTCATATTACTATGTTTAATGGCTTGGTTATTACTATCTCGTTTAAATTACTATAACCAATAATATGTTTCATAGAAACTCAATGGTGTGTGTAGCATACACCATGTCAGTGTTACATATGATGAGTTAGTTATTTGTGAATGGAATTTTTGAATAATTTAAATGAAAAACATAAATGAAAATTAATTCATTCAAATTTAAAAAAATGGTCCATAAAAACATGGGGTGCTATATTCTACCCCACTAAAAATTAATTTCTCCCACAAAATTCGTCATTTAGATAAAAACAATGAGGACACTGCTAATTAATTGTATCCTCATGTTCCAAAATTACATTATATAACTAATGATTTCTCCAAAAAAACATTAACCATGTGAGTGGCCTTGTTTTGTAGAACTTTCTATGATTGATCCTTAATTACAGCAGGTTGTTCCTCATAGTAAAGATCCAACTCCAGTGGTAAGATCTCTGAGTTTAGTAAATGGGATGGGTCAAGTATAAACTTCCTTAGGAGAGATAAATGGAAGAATTTATGCAGTTGAGAGAGAGTTGGAAGAATTTATAAGTAATAGGCTTCCATACAGATGCGATTAAGAATTTCAAAGGGATCATTATACCTAGGGCTTAGTTTCCCATTCTTTCTGAATATCATAACCTTATTCCAGGGTGAGATTCATAGAATTTCATTTTAACCAAATTCAAATTATATATCAAACCAATAGTTATCATTATAAATTTTCTACTATATTAGAGCTACTTTGATATTCTGATGAATGACACTAACGATCTCTGGTATTTCATTAGTGATCTCAGGTCCCAATACCTTTATTTCTCAAACTTCACCCTAACACGTTGGAGCTCTACATTTCTCCACATATTGGGATTCATAAATTTTCATATGAAATCTTGAGTGAAATATATTATTTTAAGAAAACTTAACTAGAGGATGGTGTTGATCCCAACCACATTTTAAATCTAATGAACAAGATCTCAACATATCCCCTAGGGTTTGAATTGTGATTTCATATTGACCATCTGTTTGAGTATGATAAAAAGTGCTAAAACTCAATTATGTAACAATTTATTGTTGAATACTTTTTTATAACATTGAGGTTAACCTCAGATCCTATTTTGATACAATGGAATGTATTACTCCATTCAAACTTAACACTTCTTTAATGTATATCCCACTAATCTGATCTGGATAGAAGTATTCTGTAATAGCGATGAAGTGTGAGGAATTTATAAGGTGATTTACTACCACCCATATAGGATTAAACCATTTAGATTTTTTGAGAAATCCAATGAAAAAATTCCATATTTATTTTCTCCCATTTTCATTATGTTTTGGGTAATGGATAAAAATTATCTTTAGACTTTTTTCTTTCAGCCTTAACTTGCTAGTATACTAAGCCCTGAGATACAAACTATATGATATCTATAATCATGCCATCACACTAGAAATATTATATCAAATACCTATACATCTTCATACTTCTAAAATGAATATAAAAACAAGGACTATGAGCTTCCTGTAATAGCTCCTTCTCTAATTCTGGTATGAATGGAACACATACACTGTTCTTGGACATTATCTTTCCATCCTTATCAAGGATAAATTCAAGAACATTTTTTTCTTTCATTTGTATCTCTACATCTTCCTTCTAGACCTCCTTAATATTAACATGGATTGAGGGTTTGAAATTATTTTGAGAAAGATAAGATTTCCCCTTTCTTCAGGATTTCTAGACCAGTCCTTTACAGATCCATAATTATTGGGTATTTTTTTATCCTCATCATGGATAAGGTATCATGATCTGTTGGACGTAAAGCATCGTCAACCTAGTTCATTTTCCCAAGGTGTTAATGTATTGAGAAGTTATAATCCTTTATCACCTCAAGCCATACTCTCTGGGACATGTTCAACTACTTTTGTGTGAATATATATTTCAAAATTTTATGATCAGTATATATAACACACTTTTCTCTACATTTATAATTCCTTTATATAATTAATAAAAAAATTCCACTTTTAACTCTAAATCATGATTTGGGTAATTTTTATCATGAATCTTCAATTGTCATGAGTAATAGGCTATAACCATGTTATTATTTATAAGAACACATCCCATTAAATTAATGGATTCAAAAATATAGATTAAAAACCCTTCTCCACTACAAGGTAATGTAAGTATAGGTGCGCTAACCCACCATTTATTCATTTCCTAAAATTTTCCTCACATTAATCTGTCTAGTGTAACTTGACATCTTTCCGAGTTAACTTAGTCCATGGATTAGATAGTCATGATAAAGTCTACAAAAACCATTGATAATATCTAACTAATCCAAGAAAGATACATATCTCAGTGACCGTGGTTGGTTTAGGACAACATTAAATAGCCTTTTTCTTTAATGGGTCTACTTCTATTCCATTTATTGAGATTATTTGACCTAATAATGATACATTTTATAACCAAAATTTACAGTTTGTAAATTTTTCATATAGTTATTCCTTCTATAGGTTATTTAGAACAATTCTCAAGTGGTCTTCATGTTCTTCATTCCCATTTTAAAAGATAATAATATAATATATAAAGACTACCACAAATAGATTAAAGTAATATCTAAATACTCTATTCATAATATTCATGAAGATAACATGGGAATTTGTAAGACCAAAAGGCATCACTATATATTCATAGTGTCCATACCTTGTACAGAATTCTATCCTGGGTATATCCTTTGTTTATGCTCAATTTATGATATCCATAATGAAGATAAATGTTGAAAAAGTTTTTATATCTACACAGTTCATCAAACAAGTCATCAATATGGGGGAGAGAATACTTGTTTGTGATCGGTATCTTTTCCAACTACTGATAATCAATGCAGAGTCGCATGGATCCATATTTCTTTTTCAAAAAAAGAACTGATGCACCCCAAGGTGGCACACATGGCTAAATGAATCACTTATCATGGTTTTCTTGGAGTTTCTTCTTCAATTCCTGCAACTCAATTACGACCATTCTATAAAGAGACTTTCATATTGGTGTGGTGACATGTATGAGTTCTATTGAGAAATCAACTTCACGTATTCATAGAAGGATAAGAAACTATTATATAAAGACTCAACAAATTCCTAAACAATGGTAATATCATCAATATAAATTTTCACCCCAACCCTAAAGGATAAAAATCCCTTCTGAATTGGTATTGGGACCCATACAATGGATGTATTCTCCACAGGAAGTTCATACTGATCATCACATTGATGGATAATCATAGAAGAGTTTGAAATATCAAATGTAACTTCCCTTTCTCAAAAATTAATGTGATATTTATGCAGAGAAATCTAATCCATGCCTAACATGACATCAAATTCAAGTAAATTAATAATGAGATGATTGTAGGAAACACATTCCCAAAAGTTTTAACTATAGAGGAATCATAGATTTCGGATGAAATCATCACAACATTTTGGGTTATCATTGAAAATTATTCATCTAATAATTATTTGGAGTCTTAAAACTGTTAAAAAATTCTTTATATATGAAAGAGTGGGTAGATATAGAATCATATAAGACATTCACAGTTCTAGAGTGGATGATAAGTGTTTCTTTAACCACATAATTGTCGAACCCCACGTTATAAATAACGATTTCATAAGATTTTCCCTTTTCCCTAGGACTAATTGGTGGTTAAAGTTGATAATTATCACCATCCTTTAGGTTTGTACACTAATTAGAACAATTCACATTCTCCTTATACTTATAGCACTGAATCATGGAAGGTTCATTCTATGCCACTTTTTCTCCATTCACATTGTTAGATAACTTCTTACCATAACTTTGACTCTAAAATTCACAATACACTTCCTCACACACTTAAAACATTTATTAGACCCCTTAAGGAAATTTACTCCATGATTCTTCCCACATATAGTGAATAAAGGAAAGATCGTCTTCTTCTCCTCATGGTTTTTATATTTTCATTTAAACTCTATCTACATTTTCTTGTCAAAACCATGGAATTGATACGTGACTCCAACATTTATTTCAACCTTGATTTCACAATTAAAAATCTCTATATAACTATCTATGTCTTTTATGGCCAAATCTATTATGATACATGGCTTTATTCCCCTAAAGAGCCTATCCAATTTACTTTCAGGTTGCATGATAATTCTGAATGTGTACCTCAGAAGTCTTGTTAAATTATCCTCATAGGTACTGAAAATTTCTTGAACACTTTGTTTCATCTCAAGGAAACCTTTATCAATATTGGTATAATGAATCTTAGGAAAGTATTTATTGAAAAATAAGATCATTTACTCGTCCAAATCCATGGATTCAATCTAATATTTCTAACACATATTCTTCATTAAAGTCCACAACAGGGCCACTTTACCTTCTAAATGATAAATGGATAGTATAACTTTCTCATGATTCGACCATGGTAGAATGAAGAATATATTTTCATTAGTACTGATCCATTGTTCAGAAATAAGTGGATCAAAATAACCTATAAAATATGGTTGATGTTTCCTCATGAAAGACCCAAAAAAATATTGTTCCCCCTTTTCCCATTTGGAATTATACCATGATTCATAGTTTAAGAAAGCAACGTGAACATAGAAAATATATTTTTCATTAATCCGCCTATAGAATTAGGTTACTCGGGATGAAAACTATTACATTTTCTATTTTAATCACCATTAACATGGTTACTTCCAGATATATCCATTTACTAAAACTAAAACCATAGTGTAAGAAAAATTTATCATAATGTGGAACCACATAATCGTCAAAAGTTACTTATATGATGCTTAAATTATGATAAATTTGGTTTATCCTAAGTTATTCATAACCAAATTCTATTTAAATCCTTAATGATGGTTTGTGATGTTTTTGTGAATTCGCAAAGAATATCCTCTAGGAGTGTTAAACTAGGTGTACAACAAGGCATATTTTCATGTACCAGATTACCCCAAGTTAGGAATAGGAAATCTTATTAGATTTGTTACCCCCAAGTGCATCTATGCCAGAGCCACATCCACTTATAGTGTCCATAAATAGAGGTACTTCTAGTATACCAATCACTATATCCTTTAACAAAATTTCAGGACATTTTCCTATACATTTTCTTATCATTTGACTTATCCATAGACATTTTCCTAGAGTTCTCACTATGGTTTTCTCATCATTGTTTCAAAAGGTTAACTAATACTTTACTATGATACCAACTATAATTACCTAGTGTTACCTTACATATACATTACATCACTTTTGTGGAATAGTTCAAAAATTACAAAAATAGAATTCTAAAGACTATATTAGTTTAGTTCTTTTGGAAACATTGAAACATGAACAATGGTTCACAAGTGAGAAACATTATCTCCCACTAGGTTATTCTTCAATATCAACTTTCTTAGACACACCATACTTCATAAATATATTTATAAAGTGGAGACATAAACATATGAATCGGTGATCTAGATGGTTAGTAATGGTAAAAAGGGAGGCATTTAAGCATAAACACGAGCATAAGAGTATGATAACATGAAATAAACATGTAAAGATCACACACTTAATATCAAAGATCATAAACATGAATCACGACATAAATCTTGATAGTTTATAAAACATGAATCACATGGAAATAAATAACAAAATCCATTAAAGCATAAGATATGGATAAAACATGGAATTGTATCAAACACATAAGCATATAATATGACTTCCATGATATCAAAGGAATCACTGCAAATACCATCTTAGTAGTATGAGTTCAATCCCAATACCATGTTGGTAGTCATGGTTCACTCCCATGACCATCTTAATTGCATGATTTCACTCCTCATACCAACATGGGAGTCATGGATCACTCCCATATCCATCTTAGTAGTCATGTTTCACTCCCAAGACCATATTAGTCTATCTAATGAGATATAAATATTTTCCAAATTCATTGAATGAATATATAGGTCCCACCCATAACATAATGAAATCATACTTACAAGTTACAAAAATTCATAAACAATCATATCAAAACCCATGAAATGAAATGGGCGTCATAAACATAAAATCATACCCTAACTTGTGGAAAAATAAATATGTTTCATAATCATTTCAACAAAGAATAACCCATTAAAAGAAGTGGGTTTCATAGACATATAACCCATGAAAAGAAGTGGATTTTATAAACATCACGTAATAAATACATAAACCATTTATATAAATAATATGAATGGAAACATTGAATCATTTACCCAAAAATTAAATATTAATACCAACACATGTTATCGTATATGGTAAAAAAATTTGAATGATATTTTAAAAACATTTCATGAAGAAAATAACCTTATTCTTTGAAAAATGATTTTTAAAACCTATTTTATTAAAAAATATCTCTTTTAAAATAAACCATAATACATATAATGGAATATTCAAAACATTTTGAAATCTATTTCATTAAAATTTTTTAAATAATTTTAAAAACCATTTCCAAACAAATTTCCTTGAGAAATTATAAATGTATCTTAAAACCCGTTTGAAACATAAAACCTGTTAAATAAATATCATAGAAGAGATATATAAATAACCATAAATTTAATAATAAGTATAATAGAATACAATCATGAGTATTATATACTCTACAGAAAATAAAAGAGTAATTAACAAGCTTTTATCTCACAGATTAAAAAAGTGAGATGAAATTCCCTTACCATGATTATGACTTGTGTTGGGTGTCTTTATATGAATGAATAATAAACTTATGTTAATTAATTATTTTATTTGTTTCCTTTTTAAATTTTATTCTTATTAGTATTCACTTATTACCATGTTTTCTAAAACATCTTAAACAATTATGTTTTAGTTGGCTGCTTTGACCAAATTTGGTTCATGTGTTAAAAACAACTTTGGATGGTAAACTATAGTCCAAGGGGTCATAATACAAAAATATCAAGAATGATAATAATTAAATAATTATCATATTTATAAATTAATTATACTTTTAAAACCAATAAATATATATGGCGGTGAAAAACGAATCAATGTTATAATCATGGTGATGGTAGGCCATACATACAGATGAGTAACTTTCCCCTTTCTCAATGATCATTATGGAATGAGGGAAAGTAAAATTAACCTTTCTATAATAATTATTATTTCATATATAACATATTATTCAATTATATATTCATATATATATATAATTATTATGGTGTAAAATGAATCACATCATGTTGGGGAGGCGATAGTCCAAACATCCATGAACGACGTTATCACTATTTAAGTGTGTAAAAGGGTAATAAATAAAATGGTATATATTATATTTATAGAAAGGTAATTATTTAAATAATATCATATACATTTTTTATGTCTTATATTTTTAATTAAAACTATACTTTATACACTCCATGTATCTTGTGATCGAATAACATCACTTTTAAGACACGATTGTCCACACTTCCACAAATGTTGTTATCGTGTTTACACATAGTGGAAAGAATAAAGGAATGTGTTATAAAATAATTAAAGAATAATATATAAATGATATATATCATAAATACCATCTATAAATAGTACTTACATCATAATTCTAATCCATTAATTGTGGGAAAGGAAAAAATGAACATTCTTCATTTTGTGAGGCCGTAGTTTGTCGTACATGAATGGTAAGTTCGTTACCCATTAGATGGAAGTGTGTTTAATTGAATATCAAAACCTTAATATAAAAACATCTAAGTATATTTATGATACTGGTATTGTTATATAATCATTAAATAAGGTGATTTTAAGGGAATTAGAAATAAAATAGAAGAGAGGCTCTTGTGAAAGGTTGTTACCTCTTCTTTGGGTAACTCCTTTTGGTTTTCACCAAATTACTTCCTTGGATTGATTTATTACAAAATAGAATAATCAAGAAGGAAGTTAAGTATTTTTTGGATCTATTTGGGTAGATATTGGGTTATATTAAGTGTCTTTATTGGTGTGTGGAAGTGGGATGAGGGGAGGCTTTTTATTATAAAGGAGGTGTGACACTCTTGTAATATTTTGGAAAAGGGAAACCCCACTAATTTTTTTATTTAATGTGGATTTCAAAAGGGTAAAAAGATTATACAAGGGAATATATGGTCAAATTATGTCCATAAAATGACTATTGTACAATTTTTTAAGTCATTTTGTGTCTTAAATTTAAAGTTTAGTACTTTGTTAACCTATTTTTTCTCTTAATCATTACAATTAATTTTGATCACATTCACTAATATTTTTGGTAAAAAAATAACATTAACTTGTTAGAAACTATAAAATATTCTAATTAAAAATATTTAATTCATTTTTAAAATTCCAATCACAAAAGTTGAAAAACTTAATTTGAATTTAATCACGCTGATGAGACGACACTGCAGAGTTTCAAAATAAAAACATCAAAACGTTTACTATGTTTTTATATCCAATTTCAATGTAAAATTGATTCTAAAGACCTTAATTAGAATAATTGATAAAAATATGATATAATTAAAATTCTAACGAAATTTAATACATAATTTATCATTATAAATAAATTATATGAAAATGAACTTTTCAATTAACATTCGGTATTTTTCACTATTCATCTAAAAATGAAGATTCTCAGAATAATTCCAAAGATTATCCCTTAGTTATTCTAGACATTATAAATTTAAAAATTAAGTTTATTTTATTAAATTAAATTTATAAAAGTTTGTAAAATTAATTTTAGTATTTTTCATTGAAGGACATGAAAAGTAACTCATTTGTTAAAATAATATTTTTATATATATAAGGACATTATGAAAAATTATATCATTATTTATAGATATTTTTTTATATATAAACATTATGTAAAATATTTGAAAATTAGTTATTAATATTCATATTTATATGTTTAACATCTAGTTTATAACTATCTCATTTAAATAATTATAACAAAAAAATATGTTTTGTAGAAGTTCAATATTACATGTAATGTATGCCAAGTCGGTGTTGTGTATGCTGAGTCAATGCTGTGTGGAAGGATTGTTTGACTTATTTAAATGAAAGACATCAATGAAAATTATTTCATTCAAAAAAATCATTTATAAAAAATCAGGGTGTTACACATGATATGTCTAGAATAATTGCATGTGTGGAGAATTTATTTAATACGTTAAATATTTATTATAGATTATTTTTTTCTGATTTAATGGTAAAAATATAAATTTTATGATAAATACATAAAACTAATTAGTCAATGAGTTATATAAATTCAGTAAAGATCTTAAAAATATTGGTCATGAGATTGTATGTAGTGAAATACTTTTTAAAAATCATATAATTATATGATAGTTATGTTTGATGCACCGATGTTTGTATACGATAAGTGTTTAGATAATTTTATAGATTCCTATATTATTGGTTATGGATAATTTAAAAGTTAAAAATTTTATAAAGGGTGGATGTGTGAAGGTTGACCTTAATTAAAAAGGCATAAATAACCCTTTGGGTCAGTTGAGGTAATATTGAATACTTTATTTTGTGTGGGGAATATAGTGAGTTGACTTTAGAGAAACCATTGAAATGATAAAAAGTATAAAGAAAAACACAAATTTTAGAAAAATATAGTGTGTTCTATTTTAATTGAAATTTAATATGTATTTGCATATTGGAAAACATATGTGGATATCATAAAAATTCACCAAGTGGTGTTCACCCTAAAAGATGTAGATTGATTAGTAGCTCAATTTGAACTCACTACACGATTTGTGGGACTAGTGATAACAAAATAAACTAGACACTCACGAGGGATATGATTTTAATAATCTATATTCTATTTAAAAATCTTTATAAAGGATTCTTATATAATGTTAGGTTATAAAACATAATAGGAAATAGAACACAGATAACCATTATTAAAGAAAAGAGATTTATATTTTCATATTAATATATCATTATGACTAATTTTATCTAACTATAGATCTATTGAATTTAATAATTTCTATCCATAATTGTTCCTTTTTTTGGTAGTGGATCATGCTTAGAAGAACCGGTTGAGAAATCAGTGTAATATAAAATGTGGTGAATGTCCCATTGAACAAACCAACATGTTATAAAATGGAGTGAGAAATATTTTTATTATTTTAAACCAACAAACATGAATTATGATTAACAACATGAAATTAGCTATGTTTTACAACATAATAAAGATGATATGGGGAATCATGGAATTTTAGGTGATGAAGACGGTGAAGGAGTGAAACTTCAATTGCCTTTGTGCCCATAATATGTGAAAAATAACCAAGGGAGATTTATTCAAGGAACTGAAAGATGTTTTATTCTGGATATATTAATATACATTGTAACTATACTAGGAAAGCTCAACAAGAGACAAAGTCCCTGACCGTTTATTAAAATAAAAGGAAAAGTACAGCAAGAGAACAGTGAGAACAAGAGCATACAAATACAAGTTAGAAACCATACCCGTTGTCGAACCCATCAACTGCTCCATGATCAAATGCCTCATCCGCGGTTGCCAACTCCCATTCCGAACTTTCATATTGCTTCATAATCTTCACATAATCCCGTCTAAGATTTAACTTCTCCAGTTGCAAGAACTCCTCATAATAATTCATCCCTTTACCTTTGTTTAAAGAAGATCTGGTGGACATCGGTCTTGGTATAGATAAGTAATATTTCCTCTGCCTTCTATTTGGAGGGGCGGTCATAATACCCACACTCCCTGCCATCTCCTTCTTCCCAAACTGAACAACATCACTAAAAGAGGTTCGGTATTTGCCATCATTCTCCTCCTAACTGTCAGACAAGTCCCCCCATTTCTCAGGTAAAGACACCATCTTCTGACCCTTATTCATACCTTTCTCTTGCTCCACATGAATGTTTGGGTCAAGTAGTACTAAGCACTGTGGTTGTACCACAGTCCCGAGATCACCAAGAACCCCAGCCTGCAAGAGGCCTTCACTAGATACAGCATCCTGGGAGTGAAACTCAACCTGCATGTTTCCATTTTCAATCCTTGAAAACTCCTCACCACCATGAAATATTTCCCAATGATCCTTCTCTTTAGCACAATGAAGGGATCCATGCCCTTGTACCTGTCCATTGGTGCTGCCATTCTTAGCACAGGTCAGGTCCAGACCCATCTCCTCCCTGCCATGCGACTCAAGAGGTTCAATAGATAACCGACCAAGAGTCAAATCAATAGCAGTTTGATCTTGACCCACCTCCGTTTCTTCTTTCGCCAGACCAGAAAAGAAGTTGCTTACATCAATACTATCCACCTGCTGCACATGAGTGGTCTTCAGCCCAGGAGAGGCCCTCACCAAACCATCAACCTCCTCCGCAGCAGCCTCTACATGCACAGACACAATAGGTCTATCCACTACCTCCTTACCCCCTGCTGAAACCAGCACTTGTTCACTGCCCACCCTAGCAGGCTGGACTGCCTGCCTCACATCATTGCTCAAGCCTCCTGCATTGGAAATCCCCATATCACTTCTAAGTCTTGCAAACACCTCATCAACCTTTGGGTTCAAAGACTCCTTCAGCTCCCCCCTGCGCGTGCCATCCAGAGTACTGATACTCATAGGGCTTGTTCCTGTCCGGACTCCATTACCCAGATTCTGCTCCCTTTACTAAGGTTGTAAAGCCACCATCTCTGTAACCGTTGGTGGCAAAGCTAACTGCGATACCACCTTCCTACCTCTGCAATCCTCCCTCAAATTCCCAACCTTAAGACACCGAGATCAATAATCAAACCATGACTCAAAGAAAACATTCTTTTTGCACGTGAATTCCTCACTTACAACAATGAAGATTGACTCAACTAGCGGTTTCAAAAGGTCAACTTCAACACAAATTCTCGATGAAATTGGATGGAAGACAACCCTAGTTCTACTTCCTGAACATAAGTAATGACCAACAAGATTACCCAGCATTTTGATGATGGAAGGATTTTGAAATGGAAGTGGTAATTCAAGAAATCTTACCCAGATTGCCATAGTTGAGGAGTCTCACTTAAGATAATGATCATATGACCATCGGAAGAGCATGAAACGACATACATCACAAGTACGCGGGGTAGAGGACCAGGCCACGATCAAATCATCCTCCGACGCAAAGTGAACCATTATATGTTTCGAATCCAGAAGACCCGCAGTGGCGCGCTCCTGAAGCTTCCACGAATCAAAGATGAAACGATCAAAACTGTAACACCCTGAGATTTTATGAGAAGTATTATTTTTAACTTATTTTATGTATTGTGTTTTATGATACCCCAAGATTATCTTGCGTTATACGCAACACCGTATTATCTTGTAGTATACATAACACAATTCTTGGATTGTGTTACACACAATTTCATGTTCATTTGATAGAAGTTATTCTACGAAACATTGAGTGTATATATATATATATATATTCAATGTATAAATGAAATATGGTTGGATTTTGTTATATGAAACAACAAAGGAGTCTTGCACAACACGCAACCCTAACTTGGCTTTCATTACACGCAATCGCGACCTTCCTCAGTAGCGTGTGTAGTACGCAATACCGGGTTTCACTAAACAACAATATAGGGTTATAATATTATTATAAACTTTCTGTTATAAATATTATTAACTAAATTTTGAATTTTATAACATTATTATTCATCTTACACATTTTCTAGAACATGTTATGAGAAAAAAATAATTTTTTTGGGTAAAATAAGTATTTTTCAAAAAATGCAGTTTTGCCGCCTTTTGATGGCGCACCCATTTTAAATATAATTTTTGAGAAGTTTATAAGTTAAATTTTACAAAATAAACTTATTATTTTTAATCATGATATAAAAATTTACATTGGATAAAGTTTTGATATTTTTTTGATAACTTTCATATTTTAATGAATAGTAAAAACACGCTATATTTTAATTAAGAACAACTTTTTTCATCGTAATAATTTATATGGTTAAATTATAATATTTAATGGTTTTAAAGTATAAATAGAATAAAATTTTACCATTTAATATAATTTATGTCATTATCATTGATTTTACCTTGAATTCGTAGGTTAAATCAATTCAATCTTTTGTAATGTTTTAAACAAAAACCCCTTTTCTTTCGACAACGGGATTAATTTTAATTTAATTTCTGCAAGTTTTGTGTATTGAATTTGGAAAAATGGATTCCATATTTGGAATCCTTGGGTCCAAATTTTGTTAATAGCCTAATTTTTATTTTTGGGCACTATGAATAGTAACTATGGTAAAATTTATTTACCATAGTTAAAGGAAAATCGGGTAATTAAGGGTAAATATAAGATTATAAAATTACCCTAACACCTTCCAAAATCCTATTTGATGGCTAAAAGTCGACCCATATCACCTAAGGGTCTGATTAGAATCATTTAATGGACTCTTGTCCATGAAAATAACTTAATTATTATTAAAACCAAAGAAAGTGACAACATGTCACTCTCTTAAATCTTATATGTATATTAATTTTAACTCAGTGATAAACTTCATGAAACTTAGAACATGAATAGTCTCCATAAATCTAATAAAATTATCTAAATCATATGAATTTATTTATAATTTTTAGGGATTAAATAATTATCATTAATTGTGACACAATAGTGAGGAAGAAATTGTTTATCTAGTGAAAAATCAAGAATATAGTTTTTATTAAACTAATAGTGACCATAAAAGGCACAAAACCCTGACCAAAACTAATTTTTCATGTACATTTAAACTATAATCATCCAATGGTCGAATATTTGACAATTTGGTGAATTATAAAAGCGATTATGGCACTTATATTATTTTATTTTAAATGTTGCCAATGTTGTCACATTCATAATTTAATAAATATAACAATTTAAATATTGTTATTTTAATATGATAAATTCGGGTAAAAGTATTATTGTGAAAGGTAATAGATTTATCTTCATCGCAGGATTTTAGTTTTAATTTTTATGCAACAAATACATATATTAAATAATTATACAAAAATGTTGTAGTAATTATTTTATTAAGAGATAAAAGAAATAAATGGTATTAAAAATAATAAAATAAATATTATATGAACTATTTAATGTACTCCACTAATTTTATAGATACATATGACATTTTATGAATCTATTAAAACTTTTAGTTCTAACATATATTCTGTATTTATTTTATTTAAATTCAAATAAATGAATAGTGTCAAAATTGACACTATTGTTATTTTATAAAAATAACATATTATAAAATTGTTTAAAAATCACAAAAGTATTTAAAAATTATAAATTTATATTTATATGGTCTAAAATGTGATTAAGTATCCAATTATGGACAATTCACAACAAATAAGTAATTATTTTTTATAATTTAAAATTTGGAATGTTACTACCCCAAATAAAATTAAATTGATTAAATAAGGATAAATCAAGTGGATAATGTTTAAAATAAATTCCAAACATGTCTAAACTTTATTTTTTTATGATATTACAACCCTATATTATCTAATATTATAGTATGAGTCATTTTAGGAGGTTTTTAAGTTGGTTTAGATTTATTATAAATTAATATTTTTAAGATTTCCAAAGTTTCCCCTCTCCTCCCTTATAAAAGGGAACCTCCTCCCTCTCTTCCTCACACCAATTTGAGCCTTCAAGCTCAGAAAAACCCTTCCCATTTCACTTCCCCACTTCCTCATAAACCTACTAGAGGTACTGGTCTTCTCAAAAGACCAACTCTAGTTCCTTAAGAGAAAGTTTAAAGGAGGCACTTCGAGAAAGAGTTAATACCTTCTACCGTTTTCTTCAAGTTACATTCTTCTTCTAATCCCTCTTCTTTAGTTGTTTAATTATGAGGTAATAACATGAGTATCCCTCATATACTGATATGTTATTATAAATATGAAACAACCCTATTTCACCTCTTATAAATCCTACGGAAAATGAAATCACCGCGCGTGCGTACGTACGGAATACTGTCTCCACGCCGTGGTGTAATCTGTTTTCCACCACCACCTTACTTGGATGGGTATAATGGTGCAAATAAATAACTCTATATGATTATTGTAAAGTGATATTGATTCTGAAATAGTATACATACACTTCAATACAATTCCATGATAATGGGAATGATATCATCGCTTGTGCGTACGGACGGCCTACCGTCTCCACGATGTGATGCGACTCGTTCTATATGATATTCATTGAATAATGATTATATAAATGAATTTAATGAATTAATATGATATATATTACACTAATACCATTATTTAAATGATGTATCTATATCCTATAAAGAGTAATAAGAATTTATTCGACAAAACACGCATAAGAACAAAAAAGTAATAAACACCCGAATAACATGTAGTAATGAAATATTACTAATAAGATGCTAAGAATATGACCATATATGATATCATAAAAATAAGTATGATTCTGGAATAAGTCAATAACATTATTTAAATCATTATACAGGAGGTTCAGACACGTACAAAGCATATCGGACCTAAGGTAAGGGAAAATATCACAATCTCATTTTTATCCAAGATTGTTTATACTTTGGTATTTACTGGGGTGTATTTTATCATCCAAATCCATGTTTCCTCAATATGAAATATTATTTCCATCCACATAAAATTGTTTAAATCCAATTTTACCCTTCGGTGAGTTTTTAGTAAAAGATATTAAAGTAATCTTTTGTCGTTTTTCGTATGAGGTACTTTTTGACTTTTCCGACAAAAGTACGAGAAGAATGTTTTTTTAACTTATACGGAATGAATGGATTTTTAAAACATTATTTACAAGAATATTCCTTTAAAAGTTCTCAATTTTATCTTTAATAAACTTCTTTTAGTTTAAAATTGTATGACATGTTAAGAAAGGAAAACAAATTTGAAGTAGAAAGGATATTTTCCTCAAGAATGGAGTTCAAGTGTTTTATCAAAATTATTTTCCATCTAAGATAATATAGGGTTCTGTTTCTATCCCTATTATTACATTTATTTGATTATGTTATGATGGAAATATTTTTATGAATTCCTTTATCTTATATGAATTGTTTTATAATGTCATGATGTTTAAGATTCCCATTTTTATTACATGGGTTATGCTATGATGTATGGTTTATGATTTTGTGGCACACATAAGAATGGTATAATTATAAGATGGGTGGGACCTATATCTCTCTCCAATGCATTGGGTAAAGATTTATATCTCATGAAATATACATGGGTGTAACGACAAGTTAAACCGGTTCAGTAATACAGGACTGGAACAAGGAGTGAACTCGATTCAGAAAGGGACTTTTTCCACTAAGATGGTCTTGGTAGCAATGCCTTGGATATTATGTAAATCATATCATGTGATTAATGGTTGCCACAATTACATGTTTTATTACCATGATATTTTATCATGATTGACGTTCCCTTATGATATATTCCTTACGTACTTCCAAGATTCATGTCTTTGCTCAAGATTTTGATGTTTAGATTTTATGTTCAAGTTTTTGAATTCAAATGTTTATGGATTTATTTATGTTCTCTATGTTTACCCTTACTCGGCATTTGAGCTCACCCCTTTTATGTTCTCTTTTCCCCAGGATATAAAGAAAGGTTTTAGGTAAGAAAAAAAGGGGAAGATATTTATTGGGAGATGTTGAAGATCTTTCACCACAATTAGAAGATTTTATTCCGAGTTTCCAAAGACACTAAACTATTATGGTACTTGTGTGTCTGTTTTTTATTATGTATTAAGTATTCCGCAAAATTAATGTAATGTACATATACGTCAAGCTTCGGGTCTCTACAGTTGGTATCAGAGGGAGGTTTAGTCAACCTTTGGAAACTAGGATGTGAAAACGTTAGTGAGATCCCTAGAGATATTTCTAAGGTATGTCTAGGGATTTCCCTAAGGATAAGTATACGTATAGGATATAGTCCTTGAACTACGATAACGATCTCAGAATTTAACCTAAGATGTTAGATATTGAGGGTACTCCCCCTTTACTATGTTGTTTTCCCTAGCATGATTTTTTCCTCTTACAGAATTCTTTTTATGTTTTAGTCAATAGAGGGAACCAGAAGAAATTCGGTTAACATTGAATCCAATGGAAAAATTGGTGACTATGAGCAATGAAATTGCGTAATGCCTAGAGAGAAAGATATTGTGATTATTCCGAATCATTCATCGCGATATATGATTAACAAGGTGAAATTTAGTGGTATTACTAAGTCATCAAATAAGAGGAAGATGGAATTTTATGCATGTTCGCATAGTGAGGATCATAAAGAAGGGAAGATTGAGATTTCTAAAGAAGGGAAAAAGAACCTTGAGGAATACCTCAAATGGAGGGATAGATGTTATCTGTGTGGAGAAAAGGGTCATAGAGTGACAGACTGTAATGGAGTTCAATGTCTTATTTGTGGAGAACATGGGCATTACCCAACTCAATGCCCTGACCTAAAAAGTTACTTTTAAATCAAGGAAGGACTTATTCCAGGACAATCATTGAAGAGGATGGATTGAAGTTTTTATGTATTGGTATTCAAGAATAATGTTGTTGAGGTACTTTTATGGTGTATTATAATATTTTTGTATTAGTCCATTGTGGGTTTCAATAATTTTATGGTACCGGTAACCATGAAAAGTGATTCAAATATTTTGGAAAGCAGATGTTATTCGCATAATGAAGGGATAAAAAGATAATGATATGTTTGATTGTATTCATGAGCTCACGATTGATATAAGGACTAAGTGATATCATGGTTTGAGTATATAGAATTTTTGGATTTTGGTATGTGGAAAGAGTTAACTTTTGACAGCATTTATGTTTTCACTAAGGTTTAATGGGTATTCATTTTTCAAGAGAATACATGATTAAGGTATTCACATGATTGGAATGTGACCAACAAGATATATGGGGGATAAATGATGGTATTCACATGCTTGGTTGATCACATTTCAAGTAATCGTTTTCTTTATACTATGAGCTTGGACCGAAGTATTTTAGATAAGCCTAAAGATTGGAATGGATTATGTTGGACATAAGTTAGTATTTTTTAAGGATAGAAATTTTTTTCGATATTATTGATGGGATGTTATAGTAATGTAGTTTTAGAAAAAGGACAACCTAGAGGACGGGCGACAGCCCCTCGCGTCGGAAAAGGATGTCGGAATCAAACCCACAACTGAAGTGTGACTGACCTTTATCTCCTACCACTGGCCTACAGGAAGTCCCTGGTTAGTAGAAACTAGTTTTATTTTATTAAGCGGTATGATATATGAAGTATAAGTTCATTTTGGGAATCATATATGATTAACCTCACCATAGATGGACTTATGTATATTTGATAACTTTTTCTAACATTTTTTTTGAAACAGATGGAATGACTCATCATCTTATCACATGATCTTCTAACACTTCATGAATGACAAATTCAACTTCATTTATTTAAGAGATGAAGTGGAAATTGTTCAAGGCACGAACAACGGTGAGATTGTACCAAAATCAAGTAAGTATTTCTTTTGATTCGAAAATTTTTCAACATTAGAGAAATGATCTTGAAAACCAAAAACGTTGTCATAGTGCCCTTATATCAGATGAATCAGATGGTACCTCATATCATCACAAATCTAGGGCTTTGTGATTGTTGGATTTTTCATAGCCATGTCCTCTACCACTCTCTATCAGAACATGATGTTTAGATTTCTCTTCCATATCCATATTTTCACCTATGTTCTCCCACGAGGAAACCCAGTGATAAGTTAATTTGGGTAACCGTTATGTTTCATACATCACTTTTTGAAATTAAGTTTTAGTATGTGAGTTTCTATTAAAGAAACTTTCAAGTAGTCAACCATTTATAACCCCGACGAATTTTGAGGGAGAAATTCATTTTAAGGGGGGTAGAATGTAACACCCTGAGATTTTATGAGAAGTATTCTTTTTAACTTATTTGATGTATTGTGTTTTATGATACCCCAAGATTATCTTTCGTTATACGCAACACCATATTAGCTTGCAGTATACGTAACACAATTCTTGGATTGTGTTACACACAATTTGAAGTTCATTTGATAGAAGTTATTCTACGAAACCTTGACTGTATATATATATATATATATTCAATTTATAAATGAAATATGGTTGGATTTTGTTATATGAAACAATAAAGGAGTCTTGCACAACACGCAACCCTAACATGGCTTTCATTACACGCAATCGTGACCTTCCTCGGTAGTGTGTGTAGTACGCATTACCGGGTTTCACTAAACAACGATATATGGTTATAATATTATTATAAACTAGCCGTTATGAATATTATTAACTACATTTTTAATTTTATAACATTATTATTCATCTTACACATTTTATAGAACATGTTATGAGAACAAAATAAATTTTTTCGGGTAAAATAAGTATTTTTCAAAAAATGCAGTTTTGCCGCCTTTTGATGGCGCACCCATTTTAAATATAATTTTTGAGAAGTTTATAAGTTAAATTTTACAAAATAAACTTATTATGTTGAATCATGATATAAAAATTTTCATTGGATAATGTTTTGATATTTTTTTGATAACTTTCATATTTTAATGAATAGTAAAAACACGATATATTTTAATTAAAAACAACTTTTTTCATCATAATACTTTATATGGTTAAATTATAATATTTAATGGTTTTAAAGTATAAATAGAATATATTTTTTCCATTTAATATAATGTATGTCATTAGCATTGATTTTACCTTGAATTCGTAGGTTAAATCAATTCAATCTTTTGCAATGTTTTAAACAAAAACCCGTTTTCTTTCGACAAAAGGATTAATTTTAATTTAATTTCTGAAACTTTTGTGTATTGAATTTGAAAAAATGTATTTCATATTTGGAATCAGTGGGTCCAAATTATGTTAATAGGCTACTTTTTATTTTTGGGCATTATGAATAGTAACTATGGTAAAATTTATTTACCATAGTTAAAGGTAAATCGGGTAATTAAGGGTAAATATAAGATTATAAAATTATCCAAACACCTTCCAAAATCCTATTGAATGACTAAAAGTCGACCCATATCACCTAAGGGTAGGATTAGAATCATTTAATGGACTTTGTTCCATGAAAATAACTTAATTATTATTAAAACCAAAGAAATTGACAACATGTCACTCTCTTAAATCTTATAAGTATATTAATTTTAACTTAGTGATAAACTTCATGAAACTTCGAACATGAATAGTCTCCAGAAATCTAATAAAATTATCTACATCAAATGAATTTATTTATAATTTTTAGGTATTAAATAATTATCATTAATTGTGACACAATAGTGACGAAGAAATTGTTTATCTAGTGAAAAATCAAGAATATAGTTTTTATTAAACTAATAGTGACCATAAAAGGTACAAAACCCTGACCAAAACTTATTTTTCATGTACATTTAAACTATAATAATCCAATCATATAATATTTGACAATTTGGTGAATTATAAAAGCGATTAAGACACTTATATTATTTTAGTTTAATGTTTCCAAAGTTATCACATTCATAATTTAATAAATATAACAATTTAAATATTGTGATTTTAAGATGATAAATTCGAGTAAAAGTATTATTATGAAAGGTAATAGATTTATCTTCATCATAGGATTTTATTTTTAATTTTTATGCACCAAATAAGTATATTAAATAATTATACAAAAATGTTGTAGTAATTGTTTTATAAAGAGATAAACCAAATAAATGGTATTAAAAATAATAAAATAAATGTTATATGAAATATTTAATGTTCTCAACTAATTTTATAGATACATATGACATTTTATGAATATATTAAGGCTTTTAGTTCGAATATATCTTCTATATTTATTTTATTTAAATTCAAATAAAGGAATAGTGTCAAAATTGACACTATTGTTATTTTATAAAAATAACATATTACAAAATGGTTTAAAAATCCCAAAAATATTTAAAAATTATAAATTTAAATTTATATCGTCTAAAATGTTATTAAGTATCCAATTATGGAAAATTCACAACAAATAAGTAATTATTTGTAATAATTTAAAATTTAGAATGTTATTACCACAAATAAAATTAAATTGATTAAATAAGGATAAATCAAGTTGATAATGTTTAAAATAAATTCCTAACATGTCTAAAATTTATTGGTTGATGATATTACAAACATAGAGTATCTAATATTCTAATATGAGTCATGTTTGGTAGTTTTTAAGTGGGGTTAGATTTATTATAAATTAATATTTTTAAGATTTCCAAAGGTGCCCCTCTCCTCCCTTATAAAAGGGAACCTCCTCCCTCTCTTCCTCACACCAATTTGATCCTAAAAGATCGTCCAAACCCTTCCCATTTCACTTACAAACTTTCTTAGAAACCTACTAGAGGTACTTGTATTCTCAAAAGACCAAATCTAGTGCCTTAAGAGAAAGTTTAAAGGAGGCACTTCGAGAAAGAGGTAATACCTTCTACCGTTTTCTTCAAGTTCCATTCTTCTTCTACTCCCTCTTCTTTAGTTGTTTCATTATGAGGTAATAACATCAGTATCCCTCATATACTGATATGTTTTTATAAATATGAAACAGCCCTATTTCACCTCTTATACATCCTACAGAAAACAAAATCACTGCGCGTGCGTACGTACGGAATACCGTCTCCACGCCGTGGTGTAATCTGTTTTCCACCACCACCTTACTTGGATGGGTATAATGGTGCAAATAAATAACTATATATGATTATTGTAAAGTAATATTGATTCTGAAATAGTATACATACACTTCAATACAATTCCATGATCATGGGAATGATATCATCGCTTGTGCGTACGTACGGCCTACCGTCTCCACGATGTGATGTGAATCGTTCTATATGATCTTAATTGAATAATGATTATATAAATGAATTGAATGAATTAATATGATATATATTACACTAATACCATTATTTAAATGATGTATCTATATCCTATAAATAGGAATAATAATTTATTCGACAAAACACGCATAAGAACAAAAAAGTAATAAACACTCAAATAACAAGTAGTAATGAAATAATACTAATAAGAAGCTAAGAATATGACCATATATGATATAATAACAATAAGTATGATCCTGGAATAAGTCAATAACATTATTTAAATCATTATACAGGAGGTTCGGACACGTACAAAGCATATCAGACCTAAGGTAAGGGAAAATATCACAATCTCATTTTTATCTGAGATTGTTTATACTTTGGTATTTACTGGGGTGTATTTTATAATACACATCCATGTTTCCTCAATATTTAATATTATTTCCATCCACCTACAATTGTTTAAATCTAATTTTACCCTTCGGTGAGTTTTTAGTAAAAGATATGAAAGGAATCTTTTGTTGTTTTTCGTACGAGGTACTTTTTGACTTTTCTGACAAAAGTACGAGAAGAATGTTTTTTTAACTTATACGGCATGAATGGATTTTTAAAACATTACTTCCAAGAATCTTCCTTTAAAATTTTTCAAGTTTATCTGTAATCAACTTCTTTTAGTTTAAAATTGTATGACATGTTAAGAAAGGAAAAATGTTTTTGAAGTAGAAAGGATATTTTCTTCAAGAATGGAGTTCAAGTGTTTTATAAAAATTATTTTCCATCTAAGATAATATAGGGTTTTGTTTCTATCCCTATTATTACATTGATTTGATTATGTTGTGATGGAAATATTTTTATGAATTCCTTTATCATATATGAATTGTTTTATGAAGTCATGATGTTTAAGATTCCCATTTTTATTACATGGGTTATACTATGATGTATGGTTTATGATTTTGTGGCACACATAAGAATGGTATCATTATAAGATGGGTGGGACCTATATCTCCCTCAAATGCATTGGGAAAAGATTTATATCTCATGAGATAGACATGGCTGGAATGACAAGTTAAACCGGTTCAGTAATACAGGACTGGAATGAGGAGTGAACTCGATTCAGAAAGGGATTTTGTCCACTAAGATGGTCTTGGCAGCAATGTCTTGGATAATATGTAAATCATATCATGTGATTAATGGTTTACATAATTACATGTTTTATTCCCATGCTATTTTATCATGATTTATGTTCCCTTATGATATATGCCTTACGTACTTCCAAGATTCATGTCTTTGCTCAAGATTTTGATGTTTAGACTTTATGTTCAAGTTTTTGCATTCAAATGTATAAGGATTGTTTTATGTTCTCTATGTTTTCCCTTACTGAGCATTTGAGATCACCCCTTTTATGTTTTCTTTTCCCCAGGATATAAAGAAAGGCTTTAGGTAAGAAAAAAAGGGGATGATCTTTATTGGGAGATGTTGAAGATCTTCCACCACGATTAAAAGATTTTATTCCGAGTTTCCAAAGACACTAAACTATTACGGTCCTTGTGTGTCTGTTTTTGTTATGTATTAAGTATTCTGCAAAAGTAATCTAATTTCCATGTACGTCAACCTTCGGGTCTCTACAAAAATAATCCATAGATGGGCGTCACTGCTTGAAGTGTGCAATCAATGTCTGATTCAGTAGGGATGAGGCATCATTAAACTCTTGAGTCATGACTGAGAGCTGCAGAATCCCTTCATGCAACTCAGGAACTTTGGGGGAGAGAAATATTTCAGGGATCAAACGCAATAGGTTAGGTTTTAAGAGAGGTAGAAATCGACGATTACGAGAGGATTGCGGAAGTCCCTCTTCCACCAATGGAGGAGGGATCTGTTCGGAGCTCATCACCGCCTACAGCGGCCGTCGCCATTCCCGAACTCTAGCTCCCCGAACACTCTCCATTCATACATCGCAACTATATTCTAATGTAAAAAGATTTTATTTTACAAAATGAAGGTAATTTTGGAATTTTACAAGTCAATACCTAATCCCATGGTCCAATATGTATAATAAACCTATAAAACCACCACAACCATGGGAAAAGATGGATCTTGTGCAATGAATACCACTAAATTAGACAATGACAATTATGTTACATTATCCTTTACTATTTTATAGTGGATATCTTATTCATTTTAGATTCTTGGAACTCTAGTATATATAATATGTTTTCTAATATTATTAAATCACCACCCCATGATTTGATAATAAATCATATGAGAAAATTTATATTTATATAATTATTGTATCCTAAGATAATTTTATTTGAATGTGTATTGTGAAAATATTAATATTCTTCCTTTAGATAAATTTAATTTTGAGTTTTGGAAATAGATTTTTTCTCTATAAATAGAAGAAAAAATTAAATTTTAGAATAAGGAAATCACATATCATATCAATATATGATATTCTATTAATGAAATTATGTAACATATCAACCATAGATTTTTGGTATGTTCTTTTTTTTCTTTTTTTTCATTTAAGACTTATTTTTTTTAATCTATGTTTCATAATTATTTGTGGACATTTGAGTCATAAAAGTGGTTTTTGGATTTTTCTTGTAAAAAACATGTAGGACCATTCCCTAAATCAATATTTTATTTCATTGGGGTGTCACATGTGTCCAATGATCTCCATCAAAATGTATAACAATAGGTGTGGTCCAAGTATTGGTGTGTTCACGGTGATCTTATCGGCCACATCCAACATGCTCCCACTATGGTATAGTGTAGGATCTGTAAATTTGAAAAATGGTATAGAAATTTCATAAGGGATTGGTCAAGGGCATGATAATAGCAGTTTCAAAATTTGGAATTCCCAAATAGTTTCTTTAACTTCTAGGTTTTTAGTCTAATCAAGTGAAATCTTAATTAAGGTATTAAATTCATATATTTACATTATTTCCCTATATCAATGTAATTTTTTTCCTTCCATTAGATTGGATTTGAGATTAAGAGTGTTCCTAAAGGGATTTTAGTATTCCATCCTCTATAATAGAGGATCTTGGCTCAACTCTTATTCTCCTTTGCTGAGTGATCCGTGTAATGGAGATATAAGTTATTGATCCTCGATCGATTATCATGGAACTCTTCTTAATAATATACAACCCTTCTTTATTTCTAATTACAGATACTTTTTAGGCTAATTGATGATACAGTTCTTAAGGTATGTGGTTTTAATGAAATATATACCAATTGAAATGATTGTTTCTTATTTTATTTGAAATTGATTCCAAATTTATTTCTAAAAATATAATTTCAAACATTTGATAAATATTTTCAAAATTACATGGTCTGTGTGATGTAAAATCATTAATGATGGATTTTTAAATAATTTATTTATTTGTAAAATATTAAATAAAATTGATATGAATGTTTTAAATAATTATTTTGATGGCGACTCTTGATAAATGATGGAATAAGGTGTTTTCAGTATTTTTAATGAAATGAATTGTTTTATATGGCACGAGTTTTATGAAACTATTCATGTTGGTTTTGAAATAAATATAATTTTGAAAACATAAACTTTGTTGTGATTGAGATGATTGATTTAAATGATTATATATTGATTAAAATTAATGATAGGAACTTGTATGATTATTTTCCTTGAAGAAAATATTAATTTGGGTAGATAGGGGGGTAGTGCAGGACATATACCCATGGAATGTATTAGATCTTCCGATAAATGTATAGATGGTGAAAATGGAACCTAAACTATTATGAGGGAATATATTAATTCATTAAGGTGGAATAATATTACCCCTAGGCCTAAGATATAGGGACGTGTGCACACCTGGAGCTATACGTCACTTAGATGCGTGTATATACATTAGCCTTGATTGAACTATACTTTGTGATTATAACCAAGGTTATATGATTAAAATGAATTTTAAATACTAGTGTTTTCAAAATTATGTACTCATATCTATTAAGATTGATATTCTGACTAATTCTTATTCTGAGGGAAATTATTATTTGTACCTATATCATAATTTCCATTTAAATGATTTGAAAAGAATGTTTCATAATAGTTTATAAAAATGTTAAAAATTTAATGTTTCTTGAAGTGGAATATATATTGTTTAATTGATATATAATTCTTACAAAATTTATCTGTGAAACCCTAATGGTGTAGTATTTCACATACCCAAAAATTTTCCATTGGAAAATTTTATAATTTCTTTCTCTAGGACTGGGAAAAGGGAAAGCACTGCATAGAGAAGTGGGTGTTCTTTATATCTTGACATTGGTACTTGGTGGAGATAGAAGTTGATTTAATTTTTTTTATTATTATGTTTGGATGATCCTTACATTATGGTATTTATACTTGTCTACAATGTGGAATATTTCCCTTGATGATTGTATTGACATATAGACTATTTATAGATTTTGTCCACAACATTCATTTTGTTTGATTATTCTTATGGAAAAATAATTTCCCATTATTTTTTATTAATTACTAGGAACTATTAACCAACCCCTGTGGATCAGGAATTCACTTCAGGAAATGTTAGGTCCATATTGTGTTCCATTTTCACTGGTTATCTAGGCTGGGTCATTTCAATCTTATTTCAATGGTAAGTTTGGGCTATTCTTGGATAATGATATATAGTTTGTGATGTATTATTAGATATGAGGTATGATTTTCAAGGCTTAATGGGTATGTTATGTGGGAGTTATTATATTTTTTTCATCATAGATATCCTTATGTTACAGTGATCATTTATAAATTTTTCCCCTTAAATAGTTGTTTCATTATATTCTAGAATTTCCCAAAACAAGGATCTAAGATATATATTACCATTTAATGATTTATTGGTTTTAGAAGATTATAGTGTGTGTATTTAATGATTTTCCCTTTTATCTGTTGATTTTGTGTAGTACTATATCCCAAAAAATATGTTCAGATAGACTTCTTGTGGGAGATACTGATAGAATATAATAAACGAACAATTTGGTCAACCAGATTCATATAGAGGTTGTAGTGTCCATGGTTTAAGATATGGTAAAATGAGCTGTAAATGTACCCAATTTAGATGAAGGAGGTACAGAATTGAAGGGATGGTAGTCAATATCAATCCTAGTATGCTAGTATCATTGCTAAAATTTATCAGTTGTCAGTTAAGGGGGTTTGAAATGTGAAAATAAAGGCCTACATGATTGATATGGGTCTTAAATCAGATATCTGATCTCAAATTTTTATAATAAATCTTACCTATTAAACCCATGTTCTGGATAGGTATCTCATGGAATAAATTTACTAGGCTTGTATGTCAGTGTTTACAAGTGTTCCTCCTACTCATAGAGGATTATTTAGTGCTTATTTTAAGGGGATTTAGGAGTTGAGTGAGTCCCATGATTAAAAAAGTAGTGGTTTTATTTGGTACCATACTTTATCTAAATCATCTTCAACATCTAGAATGACACCAAAAACTTTCTTATAGTGTGGTATGGTTAGGAACTCATAGTGTGGCTACACGAAGGCATTGAATGTTCTCAACCCATTCACACATTTAGGAAACTTATTGAAGATTTTCCATTTTTTATTACCTGTGTAGTGGCATAGTCTTTTCAGTGACATAAGGAACTAAAACATAGTAATATATTCAAGAATAATGGGGTTATAACCACATGCATTATAAAGGAATAAAATTCATTTAGTTAATGTATCTCTAGTTAGAATTGATGTGGGTCTTGAGATTTTGACGAGAAATATTTCTATGAATCATCTTTTGTGAGTACTTTATTTGACAGTAGTTCCTATCTTTCTTTCATATCAATGTACACTATAAACCCTTTGGATTTGAAAATGAATCTTATACCTTTTTTGATGTATATTTCTAGAAAACTCTGGAAAAAGAGAGATAATGGTCTTTGATAACCCTCTAGTGACTTTTCATTATTGAATATCTAGATCATAATGGAATTTTTTGTTCTAGATATGAATTATCTAGATAAAACTTTTAAAACGACCTATTTAGTTTCTATAAATCCCAGATTGATTATTATCATAAATAACTATGATTTATTACCCCATGTGGGGAGTTCCATGACTTTTATAGATAGTGGGACCTGAGGTATATTTGAGCTAGAACTCTCCAACTAGAAATGGGTATGTTTATAGTCATGTATGTAGTTGAATTGGAACATTAATTCTATTGTAGTTAACTCGCATAGTAGTTATTAAGTTTCAAGAAGTGTTTTCTTTAAATTTTTCTATTTAAAAATGGGGAGGGATGTAGTGTTTTGTTTCAACATTGTACCAGGTAGATAGCCTATATTGATCCCCTCATACTATATGGGGCCAAAAACTTAATGGTAGAAATAATTATTTGGATTAATTGATGTATATTGGATTCATTCAACATAGTGAATCATATTGAGAAGAACTCAGGATATTCTCAAAGATGGTTGATGGAACCATTAACCTATATGATGATTATATAATGCTCAATGGGGTTATCAATAATTAGTACCAATTACAACATATTGATGATTTTTTTATTACATGAAAGAAGAAAAATGTTTCTATAAGATTGGTCATCAGTTTGGTTACCATCAGCTTAGGATCAAAGAGTTTGATATACCACGGACCTCTTTTAGTAGCATATATATATACTATGACTATCTTGATTTTCCATTTTCCTTAACCAATGCTCATAATGTGTTAACAGAATTGATTAATAAGATATTCCACCAATACCATGACTCCTTCATTGTGGTATTTATGATGAAATATTAGTTTACTCAAAAACCACGGAGGATCATTTACTTCATTTGAGATTAGTTTTTGATATCATGAGGAATCACTAAATTTATTCCAAACTATCGTAGTTTCAATTCTAGAATTTGGAGGTGGAGTTCTTGGGGGATGTTTTCTTAAAACTTTCATATCAATAGATTCTTAAATAGTGAGAGTTTTCATTTCCCAGGGAAAAATATCTATTTAAGATATAATTTGTTTGGTCTTTAGAGAATTACCAGTAGATCGAAAAATATTTGTCTATGATGAATTCTACTTTGAACTTTCTTACATTTAAGGGAGGGAAGTTATTTTGGGATTCAAAATTTCTGGAATCCTTCTGCATGTTGAAGTAATGATTTACTTATATACCAGTGTTGTCTTTTCTAGAGGCTGGGCCATAATTTTTGGCCTTTTTTAACACTTCATGATTTGGATTGGGCTACATTCTCATGCAGATGGATCAAATGGTAGCTTATAGTTCTCATAGACTTTATCCTCAATAGAATAACTATCCCACACACAATATAGAAATATAATTAGAAATTCATGCTCTTATGATCCAAGAGAACTATTATTTTTGGGAATAGTTTACTATTTACATTGATCATAAAATATTAAATTATATCATTTTGAGAAAATATTTGAATATTTAATAGTGGTTATAAGTAGAGTAACATTTATATTTTGAAATTGATTTCTCATTTACCCTTGTAGAGAAGAATATTGTTGCTGATGTTTTGAGTATGAAGTTATAATCCCATTTTGTGAAGGATTCAAAAGTGGAGTGAAATATCTTGGACCTTATTTCATGCATTCATTTGGGAGTCCAGGAGGATAAGACTAGGCTGATTATTTCATGTTTTTTTACATCCTATCTTATTTATATAATCCTCTATGATTACCAGCTTGATCATGAGTTATGAGGAAACATGAATTCTTTATATAGTGTGGAGACCATCCACAAGTGGTGTCTATATATATAGGGAATAATTTACTTCAGTTAACATAATAGAATTTTATTATCAATGAAATTTTTTATTATGGGGTATTATTATCTTTCCATAATGGATGTTCTTCTATGAAAGGTAAATTTGTTTGATGATATGATGCATTAATTCTGGTGGCCATGTATAAAATAGGTCATTAATTATTATTTTTAACATTGTTATACTAGTCAATAGATGAAGGCCAAGAATCAAAATCCTCCCGGTTTAATTCAGAAACATCCCATGAAAACCTGGAATTGGAAAGATATCCTGATGGATTTCATTAATAGGTTACCATATACTACACAAGGAAAGAATTCAGTTTGAGCGCTGATAAGATGGTTTACCCAATCATCTCACTTTATTCTAAAGTATGATAAAACCAAAGTTGAGGATTTAGGAAATATATATGCATAAGAGGTTTTTAGGTTTAATATAGTTCAATCCACCATTATTTATAATAGTTAACCTTGGTTCACATCTCATTTTTGGAGAAGACTCTAGGATGTGAGAGAATCCCATGTCTTGTTTAGTGCAATGTACTGTCATTTGATGAATTTGACAGAGAAAATTTATGTTCATATTTTTAAAATAATAATAATTAATTTTTGTTGTTTCTAAATGATAAAACTCATGTATTTAAATGTTTTATTAAAATAATGGGCAATTTGGATTATAGAATAAAAATGAGATTAATTGTGAAAAGTACTTAATTCTTGATTTTTTACATATTTTTACGTCAAGGGTATTTTGGTCCTTTCCTAAAAAATATAATTTTAACTTTTATGATTCAATTTTTTTTTAAAATCCATATATTACTTCCTTCATTTTTGTCTTCTGGACCGGGGGCTTAATCAATATTATTGAGGCCGTACAAAATCAATGAAGTCGAAGATTTTTTAGGGCGGACAGCAGGGACCCAACCTAGGTAATGGAAGCACATTTCTCTCTAAACCTATCCAAATTATGTGATTCCACTTTGGGAAGAAATAATACTGAAATAGGCGTTCAAAAAATAAATAACATGGAGTTTGAAATCCATTAATGCGGCCATTGAATGATATATTCTTAAAGGAAGCTTCCTGGATTCTTAATCCTGAAAACAAAACCGACAATGAAAAAATCATAACTCCTACAACCTGTGGCCAAATGATCTGAAATTTGGAGGGTGGATTACCAACACATAAATGTACAACTTTCATGAAGTTTTACATGCGTTAATCATCCAATTAATGGTTCAATAAAGCAGATACCATTCGGAGTACATAAATCATCCTATAAAAAGAGAGGAGCTCCCAACCTCTCAAATCATTCCAATCCATGCCAACACCATTTGGGGGAACCAAAGAGAGGAGGCCAAGGGCCATTTATATTTTTATTTTTTCTTTGTTTTATTTTTATTTTATTTTTATATTCTCATTTAATGAATTCATATCTTTTATATTAAAGTGTTTCCCTTTATTCTTTCACCCCTTTTCTCTTCTAATCTCAATCTCAATATCAATCTCAATATCAATATATCTCTTCCATATTTCCATTGTGATATCTATGCACTTCTCCATGGCAAGTGACTAACTCAAGGCTTGGTCCTGGGGGAGGTTTCATGGTGTTCTTTATTATTTCACTTCAATTTTAAATGTTTTAAATTTATTTGAGGTGGAGACGGGAATATGGCACGGGTGCGGCGGTCGTCCACCACGACACTATTTCCAAATACATTTCTTTTCATTGATTAATAATTTTCACTATCTTCTCATAGGCTAACCCTTCATACGGTTGAGTTGGGGTTGTTATAAGGGTTTAAAGGGAAAACAGTGGAGTCGGGTCTTGTAGTAATAACATTCTCGGTTGAGGTGTTACCCTACTTGATTACTAGAGGAGGTGTGGTTTGGTGTGCCGGATTCATGCTAAAATCACACACTTAATAAATAAAAGGAAATTAATTCATTAATGAGGTTTCATAAAATGAATTATAAAATTTAATTTAAACAAATAATTAATGAACTCGCGTTATCCAACCCTAGGACAAAGACCTTTCTTCCCTAATTTCATTATGTCTGCATCTGCATCTATATTTAGATTCAAAGTTCTCATTTCATTATTTTAATTTCACTATTTTTCAAAACCCCTAAAACCATCATTTTTAGTAAATTATAAAAACAAACAAAAACAATTAGAATAGGTGAACTAGAATCAGCGATTGAACCAACTAAAAACACTTTTCATGTGAGATGACCCTGGTCAACCACTATGCTGCATTAGGAAAATAAATTTTCTTTTTCCATGCCCTACGATAGGCACGCGTCAAAACTGGCACCGTTTCTGGGGAGCTAAGTAGTTATTTCAATCACTTTTTCAAAATTCACATTTTTGTAAATATTTTATTTTCTTTTCATTAAGAAAAATATTAAAAAAAATCTTTTTTCCATGATGTATTCAAATTCAAATTTTTATGCATGGGAAGATTACTCGTAGGTGCAATATCAAGAACCAAAAATTGATTATCATGATCTAAATGACCGATTTGAAATGATTAGTAATAATTTGGATTATTTGGGGAGGAAAATGGAATGGGAATTTGACTATGTTCGTGCAAGGATGGAGCAACCCGACCCTGATCCGGGGTAAGAAACTGAGATAGTGGTGGAAGAAATTTCACCACTCATCATTGAAGAACCAAAAGAAGGTAAATGTTGGGGTACCTGAAGACTCATTTATCCTCACTCAACCAATTCTACCCGAGATAGATGAAAACGAGGATGACTTTCCTACTAAGCCAAATTTTGGAGATCAACTAGAATTGGATAAATTATGGAATGAATGTGAGGATCTGCTTGATCTCCCCAAGCCTTTCAAAGAAGAAGAGCCAGCACCACTGAAAGAAGACCCCACCCAATTGGTGGAATTTGATGTAAATATGGAGGATACCAACTACCTACCTCCATCCAGTGATAATCAACTCAAAGAGGAACTTTCTACTAAAGAATTAATTGAACCTCAACCAACTCGTGTAGACGATCTTCCATGAACTCTACCATTTTTGATTTCATTCAATCTGATTTCAGCATCACTTCTTATAATTTTGAATTTTCAGATATGGTCAATCCTTACATTGCCTTAAAAGTAGATGAAAAAGAATATTCACCTGTTGAGGAACACTTGATTCTCCCTAAAGACATTGAAGATTCATTAGAGGGAGTACAAGAAGATAAGAAGAAGGTTTTATAATTATCAACCAATGAAGAGGATGTTTCATACTTCATCCTACCCCCTCCATGTAAGTTATACCACAATATGAAGGGGGAGGATTTGGTGTACTCTATCCATGGAGTCTTCCTCAAGAAGAACACATATGTGGATGCTGGTAAAAGACACATGTGGTGGTTCAAATCAAAGAAGCTTCATCCACCCTCTAATTTTGGATAACAGCTGGTACTACCCTCTGGAGGAAGTAAAAGATTACAGGGCCCACTTGGGGGATCATACTTTGATTTATCCTTTACTTGATTTTTAGTACTTTCATTTTCAATATTATGAATTTAAATTTAAAATTCAGTATTAGGAATAATTATAGCATGTGGCCCACTCCCTCTAATATTTTTGAGCTTTAATGGCATGATCCTCGCTATTAAGTGAGTAATTCTCTTTTATAGGTTCATATATGGGAAAAGGAATCCTTAGATAAAGGAAGATGATTAATGCTTTATTTAAAAAGGGAGTTCATTTTTAATGTTTATTCTTTAAAACTCCTAACATGTTTTGGTCAAAAACATGTTTTGATCCTTAATGATAAAGTTACATGTCCACACTTGAATTATTGCTTTACTTGACTTATCTAGGAGACATTATTTTCATAAGAATACTATGATTCTATGTTTTAGATTTCAATTTTAATGAGATTGAATAAGTAAAATGGAAAATTGAATATTTAAAGTGAAACACGGATATTGAAATGAGGACTCATGATTTTATAAAATTAATTAAATCATGTAAATGAAATTTCCCTGCCATTTTTTATGCTTTAAATTTCTAAATTTCATTTTAATTAGTTTTTTATTATTAATCATGCCATGAGTGATTTTTCAATATCATATTTCAATTCTCGGGAGGATTTCTAGACTAAATATTTTTTATTTTATCTCTAGAATATTTCTTGAGTGATCTTGGGATGTGTCACCTACTAGAACTTGTATTGAAACTTGTCAATCTATGACTGTGTAAAAACACATTTAAAATGATAGAGGCACTACTTTGGCTAGCCACATATTTACCTGAGACCCGCCCTTACATTTATCATTTTTTATCCCATAGAAGCCATGAATTTCCTTATAGGTTTAAGACACATTAAAAATCGATTTTTCCTTACCTTCCCACTCTTTTAGTATTATTTCATGGATATTTCAAGTTTGAGTGTGGGGGAAGGGCCTTTCATGTGCGTTCATTGGGATGTGTATCATTTGTGGGTGGTGTGAGGTGTGAGTCATCATTTTGAGTAACGCATTATTAGAAAATTGGGTATGAGTTGTCACAAACCAAATCTGGTCACCGACAAAACTGGCACCAGACCCAGCCCGTGACATGGCCCTAAGGGCATTCCCTATCCCCACGGGCTGGCACAAGTGCCCGAGTATCATTTATCTTGGTTTGGGAATGATTTACCCGAATATGTATTGATAAAACACCAAAAAGATTTGATAAAATGAATCTGAAAAATTCATACCAACAAGGTTTATAAAAAAAATCCAAAACTAAATACATAAGTTCAAATGAAATAAAAAAGGTCCAAACACACAATGGAATATAAACAAAACAGCCCCATGGACTCCACATGGCAAGGGATTATCACCCCCAACTCGTCTCTACTACTCCGCCCCAAGGATGAGGACTAACACCCTAAACCGCCATCACCCTTAGCCTTTCCTTTACCTGGGTCAATAAAAAGGTCCACTTACACCCAAGGGGTGTAAGTAGGGTGTTAGCCTAAGCCCAATAGGATACCACTCTTTGATTCCAAGGTGCATGAAATACAAGGTGAAAAAGCAAGCAGTTTTAATATGCAATGAAAAGCGATGACAAATTCGAAGAAATGAAACTTTAAATTGAAAACAAATTTCAAGATAAAACATTCAGAATGTTAACAAATTTAAATATTAATATTATATAATTCAATATAATTCCAAAGACATCCAAATACAAGGTAAGATACCACAAATTCAATGAGAAACAAAACTGGGAACACCCCTAGGCACTAGATAGTCTCGGGCCACATGTACCTCATACCTCAGTGTAATGTAACCATAGTAAAATCCTTTCTCGTTCACGAGACACTAGTAGGGAACATACCTATAACCTAGTGGTCCCCAATCATCATCCACATAGTTTAGTTAGAGTTTTTGTTATCCAAATTATAAGTGAAACATGGACAAAACCCATCCGGTCCACTAGCCGTACTAGTACAAATCCACCCCACCTAGGTACTCGGGCTTCCCCCATTGTGCTCAAACAATTTCAGGATTTAACACATATCCATTTTAATGTCAAACAAAACTACTGGTCACATACACCAAATACAGTAGCTATCGCATTTTATACCACTAAAAACACATAACAAACTCTTTGAATTTGAATAAATCAATTTCTAAAAATCACATGTTGTTTTGCACACAAAACCCCTTAAGAAACCCACTTGTACACTATGTTCACTCTTATAAGTTACCAAAACAGTAAAGGCAGCCCAATACATTTCAATTAAAACAAAAAAATCAATTTTCGGGCATCCCCATGTTAAACAAGAAGTGTTAACTTTGTAAAACCGTTATTTTTACACAAAAGTGGAACCAAACTTCACTTTCTTTACAGACACAATTAAAACCCATTTTTGCAGCAATAATAAAAAAGGATAAACATTATAAACAGTATTTTATTCCTTATTACAGATCAATAAAAACAACTATGTATTTATAGGGCATACCCAAATAAACAAATAAAACATTTCTTTGGAAAACCCCCAATTTCTCACCAAATTGGCATTTAAAATTCAATTGCAATAGAAACATCATTAGAACCAATTTTTGAAGCCATAATAGAATGATATAAATATGAAAATATGATAAATACAGCATGCTAATACACAAAGATTTCATCAACATTGGAATCACCTACCAAATCAAATGAAACCATTGAATCCTTTGTGAGAAAACACAAACGCACCATCGTCGCACCTCAAGAAGGGTAGATCAAACCTAAAAATAGAAACTTGGACCAAGAAAACCCAATGTTAAACCTTAGGTTCGAACCCCTACCCACTTGAAATTTTTTAATTCAATGAAAAGGGATGAAACCCCAAAAAAATAGAATGAAACCCTAATCAATTTGAAAGGGGAAATGAAATTGACTAACTTACTTGAGAAATCTAGAATGAATCTCCCCAAAACACCAGTATCTGAAATTTAAAACGGCCAAAACTCAGGGGATGTTCGAAAAATAATTAGTAGGCCATTTAGGAATTGTAATGGAGGGAAACGAGTATTAATTGAGAGAGTTATGATTGGATTAAAATACCTCATCAAATCTGGCCGATTTTAGAAACCCTCAGATGTTCGTCCCTAAATCGAGATTCCTAAGACCTCAAAAGAGGAGGTAAAGAGGCTAAGGGAGCAGGTGGGTGTAAGGGGCGAATATGAGGCTTTTAATCACCAAACAATACTTAAAAATTGAATAAGTTATTAAATAAATAAAATTAATTTTTAAAATTGGATATGGGCTTCTGGGCAGGCCCAATCCCTTAAATAAAAACCAAAACAAACCTTGGTTATGGGTTTCCAAAGGCTCCAAATTTTAATTCTTGTGTTAATATATTAGGGGAGGACATTTATGAGTTGGAATATGTGAAAAATATTAAAACATGAACATGTTATAAAAGAAACAAAATTTATTTTTAAATCTGGAATTGGGCTCACGGTTTGACCCAATTCACGAAAACTCACCTATTCTCCATAAAACCATTGGAAACCCCAAAAACAAAGAATTAAGGGAAATTAAAATAAAAATACATTTAAAATAAGATATGTGTGTAAAAATTATTCCCACCATGAAAACATTACACCCCGGAAAGTCACAGCAAGGCCAAAGCAACCACCAAACCCAACTGAGAAACCAAGAAGTACTCCTTTGCCAGGTTTCTTCCCCAAAGGCCAAAACACCTCCAGTGATCAATGAAGGAAAGAATACTCTCACAAACCAAACTTACACCACTTTCCTAAAACCATCAAGAACATTCAGGATTTATCCCAAATTAAAACTCCTCAAACACAATCTGAACAATACTCAAGCAATTCACCCAAATGAACAACAACTTTGAACAAGGTTACTCTTACCTTACTTTAAATAAACCATTGGGTGCTCTCCAGTCCCAATGTTTACTCAAGAATGATGTTGGTAGGTAGATATATCTGAAAGATACTATCTACACCAAGCCAAGACTGTAGAAAATTTTAAGTTACTGGTACGGGGGGCACAAATACGCTCCCCACCATAAGAGACAACCAAATTTTTTTTTCGAGACATAATCAAGAGACTAATAGGGGGAGGCCTAAATGGACTCACCGGTACAAAGTATATACTTCCATAAGAAATTTACAAAAGAAATTATATAAGACTCATAGTGGGTCTCCCCACCAGAAGAACCAACCATCTTAACGAACCAGCACTGGCCAGTAAAGAAAGACCCCAAAATTTAAAGAGTTGGGGCAACCACATGGTTAGTTTGCACGGTTTGGGAAACCATACACTAACAGTGCAGATCCTTATATCCACATTGTTTTTTGGGGCATGGTCACTATTAACCAAGTGAAAACTGTGTTCTCAAACAGTGTAGACAAACTTCAAACCTTTCTCCAAAGACTCAGTGGAAACCAAAGGGGGAGGGAATAACATTGGGTGATGACATGGGTACACATCCCTCCACCTATTTCCGCCGAACATGGACAACAGAAGAAATATTATGACACCATAGGTTTAAAATATTCTTAACTTTCATACTGAGGATATGACCTTGTACAAGGGTTTAAACAACCCTGTAATTTCCCCTGACTAAGAGCCAGCTTCTCTTTGAGACCTATGGCTGGAGCTCAAATGATTGAAAAATCTTCAGCCTCGCAGTTAGGCTTTGGAAACCCCATGAACGATAATTCTTCTTTCGATGCAACCAAAAACTACAACACAATCCTCGATAAGTTTTCCAAGACATAACACATTCCAAACTCACTTTACCCTAACTCGATATTTCACTGAAACAAGGCCTTAAAATATGCACACACATCACACCTTGTTTGTTCGGGTGAGAAACAATAGAAGTAAAGAAAACCTATACTCACCTTCCTCTAAAATGGAATATTTTTTAAGATTTTTCTACAAGGGATACATTCTCCCAATATAACAGAGACTCTAATATGATTGACCAACTTTCACCTTTATGATCAATCGAGCCCATGACATCATAAGGCATCACCGAACATGACCATTGTGATTGATATAAAAAATTCATGGAGAGAGACCTTATACAACATCCCCAAACAACACACAATTCTAGAAAGTGGACACAATATCCCATCGTGACCATATTTCCCACAATGGTGGTTTAAGATGAATTCATGCATCAAATAAACTTCGAAGAACCCAAAGGTCCTATTGGAAACCATCGAGACACTCATCCACACTAACAACCCTAGACCACATCCACCTTCAACGTATCAGGAAACTTAAGAAACTAAGGTCTCTTTCAACCTTCCATGAGAACTCTCACTTTACAAGAGGATCTAAAAATCAAAGAAAGGAAAGGGTGTAGACTCAATATAAAAATCTCAAGAAAATGATTCCTTATATTGATCAACTGGAGGGTCTTCAAAAGGCAAAACAATCCGGGTTGCACTTCAGTTGTGCACTAACCCTTAATGGGGCGTACCTTATCCAACGATTGAACCAAAAGACCCAACCAAGATGGTCCATTGGTCACGATATACAACAATCCAGATCCAAACACATGAAGGGAACCACTGCAAAGGCATCCCAAAACATTTTTCAAATGAGACCACTAACCATCCCTACAACACAGCTCACCGACCAAACACAAACCCAAAACACAGTTCAAACAGGAGGGGTTCTTGGACTCAAAACATCCCACAACATAAACATTATCAAAAACCCATAATACAAACTATATCAAACAATTTATCAAGACATCATGTTTTTCTTTAAAACAATTTCTTTGAAAAAAAACGGTTTAGCAGTAAGCATATCCACCAATGGTACCCCATGGGCCTTACACATGCATGTTTTTGTGCCACACCGGGCACCCTCCTCATATCTCTCCTGACACTCATCAAGTAATGCCATTAACCATCCATCATCCCATATAACCACATTCATGTGGTAACTCACGGAAATACCAAATGTTAAAACAAATATTATTTCCACTTTTCAAACCAAAACGGTCAACCAACACATCATTTTTTTTTTCAAAAATGCTAATCAAGAGATCAAAATCCCAATTCAAATATTACTAAAATTTTCAGAAAGATACAAACATTTATACAATAACTAAATTTAAATATATTCACATCAATTTCAAAACATCTCATCCCATTAAAACACCATTTTATTATTTATAAAACTCTATTGGAAACACTTTCTAAAACCAAAATCAATATAGTTCCTGCTTTCAAAAGAGGTGTAAGCACACCATTTTACATTTCAAAATAATTCTGAAAATTAAGTTCCACCATTTCATTAACAAAACCATTCCCTCATTATTTGAAAATCATTTCAAAAAAAACTTTATGCTTCTTAAAACCAAGTCAATTTAAAACCAAAGTTCCAAGATTTCAAAACTAAATAACACAAGACAATGCGAGAGGAAACTAGTTTCAGTGGGTGACTTAAAAATATGGTTGGCGACCATAAACCAATCACTTCATAGTCACAAAGAGTGTTTTAGGGAAGATCCCCGACTCCACATGGCTTTCCAGGCCCTGCGAGCTCACTGAGACCATTAACCAAACTCTCTTTTCATTTCCCCTAACCATCATTAAAACAAGAAAACCAAAGGAATTAGATATATCCTGACTTCCCCAGGAAACTTGAATCATTTCATGAGGTGTGGTGATCAGGAACACTACCCATAACTAGAATACCAAGTCCCTAAAATCCTAACTCCATAATATCCTGACTCTTACCCAAATAACATGACCCAAAGAGTTAACCTGAACCTCCTCTGATACCATTTTGTCACGAACTGAATCTGGTCGCCGCCAAAACCGGCACCAGACCCAGCCCGTGACAAGGCTCTAAGGGCATTCCCTATCCCCACGGGCTGGCACAAGTGCCCGGGTATCATTTATCTTGGTTTGGGAATGATTTACCTGAATATGTATAGATAAAACACCAAAAATATTTGATAAAATGAATCTGAAAAATTCCTACCAACAAGGTTTATAAAAAAAATCCAGAACTGAATACATAAGTTCAAATGAAATACAAAAGGTCCAAAGACACAATGGAATAGAAACAAAATATCCCCATGGACTCCACATGACAAGGGGTCATCACCCCCAAGTCGTCTCCACTACTCCGCTCCAAGAATGAGGACTAACACCCTGAACCGCCATCACCGTTAGCCTTTCCTTTACCTGGGTCAATAAAAAAGTCTACTTACACCCAAGGGGTGTAAGTATGGTGTGAGCCTAAGCCCAATAGGATACCACCCTATGATTCCATAGTTCATGCAATACAAGGTGAAAAATAAAGTAGTTTTAATATGCAATGAAAAGCGGTGACAAATTCGAATAAATGAAACTTTAAATTGAAAAAAATTTTCAAGATAAAACTTTAAGAATGTTAACAAATTTAAATAGGCATGTTAGATAATGAAATATAATTCCAAAGACACCCAAATACAAGGGAAAATACCACAAATCCAATGATCAACAAAACCGGGAACACCCCTAGGCACTAGATAGTCTCGAGCCCCATGTACCTCATACCTCGGTGTAATGTAACCATAGTAAAATCCTTTCTCGTGAACGAGCCACTAGTAGGGATCATACCCACAACCTAGTGGTACCCAATCATCATCCATATAGTTTAATTAATGTTTTCGTTATCCAAATGCTAAGTGAAACAGGGACAAAACCCATCCAGTCCACTAGCCGTACTAGTACAAATCCGCCCCACCTAGGTACTCGGGCTTCCCCCTTTGTGCTCAAAAAAATTCAGGATTTAACACATATCCATTTTAATGTAAAACACCAATAATGGTCACATACACCAAATACAGTAGCTATCACATTTTATACCACTTAAAACACACAACAAACTCTATGAATTTGAATAAATCAATTTCTCAAAATCCTGTGTTGTTTTGCACACAAAACCCCTTAAGAAACCCACTTGTACACTATGTTCACACTTGTAAGTTACCAAAATAGTAAAGGCAGCCCAATACATTTCAATTAAAACAAAAAAATCAATTTTTGGGCATCCCCATGTTAAACAATAAGTGTTAACTTTGTAAAACCTTTATTTTCACACAAAAGTGGAACCAAAACTTCACTTTCTTTACAGACACAATTAAAACCCATTTTTGCAGAAATAACCAAAAAGGATAAACATTATAAACAGTATTTTATGCCTTATTAAAGATTAATAAAAACAACTATTTATTTATAGGGCATCCCCAAATAAAAAAATAAAGCATTTCTTTGGAAAACCCCCAATTTCACACCAAATTGGCATTTAAAATTCAATTGAAATAGAAATATCATTAGAACCAATTTCTGCAGCAATAATAAAATTATATAAATATAAAAATATGATAAATACAGCATGATAATACACAAATATTTCATCAACATTGGAATCACCTACCAAATCAAATGAAACCATTGAATCCTTTGTGCGAAAACACAAACGCACCACCGCCGCACCTCAAGAAGGGTAGATCAAACCTAAAAATAGAAAATTGGTCCAAGAAAACATAAGGATAAACCTTAGGTTCGATCCCCTACCCACTGGAAATTTTTCACTTCAATGAAAAGGGATGAAACCCCAAAAAAATAGAATGAAACCCTAATCAATTTGAAAGGGGAAATGAAATGGACTAACCTACTTGAGAAATCTAGAATGAATCTCCCCAAAACACCAATATCTGAAATTTAAAACGTCCAACACTCAGGGGATGTTCGCAAAATAATTAGTAGGTCTTTTAAGAATTGGAATGGAGGGAAACGAGTATGAATTGAGAGAGATATGATTGGATTAACATACCTCATCAAATCTGGACGACTTTAGAAACCCTAAGATGTTCGTCCCTAAATCGCGCTTCCTAAGACCTCCAAATAGGGGGTAAAGAGGCTAGGGGAGCGGTTGGGTGTAAGGGGAGCATATGAGGCTTTGAATCACCGGAAAATACTTAAAATTGAATAAGTTATTAAATAAATAAAATTATTTTTTAAAACGGGATATGGGCTTCCGGGCAGGACCAATCCCTTAAATAAAAACCAAAACAAACCTTGGTTATGGACTTCCAAAGGCTCCAAATTTTAATTTTTGTGTTAATATATCAGGGGAGGAAATTTAGGAGTTGGAATGAGTGAAAAAATATTAAAAAATGAACAAGTTATAAATGAAACAAAATTTATTTTTAAATCTGGAATTGGGCTCACGGTTTGGCCCAATTCACGAAAACCCACCTATTCTCCATAAAACCATTGAATACCCCAAAAACAAAGAACTAAGGGAAATTAAAATAAAAATAAATTTAAAATAAGCTATGTATGTGACATGAGTTATCATTTCATTATGATTCTTTCATTTCATCCGGTTCTCCTTAAAAAAAGTGAAAACAATTGAAAATAAAGCTATGCCTTTCTGGAGCTTTACAAAAGAAAATTAAAAAAAGAGATAAATTAAGCTAAGAATTTATGGAGATTATTTAAAAAGGGGGATAACTTGGATGATATCATTCTTTTTAATCAATTATTGACTCATTTCCCATGTCATAAAAAGGGGGTAGAATTGTGTTTCACATTCTCAAGCGGATTTGAGTGCGGTTCATCCTGTTTTTTCACTTGATTAATCATGAATTGTAATTAAGAGTCAAACCTACTACTTCTATCCTTAAATTATTTCAATCATTTACCCACCAACCCAAATCCATAGAGTCATTTGAACCTTTATTAAAATTCCTCATGATTTTATGTGTGTTTTGTCTTTACAATGTGGGGAATGTAGTTCTTTTAAAAGCTTATGGATATGTTGCATATTCTCATGATATGGGAGTAACTCTACTTGAATTGTTTCATGAGTGATGAGAGGAAAAATTAAAAGGTGAGTTAAATCATTATGTGACATGTTTAATAATAATAAATTGAGAATCTTGAATGAATGAGAGGAGAACTTCCATAATTTTTTTCAATGGGGAAAAGTAAAATATATGAATTAATTATTTCATTTCAAATTGGGAAATTAAATTAATATTTTATGTGGATTTTTGAAAATTTTATTTGACAATGAATTTTTTTTTGATTTTATTACTTTGAAATTTAAATATTGGTAATATTGGTGTCCTTTGAATTCCCTGTTGAGATTTTATGCGTGAGGGAAATCATGGTTTAAGTGTGGGTGTATTTGACAGAGAAAATTTATGTGCATATTTTTAATAAAATAATAATGAATTGTTGATGTTTTTAAATGATAAAACCCATGTATTTAAATTTTTTATTGAAATAATGGGCAATTTAGATTATAGAATAAAAATGACCCAAATTGTGAAAAGTGCTTAATTCTGGATTTTTGACAGATTTTTACGTCAAGGGTATTTTGGTCATTTCTTGAAAAATATAATTCAAAATTATCTGATTAAAATTTTTTTAGAATAAATATTTTATTTCCTTCATTTTTGTCTAACGGACCAGGGGCTGAATCAATATTCTAGAGGTCGTAAAAAATCATTGAAGTTGAAGATTTTTTCGGGAAGACACCGTGGACCCCACCTACATAACGGAATCACATTTCGCTCTACACCCATCCAAACGTGGTGATTCCACTTTTAAAAGAAATAAGACTCAAAGATTCGTTCAAAAATTAAATTACATGTAGTTTTGAATCCAATAAGGCAGCCATTGAATGACATACTCTTAAAGGAAGCTACGTAGATGGTTTATCCAGAAACAAAAACCAACAATGAAAACATCATAAATCCTACAACCTGTGGCCAAACGAGATGAAATTTGGAGGGTTGATGGAAAAAACATTAATTTACAACTGTTATGAAAGGGTCCACGCATGAATCAATCAATTAATGAATCAAAAATGTGGAAAACATTTAGAGTACATAAATCTACCTATAAAAAGAGAGGATCTCCCTACCTCTCAAATCATTCAAATACTTACCAACACCATCCGGGGGCACAAAAGAGAGGACGCCAAGGGCCATTTATATTTTTATTATTTCTTTGTTTTATTTTTATTTTAGTTTTCTTTTCACATGTAATGAATTTATATCTTTTATATTAAAGTGTTTCCCTTTCTTCTTTCACCCATTTTTGTTTCTAATCTCAATCTCAATCTAAATATCTCTCTTGCATCTTTCCATTGTGATCATTATGCACTTAGCCATGGAAAATTACTAACTAAAGGCTTGGGCCCGGGGGAGGTTTCACAGCTTTCTTTATTATTTCACTTCAATTTTAAATGTTTGAAATTTATTTGTGGTGGAGACAGGAATTTTACACGGGTGCGGTGGTCGTCCACCATGACACTATTTCCAAATCCATTTCTTTTCATTGATTAATAATTTTTCCTCTCTTATCATAGGAAAACCCTTTATACGGTAAAATTGGGGATGTTATAAGGGATGAAATGACATACGGTGGAGCTGGGTATTTTAGGAATAACATTCTCGGTTGAGGTGTTACCCTACATGATTACTGGAGGAGGTGTAGTTTGGTGTGTTGGGCGCATGCTAAAATCACACACTTAAAAAAGAAAAGGAAATTAATTCATTAATGAGGTTTCATAAAATGAATTATCAAATTGAATTTAAAAAAATAATGAATGAACTTGTGTTATCCAACCCTGTGACCAAGATCTTTCTTCCCTAATTTTATTCTGTCTGCATCGTCATGTACATTTATATTTAAAGTTTTCATTTCATTATTTTAATTTCACTATTTTTCAAAACCCCTCAAAACTTAATTTTTAGTAAATTATAAAAAAAAATTAATTAGAATAGGTGAACTAGAATTAGTGATTGAACCGAATAAAAACTCTCTTCAAGTGAGACGACCCTGGTCATCCATTGTACTGAATTAAGAAAATAAATTTCCTTTTGTCATGCCCTACGACAGGCGTGTGTTAGGATTGTAAGATAGAAAATTACATATATATTCTTGAATACATGCTTTCTAATTTCATCCTTAACATTGGAAGTCTATGAAATTTCCATTATGGTATGAATAATTTTGATTATAATAATAGATACTATTCATCCATTAAAATGTCTCCCATTAAGGCCTTTTAAGGTAATCCTTATAAATCTCTACATTTTTAGTTGGAGGTTGGTCAATATTCCCTTATGGGGCCTAGGTTATTCCAAGATAAGAAGATGAATATCTAGATGTTTTATCCAAGGAAGCTAATGGAACATATCTTGTTTAAACCATAAATGGATTTTCATCAGTGTCATTCCTTATTCTGGGTTGGGGACTATGTACTCCTAAGAGTATCACCTCATTTGGGTCACTGATGACATGAAAAATTAGAGAAGTTGGAATGATGATATATGGGAATATTTGAGTTCATTAATCAGATTCTTAATGTGGAATTATATTTTTCCTTACCACCAAAAAAATATTGTTCCAAAAATAGTTTTAGGTTTCTCATCTCAAAAATTATCATTTGGAATAGTCACATGTTTTGAATTGAGAGGAAATTAATTTGGAACCTGGTATAGCCATGACTGATCTACATGTTTGGACAATTGATTCACAAGTGAAAGTTCTTAGTTGGAAGTGCATTCCATTGGTACAAAAATGTGGCAGTATATTATGGTTGCTCATGAAACAGGGGAGTGCGAGGTGATGATTAGGGAAGAGTGGACTCATATCTTTATGGAACATTATTTTTTATGTGGCTTTCTAGTAATAGAATTTAATTTTTAAGGGAGAGTTATAATATATATACATTTGATATTAGGTATTTTATTTTGATTATCTTATTTTCTACATTGCCTTATGTTGGTTAATCTATGTTCCAAAACTACTGGATAAGTTTAGTGTATAAAAATTTGTTTTTATACTTTTCCAGTGAAAAATAATCTGGAACACGCCCTAGTCTATTTATTTTTCTCCTAGGAATCGCCTATGTGAAATGAGATGTGCCAAAATTTATAACATTCGGTGTGGTCTAGAGTGTGGCTCTTGGAATTTTTCACTAGGGTGTTGCTGAGGTAATGGGTATGGGTTTTTTTAGAATTTTAAACACCTATTAAGACACCTATACTTTTAGGGAGGTTACTCTATTTAGGTAAAATCTTATTTGTGTGTTTTAATGATTTACATTACATTATTTCTCTCTATTACACCGAATTCTCCCCCCTTGTTTCATGAATTTTAGATTGAGAGTGTTCTTGAAGAGTTTTTAGTGTTCCATTTACTATAATAGGTCCTCTTTCATTGGGACATATTCTTCCTTGTTGATATATAAATGTAAATTAGATAGTGGTTGTTTTTAATGATTGGTGTTCATGGACCTCCTCTTGATACTATAGGATCCATCCTTCTCACTGGATGAGGATCTCTTAATTGGTTTTTGGTGATACCATAATTGTTTTTTGGTTTTACAATATAATTACTATCAGTAGAAACCATTTTTTCCTTATTTAATTTTAATTGGATTCAAGATTGATTTCAAAAATAATGATTTTGGCCTTTTGATAAATGTTTTCAAAATTACATTGTGTGTAATGCAACTTTTCTAAAAATAGTTGTTGAAAAAAAGTTTTTATTTTTTAAAAATGATATTGTAATGAGATGAATTATTAATATAACTATTTTTATGATGATTGTTGAGAAATAATGGCATTAAATGTTTAATGGGTTTTCAATTAAATGATTTTTTTTGAATGGATTGAGTTTTGATGAAAACAATGATGTTTATTTTGAAATAAAATTATATGTTTAATAATTTACCTTACGCATAATTGAAATGGTCTATTAAAATGTTTTAATTTTTATTTAAATGAATGATTTCCCCATATATGATTGTCTTCCTTAAAGTACATGGGAGACTAATTAGTTATGTGGATAGAACAGGATAAACATGCTGAAAATGTATTAGATCATCCAAGCAATGAATTAATGATGAAAAGGTAACTAAGCATGGATGAGGGAAGATACTTTATTCATTTGTGTGGAATTCTATTTCCCTAATGTTCGAGATATTGAGATTTGAGCAAAACCAGAGCAATAATTCAATGAGATGTGTGAGGATCCTTTCTCCTTGATTAAATTAACCCTAACACTTATACCCATGGTTTTAGGATTGAAAATGAATTATCCCCTCAAAATTTATAAATTGATTTAGTCATTTCTATTTCTATTGATATAATGATTCATTAAATTTTATATTAAAATTCTTATTTATACCTACTTTATACTTTCCATTGAAATGATTTGAAATGAATGTACTATTATTATTTTTGTTAAATATTACTGTGACTTGTTTTATTTAAATTTAGAATATATGGTTTATTTGATGCAATCTGCTAATTAAATGTCTTGGTAAGATCCAATTGATCAAGTGTTTATCACACTCAAATTTCTATTTTTTCGTTTTTAGACTTTATTTTTCTAGGACTAGGAAAAGGGAAATACCAATTCGAGGATGTTGGTGTTATTGATAGCTAGATCATGGTACTTATTGGTGATATTAAGTGATGTAATTTCAGTTATTTTGATGTTTGGATTGTTCTTACTTCTATGGTTTTACACTTTTCTACCTTTTGGAACATTTCCCTTGATGTCTGTTTTAGCATACCAACAATTTATAGATTATTATATGCTTCATTCATTTTTTCTTGTTTTTTTCTTATGGATAAGTCGTTACACCTTATTTTTCTTATTCATAGGAGACTGTTTTTAGCCTATAGGGACAAAGAAAACTCTTCATGATGTGGATGGTCTGTCTTAGAATAATTTTTAAGAGGTTATCGAGGTCTAGTCATGAAAATTGATTTTTTATGATCTCCCTTTGGATGAAAATTTAATAATAAGTGTCTTGATATAGAATAATGAGAGACACGTTTCTCAAATGGTTTGAATTAAAATTAATATTTATGATGTTCCTATGATTAAGGAATATTTTTTATTCCTGATATCATAGAAGTTAGCGAGACTGGTATATCATTTGAAATTTTTTATTGATCATTGTTTATCATATAAATACACATCACTGTTTTCAATAGAAACTAACAATTTAAATTGTGAGAATGAAATTTATTTATGGGAGAGGGAATGTGACACTTGGAGATTTTTAATTATAACATTTTCAATAACTTTCTTCACATGGAACACTAAACAAAAATGAATATAAAAACACTATATAACTATTAAAATATATCCATAGAATTGGTTAGGTAAAAATATAGGTAAAGAAATTATAATTTTTTTAGAAATAAAAAAGGGTTAATTTTATTACTAAGGAATTTATAAAATTCAATTATTGTATCTAAATATATAATAGGACTAATTTATGCTTTAAAATTTTACATTTCAAGAAATTAAATTTTTATTTTCATTAATTAAATAGACTAGATATGTCATGGGGAAAAATATCATTGATATGAATAACATAGTGATACCAATTTTATTCATAATTGATAGTAAAGAAGAAGAATAATATTTACTAAAATAAAAATTTATTTTCCTATAAAAAACAAGTTCTCATTATTTTTTATAATTTCATTTAAATTTGAAATGAAAAAATTAAAATAATTCTATTTTATAAAATTAACTTCATTTTTTGATATATCAGGTCAGTATTAACTTAATATGAATTTTATTGACTTTTTTTTTGAAATAAATGTCTTTTTGTGAATAGCTTATAAAATAGTTTTTACAATAACTTTATATTTTATTATTTTATTATTATATAATTTATACCAAAAAATTTATAAAACCTTTTAATTTATCCAATAATTTTTTAATAAGTACAATTATGTGTTTTATGAATATTAGTTTGTATTTTTAATACCAATGTTTGATATCTTTGAAATATTAGAAATATTTACCTCTAAAAAAATGTTTTGTTCATTTAAATTAAAAATTAGTTTCCATCACTTATAAAAATTAAATATTACAAAAAATGAATCTATATTTTATATCAAAATGTTAATGTTATTTAATAACATCAATTTTAATTATGGGATAAAAGTATTATTACTAAAATTAAGGTTAATAACCATGATAATGGAGAAATAATTGTTTTCAATGGATGATTTTATTAATTATAAAGACCCCATCCCTAGTAGCCCAGAAAAGATGAATTAATTTATTACAGTGGTTCAATGAACAAGTTTTCACATCCCAAAGGCCTATATATTTTAGTTTCATTGGAAAAAAATACAAAAATAAGTTTTACATTACCACTTGAAATGAAAAACAACATAGAAAATCCATTAAGAGCATCCATAAACTGCTAGAGTATCCATTTATGTGATTCATAATATAATTCATTGGATTATAGGAAAAAACATAAGGGGTGAGATTATATAATTATTAAGGTTGTAAAATTAAGCATAAGTTATCCTAAAAATAAACAATAAGGAAATACTAATTACCGAAACACATGGAAATACAACATAATATTTTTCATAATATGGTACAAATAAAAGATGAATGAATAATTCCATATAATTAATTAAAATATACTTAAACATGAATATTATTCTGGTTGAATAATCATAGGATTTAGCAGTTGATAATTACATTATGAGGGAATTCATAAAGCTGGACATCTAAAACAAACTGTCAAGGCCTTAGCCATGACATCTGAAAATAAATGGTTAAATTCTCATCCAAAATCTATATCTGTTGTGTCTCATGAGACCTACCGATGCATCAAAGGTATTTTGTGGGTCTTGTACATCACTTAATAATTATAATTCATTCTTCATATGAATGGGTTGAAACATAACAACATATAAATATGTAATATAACAATCATTTCCAATCAGTAAACATGTTTGTTAACCATTCTGAGTAATATGGTGAATGGTATCAAGATAGCACATCCATAGTCAAAGTGATCATAAACCATTTAATAAAATATGGTAGATGATAACATAGAATATAAATGAAAATTATGAATAGGATTTAATATAGGATATTTAAATAGAATAAAATACACCAATAAAATCATCGAGGAATTATTGACATAAATATAGTTTTTTTACATTGAAAAGAAGTGTTTTTTTGGAAAAACCTTTTGTACATATCATAAAATCAGATTTTAAAAATGTATATCCTTGATGATAAAAGATAAGGACGGTAAAATTATGTCTTAATAATAAATTATATCTAACTTAAGTGAAAACATGAAAGAAAAGAGTTTTTATGAAACATTATAAATGAGACATTTTAGTGTGGTTTAAGGGAGAATATAAAAAAGTATTTAAAGAGGAAAATGCATAATGGTTTACTTAAAAATATAAACTTACTAAGATAATTTTTCATGATGAAATGAGTTATTTCATAAAAATTAAAGTTTCTTAAAACATATTTTGGGCTATATTAAAAAATCGGTATGAAATTAGGAAGTTTCCTTTCACCAGGGTTTCTTTTCAGGTGGAATTGAAAATGGATACTTTTAAAACATGTAATTCCCCATAAGAGAAGGATTAAATGATATAGATAAATTATATTGGGACATATAAATAGAATTTAAATAATTATATAAAAATAAAAAAGATTTCCATTGGGGTAATGAGAGAGAAAGAGGAACCAAAACAAAAATTAGAGGTTCGGAGAATCCCTTACCTTAAGTTCAAAAGTGTTCTACACTTATACATAACATCATCAATATTGAAATTTGATTAATTAATAATTTAATTTAGAACCTATTAAATGTGTATTTTTATTTTTATAATTTTATTAAGTTCATCTAATGAATTTTTTATGTTTTATAAGATTCATGTTCATCGTCCGAGAGTGTTTGTTTCCTTAGTTTTCATGTTTGGTTCATTTGTATAGATGTACGAAAGACTATGTGAAATGAAAATATTTATCTAGAATTAAAAATATATGTTATTAATGAAATTATAGAGTATTAAATGGTGTTATCATTCATTTTTACATTTTTGGTGACAATGATTCATTAGATAAGACGTTAGTGATAATCATTTAGATTATTTTGGTGGGTTTTCGATCATCACTGACTAGTTTATTTAAATTAATTAATATTATGGATATATAATTGTTAGAGAACATTAAATAAGATCTAATAGATTTATATAATAACGTTTTTTAACCAAAAAAATTGTTTTATTAATAGCCTTTAATGAGGAATTGGAAAATGGAATGATGTCGTCCGTGAAGGCAGTAAATCGGCACCTCACAGACAATGTTTTCCTCTTTAGAATTAAAGGGAGAGGAGAAGATAATTGATGATGGATTATTCCCTCAAAAAATAAAATTATAATATATAAAAAATACAAGAGTTATAATGTCACTTTGGGATAGCGAGTTGAAAACAAGATAAGAGAAGAAAACAAATTTAAAAGAAAATAAAAGAAAATGGATGAGCGTTTTACCTCTTGAATTTATTGTCCTTGAGAACGTACTTAAGTGGATTAGTTTTGGTCTTTTGTTGAAAAAAATGATCCTAGACATGGGGTATGGGATTGAAAATATTAATGGTTATAAATTGGGAAATGCTAAAATCATGAAAGTTGTGTGGAGAATAGGTGGTGAGGGGTGGTATTTATAGTAGAGGAGATGGTTGTTTTCTCATTATTATATTAATTAATTTATTATTTTAGCTCAAGAATATGAATCTTTTGATAATTATCATGAAATATATTAACATAATTTTGGATATTAATATATTATGGGTTAACATAATCTATACAACATCTATGAATCAATAATTTATGAATTTATTAAATACTATAAATATCGTAATTCACAATTCACCAAAAATTCAACTATTTTAGAAAAATCCCAAAAAATCTCTCTATTTTTTTCAATATTTAGAATTTAAAAATTAAATCCATTTTATGAAAATAAATTTCTAAATATGAAAAATTATAAATTTATATAAAATCAACATTTACTCGAAAAATACAGATTTTATTAATAAAAATTTATTTTTGACACTTTGAAATATTCATTAAGGGTTTATTAAATTATCATAAAATCATAAGACAAAAAAATATTAATTTATGAATATAATTTATGAAAATATTTTTTTAAAATAATTATATTAATTATAAATTTTAAAATAAAAATTTATGTTTCAAAAAAATACCAACAGTTAATTTATCATTTTTAAGACATTTATTTACTTATTCCATGATATTAATACACAATGTTTTCATTTATAAGAAACCTAAATTTTATTAATACATCATAGGTGAAGTTACAATTCTATTTGTTATATTATTATTCATAATGGTCACATTACTATACCAATGGTCATATTTAATAGTATATTAAAGTTTTAAACTCGGTGATGTGTGAAGTATAAACTATCAATGATTTTAAATTTAAAATAGGTGTACCATAAAATCTTGGGGTGTTAAATTCTCTCCTCCTTAAAAAAATATCAACCTAATTTTTTTTAGTAATTCCATCTAAAAAAAATATTTTGATAGTTCTTCATTATATATTCCTTTGTTTCCCTATCCCCTCTTCAATTTTATGATTTTCCAATGTACATTTACCAGCTGAGTCGTTTGATTCCTCAACACCTTCTCTCAAGTGTCCAGAATCTGGATAGGATCTTCATATTAAGATAAATATAGTTCCAATTATATTACGTCTAAAGTGAGGACATGGGTTGGGTCTGGATTTTACTTCCTTAAAATAGATATGTGGAACACATTGGGTAATTTATAATGGCTTGGTGGAATAAAAAAACAATATGAAACAACAAAAATTCTCTCTCAGATTTCAAAATACAATGTACCAAGGGTTTATTTTCCCTTTCTTTCTAAATATTATTAAAAAATTCCCTGGAGATACCTTCAAGAAGAAACGTTCTCCCCCTTAAAACTCCAAATCTATCCTTCAGGTATCAACATAGATCTTTCTTGTTACCTTATACTTCTTTTATATTTGTTTGAATAGTCTTTAACTTTTCCATTGTTTCATCCACAATCTTTTGGATGGAAAGATTCCTTCCACCAAAGTCAACCCAAAAAAGTTTACGTATGACATATCTTTCCATACAATTCTTTATATTGTTCGATTTGAAAACTTTAATGGATACTATTTTTGTGGGAAAACTCTAACGAAGGTAAATACCGATACCACATGCCATGAAAGTTATGGGAGCATAATCTCAAAATTTCTTATAAAGTTTGGATCATCCTTTCAGACTACCCTTTTATTTGAGGATGATATATATTACTCAAAGAAATATTAGAAGACAAATATTTATGTAGAATTTTCTAGATCATTGATGAAAATCATAGTTCCTGGTCAGACACAATAGAAATCAATTCACTATCAAGTCTTTAAATATCATTATTATAGAGTCGTGGAAGGTTCTCTAATGGAAAATCCTCCCTTATTGAGAGTAAATGTGCATATTTGGTAAGTTGATCAATATTTACCCATATATCATCATTCATTATGGGAGTCAATGGTAATAAAGTGACAAAATATATTGTAATGTCATCCCATTTACATGTAGGAATATGAAGAGGTTTCATAACACCTCTAGGATGTTGTCTTTCAACCTTCACTTATTAAAAAAATGCACATCTTGATACATAATCATCAATTTACCACTTCATATAATCCCACAAGAAATGCTCCTTCAACTCTCTATAAATAATAGTCCTACCAAGATTTATATAAAAATTTGGACTTTGAGAATCCACCAATAATTCTCTTTTTAACATGGGTATATATGGAACACAAATCCTCTTCCCAAATTTCATTTTTTAATGCTCATTGACAAATTTCACTAACTTCCCATCATTCACAACTTTAATTTTCTTTTGAAAATTATCATCATCAGACTGAAAGGTTTTTATTATTTCCATCAAATATGGTTTGGAAATCATTTTATGGAGGACTGATTTATCTCCATCCATAATAATTACCGTATCCATCTTCACTAGATTTATTTACACTGGATCCCTATCAGACCTGATTTTGTTAAGAAACCATTGATCCTTCTTGCTTAATGCATATTCTTCCTCACTTTCCTTCTTTGGGTGATACTGTATTGAATAGTAATAATATTTGAGTATATAAATCCATCATAATTTCCTCACACTGAGTTATTTTAGTGAGAAGATATTTTTCAAACACCTGTGATTTTAATATATATCACATCATTCCTCATAGAGACATTGTCTCCATATATTTAAGGATAAGATTACAGCTCCCAACTCAATATCATGAGTTGGACAGTTTTTCTAATGCGTTTTTAACCACCTTGATGCATATCCAAAAAATATTTCATTTAATATAAGGGAACAAGAAATTTCTTTAATTAATGTATCACTATAAATCACAAATCCACCATTTCCTGATAATAGTGTCAAAATAGTAAAATTCACTAACATTTTATTCAATTATTCATAACATCTGTCACATTCTTTTTTCGATATGGAAATAACCCCTTTATGGGTAATATTGGTTGATGTATTTGATAATTGGAAAAATTATGAAAGAAACTCCAATAGTAACCAACCAAACCAATGAAACTATTTAACTTGGTTATGTTCATTGGTGTGTTCCATTCTTGGATTCATTTTTCATCATTAGATCAGCTAAGATTCCATCCTTAGAGATAATATGACAAAGAAAATAGACTCTTTGATGGAGGAATTCACACATTCCAAACATCCCATATAACTATTTTATTCTAAGAGTCTCTATAATAATCAGAAAGTGGTTCCCATGATCCTCATATATTTTTTTAATATATTGCGTTATCATAAATAAATACCGCAAAAAAAATTCATGTTATTCCTTGAACAATCTTTCATTAAATCCATAAAAATAGAGGGTGAATTTGTCAGTCTCAATGGAAATACTATAAATTAGTAATGTTCGTACCTTGTTTGGAATGATATCATTGGAATATATTCCTTCATCACATGTAATTTATGATAACTAGATCGAAGGTAAGTCTCCAAAAAATACTGGGTTTCATTAATTTGATCAAATAAATAATCATTGTGAGGCATATGATACCTATTTCTTACAGTAATATCATTTACTTCACTATAGTTGATGAAAATCCTCATGGATTCATCTTTCCTCTAGACAAAGAGAATAGGGTATCCCAATGGAGAAATAGTAGGGATAATAAATACCTTACGAATAAATTCTGCTAGTTGTTTTTTCAGCTCCACTAATTCCATAGTGGCCATTTTATAATGATTAATTGATATTAGCCTTACATCAGGAATTAAATCAATAGAAAACTCAACTTCTTACTCTAGAGTATGTTAAGGTAAATCCTATCGAAATACATCAATATATTCACGTATAATAGGTACATCCTTAATTTGATTATTTCATTCCTCATCATTAGATGTTGTTTTCTCTTCTTCCCTAAGAATATCATTTAGAAGAGTTACTAGTAGTGATCAAGATATGACTCAGATGATGTAGTCCCCCTCTAAATATGATACCTTCATTACCATTATCAAGAATCAAAATTTCCTCCTCTTTTCAATATATATTTTAATTATTTTTTGCGATAAAATCAATACCAAGGATTATATTAAAAATAAACCATAGGTATGATGATAAAATCAAAAATTAGAGCATGTTTATGTGTTATAATTGGAACTTCTACACACCAACTTGTTTCAATATGGTTTCCACTATGATTATTTACTAAAAAATATATTTTTGAGATGAATTTTAAATATATATTTTTCAAGGAAAACTGGACTGATATAAAGGAATCTGATGATCCAAAGTCAAATAAAGATTTAGATAAATTTGAGGAGATAATTAATGTACATACCACCATATCATTAGGTACTTCATCCTCACCAGTTTTAATCACATATTCTTAGCCCTTCTCCCTTTTCTATTTATGGTTAACCTTTTGTGGATGATTAGGAAAATAATTAGCATAATATCCCATATAATTACAATTATATAATTGAACAATGGTAGCTTCTTTATTTATCTTACAATCATGGGATTGGTTTCCTTTTTCTACACAAATGTAACTGGATCCCATTTCTTTTAATTAGGCACCAGGGTGTTTCATTCCACAAGTATCACACTTTATATAACTCCCTTTTTTATGATTCACTTTATCCATTCTTTCCTCTTCCACTATCTTCTTCACTTTCTCCTCTTAAATCCATAAGACATATAAAATTATTTATATCTCTTGATAGAATATGAGACTATATATTTTTATTATGATAATTTTTGGGATACCATTTCCATTTAGAAAAATGGTTTTATACTATCATATAATCGATTGATATTCCTCCTTGGATTATGTATGTAGTCCACACATTGCCTTGTCATCCTATTAAAGTTGGATTCAAATTTGACTATTTTTTTGTCCTCATTTTCTCTTAGACTCAATAATCACTTCTCCATATCCCTTCTTCATTCTCAAGGGAATTATTTCTCTAATAATATTTCTTTAAAATCATTCTATTCCATATTTAAAATTTTATCCTCCTCCTTTGTGTTTTGAATTAATTTCCACCATTGAACTACATCCCCAATAGATGATAAACTCCCATGGTAACCTTCTCCCTTTAGTTAATTCTCAAGGAGAGAAATATATTTTATAAGGAACTTATCCACTTCTTTGCTAAAAATTGGATTTTAGATCTATTTTATAATGGAGGTTATTATCTCATAAAGTGGTCTAGCATTGTTCCTCCATGCTGTGGATCAGGATGCTTCATAGGAGTAAGTTTATTATTCATAACCTAAGTCAGCAGTCCCAATATAGTTATAAGTCGATCAGCTCCAGTTTCATCTTCTACTCCAACATTATTGTCTTTCATAGGAATGAAATCTCTACAAGGGATATACACATTGATATAGTTTCTATTACTTCAACTATGCACCTTTTATAAAAAAGGAATAAACTAAATTATATTATTATTCATAATGCATAATTTTAAACTAGTAAAAAAAATTGAAAAATTTATTCATAGATAATATCATTATCATAAACATGGTTTCTTTGGGGAAATATATAGTTTTAAATACTTCATAATGATTTTTAAAGAAAATGTTAATTATCCAAAGAATATTCCCCAGCAGTTTCAAACCTAGTGCATAGTAAGGCTCGTTGTCGTCTACCAGGTTACAACGAGTCATTCCCAACCCACCATGTTGGATTTGTCTTCCTTAGGTACATATGTTACCTAATCTATTTGTTTATAAATATAATTTCCACGGTTTATACTAAACATTCTATAATACCAACTGTAATGAACCAACCCGAGTGGTGTGGACATGGTGACAGGTTTTATAACATTGGTCTTATAAATAATTGTTCTCATCCCAAATTACAGAATTATATTGTGTATTATGAAAACCAGATATAAAAATAAGTTTTACATTACAAGTAAGAATAAAAAAACAACATAGAAACTTCATTAAGAATATCCACAAAATCTAGATTATCCTTACAAGTCACTCATAATATACAACTTTACATCCTAGGGAAAAATAAAACATAATAAATAGGTTAACTCAAATGATCAGTAAGGGTAAAAAATATTACATCTATTATCATAAACATAAACAATAATGCAAGGTGAATAACTGAATCATATTCCAATAAATCATAATCTTGTGCATAATATGGCAGGAATAAAAGAAGAATAAGTATTGCTATATATATAATCACATGATATTTAGCCCTAGATATTAAACTAGTTCAATAATCACATGATTTATCAATTACTAATATCATTATGAGGGAACTGATAATCCTATACATCTTAAACATATCATTGAAGACTTGACCAAGACATATGAAAATAAATGGTTAAAGCCTTAACAAAAATTCATATCTATTTTGTATCATGAGACCTAATGATGCATTTAAAGGATATATTGGGAATATACCATCACTTAATAAGTCCAATTAATTACTCATTTGAATGGGTTGAAACATAAACTACATATACATATGTAATGTAAATAACATTCCCCAATCAGTAAACATAATTACTAACAATTCTGAGCAATATGTAGAATGGTTTCAAGATAACACATTCTCATTCATACTGATCATAAAACATTTAATAAAATATGGTTGATGATTTCATATAATACCAATCCCAAGTAAGTGTAATATTAAAAGGATGAATTTTAAATTTATGAAAATACACTAATAAAATCCTCAAGGATTTATTCAGAGTAATACCCTTTTACATTACACTGAATAATTGTTTTAGAGAACCCATTTGTATTAGTCAAAAAATAATATTTTAAAAATTTATATCCTAGAAAAGAGAAGATAAGGGAAAAGAAGTTATATTTTATGAATAAATTATGTCCAAAAGAACTGAAAACATAAAAACATGTGTTTTAAATAAAATTTAGAAATGAGCCACTATAATGTTGTTTAAGGAAAAATATAAAGGGGTCACCAAATAATAAAAGGAATAATGGTTTTAATGAGACAAAAATTGTTCTAATACATTTTTTCATGATGAAATTAGTGATTTAATAAAAATTATGGTTTCCTAAAATAGATAATGGATTGTACTTAAAAATGGGTATGAAATTGGGAAGTTCACTTTAATCAGGATTTCTTTTAGGGAGAAATTGAGAATGAATACTTATAAAATATTTAATTCCCCATCATAGAAGGATTAAATTATATAGATAAATGATTTTGGTATATAAAATAGAATGTAAAAAAATATAAAATGAAATAATAATTACATTGCTGTAAAGAGAGAGAAAGCATAACCCGAATTAAAAATGGAGGTTCCGAAAGAATCCCAAACGTTATGTCTGCAAGTGTTATGAACTTATACTTAAAATCAAGGATAATGAAGTTTTATTCATTTATAATTTAATTAATTCAATTTTTTTTATTTACTATAATTTTAGGAATTTCATTTAAGGTTTTTTTATTATCTATATGAGTCGTTTTCATCATCTAGGAGTGTTCATTTCCTAAGTTTTCATGACTATTTCACTTGTATACAATTACAAAATAACATGATAAATGAGAGAAGTTATCAAAAATTGAAATTATATGTTATTAATGAACTTAAATAAGATTAAAGGGTTATATAAGTCATTTGGTTATTTCGGTTGAGGATGAATTTTTAGATAAGATGTTAGTGATAATCGTTTTGATTATTTGGGTGGTTTTTCTAAAATCAAAAACTAGTTTTGTTTCATTATTAAATATTATTTATATATACTAGTTACATAAAATTAGACAAGTAGTAGTAAATAAATTAAAATGTAATTTGACCATAAAAATTGTTTTACAAATATCCTTGAAGTAGGAATTGAAATATGAAAACACATCATCCACGAAGGCGGTAAATAGGCACCTCACGGACGATGTTTTTATCTCTAGAATAAAAGGAATATGATAAGAGAATTGATGGTTGAATATTACCTTAATATAATAAAATTAAATTATATAAAATATAACAGAGTTATGATGTAACTTTGGGATATGGATTTGATGAGAAGATAAGAAATGAAATGAACTTGAAAAGAAAATAAAAGAAAATCGATGATGGTTTTACCTCTTGAAATTCATCTGCTTGAGAACCTCTTTAAAGGGATATATTTTCATCTATTTTTGAAAAAAAGGATCTGAGACATGGGGGGTATAAGAATAATATTTTATAGAAATTGGCTAAGGATAAAATCTTGGAAAGTATAATGCCTCGACCCTAGTTACTTAGAGTCGGTGCATTATTACATAACATTGGCATGATAACAAAAGATCATGTCTTGAAAGACCGACTAGTTTAGTAGCCTTGGAAGTACTAGATACATTAATAAGGTTTACATTACATTATAAAATAGAAAACTACAATAATATTGTTTCCATAGACAACACTGAGATCCCATAGACTATCCCTGAAGGTCATTCATAATATACTTCTTCGCATCCTAGGAAAAATAAAACATAGAAAGGGGTGAGCTCAGATGCTTAGTAAGGATAAAAATATAGCGGAAGCTTTCATAAATAATCATAACCATTTAAGGAAATATATAAAACTAAAACAAAATCATTTTAACATAATCTTCATCATAATATGGAAAATATAAATCAAAATAATACCATTTACATACTCACATGGATATTCTACTAGTCAAATAATCACATGCAATATCAATAGCCACTATCATAATGATGGAAAGAATAATTCCAGACATTCATAACCACATAGTCAAGGCCTTTTTTGAGGACTAAAAATAAGATTTTTTCAAGGCCTTGTTACAAGACACTAGTTTGTCTCATGATACCTACCGATGCATTGAGGAGCTATAACGGGCTGCACTCGTCACTTACTAAGTCCAATGCATTCCTCATATGAAAGGGTTTAAACATAACATAAATATTCATATTAAAACTAGAAAAAAATCAATACTTTATCCATAAACATGAATAGTGTAACAATAACACATCCATAGTCAAACATATCACAAAAACTTCAATACTATATGGAATTGTTGTATCATAATAAATAAACTTCAAATAAGATTAAAATCCATCAAAGGATGTTGACATAGATGAAATTAAAAAGTTTTTAGAGAAATATCTCTTTATATTTTAAAATCACTTAAGAGTTAGATAATTATAAAAAAACATTTATTTAGAAAATATTCTTATAAGCTTCTAAGAGAAGCTTTGACGATGTTTTAATGGAGGAAAATAGCCGCACTCTCTGTATAAGTTAAAAAAACATTCTTACCTTAATTTTGTCGAAAAGGTCATAAAGTAACTTGTTTGGAAAATGATGGAAAGATTCCTTTAAAAACATATAAGGTCAAATAAGGGTATAAATGAATTTAACCCATAATCTAGTAAGTAGTAAAAATGTTTTGGAATACATTTTTAAGAAACATGGATGTGGATGATAAAGAGGTCTCAGTAGATAATTATGTATAAACAACCTCGGATAATGAAGAGATTATTGAATTAACCATTACCTTGTACTTTTCCTTGGTCAAGGGTAGGTTAACCTCCTGTATAATGATGAAATAATTTTTATTAAATTATACAAGAATCATATACATTAATATGATATCATATATGATCTTTTAACATTTCTTTGTTAATAATATCTTAGTATTATCGGCGTTTCGGGTGTTAACAGATTCGTTTTCCATTATATAATTTGTTATGTGAGTCATATTTTTTATGGATGGGATGTATCTTATTCATATCCAGAATTATATTAACTCTTTAAACATTATTTTTAATCATCAAATGAAAATTATTCTTGAATGGATACGACGGGGAATAAATATCATCGTGTTCGTGGAGATGGTAATCTGTACGTACGCACGAGTGACAATTTCATTATTTTGATATTAAAATAATATATAATTGGATGTTATATCATAAATAAAGTATCATTATCATTTTATATTTTATATTTACATAAATTACACATCATTATTATACCCATCCAAATAATAATGTATTGAATAACAATTACACCACGACGTGGAGACGGTAAGCTGTACGCAGGCACGTATGGTGACATGTCATTCAAAGGATGGATAGATTAATGAATATGGTTGTACCATATTTATAATAACATCATAGTATATAGAAGATACTATAATTATTATTTTAGAGTGGAAACAACAAAGAAAGATGAAGTGGAAGAAGAAAGGAACTTCAAAGAGATGATGAAATATTTACCTCTTCTTCAGGTTCTTCCTTTTGATTTGATCAAAATGGATTCTTAGGTTGGCTTTCTGACTAAAGGAAGGCCTCTAGGATGAATTTAGGATAGTTGAGAGGGTATTCGGTTTGGGTTTGTCCTATCCAAATGGATTTTAAGGTGTGAATTAGAGAGAATGGGGAGTTCCCTTTTATAAGAGGAGTAAGGGGCACCTTAGGAAAACCTAGAAATATTATTTTATAATAAAATATTTTTTAGTTTATAATGGATACAAAGTGGATTCCGTAAAGGATAATCTGGGGAGGGGTCGAAAACTACTCAACCAATAGGTTTTAGATAGGTTTGGGTCACTATATTAACCTTATCTTTTAGAGTTAACTCTTAGTTAAATAGTTTGACATTTACCATGTCTCTTTTTATTTTTATATTATATGGTTAATAAACATACTATAAACTTCCAAGAGAAACCCAAGTGGTTAATTAATAATACACCTATCTTTATATAAGTCTTTTTTCCGAACCTTAGATTTTTAGTAATAGAATATCAATTAATAATATAATATTTGTTTTAAAAAATCTTTTACTTCAATTTTGACACTATTTGGTATTTTGTTTTTGATAAACTCATAATTGCATTATTACTTTAAAAAAAATTAATCTAACCAAACCTAATATGTCATATTAACCTATAAAATTAGTGTAATTCATAAAAATTCCCAAATTACATTTATTTGGATATTTATAATATCAATTATGTGAATATTTAATTAATTAGGTAATTACTGCATCATCATTGGGTCATAAATAAATTAAATTATTTAATGTCTAAAAAATATAAATAAAATAAAATTATGTATTATACAGTTTTATCTTTCTAATGAATATTTATAGTTGGATTTATCTTATGTGTAACCATATATTAAAAATGGTTTAGTTATTAAATTTTGATTTTATCTCTTTTAATTATTCTTTGAATTAAATAATAATAAATTTCCAAATCTAATCCATGTGGACCTGAAGGATCATATTTTATTCATAAGGTTTTTTTGGTCGAATTACACTTATACAATATAATTAGGACATGTTTTAGGGTAATAATAATATCATTTTTACCCTTAATTACCCTATTTAATTTTAACCGTTGTAAATAAAATTAAAAAGTTACTATTCACCAAAATTTATTTCGATCTTATTGAACCACATTTTACTTACTGATATCAACTGTGTCTCTTGGATTTTTGAACTTCAACTCACAGAAGTGGTAAAATTAATTTTTATGTAAATTTGTAAATGCTCCTAGGAGGTGGGTAAAAGATGGTAAAAAGTTCAATAAAATTTTTATATATCTAGAATTATTATAAAATGACTCCAATGAATTACATTGAACTTATATAGGTATTATTTATCTATTTTGATGTAAAACAAATTTAAATAAAATAAATAATTATTTAAATAAAAATTTGGTTTTAAACTATACGTCAGTGTCTTTCACTATTCATTAAAATTTGAATGTTTTCAGAAAAATACCGAAAATTCACCCAAATCTAATTTCGATATTTTGAATCCAAAAATTATGTCCATTGTGAAAGATAAAATTTATAAAATTGAAAAAAGTGGGTATTACTATTAATAATGGCTAGTTTGATTGGTTGCAGTGTGTTAGAACTCGAAGTTGCATACCACACACGCTATTGTATAATTCAAAGAGAAGCGTACCTTGGAAGCTTGGGGTGTTACATTCTCCCCTCATTCAAATAATATCATCCTCAAAATTTCTAGAATATTACTACATAAAAAGACTCAGGTGGTTATTCATCATAAGTTCCCCGGGTTCCCACGTTGCCTCTACTATCTTATTGTTTCTCCATAGAACATTTACCAGACGAGTCGTTCGGTTTCACAGCACTTGTTCTCTTGTATCCAAAATCTTGACGGGCTCTTCGCAATAAGACAGATCAGGTTTCAGTTCTAATTCCTCATAGGTCAGTACATGTATTGGGTCTGGCATGTATTTTCTCAACAGTGATACGTGGAACACATCATGAACTTTGGAGAGACTTGGCGACATTTCCAAACGATATGATAAAAACCCAATTAATTCTTGAATTTAGAAATGTCTGATGTACCTGGGAATCAATTTTCCCTTCTTAGTGAAACATATAACACCCTTACATGGAGATACCTTCAAGAAAACATGATCTCCTACCTGAAATTCTAAATCCTTCCTTCAGTTATCGACATAGCTCTTCTGCCTACTTTGAGCTACATTGATGTTGTTTTAGTTTACCTTTACCATTTCTATCATTTCCTCCACCAGTTTTGGGCTTACAAGTTTTCTTTCACCAACATCATCCCAACAGGTTGGTGTGCGACATCTCTTTCTGTATAACACTTCATATGGTTCCATCTAAATACTTGAATAGAAGCTATTGTTACAGGAAAATTCTACCAAAGGTAAATATTGATCTAACAAACCTTGAAAGTCAAGTGAGCATGATCTCAACATGTCTTCTAAGGTTTGAATAGTCCATTCTAATTTTCCATCAGTTTGGGGGTGGTAGGCAGTGCTCAAACGAAGTTCAGTATCCAGGGCTTTCTGAAGACTTTTACAGAATCTTTATGTAAAATAGGGATCATGATCAGAAACAATCAATAGTGGTACTCCATAAAGTCTTAAAACTTCATTAATATATTGTATTTATAATTGTTTAAGTGGTAAATCTTTTCTTATAGTAAGAAAATGTGTTGACTTGGTAAGATGATCAACAATGACCCATATTGCATCATTCCTTCTAGGAGTCTTTGGTAGTCACATGAAAAAGTCCATCTTAATATTATCCCATTTCCACACAGGTATTGGAAGAGGTTTCCATACTCCTCCAGGATGTTTCCTTCTAGCTTTCACTTAATGAAAAACCATACATTTTGACACAAAATCAGAAATCTCCCTCTTTATGTTGTCACACCAAAAATGTTCCTTCAAATCTCCATACGTTTTGGTGCTACCACGGTGTATAGAGAAATTGGAACTATGAACATCATCCAACAATTCCCTTTTTTAGATTAAGTATATCGGGAACACAAAGTCTCTTCCCAAATTTCAAAGTTCCATCTTCATACACAATGTCACTCAATCTCCCATCATTCACAACTTTAATCCTCTTTCGGAACTCTTCATCATCATTCTGAGAACTCTTTATCCTTTCTATTAAAAATGATTTGGCAACCATTTGAAATATTTTTGATGCTTTACCTTCCATGGTTATCCTGATATCCATTTTTACTAGATCCATGAAAATAAGATCCCTTTCAACTCTCATCTTGTTCAAAACTTCTTGATCTTTTCTGCTCAAAGAATCTGCCACCTTATTTACCTTCCCCGAGTGACAGTGTATCGTGCAATCATAATCCTCGAGTAGTTCAATCCATCTTCTTTGCCTCATGTTGAGTTATTTATATGAGAAATTTTACTTCAAATTCTTGTGATCGGTATATATCTAACATTTTTTACCATAGAGACAATGCCTTCATATCTTCAAAGCAATGATTACAGCTGCTAACTAAAGATCATGAGTAGGATAGTTTTTCTCATGAATTTTCAGCTGTCATGATGCATGGGAAATAACTCTATCATTTTTCATAAGGACACAACCAAGTCCATTCTTCGATACAACACTATATATAACAAACCCATCATTCCCCGATGGTAGAGTCAAGATAGGAGAATTGACTAATCTTCTCTTAAATTCTTCAAAACATTCTTCACACTCTTTTTTCCAAACAAATTTTACCCCTTTTTGTGTGATATCTATTAATGGGTTAGCCAACCGGTCAAAATTTTGGATGAAACATTGATAATAACCTTCTAATCCAATAAAACTATGTACCTCAGTTATACTCGTCGGTTCTGGAAATTATTGGATTGCCTTGGTATTATAAAGATCAAAAAAGATTATATTCTTAGAGACAATATGCCCATGAAAAGGAATCTTGTGAAGCCATAATTCACACTTTCTAAACATCCCATATAATTCATGTCTTGTAAGAGTCTTCAGGATAATGCGCATGTGATTTTCATGATCTTAGTAGCTTTTGGTTTATACCAAGATATCATCAATAAATACTACTACAATGTCATCAAGATATTCATTGAAAACTCTATTCATTAGATCCATGAAGATATAAGGTGCATTAGTCAATCCAAAAGGCATTATTTTAAACTTGTAATGACCGTACCTGGTCTGAAATGTTATTTTTGTAATGTATTCGTTCATCACACACAACTGATGATATCCAAATTGAAGTTCAATCTTTGAAAATTATTGAGCTCCATGAAGTTGGTCGAATAAATCATCAATGGGAGGTAGGGGATACTTTTTCTTTATTGTTATAGCATTGATCTCCTTGTAGTCAATTCACAACCTCATTGATCCATTTTTCTTCTTAATAAAAAGGATAGGGGCTCCCCATGGAGAAACATTAGAACGAATAAATCCCTTATTAATTAATTACTCTAGTTGTTTATTTAGTTCCAATAATTCCACAGTGGCCACTCTACAAGGGGTCTTCGATATGAGCCTTGATTTAGGAATTAAATCAATAGAAAACTCAATTTCTCATTTTGGAGGATGTCCAGGTAAATCTTCTGGAAACATATCAACAAATTCTTTTATAATAGGTATATCCTCAATTTGAACATTTTTGTTGTCACCCACAATTATTTCATTCTCTTCCTCCCTATTAATTGAATTTAGTTAAGCTACTGGGGGTGGATCTAGATAAGAATTAGTTGGTGATGATTATGCTCTAAAGATAAGGTGTTCTTTATCATTGTTATCAAAAATAGTAACCTCTTTCTTATTACAATAAATTTTTGCATCATGGTCCGAAAAAAATCCATACCGAGGTTTATATCAAATTCAATCATAGATATGATGATGAGATCAGCAGATAAAGAACATCTTTATGCCATAATGGGGACTGATTCACAAAACTTTGTTGAAATGATAATTCCCTTAGGAGTTTTGACTGAAAAATCCCATGTTAAATCAAATTGGAAATATCTAATTTTCTTAGAAAACTGGGAAGATATGAAATAGTGCGATGATCCAGAATCAAATAAAGCATTTTCTAAACATGAGGAGACCATTAAATTACCTGCCACTATGTCTTTCTTTACTTCAACCTCAGAAGTAGGGATATCATAAGCTTGGACTTGATCCCTTAGAATTTTCTAAGGTAAGTTCCCTTGGCTATTAGGACATTAATTTGCATAATTACCCCTTTCTCGATGATTTTAACATTCAGTAATGACAACCTCTTTCTTCCCCTTGCAATCGTGAGCTTGGTGGCATTTTTCACCACACTTGTAATAGACTCCCATTCCCTTTAGGCAAGCACCGAGGTGTTTCTTCCCACATTTACTGCATGATAGATATTCAACTTTTCCCTTCTTCCCCTTATTTCCATTTCCAGAGTGTTCAGTAGATCTCTTCTTCTCTTCTATTACTTTAAAGTCATAAGACTTAGAGAATTATTTTTCTATCTTGATAGCACATGAGACAATATCTTCATACGACGAGAAGGATTGTGAGACTAATAATCGACAGAGAAATGGTTTTAACCCATCAAATAAATGATCAATCTTACTTCTTGGGTTATGTATATAATCTATAACATGCCATGCTAACCTTGTAAAGATGGATTTATACATTGCAACATTCTCATCCTCCTTTTACCTCAGATTCAGAAATTGGATTTCCATATCCACTCAACGGTCACGAGGAAAGTATTTTTCTATGAAAATCTCTTCAAGATCCCTCCATTCCATATATGATACTTCATCATCTTCCTTTGTTTTTTTAATCAATGACCACCATTAATCAGCATCTCCAGTGAGGCGGTAAACTACTATGAAAACCTTTTCCCTTTCACTAATCCCCAGGGCGTGGAATATTTTTTCTACGAAATTTATCCATTGATCAGATACTAATGGATTTGTACCCCCATTGAATGTTGGTGGTTGTTGCCTCATGAAGTGATCTAACATTGATCCTCCACGCTGTGGATCAGGGTTCTCCATACGGGTAAGGTTACTATTCATAACCTGAGTGAGTTGTCCCAGTATGGTGATTAGCTGATCAGCACTAGTTGTATCACTAGCTCCACTATAATAATCTTAAGCAGGAGGGAAATCTCTACATGGAGTGCGTGCATTGATACTATTTCCATTCCTTCCACTATTGTGCCATTTCTAAACCATGGCATAAACTATATTATTTTATGAATCAAAATACATAATTCCAAACATGTAAAACAGGTAACATAAATTGAACAGTTTATGGATATAATCCATAATCATAAAAAAATGTTTTCTTTGAGGTAGTATATACTCATAAACCATTCATAATGGTTTTAAAAGAAAATGAGAATTATCCTAAGCATATCCCCCGGGAGTGTCGTAACCAAGAGTGCAACAAGACCCCTTGCCGTGCACTAGTTACCATTCGAGTCTAGCTCAAAGCGCTTTTTTCGGGTTTTACCCCTAGGTACATCTATGCTAGAGCCGCCTCTACCTGCTTGTATCCAGACAGGGATGTATTGTTTTGAAAACTCACAAAATCTCTACAATACCAATATTCTTGGAAGTTATTCTATACTAATCCTCAAAGTCTATCTTAGGGATATGTTTTCTAATCAGAGTTTATCTAAATCTAGTTTCCAAGGATTGTACTAAACTTCCTCTGATACCAACTGTAACGCCCTGAACCTAGTTACCTAGAGTTGGTGTATTATTATGTATCATTGGAATGATCACAAAATATCAAGTCTCGAAAGTCCGACTAGTTTAGTATCATTGGAAGTACTAGATAAATTCAAAAGGTTTACGTTACATCATAAAATGGAAAACTACCACAACATTGTTTCCATAGAAAACACTGAGATTCCATAGACTATCCCTATAGGTCAGTCATAATATACTTCTTCACATCCTGGTAAAAATAAAACATAGAAGGGGGTGAGCTCAGATGCTCAGTAAGGATAACAATATAGAGGAAGCTTTCATAAATAAGAATAAACATTTAAGGAAATGTGTACAACTAAAACTAAAGCCTTTTCAACATAAACTTCATCATAATATGGAAAATATAAATCAAAATAATTCCATTTACTTACTCACATGGATATTCTACTAGTAGAATAATCACATGTAGTATCAATATCTTCTTTCATAATGATGGAATGCATAATGCCAGACTTTAAAATCCAGATATTCAAGGCCTTGTGCCAAGACTACAACGAAGATTTTGTCAAGGCCTTGTTCCAAGACACTAGTTTGTCTCATGAGACCTACCGATGCATCAGGGAGCTATAGCGGGCTCCACCCGTCACTTACTAAGTCCAATGCATTCCTCATATTAAAAGGTTTAAACATAACATAAACATTTGTATTAAAACATGTATACGAAATGTCAATAATTTAGACATAACTACGAATAGTGTAAAAATAACATATCCGTAGTCAAACATATCACTAAAACTTCAATAAAATATGGAAGTTTTGTATCATAACAAATCAACTTCAAATAAGCATAAAGTACATCAAAGGATATTGACATAGATGAAATCAAAACTTTTTTTAGAGAAATATATCTTTATATTTTAAAATTACTTAAGAGTCACATAATTATAAAGAAAACATTTATTTTTAAAATATTCTTATAATCTTGTAAGAGAAGCTTCGATGGTGTTAATGGCAGAAAATATCCGCACCTGCCATATAAGTTAAAAAAACATTCTTACCATAATTTTATTGAAAAGATCATAATGTAACTTGTTTGGAGAATGACGGAAAGATTCCTTTCAAAATTTATAAGGTGAAATAAGGGTATAAATGACTTTAACCCATAGTCTATTAGGTAGTAAAAATGTTTTTGAATACATTTTTAAGAAACATGGATGTGGATGATAAAGAGGTCCCGGTAGATAATTACTTATAAACAACCTCGGATAATGAACAGATTGTAGAATTAACCCTTACCTTGAACTTTTCCTTAGTCGAGGGTAGGTTAACCTCCTATATAATGGTGAAATAATTGTCATTAAATTATACAAGAATAATATACATTAATATTATATTAAATATGATCTTTTAACATTGCTTTGTTAATAATATCATAGTATTATCGTCGTTTCAGGTGTTAACAGAATCATTTTACTTTATATTCTTTGTAATGTGAGTCATATTTGTTATGGATGGTATGTATCTTATTCATATACAGAAATATATTAAGTATTTAAACATTATTTTTAATCATCAAATGAAAATTAGTCTTGAATGGATATGATGGGGAATGAATCTCATCGTGTTCGTGGAGACTGTATTCCGTACGTACGTACGGGCGACAATTTCATTCTTTTGATATTAAAATAATATATAATTGGATGGTATATAATATATAAAGAATCATTATAATGTTATATTTATTATTTACATCAATTACACATTATTATAATAACCATCCAAATAATAATGTATTGAATAACAATTACACCACAACGTGGAGACGATAAGTCGTACGTGCGCACGTATGGTGACATGTCATTCAAAGGATGGATAGAATAATGAATATGGTTTTACCATATTTATAATAACATCATAGTATATATAAGATACTAGAGTTTTAATTTTAGAATGAAAACAATAAATAAAGAGGTAGTGAAAGAAGAAAGGAACTTGAAAGAGGTGATGAAATATTTTCCTCTTCTTTGGGTTCTTTCATTTGATTTGGTAAAAAGGGCTCCATAGGTTGGCTTTCTAACTAAAGGAATGCCTCTAGGATGAAGGGAGGACCGTAGAGAGGGTATTTGGGAAGGAGTTGGCTAAGCCAAATGGCTTTGAAGAGGTGAATTAGAAAAAAGAGGGAGTACCCTTTTATAAGGGGAGTGAGGGGCACCATAGGAAAAGCTAGAAATATTATTTTATAATAAAATCATTTTCGGTTTCAATGGCTCCAAAGTGGATTATTTAAAGGACAAGGTGAGGATGTGTGGAAAAAAACTCAACCAATAGGTTTTAGACAGGTTTGGGTCACTATATTAACCTTATCTTTAAGATTTAACTCTTAGGTAAATAGTTTGACATTTACCATGTCTCTTTGTATTTTTATATTATATGGTTAATAAACATACTATATACTTCCAAACAAACCCCAAGTGGTTAATTAATGATACTCCTATAATTATATAATTCTTTTGGACAAACCATAGATTTTTAGGAACAGAATATCAATTAATAATATAATATTTGTTTTAAAAATTATTTTATGTCAATTTTGACACTATTTGGTATTTTGTTTTTGTTAAATTCATAACAGAATTATTACTTCAAAAACAATCATATAACCAACCCTCATATGTCATATAAACCTATAAAATTAGTCGAATTTATAAAAATTTCCAAATTAGATTTATTTGTATATTTATAATATCAATTATTTTAATATTTAATTAATTTGGTAATTACTGCATCATCATTGTGTCATAAATAAATTAAATTATTTCATTTCTAAAAAATATAAATAAAATACCATTATGTAGGAAATATTTTTAGCTTTTTTATTAATATTTATATTCTAATTTATATTATTTGTAACTCTATATTAAAAAAAATTTAGTTATTAAACTTTTATTTTAACTTTTTTAACTCTTCTATGAATTAAATAATAATAAATGTCTTAATCTAATCAGAGTGGGAATAAAGGATTATATTTTATTCCTAAGGTTATTTTTGGCATAATTACACTTATATAATAGAATTAGAACAAGTGTTAGGGTAATAATAATATCATTTTTACCCTTAATTACCCTATTTACTTTTAAGTGTGGTAAATAAAAGTAAAACGTTACTATTCACCAAAAATTATTTTCATCTTATTGAACAACATTTTAATTTCTAATATCAACCATGTCTCTCAGATTTTTGAAATTCAACTCACAAAAGCGGTAAAATTATGTCTTATGTAAATTTGCAAATGCTCCTAGGAGGTGGTAAAAGACGATAAAAAGTTCAATAAAATTTTTATATATCTAAAATTATTATAAACTACTCTAATGAATTACATTGAACTTATATAGGTATTATGTATCTATTTTTACCTAAAATAAATTTAAATAAAATAAGTAATTTTTTTAAATAAAAATTCAGTTTTAAACTATAACTTAGTGTTTTTCATTGTTCGTCAAATACTGGATGTATTCAGAAAAATACAAAAAATCCACCGTAAGCTAATTTCGATATTCCGAATCCAAAAATGAAGTCCATTTTGAAAGATAAAATTTATAAAATTTTAAAAAGTGGGCATTACTATTCATAACGACTAGATTGATTGCTTGTGGTGTGTTAGAACTCGAAGTTGCGTACAACACATGCTGTTGTATTATTCAAAGAGAAGCGTACCGTGGAAGCTTGGAGTGTTACAGAATGTGTGAGGAGAAGAGGTGTTGATGGGTGGTATTTATAGTGGAGGACATGGGTGTTTTCTCATTATTGCATTCATTAGTTTATTTTTTTAGCTCAAGATTATCAATTGTTTGAGAATTATCATGAAATATATTAAAGTAATGAATTATATTTCTAGATTTTGGGTTTAAATCTTCCATATATCATCAATGACTCAATAATTCATGTAGTTATTAAATATTGCAAATTACGGTATTGCACTATTCAACAAAAATTCAACAATTTTAGAAAAATCCTAAACATTCACCTAAACCATTTTTTGATGTGTAGTATTAAAAAATGAACTCCAATTTATGAAAATAATTTTCTAAACATGATAAATTACATTTTTAAAAAAAATATTCTTTTACTTAAAAATATAGATTTTTTATTATAACTATTTCTTTGACACTTTTAGAAAATCATTGGGGTCTCTTTAAATTATCATAAAACCACAAGAAAAAAATATTAAATTTTGAATTTATTTTATGAAATTAATATTTTTTTAAATCATTATATAAATTAAAAAATTCTAAATAAACATTTATGTTTCATGAAAATTTCAACACTTAATTCATCATTTTTAAAACATTTATTTACTTATTTCATGATACAAATAAACCATATTTTCATTTATATGATACATATATTTTATTTATAAATTAATAATTGAATTTTCTATTCTATTATTACTATTCCTAATGGTCACATTACAATTCCAATAGTTATATTTAATATTATACTATTGTTTTAAACTTGGTGTTTCATGAAGCATAAACTATAAAATATATTAAATTTAAAAAAGTCATACCATATATATTTTAGGGTGTCACATTAATGTAGTGAAATTTTAGCTAATAATTAAAATTTATAAAATTTGTATATTACCATTGATTTTTTTTAGTAAAATATATAAAAAATATTAAGAGTCATTTAATTTGTAATTAATGATATTTATGATTACGAATGATTAATGATTAAAACAACAATTTTAAACGAAATAGTTTTCATATATATTAATTTTTTAATAAAGCACCTAATTTTATCCTATTTAAAAATTAAAACATATTATATGGATCACAAATTTAGCTTCATCACATAAAAATTTTAAAAAATGGGTTTCCATACATTTTAAATTAAATATAAATTACTTAGTTAAAAAATAGTTACCAAGGTAAAAACAATAAATGTTAAAATGTTAAACTCTCGTGGTAAAACGATTTAAGCATGTTTAAATCATATCTAGAAAAATGTTATATACTTCATAAACCTTATATTCCCCCACAATTCAATAATATCCACTATTGGAGCCATTTACTATTGAATAGTGTGATTCCATCTATTAAAAAATAATGACTATTTTTCTAAAATGTTATTATTTCACTTATAAAATGAGATTAATCCTACCTAATTTACCCATGCATTACCAAGAATTATATCATCCAAAAATATTTCATATTATATCCTAAAATATCAACAGACAACCAAGATTCCATGTCCAAATACTAAGCTTAGAATCTGTAAAGTGTTACCTAAGGGAGAATATCCAAATGGGGAGGTAATGTTCTCAACTGATCTCTATCAATTCGTTTCTTATTATTAACACCCTAAAATAAATTATATCAATAAAATTAAGATTAAATAAATTTAAATAATACCCTGAAATTTTATTATACTAATGCAATATCCATTTTTAACTTCCTCTAAAACCATTCAAAAAATGAAGACATTCTCATTCAATGGTACAAAATGATACCTCTGAGAACAGCAGTCATTATTTTTCCTCACCACCTTAAAAGGACGGTTTAAATAAATTTTATCTAATTAATATAAAACTTATAAAATTATTATCATTATACTATTAAAAAACAGATATTATAAGCATATAAAAAATGGTCTCTCGGATGATAGAGTCTCCACCAAACGATTGACTAAGAAGCCCTAATATTGAATCTCGATCATTCATAGATGTTATTGATGGATGAGTAAAGACTACTATGCCTATTAGAATGGGTTGTGTTTAAAATTTTTTGTTTTACATTTATATTATGATCTTTTATCACATATTTCACTTGGATATTTCCTTCAGAATAAATGAGGTAAATCTTCTCTCAGTAGACTTTCACTTTGTTCTTCTTAAAAAATATATTAGGCATAGACCTTCATTTATATTTTAAAGGAAATTTTATAAATCTATTAGGTTTTTTCGATTCCACATTGGTTTTCTGAACACTTCCAATGTAATTCTTCATTTATATTATGAAAATGATTATTAAAGACTATGGGAGAGGGGATCATAAGTATTTGGTGGTTGTACAATAAAATTTGTGAAATGGACTCCAGATTTTAATCCTAACATTAAATTTCAAAATTTTACTATATAACATAGTTTCCATGCATTAATTATTTATCAATTCAAGAAGATTTACTTTTTATATATTAGATCCCTCATTAGTTTCCAGTTAAAATTGGATTTTTTAATAAAAAAATCACAATACCTTCAGTTTCTAGGGTTTTTATAGATATTGATGTCTCTAACACTTGTAACTCAGATCTAGATTCAAAATGGTCACTTCATATTATTTTAAGAAGTAAATTATGAAATATTTAATTCTTATTATATATATTCTTAAAATTTGGCACCCGTTCTGTGATAGTGAAAGGACTGTATTTCCACCTCTTGGTAAGCTCACATTGGTTGATAAGCACAAGAAAATGTTGAATATTTCACTAGAGAGAGAATGAAATAGATGAAACCTTCTATACCATATATAACTAAAGAATATATTATAGGGTAGTTATAATTTTTTGAGAAACCTATTGATGATCAGACTCATATCATTTTCAATGATGAGATTGGTTATCTACCTGAGATGGATAATGTCTTCTCAGGTTTTGTCAAAGTTATAAAAAGTTCTCTGAGTGACCCCTGATGTTTCCCCAAGTTTGGAGAGTAATATAAACGATCCTTGTAATTAATATAAATCCTTATAGTATGTACATGATAGTGTACACCATGATGAAGTGATTTTATTCTAGTCATTTTCTACAAAAGAAAAGAAAGTGATGCTGGATTTAGATGGGTATATCACCTCTCATCCTAAGAAAACAAAAAATATTATGGATTATTCCAAGTTAGAGAAAACAATGATTAATAGATCTTCAAGATTATTTGATAATATAAATATGGGCCCTCTACAATCATAAGTTGTCAAGGAACCATCCCCATTTTTTTATGATGTGAATTTGGATGAGTTAGGTAAGATTAAAATTCATGTTAGGGTTTATAAAGAGGGTATCAATGAAGAGATTATAATTCCAATTTATGATAACAACTCTATGATGTTTCAATGATATAAAAAATGGGATATTACTTTTTATGAATATTTTAAAATCAAAAAACGTATGCTCTCTAAAATTGAAATTAATATTGATGGGAATCCCATATTTAATTACCTTAAGCTTCCTTGTAAATCTCTTGTTACAAAATCTCAACTAAGGATGACTTGGATAACGATGGGACACAAAGATTTATTTTGAATTACACATTATGTGGATGAATCTGAGTGGTATGATTGTGTGATGTCTCTACTATTATGTTGTGTAACCTACTGACATAGGTTCTATACACTGGTGCCCTGAGTCGGTGTGCTATATGACCTCATTCATGCCTCCCCATATGCCATAAACTACTGATTAGTTGTGAAGGCCTAACATTGATCATGGGGAGATTATACCTTCATTATAATGTAGAAAAACAAAAAATAAATAAACAAAAAATATCCCATTGATATAACCAATAACAAAACCAAACCAAAATCACATGATGTGAAAAAAACATAATACAATATCCAAAACAAAAGAAAGAAATATGTCACTACAAATATGTGTCAAGTACCAATATGCAAGACCCAAAATAAATAAATATAGTGAAAAATTCCAAGAGGGTCCCCACACCATGTCTAGTTACCTCATCCATGCTCCAAACCATGTCATCCATCTAACACATGGATCTTTCTATTAACCTATCTTGTAACTATGAAATCTATTAAGTTATCGGTCAGGCAGTCCAAGAAGGATGTGCATATAACTTAGTAGGACACCACCAATGATTTATAAAAAAAGTATCTTATCAATACGAGTGTATGATATTATATAAAGAATAAACTACAATTCATATGTAACCATTTATCATATTTTTAACTATTCATTAATTAACCAAATAAACCCTTATGTTCTAGAGGACTCACAAACCTCAATACCTTCTTCATCCAATGTCAGAGTCTGAATAATTTCACATATTCAATGAAAATTTCATAATAAAAAATGGAATTAAATTATCAATTTCATTTTAATTCATATTATGGCCAATTCAAACCATATTCCAATGCCAACATTTTGGGATTAGATCACCATGCCTAGGACCCATTGGGTATTTTAACTATCATCCCATTAACTAAAAGTCATATAACAAAAAAGCACACAAATGGGATTTTGAGTCATCAGTATGTTTCCTAAAATAATTTATAAATCAATCACAGAAGTGTTTTATGATGTATCAGTCTATGACACACACTCATCTATAACTATAATCTTTTGATATTGTTGACAATGTCCCTCACATGTTCATAAATCAATTTATCAATATGGGATTTTGATGCATCAAAATATATCCCACACAAGTTTATCAATCAATCTCAATATCACTTATATAACATCAATAAAGGAAAATAATCATTAACCATATTCTAATATATTCTCATCAAAGTTCACTATTTCAACTAATCAAATAATTATAGAAACACACTTTAATTTAAATGGAATAATATGAAAAGTAATATTAAACCCTTTATCATTATTTAATCACATAAACCATTTACCATTAATGGTCACTCAAACATATCATAATTACAATTTTAAATTAATTCTTCAACATATTAATTAACCAAAAACAATTTCCCTATTTCCCATAAAATTTATTATCAAAACAATATATTAATTAATTCAATAGTTAATTAATCCAATTACACAATCATAAAAGTATCTTAATTGATTTAGAACATAATTTTTCCAATTCACGATAAAAATAATATATTAATTAATTCATCAATTAATTAAAATAATACCATAATATCAAAAACTACTCTAAGATCAATCTAAGAAGCATCAAAAAACATTGTATACTCCTTACCTGGCTTAGGTAGGATCAATATTGGTGAAGATTTCAAATGCTTCTTCATCTCTTGGATTGAATTATCACATTCTTTTGACCATTCAAACATTACCCCATTCTGGGTCAATCCTGAAAGTGGTGTTTCCATTTGAGAGAAGTCATGGTTGAACCTTCCTTAATATCTTTCTAACCCCAAAAGGCTACAGATATCAAAAACATTCTTAGGTTGAACCCAAGATACAACTTCTTGAACATTCACTGATTCCACTAACACACCTTCCTCTGAGATGATGTGAACCAATAAGTCTACCTGATCAATCCAAAAACGAATCTTAGATATCCTGAGATATAGTTAATGCTATCTTAGTTTACTCAGGATGATGTTAAGATGTTGGGAATTATTGACATGAGTCTTAGAGTACACCAATATGTAACCCAAAAACATAACCAAAAACGAATCTAGGGATAGGTAGAATACTATATTTATTAAAGACATAAACACTGATAGTTCCTTTGTCAATCCAAATGGCCTTAAAACCAACTCATAATGGCCATAATATTTTATGAAAGCAGTCCTCAGGGTATCATAATGTCCAAATCTCAACTGATGATACCTTTTACTCATTTCAATCTTGGGTAAAACAAAATCTCCTCTCAACTAGTCAAAAAGATCATCAATACGTGAAATATGATACCAGTTTTTTATAGTCATCTAGGTTAACATACGGTAATCAACACATAAGCATATAGTTCCATCATCATTATTTGAGAACAAAACTAGTGATACCCTAATTCAACATACTCAGGTGGATACACCCCTTATCCATTAAGTATTCTAACTAATTCTTTATCTGTTGAATATATGTCAGTGACATTTTCTTTCGATGAATAGAAACTGGACCAGCCCCTTACATGAGCGTAATCATAAACTCTATGTCTCATTTAGTTGGAATCCCTGATAAGTCCTTAGGAAATATGTTATGGTACCTTCCCAATACAGGTTAAAATACATAATGCATTACACCTCTATCATCCAGAAATATAGTAGCATCCTGAGTAGTGAGATTCCCCAACTGTTGATGATCATGACCTACACGACCCTCCTTAACATCCCACTCTCTTCTATGTATGTAATTTTCACCCTAAGGATACCTAAAAGTAACTCTCCTATGGTAATAATCAATGTTTGATTGAAATTATACTAACCATTCCCTAGACATTATATGGTCAAAACCTGAAATTTCAATGATGTAAATATCCCAATTCAAACGATACTCTCCAACCTCTATAGAACATAACTTTCACAAATAGATTTTTCTCGATCATACTCCCAATAGTTTATTAATCATCATCACCCCACTCATGAAATCAACCACTAGGATGAACCATTTAAAACTTGTGTAGATATGATGAAATGAAATTAAACAGTATCAAATAAGGCACTATAAAGCATAAAATCCACAAGAATATTACCTCTAACTATCGACGGTTCAAAATCTCTATCCACAAGTTTAGGTTTAATTGAATGAATATGTTTTTACTATAATCCACGTGAAATAGTCTAAGTCCCTTGAGATGAAACATTCTTCTAATATGGGCAGTCTTTCCCAAAATCTCTATATCCACTACCCCTACCTCCATAGCCAGTAGAACTAATACTTCCAGACTGATATGGGGTCAAATACCTTCTTCCATACCTTGTTTTTCATATCTTATCCATCATTATCAATATATCATGTGTTCCAACATATCCTCTATTGATGTCCCATACTACTGTAGCCTCATTACACTATTGGTGTTTAGGGGAACTATCTATGGAAGTGTAATGACCTACCACACTGGTGAAAGATTAGTCAATCAAGGTCTTATGTAACTGACCGTTCCCCTTGGAAACTCTTCTTGCTATTACCCAGGATATAATTCTCATAGAAAAACTTCTTTATATCAAAATTTGTACCTCCTAACCATCCAACAAAACCACTATTCTCCACTAGAAGCCTTATTTAGGGTCCCCTCAAATATGAGTTCCTAATTCACCACTTCATAAAACCTCTTCATCTTGAATATATTCACATGATACTTAATTTCACATTTAAACCCATCATGAATCCATTTTTCTAATGTATCCTCAACACCTACTAAAATTGGAGAAACATGATAAAAATCAATAAATCATCTAGCATACTCCATTATAGATATACCCTCTATGTAAATCTCATGAACTCAGCTTCTCTCTCATATATGAGTGTATTACAGTAAAATTGTTTCAAGAAATAATCATTATAATCCTTTTAATCCATATTTTCAACTATCCATCTTATGTTTGGATATCCCACAAATGATTCTCCTAAAAACATAACATATAAGGTTTTATATTGACAATATTCTATGCAGGAGTCTTTATATGATCAAGTATAGTTTTCATAGACTCAATCCAGAACCCAACTGCCTAAGGTCCTCCCTCCTAAGAGAAAGTCAGAGGGTGCTGCCGCTGGAACTACCATGTATGATCAAAAACAATCTTTATAAACCACTATAATTTTTTTAAATAAACTAAACTAATCATGAAATGTTCTCACATAACCTCTATCTGACTTACCCACCCCGCAATTTCTTTGCTTCTGGTTCCACTATGGTGAATCATTTCCAGCCATAAACTACAGTCGTCCAATAAACAAGCTACATCACAGATCCATATATCTATAAATCCTAAAACACATATTAGGTCACAAAACAAAACATCAAGTTTATATAACTAGAAATAAAAATAACCCAGAACGATCCTTTTTCCCAAACCCTTCCACACAGTAAAAAATGAGGCGATATCACTACCCCTAACTATCCTACATCTAGGTCATGGTTAACAAAGGGTAAAGTCATTATAATTATTCAAGTCTAATTTTAAACCCATTTCCCTCATTTTTAATCATTTAATAATATAAATGTTACACCAGGAACCTTTTTCCAGTTAATTTATAAGGCCTCAGCCTTAAAACCTTACTTAATCTTGAGTTATCACAAGATTACACATTGAGGATCTTTTCGGGTTTAGAGTTTCAGAGAATTAGATCATAAAGCTTGCATGACATTCCACATATAAACAAAGTGGTTACATAAAGATAGTATTCTTCATTCCCATCAATGGAAACATATTTAAAATAAAACATGGATTCTTTCTTGACACTTCCTTGACACTATCATCATATCATGTACCCTTCCCTTGACCTGTGAAAATCATTTCAAAAAAAACATGGGATGAGCATAAAAAGCTCAGTATGGGTTATAAAAACATGGAAAGGAAACATGGGTACATATATACATAAGAGTGAAATCATACTTTACCCATAAAACATAAGCACATTAAAATACCTCATCAAATCATGAGTAAATCATTGAAATCATAAGACATAAAGGTAACTTGAGGCATTCATAACATTCTTACGTAGGGAGTAACCCTCTTGGTTATGTTTGGAATACCCACCACAGTATATTCCCTAAATCTCTTCGGAGAAACCTTAACGTTTCACTACTTCGCGTTACCCAATGCATTGGAGAGATATATCGGGCTCACCCGCCCTTAGTTTATCACGGAACCACCCGTTTTCATAATAATGCCCAAGAACCTCAACATAATCATATCACATAAAACATGCATAAAGGAAACATAACATTCCCACCTTTCAATCACAAGATATCAATACAACACATTGCTATAAAAACATTATGAAAACCATTTTCGATACCAAAATAAAAGAAAATTAAAACATGGTATTTATTTTTCTTTTAAAAAGAAGGTATGGCTTGTAGAGGAAGCCGAAACTCAAATAACGGTCACGACGGCGGAGAAGTCGTTGTCGCCGCATACGTACGACAAAAACATTCCCTTTAGTCATTTAGTAAATTCTTCGTATAAAAAAGATTCCTTTTGAATAAACGTAAAAGTAAAAGGGGTTTATACACCATATAAAAAGAAAGGTTGTGTATAAAATAAAATATGCCTCAATGAAAGGAGATTGAGACGAAGTCTCATACCTCATATCCGACTTGACCCGACCGTTATTTAATCTCCTGAATAATAAACTTGAGTTAATCTCTACTTGCTTAAGAACCTTTTTCAAGTTCATTATTCCTTTTATATCACTTATTTCCATGTCATAAACACTATGTAATTATTTAAGTTAATAACGGTCGTTTTAACGATCATTGGTACTTGGGTCAAAAATAAGCCCTTTATAATTACAAGTTTTTCATGTATCCATTATATCCAGAATGGTATTCATGATTTATATATTATATAAGTCATATATATCCAGTACATGCATGCATTTATAATATTACATAATCATTTAGAGGTAAGAAATGAAATGCACCGTTCATGGAGACGGTAAGCCGTACGTACGCATGAACGCTACTTCCATTTCTATTTTGTATTTTCTAGAATGGAATCATAATTATATAAGATTATATTATAATTCAAGTATAATATCATATATAATATCATAGTTCCATCCTTTATACATCCCACATATGGTATTTAACGAATCAAATCACTTTGAGGGGGCGGTAGTCCGCACTTCCTTAAATGAAGATATCGCATTTACCCATAATGGAAACCATAAAGGTATGCCCAAAATGAAAAAAAAAACAGAAGCTTAAGGAAAACATAAACATATTATATATCATATATAAAAATAGTGACATCATAATGGCCACCTTTGAAGGTGTTAAATGAGTATTGAACAATCATCGTTTCCGGAGGCAGAATTTCACCATCCACGAAAACCGTATGTTCTTTAACCATTTGATGTAGTTGTGTGAGAGTTTAGATCGAATAAATCTTATAACAACATCCTAGTATATTGAAGATACTGGTGTTGTTACAAAAGAAGTAAATAAAAAGAGTTTAGGGGGTTGGAGAAGCAAAATAAAACAAATGAACATGAGAGAATGAATTATCTTTAAAAGTGTAACTCCTTTTGATTTGAGCCTAAAGGCTTCCTTTGAAAGGATTATGCCCAAAGGGAATCCTCTAGGATTAGGATAGGGATGTGGAGAGAGTAAATGGGCAGGTGTTGTCCGAGCAAAAGGCTTGAGGAGTGTGTGAAATGAGGTAGAGGTGGGGGGCCTTTTATAAGAGGAGAGGAGGGGCACTTTTGGAAATCATGAAACTATTATTTTATTTTCAAAAGTGTTTCGAATTTATAAGGTCCCACATGGATATATTTATAAGATAAGATGATAAGTCTTCGAAATATTACCATCCAATAGGTTTTGGACATGTGTAGGTTTTAGATATTACATTATCTTTCCATTTTATTTTAATCGTTAAATAATGAGGTCATCACTGCATCATCATTATGTCATAAATAATTTAATTTATTTAATGTCTAAAACTTATAAAAAAAATAATATGATTTAGGAAATATTTTTAGCTTTATAAAGAATATTTATAGACAAAAATATGATTAGTATAAACCCTTCTAAAAATTGTTTTAGTAAAACAATTTATGTTAGTGTCATTTTCACCTTTATATAAAAAAAGGCATTAAAGTCATTATCTCACCCAAGTGGTTCCATGGGATCCCCTAAATCGACCCATGGGTTGTCTTGGTCGGAAATGACACAACCAATAGGGTTATGACATGTGTCATGGTGTTTTCATATTTTTATAATATCATTTTTACCTTAAATTACACTAATTACCTCTAATCGCGATTAATGAAAAAAAAAGTTACTATTCACCAACAAATTATTTTCATCCCATTGAACCAAATTTTACATACTAATGACAACCATGTATGTTTTATTTTCAAAATTCAATAAAAATTAGTGGTAAACTTTCATTTAACTGAAAAATCAGTTTGCTTGATTACCACTTAGTGGTTTCACTATTCATCAAAAATTGGAGTTTTTCAGAAAAATACCAAAACTTTACCCTAAGCTATATTTGATATTCTGAATTCCAAAATGAAGTATATTTTAAAAAATTCAAAACATATAAATCACATTAATTAATTTAATAATTAATTCCCACTGTCAGAGCAAATAGCGTGTTTTTATGAAACAATAAGTATCAAAAGATTGACACCAGTTTAAGTCCAATTTCAAAGTGAAATTGATTCCAATGACCACCATTGGATTAAATGGTAAAAATATATTCTAAATTCACTTCAAAACCAATTCAAAAAATAATCTAATCATATAAATAAATTAGATTAAAAAGCAGTTTTGATGTAAAATGCAGTATTTTTCACTATTCATTAAAAAATGAACATTGTCAGAAAAATACCAAAAATTCACACAAAGTAAACTTTGATGTCCCAATCATAAAGAATAAGTTTATTTTGACAAACATAGTTTATAAAATTTTCAAAAGATAGATTTAAAAAGGTTTTTCCATCATAAGGCAGTAAAACAATCTTTTAAAAATATTAGTGTATTCCATGCTTAAGATTGTATTTATTTTCATTTTAAGCCTCTAAAACACTATATAATTCATTAATATACATAGATAAAAATATTTATTATTAATTACTTACTTGGGATGTTACATAATTCACACAAGAAATGAAAAAAATTCAATTTAACAACTTACCTAAAACCTTCTTTTTCAGGATTTCCTAAAATGATGCATGTCAAAGAATAATCCTGAGTGTATAAAATGATGCCTGAATACTCAAATCTCATTCCATACTGAGCCATGATTGAAATTTGGACAATTTAATAAACCATAATCACATCACACAATAAGTTCCTCACCTGAGGTGAAATAGCATCAAGTGTTACAACACATCTAAATAACAACAATCCCACCTTGGGAACTTGGATTTTACTCTCGTACATGGGTTATGTAACACCCCAACCCCAGTTACCCAGAGTCGGTGCATTATTTTAATACATTTTCTTGATTACAAAGAATCAATTCCCAAAATACCGATCAGTTTAGTAGACTTGGAAAATATATTACATATATGAATGTTACATTAAACCATAGAAAATAAAACACAACATAAATGATCCTTTGAGAACGCCATTAATCCCCTAGCATAACCCTACTTATCAACCATAATACACTTTTTGGAATCCTTGGAAAATAAAACATAAGAAAGGTGTGATCTCAAACACTCAGTAAGGGTAATCCATACAATGGAAGATAACATTAACATTAGGCATGGTGAATAATTTAAAACACATTCCTTTACAAATAATAAACATGAAAACTTTATGGTAGGAATATGAGATGAGTAAATAATTCCATTATAAAACACAGTCATAGGTATTTTACTAGCTGAATAACCACATAAACCATCAATAATATTTTCATAATGAGGGAATGTTTAATGCCAGAAAATCTGAAACATTTTGTCAAGGCCTCATACAAGAAGTCTAAAAATGATTAAGGCCTCATCCAAAACCATATATCATATTTGGGAAAGGCCTCATCCAATTCCATTTCTAATTGTATCATGATACCTACCGATGCACCGAGAAGCTATAGTTGTCTCCACCTGTCACTTACTATGTCTAATACATTCCTCATATGAAAAGGTTGAAACATAACAGAAACATTCATATTACAACTATCATACAAAATGTCAATACTTTAACCATAAACCATGAATGGGATAAAAATAAAACATCCATAGTCAAATATATCACAAAACATTGAATAAAATATGGAAGATTTTTATCATAATAAATCAACTTCAAACAAGTTTAAAATCCCTCAAAGGATGTTGAAATATATGAAAATGATTTGTAATACTCTTTGAGAGAAATATCCCTTTTTCATGAAAACATTTAAAAGTCACACATTTATAAAGGAATTAATTTAAAAGAGATTTTTGAATCAAATTTTCCCATACCACTTTTAAACATTTGAACTGAATTATCATTTCAAAACATTTATGTCCATATAAATAAATCCTTAAAATCATTTTGAAAACATAGACATTAATTAAAAGGATTTAGAAAGATAAATCATTAAAACATTTAAAATGATGATCTAGTTAAATAGACCTCCCCATAAAACCTTAAATGATTCCTTTTGAAAATATTTTAATTAAATATGGTTATCGATGATAAATATGTCTCAGTAAATACTTACACATAAACAATCTTGGATAATAATGAGATTGGGAAAATAACACTTACCTTGCACTTTTATTTGGTCGAGGGTACATTTAACCTCCTGTATAATGAACATAGTATGTTAATAAATTGTAAAAGAACCATATTAATATTTATTATATCATACATGATTCATTTATGACTTTATACTACCCATTTAATAATGATTTCCATGTTAAATTAACATTTCGGGTAATAATCACTTTCTTTATCGTACGTGTTTTAACTAGTCATTCTTGACCGTATCATTTAGATCATGATTTACAAACATCCAGAATATAAAACATGATTTGTATATCATATATATTTAGAATATAAATATTTATAAAAGATATACATATGAAAAGGAAAACACTTTTTATGGAGACCGTAGGCCGTAAGTACGCATAAACGTTGTTTTCGTTTTCATATTGCATTGAATAGAAGTTAGTGAATAAGATATATGTAAGTACACACACACAGAGATACACAAACACACACACAAACACACATATATATATATATATATTAAGTATCATTATTATTTAATATATTAAATAATTATTAATAATATATATTTTTTATAATCATCATTGAATGGTGAATGTGGAAATGAATCTCATTGCGTCATAGAGACGGAAATCCGTATGTACGGACGAGCAAAAATATCATTATATTGATGGTGAAATCATATATAATTGGATCTTATATCATATATACAGAATAATTATAATGTTATTTTTATTATTTACATAAATTATACTCATTATTATACCCATCCAAATAATTAAGTGTTTGAATAACAAACTACACCACGACATGGAGACGGTAAGCCGTACATATGCACGTATGGTGACTTTGTTATTTATTGGATAGATAGAATAAGGAATATGTTTTTACCATATTTATAATAACATCACAGTATTTAGAATGAATTGGAGTTATTATTTTGGTATGGAAACAACAAATAAAGATATAGTGGAAGAAGAAAATAACTTTAAAGAGGGTGGTGAAATTATCACCTCTTCTTCATGTGTTTCCTTTTTGATTTGATCAAAAGGGATCCTTATGTTGGATTTATTATCAAATTAATTCCTCTAGGTTTAAATGAGGATAGTTGAGAGGATATTTGGGCAGGGTTTGTTTGAGAGAAATGGCTTAGGAGGTGTGAAATTAAGATAAGGGGAAATACCCTTTTATAAGAGAGGCAGGGGTCGCTTTAGGTAATGCTTGAAATATTATTTTATAATAAAATAATTTTCATTTTCTAGTGGACCGAATTTTTTTTTTCTATCCTCAGGTGGTTATGGGTCTAGATCCTATCAAAAAATAGGTTTTAGGCATGTTTAGGTTACCATTTTAACCTTATCATTTAGATTTAACCCGTAGTTAAATAGTTTAACTTTTACCGTGTCTTCTTGTATTCTTACACTATATGGTTAATAAAAATACTCTAAACTTACAAGAGAACCTAAAGTGGTTCATTAATGACATATATTATATTATTTAAGTCCTTTGGAAAAACCTTATATTTTTAGGAATATTAAATCAACCAATAATATAGTATTTGTTTTAAAAATTAATTTATGTCAATTTTGACATTATTTGGTATTTTGTTTTTTTGTGAAATCCATAAAAACCTTATCAATTTGACAAAACATTATCTAATAAACCCTTAAATGTCATATTAACATATAAAATTAGTTTAATCAATCATAATTCTCAATTTACATTTATATGGATATTTTTAATAACAATTAATTTAATATTTCATTAATAAGGTAATTACTGCATCATCATTGTGTCATAAATAAAGTAAATTTTTTAAGGTCTAAAAATTATAAATAAAATAAAATTATTAGGAAATATTTTTATATTTCTAAGGAATATTTATATTCAAATTTATCTTATGTATAACCCTATATTAAAAATGATTTAGTTATTAAACTTTGAATTTAACACTTCTAACTCTTCTTTAAATAAAATAATAATAAATTTCCTAATTTAATCCAAGTGGACCTAAAGGATCATTTTTTTTTCCTAAGTTTGTTTTTGGTCGAATTAAACTTATCCAATAGAATTAGGACATGTGTTAGGGTAATTATAATATCATTTTTACCCTTATTTACCCTATTTACTTTTAACCGTGGTAAATAAAAGTCAAAAGATACTATTCACCTAAAATTATTTTCATCTTATTGAACCAAATTTTACTTACTGATGTCAATAGTGTCTCTCATATTTCTAAAATTAAACTCACAGAAGCAGTAAAATTAGGTTTTATGCAAATTTTCAAATGCTCCTAAAAGGTGGGTAAAAAATGTTAAAATGTCTAATAAAATTTTATACATATAATTTTATTATAAAATGACTCCAATGAACTAAATTGAACATATATAGGTATTATATATCAATTTTTACTTAAAATAAATTTAAATAAAATAAATAAATATTTAAATAAAAAGTTGGTTTTAAATAATAACATAGTGTTTTTCACTATTCTACAAAAATTGAATATTTTCAGAAAAATACCAAAAAATTTCCCTAAGATAATTTTGATATTTTGAATTCAAAAATGAAGTCAATTTTACCAAATTCAAAACATAGAAGTTGAATTTATTAATTTAAAATTAATTCCCGTTGTTAAAATAAAAAAGCGTGTTTTTAAGAAATAATAACTATCAAAAGATTGACACTGGTTTATGTTAAATTTGAAAGTAAAATTACTTCTAATGACCAATATTAGATAAAATTGTAAAAATAAATTAAAACCATTCAAATTTATAATTTAAAACTATAAATTATTTCGATTTAAAAAGTTATTTTCAATTAAAATTTAGTATTTTTCAGTATTCATCAAAATATGAAAGCTATTAGAAAAGTACAAAAAAATTATCCAAACTGAATTTTTTATGTCCCACTTCTAAAGAAGAATTTAATTTCATTAAAGTGAGAAATATTGGTTTTAAATAGGGTTCTCCATTAAAAGGTAGTAAAATTTCATTTTTTTTTACAAAATACTTCTTTTATCTGAAAAAAATGAATTGGTTCTTATATTATGTCTAAGAAACACATAATATGGATGTTAAAATTATATAGATTATATAAGATTCAATATGCAGTTAATACTATTCATAACTGCTTTTTGAACGGCTATTTTGGTAAGTTGTGGTGTGCTCGAACTTGGTGTCGCGTGTAGCGCAAGCTATTCAATTACTTTAATGAGATAATGTCCTTAGAAATCTTGGGGTGTTACATTCTGACCTACTTTAATAAATTTCATCCTATCAATTTTAAATTCTTCTTCGAAAATAAATGGTTAAAAATAGAAAAATTCCTCTGTGGAAAACCCACATCGGAAGTCGGTTCAATAAATTTTAGTCTTAATAAGAGGGAAATGGGAATGGAAAAGTCACCACCAAATTATTATCTTGATTAAGAGAACATTGGTGGAAATTAGAGAAACATAATTGCAAGAAAAACGTAAATATATATAGGGACTGATTGAGGTCATCAATCATAAACAAGTGTACAATTGAGGGCCTCAAAGCCATCTATCTATGATGATTTAAAATATCATCAGTTTAATAAAATATATGGTATTAGGATAACACGTTTTTGGTTTTAAGATCTCTTCCCTGAAGATTAAGAATTAATTTATTCATAGAATAAGAGAGAAAATATATACATGACAAGTAGAGTTTCATCACTCAACTAATTCCTACCACAAACTTATCTTTCACTCAAAAAGATAATAGAATTAAAAAATATTCTATTTATCTTAATCATATAGGGTTCAAAAAATAATTTAATTATTATTTATTTTTCAGACTATTTAACATAAACTACATTATACAAACTAGGACATCATGTGTTCTAGTGGTAGGTGATGCACCCTTTTCACCCATCAGTTGTAGGTTCAAGTCTCGTGACCTTGCCGAACACGATAGTTTGTGGCTTGACCTCTAGGTTTTCCTTTTTATGACAATCCAAAAATAATCTCAGGAAATGATTTATCATTAATAATAGTATACAATGTCAAACTTAATCAATTCCAACCATTAGACTTATCCAAAATACTTTTTTCCAAACTCACAGTCCAAAATTTATAAGGAAGGTAAATAAAATGAAGCTCTATTTTGCCACGTAATAACATATGAATAGCTTCATCATATATTCTTTTAAAACATAGTAACACCCTGAATTACCATAAAACCATATTGATTACATTCATACTCGCTTATTCTTAATAGAATACTAGATATATTCCTAATATCCAAAAATTTTGAATTTTCCAAGAATCATGGAATAAACGATCCATTATTCAGTTCCAAGGTTTCCAAGAGTATCTAATATAATTTATCCAAATCATCCAACTCTTATTCCAAAATCACTACGTCAGTACCAGGATTGTAACACCTGAGAATTTTATGAGAAATATTTAGTTTTATATAAATCATCAAAGGAATCTTTCACTACACACAACACTAGCTTGGCTTCCTTTACACGCAACCGCGGCCTTCCTCGATAGCTTGCGTCGTACACAATATCGAGTTTGACTAAACAACGACATGATATTAAAATATTATTAAAACTAGCTGTTATGAATAGTAATAACCACTTTTTGAAATTTTATAAATTTTATCTTTCAAAATGGACTTCATTTTTTGATTCGGAATATCGAAATTAGCTTAGGGTGAAATTTTGGTACTTTTCAGATAACATTCATATTCTGATTAATAGTGAAAATTACTAAATTTAAATTAAAAACAACTTTTTTACTCGAAATAATTAATAGTGATAAATTATTAATTTTATTGGTTTTAAAGTATATTTAGAATATATTTTTACAATTTAATACAATTTTGTTCATTGGATGTAATTTCACATTTAAACCAGACATAAACAAGTGCCAATCTTTTGATAGTTATTATCTCTTAAAAACACGCTATTTGTTTTGATGACGGGAATTAATTTTTAAATTAGTTAATGTAACTGATGTGTTTTGAATTTGGTAAAATAAACATCTTTTTTTAATTCATAATATCAAATATAGCTTAGACCTAATTTTTGGTATTTTTCTCGAAACTTTCATTTTTTAATGAATAGTGAAACCACTAAGTGGTAGTTAAAAAACTGAATTTTTCATAAAAATTAATTTTACCGCTTCTGTGAGTAGAATTTAGAAAATCAGAGAGACAAGGTTAATATCAAGGACTAAAATGTGGTTCAATGAGATGAAAATAATTTTTGGTGAATAGTAACTTTTTACTTTTTTTTACCACGGTTAAAAGTAAATAGGGTAATTAAGGGTAAAAGTGTTATTATTATTACCCTAACCCATGTCCTAATTCTATTGGATAAGTGTAATTCGACCAAAAACAACCTTAGGAATAAAATATGACCATTTAGGCCCACTTGGATTAGATTAGGACATTTATTATCAATTTATTTAAAGAAGGGTTAAAATAGTTAAAATCAAAGTTTAATAACTAAATAATTTTTAATATAAGGTTATACATAAGATAAATTTGACAATAAATATTCATTAGAAATCTAAGACGATTTAAAACATAATGGTAGTTTATTTGTAATTTTTAGACTTAAAATAATTTAATTTATTTATGATACAATGATGATGTAGTAATTATCTTATTAATGAAATAATGACATAATTGATGTTATAAATACCCAAATAAACGTAATTTGAGTCTTTTTATGAATTACAATAATTTTATATGTTAATATGATATGTTATTATTGATTAAATTAATTTTTTTGGAACTAATCATTCTGTTATGATTTTTCACAAAAATCAATTACCAAATAGTGTCAAAATTGACATAAAATAGTTTTTAAAACCAATATTATATTATAAATTGTTATTATATTCCTAAAAATCTAAGGTTCGGACAAGATACTTATATCATGATAGGTGTATCATTAATGTACCACTTGGGGGGTCTCTTTTATGTATATGGTATGTTTATTAACTATATAATATAAAAATACAATGTGACATGGTAAATGTCAATCTAATTAACTAAGAGTTAAAACTAAAAGTTAAGGTTAATATAATGACCTAAACTTTTATAAATTCTATTGGATGAGAGGATTTTGACCCATAACCACCTTAGCTTCTAAATATATCAATTTGGAGCTATTAAAAACCGAATTTGACTTTATAATAAAATAATAATTTTAGTTATTCCAAAGGCGCCCCTCTCCTCCCTTATAAAAGGGAACCTCCTCCCTCTTTTCCTCACACCACTTTAAGCCTTAAATCTCGGACAACCCCTGACAAATTCTCTTCTCCACTTCCCTAGAAACATCCTAGAGGTCCTGGTCTTCTTCAAATACCAATTTTAGTTCCCTAAGAGGAGGTCTCAAAGAGGCGCTTCAAAGAAGATGTAATGTTCGTTACCGATTCTTTCAACTTTATTTCTTCTTACACTTCTTCTTCTTTAAGTTGTTTCATTATGAATTAATAACATAAGTATCACTCATATACTGATATGTTATTATAATTATGAAACAACCCTATTTCACCATCTATCCATTCCACGGAAAATTAAATCACCGCGCGTGGGTACGTACGTAATACCGTCTCCACGCCGTGGTGTAATCTATTTTCCACCACCACCTTACTTGGATGGGTATAATGGTGTAAATAATAACTATATATGATTATTGTAAAGTGATATTGATTATGAAATAGTATACATACACTCCATTACAATTTCATGTTCATGGGAACGATATCATCGCTCGTGCGTACTTACGGAATACCGTCTCCACGATATGATGCGACTCGTTCTACATGATCTTCATTTCATAATGATTATATAAATGAATTGAATGAATTAATATGATATATATTACACTAATACCATTTTTTAAATGAAGTATCTATAACCTAAAAAGAATAATAAGAATTTATTCTACAAAACACGCATAAGAACAAAAAGTAATAAACACCCGAATAACAAGTAGTAATGAAATATTACTAATAAGAAGCTAATAATATGACCATATATGATAAGTATGATTATGGAATAAGTAAATAACATTATTTAAATAATTATACAGGAGGTTTGGAAACTTACGAAGCAAATCGAACCTAAGGTAAGGGAAAATATCACAATCTCATTTTATCTGAGATTGTTTATACGTTGGTATTTACTGGGGTGTATTTTATCATCCACATCCATGTTTCCTCAATATGTAATATTATTTCCATCCAATTAAAATTGTTTAAATCCAATTTTACCCTTAGTTCATTTTTTTGTAAAAGAGATGAAAAGAATCTTTTGTCGTTTTGTGTACGAGGTACTTTTTTACTTTTCCGACAAAAGTATGAGAAGAATGTTTTTTTAACTTATACGGAATGAATGGATTTTTAAAAAATTATTTCCAAGAAGAATCCTTTACAAGTTTTCATGATTATTTTTAATCAACTTATTTTAGTTTAAAATTGTATGACATGTTAAGAAAGGAAAATGTTTTTGAAGTAGAAAGGATATTTTCCTCAAGAATGGAGTTCAAGTGTTTTATCAAAATTATTTTCCATCTAAGATAATATAGGGTTCTATTTCTATACCTATTACTACATTGATTTGATTATGTTTTGATGGAATTATTTTTATGAATTCCTTTATCTTATATGAATTGTTTTATAATGTCATGATGTTTAAGAATCCCATTTTTATTACATGGGTTATGCAATGATGTATGATTTATGATTTTGTGGCACACATAAGAATTGTATCACTATGATATAGGTGATACCTATATCTCCCTCTAATGCATTGGGTAAAGATTTTATATCTCATGAGATAGACATGTCTGGAACGGCAGATTAAACCGGTTTAGTGAAACAGGACTGAAACGAGGAGTGAACTCTGTTCAGAAATGGAATTTGTCCACTAAGATACTCTTGGAAATGAGTCTTGACTAATAAGAAATGATTCTCTATGATTATGTGTGTATTCCACAAAGTCTCATGTTTTAAGTTATGATTATTGGGATTACATTTCACTACTATGATTTATCCCATGTTATGAAATTATGATCTCTTTTGCAGGTTAAGATTTCTAAAAGATATGTTCTTATGTATATGATGTGATTGATATTTATTTTGATTACCCTTACTGATCATTTGAGCTCACCCTTTTGAATGTTTTATTTCCCCAGGTCAGGAAGAAGGTTATTAAGTAGGATATGCCAAAAGGGACCCTAGATATGATGAAATAAATGGGAGGTGAAGTAGATGCCTTATGAACCAGTTGTTTATGTTTCCCAGTTTCTAAAGACTCTATACCTATACGGTCCTTTCCTGGTTTTGTTATTTGTTGTAATAAGTGTGCTTCAATTATGAAGTAATAACAATGTATGTAAAGTATGGGTCGTTATAGTTTGTATCAGAGGAAAGGTATAGTCAACCTTTAGAAACTAGGATGTGAAAGCCTTAGTAATAACCCTAAGGATAAGTCTAAGCATAGAACACAATATTTGTGTTTTAGAAATGACCATGAATAACCTAGGATAAGACCTTAAGTGTGAAATTTTATTCTTGATTATCTGGTTTTTTATTATAATTAGTGTTGCTCACACTATTCTTCTTGGTTTTAGTGAATGGCTGGAACCTGAAGGAACCGTGTTAATTTAGAATGTGACGGGCAATGCAATGATTGTCCCCCTGAGCAACCAAACGTTATGGGAGCTGGAATGAAAAATCTTGTAGCCATGCTCACAAAACTTTCTCAAGCTATGAATCATGCAGTACTTCCAAATGAGCAAAGAAAGGAGCAACATTCTGTTGAATCCTTTATGAGGTAGCGTCCACCTTCATTCAGTGGGTCTACTGATCCATTAGTTTCTGAACAATGGATTAGTACTACTGAAAACATATTTTCAGTTCTTCAATGTTCTGAACATGATAAAGTCATCCTAGCAGTGTATCGTTTGGAAGGAGATGCTGATCAATGGTGGAATCTTATTAAGAATACGAGGCAAAGGGATGAAACTGAGTCCATGGAATGGGACGAGTTCAAGAACTTATTTTTCAATAAGTACTTCCCTTGTATTCTCCGAACAAAGATGGAGAAAGAGTTTCTTGAACTGAAGCAAAAGGATGATGAATCTGTTGGTACCTATGAAGCAAATTTTACAAGACTTTCAAGGTACGCTTCTGGTATTATTATCCAACCTGAGAGTAAGATCGATCGATTCTTTAGTGGATTAAAACCAAGTATTCGAAGGGCCTTAGCCATAAGGGACTTCAATAGCTATGAGGAAATCGTTCGATGTGCTCTCAAAGTTGAGATGGTGATTGGAGTAACCCATCAGTCATATGGGTTTGATAAGAAGGGGAAAATGGAATTCAAAGGAAAATCTAAAGAGCACACTGAAAAGAAAATAAGCTTTCCCTTATGCTCAAAGTGTGGAAAGAAACATGGAGGGAGTTGCCTTAAAGGGAAGAGTAAATGTTTCAAATGTGGAAAGGAAGGTCATCGGGTATTTGAATGCCACAATGATGGGAAGAAGATGTCTAATGATGCAAACAAAGGATGGGATACACAGAATGAACTTACTACACTTCAATGTTTCAAGTGCAAGGAGATGTGGCATTATGCCAATCAATGCCCAAATCCAAGGGTTGATGATGATGGTCGATGTTAACAAACTCTTAAGGCTAAAGACAAAGGAAAGTCACATGCAATTTCTATCAGTGATGTGGAGTACAATAACAATGTGGTGAAAGGTACACTTACCATCCACTTTAAAGTAGAAAATGTTTCATTTCATTATGGATCCACCCACTCTTTTATTTCTGAAGAATTTTCTTAGTGTATCGCTGTATTACCTCAAAAATTAGATGTTGAGTTAGCTGTGACAACCCCTAATGTCAAAACAGTCGCATTAAAAGTTTAGAATTCTTCTCCGATTGATGTTTTTGGGAAAATGCTTCTTGCAAATCTTGAGATCCTTCCTATAGTGTAATTTGATGTGATTCTTGGCATGGATTGACTTTCTCTATATGGAGCTCATATCAATTTCCAAAGAAGGGATGTCACATTGCATATTCCAGATCAATCTATGATCGTCTATCGATGCAAGGATAAACATAACCTTCCAGTGGAAATTTCTTCTATCTTATGGGTCTTGATTCCACTAAATGAGGGTTATTGATCTCAAATGGTTGGTGATAAAATCATGATTAAGAATATGCCCACTGTACGGAAGTTTGACGATGTCTTTCCGGAGGAATTTCTAGGTCTTCCACCAAATTGTGAAGTTGAGTTTTCAATAGAACTCGTACCGGGTGCTTTTTCTTTATTTCAAAGACACCTTATAGAATGGCCCCAATTGAGTTGCAGGAATTAAAGAAGCAACTCCAAGAGAATCTTGATAAAGGATTCATACGCCCTAGTGCGTCACCTTGGGGAGCACCTGTTCTGTTTGTTAAGAAAAAAGATGGATCAATGAGACTCTGCATTGATTATCAAGAACTTAACAAGATCACTATCAAGAAAAAATATCATCTCCCACACATTGATGAATTATTTGACCAACTATGCCGAGCTTAATACTTTTCCAAGATTGATCTTCGTTCAGGGTATCATCAATTAAGGGTCAAAAGGGAGGATATACCAAAGACGGCTTTCCGTACAAGGTATGGACACTATGAATTTATGGTGATGCCATTTGGTCTTAATAATGACCCTGCTATCTTCATGGATCTGATGAATAGATTATTTAGAGACTATCTTGATCAGTTTTTCATAGTCTTTATAGACGATATTCTTGTATATTCAAAGAGCAAGGAAGAACATGAAGATCACTTCAGAATTATATTGAAGACCCTAATAAAGGAGAAGCTTTATTCCAAATTTACCAAGTGTGAATTTTGGTTTCAAAAAGTTTCATTTTTGGGTCACATAATCTCAAAAGAGGGGATATCTGTGGATCCAGCAAAAACAAAGGTTATCAAAAGATGGTCGAGACCAACAATAGTAACTGAGATCCGAAGTTTTCTTGGTTTGGCTGGATATTATCGACGTTTTGTGAAAGATTTTTCACGATTATCTAATCCACTCACCAGGTTGACTCTGAAAGGAGTTAAGTTTGTTTAGACGGAGGAATGTGAAGAGAGTTTCAAGGAGTTGAAAAGAAGGTTATCCGGTGCACCTGTACTCACACTTCCTTGTAGTGGATAAAGGTTTGTGATCTACAGTGATGTCTCCAAGAAGGGATTGGGGTGTGTTCTTATTCAAAATGATATGGTGATAGATTATTCCTCATGACAGTTGAAAATCCATGAACAAAATTACCCAACTCATGATTTGGAGTTAGCTGCAGTAATCATTGCATTAAATATTTGGAGGCATTATCTTTATGGAGAAAGGTGTGACATTTATACTGATCATAAAAGTTTAAAGTATATTTTCACACAAAATGAGCTGAATATGCGCCAAAGAATATGGTTATAGTTGATTAAGGATTACGACTGCTCAATTCATTACCACCCTTGGAAAGCAAACAAGGTGGCAGATGCATTAAGTCGACAAGACCATGCCATTTTATCCATGAAGAGGATCACAAAAGATCCAATATTTATGGATTTACAGAGGATGGATCTTGGAATTATAATGGAAGGGGGAAAATTGTATCTTTCTCAAATGAATGTTCAACCATCTATACATGTGAAGATTAAAGAGGAACAGAAAGAAGATGTAGAGTTACAAAAGAAGGTGAGAAATATTCCTGAATTCAACCTTGATTGTGATGGGATAATAAAGTTCAGGAATCGGGTTTGTGTTCTTCCCATCACAGAATTAAAGAAGGAGATACTGGATGAGGCTCGTAGTTCTTCATTCTCTATTCATCCTGGAAGTACGAAGATGTATAGGGATCTGAAAGAGTACTTCTGGTGGGATGTCATGAAAAAATATGTTGCTGAATATGTCTCTCGATGTTTGGTTTGTCAGCAAGTTAAAGCTGAGAGACAGAAGTCTAAGGGGATGTTACAACCATTACCCATACCAAAATGGAAATTGGAAAACATCACTATGGACTTTGTCACTGGACTTCCTAAAATATCCAAAGACAATAATGCTATCTGGATCATAGTTGGCCATCTTACAAAGTCTGCACACTTCATTGCTATTTGAGAGTATTTCTCTCTAGATCAGCTTGCCAGGATATATGTAAAGGAAGTGGTAAGATTGCATGGAGTACCACTTTCTCTTATATCTGATCGGGATTAGAGATTTACCTCGAAGTTCTGGCGAAGTCTTCAGCATACTATGGATACAGAGTTGAGTTTCAGCACTGGTTATCATCCTCAGATAGATGATCAGTCTGAGAGAACAATTCAAACTCTGGAAGATTTGTTAAGAGCTTGCTCTATGGATTTCAAAGGTGGTTGGGATCAACACCTACCTTTGGTGGAATTTTCTTATAATAATAACTTTTACTCCAGTATTCAGATCAATTTTTTTGAAGCTCTCTATGGAAAGAAATGCAGGACTCTAACTTGCTGGGATGAAGTTGGGGAAAGAAAGCTATTAGGACCTGATCTTGTTGATGAGATGGCAGAAAAGGTCAGATCTATTCAACAACACATAAGAGCAACTCAGAGTTGACAGAAAAGTTATGCTGACAACCGAAGAAAAGACCTAGAGTTTGAAGTGGGTGATAAAGTGTTCTTACCAATATCTCCCTGGAAGAGGGTCATGAGATTTGGAAATAAGGGAAAGTTGAGCTATAGATATATCGGTCCTTTTGAAATTCTGGATTATGTTGGGAAGGTAGCTTACCGATTGGCGCTGCCACCGAATCTCTCTCAAGTTCAGGATTTTTTCCAGGTATATCTACTGAGAAAGTACATACCTGACCCTTCACATGTACTCATCTCAGAAGTTGTACCGCTGGAACAAGATCTTTCTTATGAAGAACAGCCGATAGAGATTCTCAATCGTAGTTAAAAAGTCCTACGGAATAAGACCACTCTCTTGGTGAAAGTTTTATGGAGGAACCACCAATTAGAAGAATCTACAAGGTAGCTTGAGGATATGATTAGGGAGAGGTATCCTCATCTTTTTGTTACAAAGTGACGAATTTCGAGGGCAAAATTCATTTTAAGGGGGGTAGAATGTAACACCCGAGACTTTTATGAGAAATATTTTGTTTTATATAAATAATCAAAAGAATATTTCACTACACACAACACTAGCTTGGATTTATTTACATGCAACTGTGGTCTTCCTTGATATCTTGCGTCGTACGCAATACCGAGTTTCACTAAACAACGATATGCTATTAAAATATTATTTAAACTAGCCGTTATGAATAGTAATAACCACTTTTTGAAATTTTATAAATTTTATCTTTCAAAATTGACTTCATTTTTGGATTTGGAATATCGAAATTAGCTTAGGGTAAAATCTTGGTACTTTTCGGATAACTTTCATATTCTGATGAATAGTGAAAATTACTAAATTTTAATTAAAAACAACTTTTTTAATCGAAATAATTAATAGGGATAAATTATTAATTTGAGTGGTTTTAAAGTATATTTAGAATATATTTTTACAATTTAATACAATTTTGTTCATTGGATGTAATTTCACATTTAAACCAGACATAAACAAGTGTCAATCTTTTGAAAGTTATTATCTCTTAAAAACACGCTATTTGTTTTGACGATGTGAATTAATTTTTAAATTTGTTAATGTAACTGATATGTTTTGAATTTGGTAAAATAAACATTATTTTTGAATTCATAATATCAAATATAGGTTAGGCCTAATGTTTTAGTATTTTTATGGAAACTTTCATTTTTTTGATGAATAGTGAAACCACTAAGTGGTAGTTAAAAAACTGAATTTTTCATAAAACATAATTTTACCGCTTCTGCGAGTAGAATTTTGAAACTTCGAGAGACACGGTTAATATCCATGAGTAAAATGTGGTTCAATGAGATGAAAATAATTTTTGATGAATAATAACTTTTACTTTTTTTACCACGGTTAAAAGTAAATAGGGTAATTAAGGGTAAAAGTGTTATTATTATTAACCTAACACATTTCCTAATTCTATTTGATAAGTGTAATTCGACCAAAAACAACCTTAGAATAAAATATGACAATTTATTCCCACTAGGATTAGATTAGGACATTTATTATCAATTTATTTAAAGATGGGTTAAAATAGTTAAAATCAAAGTTTAATAACTAAATCATTTTTAATATAGGGTTATACATAAGATATATTCTACTATAAATATTAATTAGAAAGATAAAACGATTTCCAACATAATGGTATTTTATTTGTAATTTTTAGACTTAAAATAATTTAATTTAATTATGACACAATGATGATGTAGTAATTATCTTATTAATGAAGTATTGACATAATTGATGTTATAAATACCCAAATAAATGTAATTTGAGACTTTTTATGAATGAAAATAATTTTCTATGTTAATATGACATGTTAGTATGGATTTAATTAATTTTTTTCTAACTAATCATTCTGTTATGATTTTCAAAAAAAATCAATTACCAAATAGTGTCAAAATTGACATAAAATAGTTGTTAAAACAAATATTATATTATTAATTGTTATTATATTCCTAAAAATCTAAGGTTCGGCCAATATACTTATATCATGATAGGTGTATCATTAATGGACCACTTGGGGGTCTCTTGGATGTATATGGTAAGTTTATTAACTATATAATATAAAAATACAAAGTGACATGGTAAATGTCAATCTAATTAACTAAGAGTTAAAACTAAAAGATAAGGTTAATATAATGACCTAAACTTGTCTAAATTCTATTGGATGAGAGTATTTAGACCCATACCAATCTTAGCTTCTAAATATATCAATTTTTAGCTATTAAAAACCGAATTTTACTTTATAATAAAATAATATTTTTTGTTATTCCAAAGGTGCCCCTCTCCTCCCTTATAAAAGGGCACCTCCTCCCTCTTTTCCCCACACCACTTTAAGCCTTAAAGCTCGGCCAAACCCTGAAAAATTATCTTCTACACTTCCCTAGAAACATCCTAGAGGTCCTGGTCTTCTTCAAATACCAATTTTAGTTCCCTAAGAGGAGGTCTCAAAGAGGCGCTTCAAAGAAGAGGTAATGTCTGTTACCGATTATTTCAACTTTATTTCTTCTTCCACTTCTTCTTCCTTAAGTTGTTTCATTATGAATTTATAACATCAGTATCAGTCATATACTGATATTTTATTATAAGTATGAAAAAACCCTATTTCACCATCTATCCATCCTACGGAAAACGAAATCATCGCGCGTGCATACGTACGGAATACCGTCTCCACGCCGTGGTGTAATCTATTTTCCACCACCACCATACTTGGATGGGTATAATGGTGTAAATAATAACTATATATGATTATTGTAAAGTTATATTGATTCTAAAATAGTATACATACACTCCATTACAATTTCACGATCATGGGAACGATATCATCGCTCGTGCGTACGTACGGAATACCGTCTCCACGATGTGATGCGGCTCGTTCTACATGATCTTCATTTCATAATGATTATATAAATCAATTGAATGAATTAATATGATATATATTACACTAATACCATTCTGTAAATGAAGTTTCTATAACCTAAAAAGATGAATAATAATTTATTCGACAAAACACACATAAGAACAAAAAGTAATAAACACCCGAATAACAAGTAGTAATGAAATATTAATAATAAGAAGCTAAGAATATGACCATATATGATAAGTATGATTCTGGAATAAGTCAATAAAATTATTTAAATCATTATACAGGAGGTTCAGACACTTACAAAGCAAATCGGACCTAAGGTAAGGGAAAATATCACAATCTCATTTTATCCAAGATTGTTTATACGTTGGTATTTACTCGAGTGTATTTTATCATCCACATCCAAGTTTACTCAATATGTAATATTATTTCCATCCACTTACAATTGTTTAAATCCAATTTTACCGTTAGGTGAGTTTTTAGTAAAAGATATGAAATGAATCTTTTTTCATTTTTCGTACGAGGTACTTTTTGACTTTTCCGAAAAAAGTATGAGAAGAGTGTTTTTTTAACTTATACGTCATGAATTGATTTTTAAAACATTATTTCCAAGAAGATTCCTTTAAAAGTTTTCAAATTTATTTTTAATCAACTTCTTTTAGTTTAAAATTGTTTGACATGTTAAGAAAGGAAAATGTTTTTGAAGTAGAAAGGATATTTCCCTCAAGAATGGAGTTCAAGTGTTTTATCAAAATTATTTTCCATCTAAGATAATATAGGGTTCTATTTCTATCCTTATTATTACATTGATTTGATTATGTTGTGATGGAATTATTTTTATGAATTAATTATCTTATATGAATTGTTTTATGATGTCATGATGTTTAAGAATCCCCTTTTTATTACATGGGTTATGCAATGATGTATGATTTATGATTTTTTGGCAAACATAAGAATGGTATCATTATGAGATGGGTGGGACCTATATCTCCCTCCAATGCATTGGGTAAAGATTTTATATCTCATGAGATAGACATGGCTGGAACGGTAGGTTAAACCGGTTCAGTGAAATAGGACTGAAACGAGGAGTGAACTCGGTTCAGAAATGGACTTTGTCCACTAAGATAGTCTTGGAAATGAGTCTTGAATAATAATAAATGATTCTATATGATTATGTGTGTATTCCACAATGTTTCATGTTTTATGTTATGATTATTGGGATTACATTTCACTACTATGATTTATCCCATGTTATGAAATTATGATCTCTTTTGCAGGTTAAGATTTCAAAAAGTTATGTTCTTATGTATATGATGTGATTGATATTTCTTTTGTTTACCCTTACTAAGAATTTGAGCTCACCTTTTTGTATGTTTTATTTCCCCAGGTCAGGAAGAAGGTTATTAAGTAGGATATTCCAAAAGGGACCCTAGATATGATGAAATAAATGGGAGGCAAAGTAGATGTCTTATGAACCAGTTGTTTATGTTTCCCAGTTTCTAAAGACTCTATACCTATAAGGTCCTTTCTTGGTTTTGTTATATGTTGTAATAAGTGTGCTTCAATTCTAAAGTAATAACAATTTATGTAAAGTATGGGTTGTTATAAGGACCCTATTATGGTTTACCTTTCCTTTAACCATGTATTTTCCGAAAAGTTTAACCTAAGACTGTGTCACCTTACTTGGTACCATACAATCTCAAATCCTTAATGAAATAGTACTGCAGTACAATCCTTATTTATTTACATAATTCATATAACCAGTACATCGTTGATACAACACTCAAATGAAATAATTATTTAATAACAACATTATAACACTAGTCATTTCTCTTCATCTTTGGTAGCATCATAACTTGATTATTATCCAATAGCATCATTTGGGGCATACTCTGATGATTTGGACACTGATTCACGTAGTGTCCCAAATCCTTGCAGATAAAGAACAATACATTATAAACCTTTTTCTTACCCTGAAAATCACATACTCGGTGTCCTTTTTCTCCATACTTATAACAAACTCCCATTCCCTTCAATAATTTACCAAGGTGATTCTTTCCATAGTTATCACATATGGGAAAATACTTCTTTCCCCGCTTCCCTTTATCCATATTTCTATCTACCATCCTTTTCTTCTCTTTCTTCCCTTAAAAGACATTAGACTCAAAGAATTCTTTACTTATCTTATTAAAACATGATATTATTTCTTCATATGATGAGAATACTTGGGAGACTATTTCCCTTTTAAATGTTGGTTTAATACCATGAATGATATTATACTTCTTAATCTTTTGATCATATGTATTACTTGAATTCTCATTCCTTCTACAAGGAACCATTTCAAAACAATGGCATAAAATATATTAGTTTATGAACTGCAATACATAATTCCGAACTTGTAAAACACTTAACATAAATTGAATAGTTTATGAATATAATTCATAATCATAAAAATGTTTTCTTTTGAAAAGTATATACTCATAAATACTTCATAATGGTTTTTAAAGAAAATGTGAATTATACTAAGCATATCCCTCGGTAGTTTCATAACCAAGAGTGCAGCAAGGACCGTTGTCATGCACTAGTTCCCGTTCGAGTCTAGCTCAAAGTGTTGTTTTTGGGTTTTACCCCTAGGTACATCTGTGCCAGAGTCGCCTCTACCTGCTCGTATCCAGACAACGATGTATTGTTTGGAAAACTCCCAAAATCTCTATAGTACCAAAAATCTAGTAAGTTCATTAATACTAATCATCAAAGTCAATCTTAGGGTATTGTTCTCTGATCAGAGTTTTTCTAAATCTATCTTCCAAGGTTTATACTAAACTTTCTCTCCTACTAACTATAATGCCTCGACCCCAGTTACCCAAAGTTGGTGTATTATTTTAATATATTGGCATGATTACAAGGAATCAATTCCCAGAAGACCGACTAGTTTAGTATTTTTGAAACATATATTACATATATGAACATTACATTAGACCTTGGAAAATAAAACACAACATAAATCATCCTTTGATAATTCCATTAATCCCATAGATTAACCTTTTTTATCAATCATAGTAAACTTCTTAGAATCCTAGGAAAATAAAACATAAGTAAGTGGTGAGCTAAAATGATAAGTAAGCATAATAAATACAGCAGAAGATAACATAAACATTAGGCATGGTGAATAATTTAAAACACATGCCTTTAAAAATAATAAACATGAAAAATTTATGGTAGGAATATGAGATGAGTAAATAATGCCATAATAAAACATAGTCATGGGTATTCTACTAGTCAAATTTCCACATGAACCATCAATAATATTTTCATAATGAGGGAATGTATAATACCAGACATTCTGAAACATTTTGTCAAGGCCTCGACCAAGACATCTAAAAATGCTTAAGGCCTCTGCCAAAACCACATATCAAATTTGGGAAAGGCCTCATCCAATTCCACATCTAATTGTCTCATGAGACCAACCGATGCACCGAGGAGATATAGCGGGCTCCACCCATCACTTACTAAGTCTAATACATTCCACATATGAAAAGGTTGAAACATAATATAAAAATTCGTATTAAAACTAGTATACGAAATGTCAATACTGTAACCATAAACCATGAATGGTATAAAAATAACACATCCACAGTCAAATATATCACAAAACATTCAATAAAATATGGAATATTTGTATCATAATAAATCAACTTCAAACAAGTTTAAAATCCATCAAAGGATGTTGACATAGATGAAAATGATTTGTAAAACTCTTTGAGAGAAATATCCCTTTTTCATGAAAACATTTAAAAGTCACACATTTATAAAGGAAGTAATTTAAAAGTGATTTTAGAATCAAAGTTTCTCATACCAATTTGAAACATTTGAAAAGAATTATCATTTCAAAATAGTCATGTCCACATAAATAAATCGTTAAAATCATTTTGAAAACATAGACATTAATTAAAAGAATTTAGAAAGATAAATCTTTGAAACATTTAAAATGATGATCTAGTTAAATATACCCTCCCATAAAACATTAATGGGTTCCTTTTAAAAACATTTTAATTATCTATGGTCATCAATGATAAATATGTTCCAATAAATACTTACACATAAACAATCTTAGATAATAATTGGATTGCAGAAATAACCCTTACCTTGCACTTTCCTTTGGTCGAGGGTACATTTAAACTCCTGTATAATGACCATAGTATGATATTAAATTGTACCAAAACCATATTAATATTTATTATATCATACATGATTCATTTTTGACTTCATACTACCCATTTAATAATGATTTCCATGTTAAATTAACATTTTGGGTAATAATCGCTTTCATTATCATACGCATTTTAACTTGTTATTCTTGATCGTATCATTTAGATCATGATTTAAATAATTCAAGAATATAAAACATGATTTATATATCATATATTTTTAGAATATAAATATTTATAATTTATAGTTATATTAAATGTAAAACACCATTTATAAAGACGATAGGCCATACGTACGCATAAACGGTGTTTCCGTTTTCATATCGTATTGAATGGAAGTAAGTGAATAAGATATATGTAAGTACACACACACACACACACATATATATATATATTATGTAGAATTATTATGTAATATATTACATACTTAATAATAATATATATATTTATTATCATCGTTGAATGGTAAATGTGGAAATGAATCTCATCGCGTCATGGAGACGGTAATCCGTATGTACACACGAGCGACAATATCATTATATTGATTGTGAAATCGTATGTAATTGGATGGTATATAATATAAAATAAATAATCAACATGTTATATTTATTATTTACATCAATTATACTCATTATTATACCCATCCAAATAATGAAGTGTTCGAATAACAAACTACACCACGACGTGGAGACGGTAAGTCGTACGTACGCATGTATGGTGACTTCGTCATTTATAGGATGGATAGAATAACTAATATGGTTTTACCATATTTATAATAACATAAAAGTATGTATAAGGTACTGAAGTTATTATTTTGTTATGTAAACAACAAAGAAAGAGGAAGTGGAAGATGAAAAGAACTTGAAAGAGGGTGGTGAAATTATTACCTCTTATTCAGGTATTTCCTTTTGAGCTGATCAAAAGGGCTCTTTATGGTTGATTTCTGATCAATATAAGGCCTCTAGGTTGAATTTAGGATATTTTAAATGATATTTGGGTAGGTTTTGGCTAATCCAAGTGGATTTGGAGGTGTGAAATTAAGAGAAGGGGAAGTACCCTTTTATAAGAGATGTGCATGTCACTTTATGAAAATCTTGAAATATTATTTTATAATTAAACATTTTTTGGTTTTGAATGGATCAAAAATAATTTATTTAGAGGCTTAGGTGGTTATGGGTCTAAATAATATCAAACAATAAGTTTTAGACAAGTTTATGTTACCATTTTAACCTTATCTTTTAGATTTAACTCTTAGTTAAATTATTTAACTTTTACCGTGTCTTCTTGTATTTTTACACTATATAGTTGATAAAATTACTCTAAACTTCTATGAGAACATAAAGTGGTTCATTAATTGAATATATAATATTATTTAATCCCTTTTTCTTAACCTTATATTTTTATGAAAATTATATCAACCAATAATATAGTATTTGTTTTAAAAACTAATTTACGTCAATTTTGACAGTATTTGGTATTTTGATTTTTTGAAAGTCATAACAACCTTATAACTATGAAAAACTTTTATCTAATAAACCCTTACATGTCATATTAACCTATAAAATTAGTGTAATCCCTCATAAGTCTCAATTTACATTTATTTGGATATTTATAATACCAATTATTTTAATATTTCATTAATAAGGTAATTACTGCATCATCATTGTGTCATAAATAAATTAAATTATTTAATTTCAAAAAATTATAAATAAAATACCATTATGTTGGAATATTTTTAGATTTATAATGAATATTTATAGTATAAATTATCTTATGTATAAACCTATATTAAAAATGGTTTAGTTATTGAACTTTGAATTTTAACACTTTTAACTCTTCTTTAAATAAAATAATAATAAATGTACTAATATAATCCAAGTGGACCTAAAGGACAATATTTTATTCATAAGGTTGTTTTTGGTCGAATTACACTTATCCCATAGTATTAGGACATGTGTTAGGGTAATTATAATATCATTTTTACCCTTAATTACAGTATTTACTTTTAACCGCGGTAAATAAAAGTCAAAAGTTACTATTCACCCAAAACTATTTCCATCTTATTAAACCAAATTTTACTTACTGACGTCAATCGTGCCTCTTAGATTTATTAAATTAAACTCACAAAATTGGTAAAATTATGTATTATGCAAATTTTAAAATGGTTTTATAAGGTGGGTAAAAAATGTTAAAAAGTTCAATAAAATTATATACATAGATTTTTATTATAAAATGACTCTAATGATTTTCATTGAACATATATAGGTATTATAAATCTATTTTTACTCAAAATAGATTTAAATAAAATATATAATTTTTAAATAAAAAGTCATTTTTAAATAATAACGCAGTGTTTTTCACTATTCTTCAAAAATTGAATGTTTTCCAAAAAATATCAAAAAAAATCCATAAGATAATTTAGTTATTTAGAATTCAAAAATGAATTCCATTTTACCAAATTCAAAACATATAAGTTTTATTTATTAATTTAAAATTAATTCTTATTGTCAAAACAAAAAGTGTGTTTTTAAGAAATAATAACTATCAAAAGATTGACACTTTTTTATGTTCAATTTCAAAGTAAAATTACTTCCAATGACCAAAATTGGATTAAATGGTAAAAATACATAAAAACATTCAAATTTATAATTTAAAACTATAAATTATTTCGATTAAAAAAAGCTGTTTTCAATTAAAATTTAGTATTTTTAGTATTCATGAAAATATGAAAGTTATTAGAAAAGTACAAAAAATTTATCCAAACAAAATTTTTATGTCCCACTTCTAAAGAAGAATTAAATTTCATTAAATTGACAAATATTTGTTTTAAAAAGGGTTCACCATTAAAAGGCGGTAAAATTGCATTTTTCTGAAAAATACTTCTTTTATCTGAAAAAATGAATTTGTTCTTATATTATGTCTAAGAAACACATAATATGGATGTTAAAATTATATAGAGTATATAAGATTCAAAATTAAATTAATGCTATTCATAACCGCTTTTTGAACGGCTAGTTTGGTATGTTGTGGTGCGCTCGAACTCAGTGTCGTGTGTAGCACAAGCTATTGAATTACTTTAATGAGATAAAGTACTATGATATATTTGGGTGTTACAGGTTAGCTACTCCCATGAATGATATCTCAAATAATACTTGACTAATCATATTCTCTTTTATACCTTTCCGAAATATTAATACAAAAGAAAAGAAAATAAACCCTTTTTATTCCACTTTGTAACATCACGACATGAGTGCCACACAACAATGCCCTGAGCTGGTGCGCTATATGTCCTCATGCGCACCTCCCCATATGAAATAGGTTGTCGACTAGTAGAGAGGGTATAATATCAATCATGGGAAGACTATACCCTCTTTATCAAGTAGCATAAATAATAGAAATAAATAAACAATAGCCAAATGATATAACCAATAACCAAACCAAACCAGGGTCACATGATGACCAAAATAGGAAATACAATATCCAAAACTAATTTAAGAAATATTTTATGCCAAACACATGTAAATTTAAAATATATAAGACTAAACATATATAAAGAAACTGAAAAAAACCCAAGCGGTTCCCCACACCAATTCTAGTTCCCTCATTTATGATCTAGCCCATATCATTCATATAACAATGGGCCCTTCACCTTAACCTATCTGGAAACCATAAAATCTATTTGGGTACCGATCAAGAACCCCTAGTAGGGCGTGAGTAAAACTCAGTAGGTCACCACCAATAGTGTATAAAAAATATCTTTTCAACAATAGTTTATACTATTGTATAAAGAATAACGTACGTTGCATAAGTAAACAATCATCACATTTTTAATTTTTCTTTAATTAATGACATAAACCCCCATGTTCTTGAGGGCACCCAAACCTCAATAACTTTTATAAATCATTCCATAACCTAAACCATTTTTTGTATTCAATTCTCAATTCATTACAACAAAAGGGATTTATTTATCCACTTTATTTTAATTCATATTATGACCAATTGTAACCATAGTACAATGCTACTATTTTGGGCATTGATTGCTAGGACTCGGACCCTTTGGGTATTTGAAGTAGTATTCCATGGCCTAAAACTTATTTATCAAAAAATCAGATATGTGGGATTTTGAGGAAGTATTTCTTGTCCCACACTCATTTATCAATCAATCACAAAAGTATTCTTTTGATGCAGTAGTCTGTGTCCCGCACTCATTTATCACTATAGGCCTTTGATGTAGCAAACCATGTCCCACACACATTTATCAATCAATTTATCATTATGGGACTTTGATTTAGAAGAACACATCACACACATTTTTATTAATAAATCACAATATCAAAAATATAACATCAATCAGGGTAAATCAACATTAACCATCATCTCAATCATTCTCAATTAGGTGAACCATTTCAACTAATAAAAAACTTATAGTACAACACATTAATTCATAAGGAATAATAGTAAAATTACAAATAATACATTTATTATTATTTAATCACATAACCCATTAATCCATTAGTGGTGAAGTAAAACATCTCATAATTGCAATTTTAAATTAATTCTGAAAAAAATTTACTGACAAAACATAATGTCCCTATTTGTTATCAATTTCAAAATTAGAAAAAATATATTAATTAATTCAATAATTAATTAATCCAATTACACAATCACAAAAATAACTTAATTAATTCAGTAATTAATTAGTCCAAATCATAATCACAAAAATCTATTAATTTATTCAAAAATTCAATAACCCAATACCAAAATATTAACAATATATTAATTTATTAAAAAATTAATTTATTCATTACCACAATATCAATATCCCATTAATTAATTCCCCAATTAATAAATACAATTGAAATTTCATAGTCAAATCAATTTCCATTAATTAATAAAAAATTAATTAATCCAAATTAATCCAATTCGACTAGTTTCATTGTCCCTAATTTAAACCATTTCACCATCACATGGAAATTACATTAAATAAATTACATGTTTTTATAAATTAATTAAAATAATAATTTAATCAATTCAATATTCAATTATCAATATACCCAATTTAAATTTCACAAAACTACATGAAATTGAAATTCAATGCTATGGGAATTGAAGTTATACTACCCAACACAATATTGTCGACAAAAACTCACCAATGGAAATCTCCAATTAAAGTGAAACATCCAAAATCACAATAAGGAATAATATCTAAATAAAAAACAAAATCTGTGATCATAAAATAAATATAAATCAATCTTGTAACTATATTCAATACCAATGTAGGATAACATCACTCTTCTATATGAAAATAGGAGTGAGAGAAAGATTGATATAATCTGGATAAAACCACATACCCAAGGAGTTGAAGATCTTCAATATGAGATTAAAATCGTCAAGAATAGAGGTTGAAAGTTCTTAGTATCCATCTAGAATCCCCAAAAACCCATAGTAATATGTTATAAATTAGTTCGTCCAAATTGTGGTTATGTATGGGGGGTTTGGGGATTTAAAATATAATTTTTGAGTTAATTAAAATTTCATGCATGGTTTCTTTAGATGGGGATCATAGTTTAAAAAACTGTGCACCTTAACTGTGTACATCCTATGTGGGGGTGGGGGGTTACAGTAAATCCAAAAATGGTTCATGTTTTAAAAAACCACGCACCAATCATGGTAATTCTCTCAGTTTGGGTTCACACAATTTTCTGGGCTAGTAGACAGGTTGGGAAAACAATCCGCCTAACGTGTACTGCCCCTCCACCTATTAATTTTTTCAAACTTTCACTGAAATGTACCCATGGTAAATTCCAAAAATTATATACTCAAAACACATAAAAAAATATTAAAACATGCTCAAGACATCTCCATGATGGGTTGGGATCTTACATATCGCTGAAAAATATATTTTGCTGATCAATTTTTTTGGCCCTTTAAGGCTATTTTTTGATTTTATATTAAGTTTCTAAATGTTTTCATAGTTTCATGGATTATTTTTTTACACTAAGGGATGGTATAGAGGGAGGTCTTAATGTTGTTCTCAAGCAATATTAGATGTTGATGATGGTTGAAGAACTGCTGATCTAGATTTCTACTATTGATTTTGCTGTTTATGGGGAGATGATCCATCTTTTGATTTGCCATCCCATCTAAGAATATTCCATGAATAAAGTGTTAATTGATGTGTGTGATTACAATTAGTCATATTATTCACATAGTGGATTAACTCCTATCCTAATTTTTTAGTAGGATGATGCTCTTAGTTTATGCAGTGAGTTCCGGATAAAAGATGATGTCAATGGTTTTTTGATTTATTAATTGATATGGCGTTTTCATGTTTCTATTTGAGCTTAAAATATTTATGATAGAGAATAAGGAATTTTGGATTAAGAGGAAAAATCAATAAGGTCACTTATTGAAGTTTAAACATAGAGTTCATTCATATAGAGAGCTTCCTTTTTGTTTGGGAGATTTTGGGGTATTACATGGGAAACACTTTGGTGTGATTATAATGGACATCAAGAACCCATCCAAAGACTCAAGCTAAGAATCCATATCAAAATATCATTATCATTTCTCTTGGAGATTGTGTTGAGAGATGTTGAATACAACCAAAATACATATGAAAGGTTAAAGATGATATCCCAATATGAGTCCTCTATGTTATCATTTCCATGGATGATGAACCATATGATTATTATTTATACCTATAATTTTTTAATCCCTATATTTCCAACTGTTGAAAATACATTTCACCTCATGTTATCACAGTTGTTTCATCCATTTATTTTAATAAATTTTTGGGGTATGAGTTGGGGAACCAAATTATGCATGAGTAATTTTTATACTTTAAAAATACATTCCATATTTTCCTCCCATATTTTCAAAATAATCAAATCACTTGTTCATACGTGCGAACTACTATCTCCATGAAATTGATGCATTTTGTTTTAAATATATTAATTTATTATTCATAAATATCAATAAAAACGTCTATACACCTTAAGAAATCTAAATAATGAATTTATTATCATGTAATAATTATATTATTCCAAAATAATTACATTCATAAGGATACTCACCCAATGATTAAAGCTTGTCATGTTTTTGGGTAGGTTTACCCACCTATATTAATAGTGATATTAATTTCTATCACTAATGAATATGGAAACATAAATAAGGGAGTTATTATACATTGTTGAGAAAAAATATTAGGGTTTTAGACTTGTATTTTCTATAATAATATTTAAAATACTATTGTTGTTCCACCTATTTTTTAATTAAAAATTATCGAAACAATGTCTTCACCAACTTCTTAGTCAATAGTCAAATCTAAGATTTTTATGAAATGAAATTATAAAATTATAAATAATTATTAAGTATCTATTTATGTACCAAAAACTATATTAGTATTGTTACAATTGAAATTGTAAACATTAATCGACACCACCATTACAAAATTTGTACTAAATAAATAATCAAAATTAATAACAAATGATTATGAACATAAAATAAAATGATAAATATATTTAAAAAATCGAGTATAAATGTTTTTATAAACATTATTTTTATTAATATATTTATTATATAGATGATTATTGTATTTTTTTTGTTGTATAGGTGTGTTGGTCTGAGTTGGACACTCAAGAGGGGGGTGAATTGAGTTCCTATACAAATGTTTTTCTAAAAAGATTATTTAAAAGATTTCCCCAATTTAAAAATTAAAAGGCCAGTTAATCAAAGTAGTGAATTTATAATAGTATGACTGTTCAACTAATTTCTCAGAAGATTGATTATTTCTCAGTAGTAATATTATTATATATTGATACATATTTTGAAACTAATATAATAATCCAAAATAGTTATAAAAACTAGAAAATACTAACAAGTAAAGTGAAATTAAGTTATTTGAAAAATAGGTAAAAATAGAGAAAACTAAATTTGAAAACACAATGGATATAAAACAAGAGGCTCAATCTCAAGATGAGACTTAGTCCCCTGCACTTGGTGATAACTTACCACTAAGAAATCATTAAAGATAATTGTATTGATCCACACACTAGATTAGGGTTTACGCAATAGTACACAGACTGTCCAGGTCACAATACCTCTACCACAGTTTTATGTGGAAATAAAAAATACAACCATGCAACATAGGACCTCAACCACAGTTCATAGTGGGATAAAAATGTGCAAAAATATTGTTTTGTGAGGATATCTAGTATCATCTAGTTCAGTCCAGGAGATAGTGTGTGTTTAACAAACAGATGCACACACTCCTCTAAAATGTAATAAAAGAGTACAAAATAGAGTAAAAAAGATTGATATAGTTTAGAAGGCTCTATGTCTTATGAAATTCAGCTCTGGAATCTTTGATGTATCAGATTTTAATTTGGAGCCTTATTTTGAAAGCATAAACTAAAATAGAGTGTCATGAAGCACTATGTTCTATCTTTTAGGAGATGAGATGTTCTTATTCTTAGATTCAGTTTAATGCTGTAGAGATGTTGGAAATTTGGTGGAAAACAGTTCTTTGGTTCACAATAAGAAGGATTTAGGAGTTCCTCATGTGATCTTACTTTTTGTATATTGCTCATGTGGGTATGCTATTGTGTCTACTCATATCTTCTTATGTATCTATTTCATTCGATTATTATATATATATATATATTTTATCTCTTGTCCTTTTCTTTTATTATCTTGTAGCACAAAAATGTGAATGTTTGAGATAGGAATTATACCTCGTATTTCTGACATCCTCATTTAAGATGTCTGAAAAAGTCATTAATTTAATCATTCGCATTAAAACACTAAAAATATGACTGTTAGAAGTAATATTAAACAAAGGAAATTTAAACAGTCTATCAGTGAGTCCTCTATTATTATATACTCATATCGGTGACTCATTCCATCACTATGTCATTTTGTCAGTCTTTCCATGTAATGTTGAATCATTATGTCGGTGACTCATTTAAATCATCAGTGAGTTAGTTGGTCTTTGGGTATGTCAATTTCACAGTCAGTGATTTCTTGCATTATTAGTACCGTGCGTCGGAAGCACCATGCATCAAGAAATCCTTGCATCGGTAAGTCCTTGTGTCGGTAAGCCCTTACGTTAGTAAGTCAATTGAGCTGTCAGTGACTCATCTATTGGTGATTCATTTTGCACTATCGATGGCTCAGATGAACTTTCAGTGTCTCATATATTCTATCAGTATCAGTATTTCATACTTAGAAAATATTTCTTCTTAGATAGTCTTATAACATAAATATTATTAGAATGTGTTAAACTTATATGTGATCATATATAATCATAATTACACCTATGTAAACTTAAATAAACAAGATTTAAATTATTAGACATGATTGATAATAATTGACTTGCTTTGTGATTATTAAAACCATTATTACTAGAGATGGTGGACAATAGTCTCTTATGAGCCAACGATCTTCCCCTTTTTGATGATAAAAAATCATGGAATTATACATTACAATCATTTGATGTGGAATATATTAATTCCACTTATCATCTCCTATTATTGATAAATTTTTTAAACATATAGATAAGATTTAGAGGAAAAATAAATAGTAATGGTATCAAAAGGAAACAAAAATAATAATATCAAAGACTAATACATTTTCTTCCCACATGTAATCATAGGTGAGGAAAATAAAATACATTAGAGTGGTATCAAATGTAAAATAAATAAGGATAATTCCAAACTTTTCTCCCCCTTTGGGGATTATCAAAAAGAGAATGGGTATAAAAAGGGTTCTCCCCCTTTTGATTCCAATCAAGATGGAAATAGGTAACAAAGGAATAATATGTATTAGAGAAATAAAAAAATATATATAATAGAAATAGATGAATGAAAAGAAAAGTGAATTCCATTATTCCATGAAGTACAATGTATTACAAAAATTATAGGGAAAGAAAACAAAAAAAATACAACCAATCAGACCTATCAAAGAGTTATCCACACTATTTATAAGGATCAATAGGTTCCTTCTCTTTCTATTAGGGATCAATAGAAGTTCCAGTAGGTGGTGGCGTAAAAGTTGGAGTGTTTGAAGAAATATTAATAAAGGTTAGGATTTCTCATTCTAGAACACTAGGTGTAAAGCTTGGTTTGTGTTGTGACAACATGGGTGGTTGAATATACTCTTGGATCACTAGGTAAATCTGATTGGATTCCCAAGAAACTATAATATATGGTTTAGGAACTGATCCAACAAGTCTAATAGGTGGAGAAATAGGCACCAAAATTAATTCACTTTTCACATAAAGTTTTGTCTTCTACATTTTGATCAAATCCTCAATGATTTCGTCACCATACTTCATATCTTTCTCAAGGTTATCTTTATTCTCCATGAATTTGTCCAAAATTGGGGTGAAGACATTCAACTTTTGTACTTGGTCTTTGAGGGCTGTATCCACTAGAGGCAGTGTCAAGTTCTTTGTAAAATACTTAAAAAGGATGGTCAATTGATGCTTGGTAATAATCTTCTTGAAATAGTAATTTAGCTTATCTACAATCTAAGCACGAGCAGTCTCAACACTCTTGAAATAGAGTCTTACCATATTATGAACATGGTCACTATTATTCTCAATTTTTTCATAGTTGGCCAATCCAGAAGCATCAAACAAAGCTTGAATCTCTTCCTTAACAATATTTATAACTATATCAATGTACAAGGCCAGATATGACTAACCAAAGTTAGATGGAACATAAATATTAGAGGTATGAGTCTTCAAAGATTTAAAAATAGTTTCCAATCATACTTCATACTCTAAGGTCAAATTATAAATTATAGAGACAAGACCAGTCATTTCTGTTCTCATATTGGTCATGTTTGAAATAATTTTTTCAACTGTTATGATTAAGTTGGGTTGAATTTTATTGATAAACTTTTCTAAAATATTAACTATGTTAGGCTCACTCACACCAACTACCTGAACTAGAGCAGGATCCACTTTAACATATTACTTCAACTCTTTTATTGAAGATTTGGTAGAGAGTAATTGATTACTTAGCTAAGTGTTTTATTTTATAGATTATTTAATCTCATGGACTATTTGAGATTGAACTGATACACTCACTGAGGAAAAAGATTCATCCTCAAAACCTTCAAAGTCTTCCTTAGTGACATAAACACTGGGAAGGGTATCAACCACTGATTCTTTGGAAATATGTAAAAACACCTCAAATTCTGTGTATTTAGAATCCAAACCAAGTGCTACATATCTCGAATACCTTCCCATTGATACATAATATCATCATCCTATGGAGTGAGAGTTTGAAGTCTCACTCTTCCAACTTGAAGATCCTCCTTATCTTGATTTCCCATTTCAAGAGGCTCCCTCTCAACTTGAGATCTTCAATTTTGAATCTACCCCCCAATTTGTGATCACTTTACTGGTTTCTCAACCTCAACACGAGATCCCATTATTTCATACACTAACTGAGACACAGGGATCACTTGATCTTCAACTTCATCATGAACTTCAGCATTAGCTATTTCTTTAGTAACAACTATAGAAGGTTATACAACAACATTATGAACCAAAACATCAACAATCTCTACATCTCCACTTTGATCATCATCACGATGGTCACCATCACTCTCACTGCATTCACCACTACCTTAATCATCATCATGTGTAGAGGTATTCTCTTTAATTACATTTCTATCAGAATTTTCTTCACCTTCTTCCTTTTTACTTCCACCACCACTACCTCTTTTATCTTATTCACTTCTTTCTTCTTCTTCTTATTCTGAGCCATTGTATCTACTTATATATTACACACTTCCTGATAGTTATGTACCCTCTTCTCCATTATTTGCAAGAGTCAGTTCATCTGATGGTAAAGCAAGTGGTAGACTTGGAGGTCTAAAAGAAAATAATTTATGAGCTTCAGTGGTGTTATGACCACCCCTGTCAATCATAAGTTACCCTTGATCTCTGACTAGTGTGATAGACTGTTCTTCCTTATCTGAAGAGTAAAAAACTTCCTCATATAGTCCCAGACCATGATCATCAATATTACTTATCCTTGTTTGTGTTCTACCAGATTGAACTTATCATAATCTGATCTCAATCCCCAAACCATTACTTATTCCATGGGTTCCAATTGATCTTCATCTTTTTACAGATCTATTTCCTTGAGAAGATCCAAATAAACTTAGAAAAAACTTCATCATCTTCACTAAAACAACCTTTTTCTTTCAACATGATTGAGGTTGACCTTGGATAAAATAGGGAATCAGATTTCTAAGAAGGATTGATCATTTTTGTTAAGGGAATAGAAATATATCTACATAGATTTAAATTAATATCTTTTCTCAGAAGATAAATCATATAGACATCTTGATACTTTAGATATTCAAATTCCCCTTTCCTAGGAAAGATATGATGCTGTATAAACTTGAAAAAAATTCTACACTCTCAATCTAACTCTGTAGCAATGGGTCTCCTATGATTTTCATTGTCAGTAAGGTTCCTCAGATATGTCTCAAAGTATAAAAAGTCACTCTTAGGTGGAGAAATACCCTAATAATCATCAAACACACCCTCATAGGGTATATTAAGACATTCATCCCACTATATAGATGAAAAATATATTCTCTTACCTTTCCCTATGGACTTAATCAAGAAAACATCACTACCTTCTAGAAGAAGCTTCACATTCATATAAAACTCATGAACTAACATCAAGTAGAAGGTTCTTTTATTATTTGAGAACCACTCAATCCATCCCTAATCTTGTAACACACTGAGCAGCAAAAAAAATCTTTCTAACAACCATTCGACAAGAATATCTTTTCCTAGAGTCACTACATGGTTTGACAAAGCAGGAATCATAGGTCTATAAGATTTTCTTGATTCCCCTTTTTGTTTCTTAGCTATATGAGACTCGTTTCTTGAACCACCTTCAAGATATCTCTTCACATGCACCATTCCAATAGTTCGGTATGATGGTCATATGGAGAAAGGTTGGGGTAGAGAGAGAAATAGCTGAGTGAATGTAAGGATAAAAGCATAGAGTGAATCGACTCAAATTCATATCATTTCAGGAATTTGAAATCACAAAATCCTAAAATCATGAACTAGGTTCAAAAAACTAAATAAAACATTGTCATTTTGGTAAAAAATAAAATCGATAAAAATATTGAGTCATCATTGTGGGCATGACATATATTTCATTACAATAATGGTGTTGGTTTGACAAGGTGTCATTGCCGGAAAGACAACTGTGTCATAATGACATAATGTCAGTATTGGTATGAAAAAATCATCAGTGTTGTCAGGAAAACTCTGTCAGCATTAAAAAGTAATCAATTTATTTATGAAAACTTGGTTGGCATAATATAGTCATCAGTGTCGGTATGACAATTTTGTCGGCATTACAAAGTCATCAATGTCAGCATGACATTGTTAGCTTTATACATACAGTGTCGGTATGCCAACTTCACTTAAAAAATTTCAATATAATAACAACATAATTTCCTATAGATTAATCATTCCTAACTCATGCCTGATGTAGTTCATTCTTTCAGTGTTCAATTTATTATTGAAAATTTCCTCAAGATAATGTTCATTTCTAATGAACACTAAAGTTATATCAAATTTATGATAATATTATCTTAAAATTTTATGTATTACATCAATGTGTCTTATCATAGAATATAAAAAATGATTCCTAGAAATATTAATAACACTTTTTTTATCACAATTTATAGGGAAATGTCTGAATTGATATCTATAATCTAGTAATGTTTGTTTCATCCAAAATATTTGTAGAAAACAACTACCAGTAGCTATGTATTCATCTTTGGAAGTAGATAATGATATCATAATTTGTTTCTTACGACACCATAAAACTAGATACTTTCAAAAAAATTGACATGTGCAAAATGTTCTCTTTCTATGTAACTTACAGCCACCAAATTCAGCATCTAAATAACTCACCAAATCAAAATGTTGTCCTTTATGATATAATAGTTTTAAAATGGTTGAATATTTGAGGTTTTTAAAAATATTATTGATAGAATTTAAATGATATTACTTTGGGTTTTCTTGAAAACGTGCACACTTTCACACAATAGACATAATATCTGGCATACTAGAAGTTATGTAGAGTAAAATCCCAATCATTCCTCTGTATGTGGTTTGATCCAAAAATTTACCATTTTCTTCATCGTCCAACATACAATTGGTACTCCCTGGAGTGTCACTACTCTTAGTGCATTTAAAGATAAATATTTTTAAAATACCCTTCGTATATTTACTTCGATTCAGAAAAATACCTGCTTTTATTTTGAAATATTTGACTTCCATGAAATAATTCTAGTTCACCCATTAAACTCATTTAAAATTCAATTTGAATCATCTTTGAAAAATTATCACATAAAGAATTTTCGAAAGATCGAAAAATAATACAATCTATATAAAGTTTCACTACTAAAATATCATAGGAAATTTGTTTTCTAAAAGTGTTAGATCAGAAATTCCTTTTATAAAACCCTTAAAAACTAGAAAAGTGTTGATCCTATCATAACAAGCTCTTGGAGATTTCTTTAAACCATATAAATCTTTAGTTAATTTAAAACCATGATTTGGAAAGTGGGGATTTGAAAAACTAGGTCTTTTTTCAACATAAACTTCCTCAATTATATAACCATTTAAAAATGCACTATTGAAATCCATTTGATAATGTTTGGAATCTAGATGTGCTTCATAGGAAATAAGGATTCTAATAGCCTCAATTCTAGATACTGGTGAAAAGTCTTCATCATATTCAATCCTTTTTCTTGAATATAACCTTGTGAAACCAATATATATTTCGTTCTTACTATATTACTAGAATTATCTACTTTATTCCTAAACACCCATTTGGTTCCTATAGTAAAGGTGCCTTTGGGTATATTTACATGTTTCCAAACTATTTTTCTTTAAAATTGATTTTACTATTCTTTCGTATCCATCACCCAAAATTCAGTATTGATGGCATCATTGAAGTTATTAGGATCTGATTGTGACATGAAAGCTTGATGTTCAACCTGATTTTTGAGAGAAGATCTAGTTTGAGTTCCTTTGTCTAAATCTCCAACTATAGCATCTAAATGATGGTTCTTGAGAGTTCTAAAAGGTCTAGAAAAAAAGGGATAGAGATTTCAGGTTCTTCAATAGGTTTAGGTTCATCATGACTATAATTTGGTGAATTTCTAGAACTTGATGTTTTAATAAATTCCATAACAGGATGGTGAGAAGATTTATTATTGATGTCTAGATTCGTCATATCATCCTAAAGATTTTATAGAGATGTCTTTGAATCTTGTGAATCTATCTCATCAAACATGAAATTTACATATTCTTCCACACATTTGATTATTTTATTTAAGACTCTCTAGGCTTTACTAGAAATTGAATAACCTTGGAAAATTCTTTCATCAATCTTGGATGAATTTTTTTTATATTATCTTTAGTGTTAATAGTATAGAATTTGAAACCAAAAACATCAAAGTAGTTAACCTTGAGATTTCTATTATTTCACAACTCATAATGATTTATCTTAAGTATTGGTCTAATCCGGACTCTATTGATTATATAGCATGATGTATTGACAACTTATGACCAAAAGTATATAGGTAGTTCATACTCACTAAACATGGTTCTAGAAATTTCTTACAGGGTTATATTTCTTCTTTCAACAACTCTATTTTGCTGGGTGTCCTAAGATCAAGGAATTTATGACTATATCCATTTTGTGATAAAAAATATTCAAACTATTGGTTGTCAAAATCATGGTCATGGTCACTTCATAGTGTTTTAATTCTATGAAAGCTAATATTTTCTATAGTCCTAGAATACTTGGTGAAATGAGAGAATGCTTCACTTTTGTGAAATAAGAAGAAGGTCCAAGAATATCTAGAGTATTCATCTATAAGAACATAAACATAGTGCTTCCCACATAGACTTTAAACAATATATGGTCAAAACAAGTCCATGTGAACCAACCCAAGAGGTTGAGAAGTTGAAAATTATTTCTTGTGTTTGAAAGAGATTTTGTGTTTTTTACCATTTTGACAAGGATAATAGACTTTTTCATTTGGAAACTATAGTTTAGGTAGACCCTTGGCTAAGCCTTTTCTTGTAATATTTCTATGTGAGTTTATATTGCAGTTCCCTAATCTCCTATGACAAATCCATGACTCTTTATAAAAAATACACATATAGGAAACATTTTTAGAAATCAAATAATCAAAAATCAACAACACAAACATTTTCATTTATAAAAGAAGAAAACACTAACTCATTTTTATAATTAAAAACATTTCTGACATCATTTTCAAATTTAAAATTAAATTCATCATCACATAACTAAGAGATACTAAGTAGGTTGTATTTTAATCCATCAACAAAAAGTACATTGGAAATTGAAACTGAGTTAAAGTTACCAATCTGGCCAAGGCCAATGATTCTTCCTTTAGAATTATCAATAAAAGTGACATTACCACCATAAATATTTATCATGTTCTTGAAGAAAGAGTAATCTCCTATCATGTGTCTTGAACATCCACATTCTAAGTACCATAATCTTTTACAGGAGCTCTTCAAATAGCTCACTTAAGAAAACAAATTTGACATAAAAATATTTTGGTTCCTAGATTTGTTTTGGTCCAATAACATTAGTAATAAGAGCTTTGGGAACCAACACATTCATCACAGGTTTCCTACAAGAAGCATGTAAATTATTTGAAAAATATACTTTAATTAGTCTTGAAAGGATTAAAATAGTAGAAGATGTTTCATAGCTAGAACTCTTAAAAAGTTTTCTAGAAGTGGGCATAAAACTACATTATCCAAAATTTTGATACAAAATTAGTTTTAGTTATATTCCCCATTCTTGGTTGGTATCCTTTTCTAGTATTATATTTTGGATCAACTTGTTTACCAATAATTTTAAATAATATTTCTTTACCACTGGTAAACATTTCTAGGTCCTATTTTAATTGTCCATTTGATAATTTAATCTCATTGTTTTCCTTAAGTAGTAGATAATTTTTATCTTTTTATACAGAAAGTGCAGATTTAACTATGGTAGTCAATGCATTCTATTTCTTTAAATTTTTGTATTTATATTTTAGTTCATTATAAATTTTCTCTATAATTTTTCAATATTCAACCATTCCCTCATTGGTAATGTTTTTAGAATCACTTTAATCTCCCAAATAGTAATCATTAAGTTCAAGAGTCTTCAATGTTTCCTTATATGTGTTTGTCATAAAACACATATTTTCCATATTAGTTGTTTAATCATGAGAGGATTCTGAGTCACTTGAGTTATCCTCATAAGAACTGCAAGTTACCTTCATGTCCTTTTTATAATTTTTATCCTTATCATCATACTTCTTCTTGTACATTATCTTGGGTTAGTCATCCTTTAAATTTCTCCTTATTTTGCATTCATAGTCAATGATTTTTTTTGGGTATCACCTCTTTTCCAATTGATCATATGATCATAATTTCATTTGTAGTTGGTATTTCTAAATAATTTATTCTTTATATAAAATTTCTTAAACCTTATGGTTATTTGAGCCATATCCTCATCACTGCGTATTGAAGATTGTTCATCACTTGAAATTTCAGTTTCATATTGAGCTTTTTCCTTCTATTTGGATGAAGTAGATTTGAAATCATTGGATTTTTTTGGGTTCATCATCCATTTCCTTATTTACTTTTAGTTCTTCCTCAAACATCATCAACTACCCTATCAGCTACATTACTAGAAAAGTGTTGAGTTCACATGATTCTATTATTGATAAAAATGTCCCCCTCCATCTATTTAGTAAGAATATGAGTATTCTCATGATTTGGACCTTGGATGTAACATCTCCTCCCAGAGAGGTCATGGAGCACAAAATTTCATTTATCCTGAGATACATGTCAGAAATATGCTCATCCGGATTCATCATAAAATTATCCTACTTAATAGTATAAGTGTTAAGTATAATTTAATTACCATTAGAATTTATTTCATATGAAATACCTATATTTTTTAAATTTTATAGACAGCCGTACAATTAGATATTCTACTAAATTATTTATCTCCTAGTGTACAAAATAGATCATTCATAGCGTTGTAATTGTTATTATAAACAGTATTTTTAGAATCACTCCATACATTCTTAAGAGTCTTTGTTATTTCTTATTTATCTTATATAACCATCCAAATATCAAATCCCATACTGTATAAATTCATTTTTCATCTTAATCTTCCACTGGGAATAGTTTGTTGAATTGAAGTAGAGAGATCTATTTTTATAATCACCTTCCAATATATTATCCATACTAAAGAAAATATTTTTAATGTGATAAAAATTTAGAACTAATAGAAATTTATTGATCTTTTAAAAAAATTAAATCACATATGACAAAATTTGAGAAAGAAAAAATATTTTAAACCTTTGATACCGAATATTTGTTAGAGTAGGAAACTCAAGATGGGGGTGAACCGAGTTCCTATAAAATTTTTTGTTTAAAAAAATTATTTAAAAGTTTCACCAAATTTAAAACTTAATTGTCTAGTTAATCAAAATAGACAATTTCTCAGAAGATTGATTATTTTTCATTTGTAACAATATGATATATTTATAAAACATTTGAAACAATGACAATAATCCAAAATAGTGATTAACACTAGCCATTACTGACTATGAAAATGAAATTAAATTTACTGAAATATAGGTAAAAATAGATAAAACTGAATTAAAAAACAGAGTGGATATAAAAAAAGAGGCTCAGTCTCAAGACGAGACTTACTCCTCCCCACTTGGTGATCACCTGCCATAAAGCAATCTATATAGATAAATTTTTCAATCCAAACCATGGATCTGGGTTTATACAATAGTAAACATACAATCCCAGTCACAAGACCCTTACCACAGTTCTACATGGTAGCAAGAAAATATGACCAGGTCACACATGACTTCTACCACAGTTTTTTGTGGGATAAAAAAGTGTAGAAATATTTTTGTGTGAGGATATCTAGTATCCTCTAGTTTAGTGCATAAGATGGTGTGCATTTAACAAATAGAGTTACACACTGCTCGAAAATGTAATCAGAGAGCACAAAATAGAGTAATAAAAATAGATAAGGTTTATAAGGCTTTGTGTGTTATTCAATTCATATTTGGACTCTTTGATGTATCGGAGTTGAAGCTAGAGTCCTCTTCTGAAAGAAAACAATAAAACAGAGTGTCTTGAAGATATGTTCTCTATATTCCTAGAATATGAGATATCATTCTTCTTAGATTTAGTTGAATGCTGCAGAGATGTTGGAACTTTAGTGGACAACAGTTCTCTGGTTCACTGCAAGCAGGAATGAAGAGTTCCTCATGTGATATTCCTTTCTTTATGTTGCTCTTATGGGTCTACTTCCATGTCTACTCATATCTTCTTGTGTATCTTTATCATGTGATTCTTATGTATATATATTTAATCTCTGGTCCTTTTCTTTTAAACTCTTGTAGATCGATAATGTGCATGTTTGAGGTAGGAACTGTACCTCGTATTTTTGACATCCTCTTTTAAGATGTCTGAAAAAAGAATTAATTATTCAGTCACATTAAAAAACTCAAAATATGATTGTTGTATGTATTATTTTAAAAAGGAAATTTAAATAGTCTATCGGTGAGTCCTCTATTGTTATCTCCTTCTATCGGTGACTCATTCCATCGGTGTGTCATTCTCTTCGTATTTCCATGCATCAGTGACTCATTTTAACTATTAGTGAGTCATTTGGCTTGTCGGTATGTCAATTTCATTGTTGGTGATTCCTTACATCGGTAGCACCATGCATTAGTAGCACCATGTTTCGGTTGTTCCTTGTGTCGGTAATTAATTGCATCTCTAAGTCCTTTCGTCAATAAGTCAATTGATATGTTGATGACCCATATATCAGTGAGTCATTTTTCACTATCAGTGGATCAGCTGAACTATCAGTGTCTCATCTCTTCTATCAGTGTCACTCTATCATACTTATAAAATATTTTTTCTTGAACTATTTTACAACATAAAAATTATTGGAATGTGTTAAAAATAAATGTGATCATAGATAATCAAAATTACACATATAGAAAGTTAAATAAAAAATATTGAAAACATTATACCTGATTGATTAGAATTTACATGATTTGTTATTATTAAAACCATTAATACAATGGAGGGTGGACAAAAATCTCCTATGAGTCAACAAGGTGGTTGAGAATATTCAACTAAAAAAGATAAAAGTGATGGGTTTTTTAATCTCATTTTTACTCCATTTAGATGAAATTCGTAATCACCACTTGATTCAATGTTTTAGTGTATATATTTTATATTGATATATTTTTATATTAATTCTTATATATTCTAAAGGATTTACCAATAAATCCCTCATTTTATCTTTTACGAGTTTCTGATTCAAAATATACCAAATTTATAAGGTTTCTTTGTCTCATTTTCCACACCTTAAGACATATTTTCTATCACAAACCCAATTTTTTAAGGTGTAATTTCTAAAAATTAGACTTAATTTATCATCATGAATGTTTTATATATTTTTATTTTTTATTCTATTTAACTATCCCAAATTCATGATCTTTTGATTCCAAATTTACCAAGCCATAAAATTTTTCTTACATTAATATACATTCATTCAGTTAAAATTCCTCGTTTTGAACATATAACTTCTAATCTTGGTTGATTACAAACTAATATTATATTTAATTTAGATATTTATTCATATCATGAAAATATTAAATCTTAATTAAAATATAATACCTTCAATAATTTCATTCTTATAAAGTATATCATTGTTTGGATGAATTCTAATCCACTTTAGTAATTATTTCCCTTCCTTGTCCATATTATCTCTTCCTTCCAATGTTCACCATCTAATTTGGAAACATAATTTTTTATTATTTTATGTGGTTTAAATATTTAAATTTATCCCTTCTAAAAATGATATTTTTCAGCACTGTTAGGATTTAGGTTTTCAACAATAGTTTTTAAAATAATTTAAATAGGTTTTCCTGTCATGATCATTAATTTTATCATCCAATCCACATTTCTTATATAAATCCAATATATATATCTATATATATATCAAGGATAATTTTTTTAGAATTATTTCTAAATTTATTTATTTTAAAAATCTTTACAAAAATTTTTTTTGAATAACATTTGAATGTGGCTTATAAGATCATTTTATGGTGTTTTATTAAAAATATTTTATAAAATAAATTTTATGATTTCACATTCATATATATATTTACATTAAAAGGTTTTACATCCTTGGGAGATATATTTCTCGGATCACCATCTAAATCCTCCATTTCTATTTTTTATTATTGGATTAATCTTATAGAAAAAACATTACTTATTTTTTTCATTCATAATAATCTATTATGTATGGAAATGATTTTTCTTCTAATTCATTTCCTCTGTGAATACCATATTATTCCTTTATTATTTGATGGGAATTCACCTAGATACCCATAAATTTATCAATTTTGGAAAATTATTGATTAACCGTATACTATGACTCTATACTATGTTAGTTTGAGGTATTTTCAAATATAATATATTCCATTTATTGATTTGGGGAAATATGGATAAATTATATATGTGACATTTCACAGTGAACATTTATTAATTGATAAGAAAATTCGATTATTCATTTTATTTATATTTATTTATTTTATATTATGATTTAATAAGACTTAATTGGTTAGAGGTGGGCCCACAACATCCCCTCAATGCATCAATAGGTTTAATGAGGCAAACTAGTTGGTGATTTAGTATATCATTACCCATTTAGTTATATGTATTGGCTATAATAATGATTGAAATTGTATGTCTTGGAATAAGGAATTCAAAACATTAAATGTATTTGTACAATTCCTTAACATTTCCAACATTATGAATTCTATCATTATGAAATTAGTTTTTATTATTATGATTTTTTATATTGTTAACCTTGGATTTCTTTCATGATCTGTGAAAATTTATTTGGAATTATTTGGTTATCATATATTTCCTGATAAATTACCCATTAATTGGTTAATCTATGAAATTTTCTGCTTTATGATTTCCTAAACTACACAGTTGAGTTTATCCTTATTATGATTCACTTTCTCATGGCTAAGAAGAAAATTATTACACATAGTATGTATCAAGTAATAACATGTTTGGTTAATTTATTAGAGATGTTGATTAATTATTTTGGATTATGTAGTTCATGATATGGTGGGTGAAATTTAAATTTAATGAGAAATGCATAGGTTGTAATAGTTAATGGTGTCCCATAATTCTATAAATATTGAGAACTAATAGGTTATCTGATTGTATAAAGTCAACTATTTTCTATAAATCATGTAATTATGGGATAGTTAAGTGCATGGAATCATAATAAAGTTTTTTTGAATGATCTATATTAACCATATGTATCTCCATACAATCATGTCCTATATCCAATATAAACATCTGCAGACATCAAATATACACCTATATAATCTCTTTAATATTTACATAAAATTTATGCATGATACATGAAAAACATTAATTAAATATAGGATTAATAATCCATTCTCAATTATCAATGAAAATTGACTAATCCCCATAAATAAATTTTAGGTCATTCATTAAAGATGAAGATCACATCATGTGTCACTCATTTAAGAATTCCAATTCATATATAATTGTCAGTTAATTGAGTGACCAAATTTCATTCTGATCATTTTGGATGTAAAAAAGAATATTATATAAGAAAACAAAACATTATAATATAAACATACCCAACGGTCCCCTGATTAAGTAAATCACATAAACTCTATTGGTCTTGTGTTTAATTATGAACGTTCATATATAAAGAATATTTTGATCCTCATGTCATAGATTCTGTTATATAATATAAAACATATTAATTCCAATAACATAAATGTATATAATTCTATAAGGTATAGTCAAGGTTGATCAATATAAAAAACCAAACATATTTTTTGATCATGTTTTGTATGTTAATATGATCCCCGAATCAAGATAATCTAAATTTATTTTATAACAAATGAAATCTCATAAATATAATCAATGAGAGATAATTTATACATTACTATTAGAATTATATTTATCATATAAAATATAATTTTTTTAACATATCATACTTTAATGAATTATAATTCAAAAAAATTCATTAATAGAAATATCTTGAAATATTGTATACTCATATGTGTTACATCATATGAATATATTGTTGAAACATATACATATATAACATATAAAATATATCCATGCATTATTTATCTACTAGCTATATAATTTACATGACTCCCATGTTTCTGTTATATGAGTTGTTTTACCAATGAATCTAGTATATTATAATTAATGACAAGAAAATAAATCTCTATATTGACCCTTTTAAAAATGAATTTATAAATATGATATATCATAATAAGGTATTTAGATGTTATGTAATGATTTTATTTTGTTAGATATGGTATGAAAATGATTTAGTTTAGTAATCAACATCATTATCCAAAAACCATTTTCAATTATAGAGACCCATTAAATAGAAGGATGTTGGAAAATTAGAGTCCCATATTAAACATTGATCCTTAATTTTCAGGGTATATTACATGCCTTAACAAATATACTATAGTTGACCAAATACATTTACATTTGGAATTGTCACACTATAAACTACTATAAAAACATGAGTACTATAACAACCAATTTTCATCATTAGATCGATATATGAACTAGGGTTTTTATAAATTATCTATATTCTATTAAATCTATAATTGTACTGATGGAAATATAATATTTTTTCTACCACTATATGTATATATATAATTTTATTATAATAAATATTTTGATGAAAACATTATTTTATTTTCAATTTTATTATATACATATTATTTTTGCCTCTCACATTTATTACATCATAAAAGTGTTAAGGTTTACATATTCATAAAAAATACATCCTTAACTATATATAATACTTATATTTAGTCATCTTGGAATGTAGAATTTACCATTTATAACTACACATAATGTTTCTATGTTACAACTCGACATTTTATTAAATTAGAAACCAAGATGGGTGTCTCAATCATATTTCTTATTATAGAAAGTAGAAATTATTTAACCCCTTATAGTTATGTCATTATCAGTTATAATGTATTATAATGTATGTTTTGTTACTGTTTAATACTTAAAAGATATTCTATAGAATGACATGGTGAAATTTATTGGTGTCCTATTTTTCTGGTATATGCTAAAAGCATTAGAGATACTTGGTTGAGTAACATCATCAAAATTTCCCATGAGAAATTCATATGTTTTTATCCATTTATATACTCTACTAGACATTCTAGGTCCTTCTATCACATAATATAATTCAAGAAATAAGTTTTTAAATAAATCCAGGTTATCTTCCATCCCATGTAAAGTGTCCATTTTTTAATTTTTTTTCAATGTTTAGGTTTTCCTTTACTAAAAAATTGAAAAATATATTCCTTTTAATATAATACATCATTTCAATCCATATTCTCTTTGTCTACCAATATATTTTAAGTGAAATAAAAATTATTTCTTTTTAAAATACAATAAATACACATTTGTTAGATATATGTACATATTTATCAGAAGTTGGATATTTTCCTTTTATTTATAACAAAAATTACTCAAAACAGAGAAGTTGGTATGATTATCATTCTATATAAGGAATGGTGTGTTTTATATTTTGATAAATATAATGTTATTAGGTTGGGGGACACATATTTCTAGGTAATACCATTATAATGACGTAGGAAAATTAAACAGATTCATCATTAATTGAGCTATATAAATAAACTTATTATTATTAAACTCAAATACACTCTTCCATTATTATGTTTGTATAATAATGAATTTTAGCACAATATTTTATGATTTAAAATCTCAATTTAAGTATTACCAATATAAATATATTTTAAATATCTTAATACTCTTACAAATATTATTTAGTTCTTAATTTTTCAGCACCTTGAGAATTTAAAATATTTCAAACATGTATCATGTATAATATAATGACTTCACTGATTATAATCATGACTAAATGGCATATTTTTTTTTAAAAAACACAAATTAATTTTTTCTCATTATAACACAATCATAAGTATGAAATATGCTCAATAACTCACAATCCATTTCTCCCTTTTTACTAAAATTTATTTTTTCAAAATTTTATAATAAGTTGGACTTAAGGTATCAAATGATTTATAATAATAAAATCTGAAAATTCACCCTTATAAATTCATTGGGAGTATTTGATGTTCATGTAACCAATATGATAAAGTAAAAGGTAAGTAGAGTTATAATCAATTATGATTTATCTATATAATATGTATTGGATTATATAGGTGCTGAATGTATAAGGCTTTAATCATATATCCAATTCCATATAATATTTTATCTATATATATAGATAAAAATAATTACTTTTCAAGAATTAAAATTCAATAATACCCAAAACATAAATAAAAAATAAAATATATTTTTTTTAATGAAAATAATAACACTAATCAAATTAAATAATTAGTCCAATTGGTAATTATCAATTATATTTCTCCACCTCCCAAGTAGAAACCTTTTATTTATGTTCAACATATATATTTTTACTTCTCTATTTATTAACTCTCTTATATTTTTGAATCATTATATATATGATCATGTATTTGATTCAAAATAAATATCTTAGATTCATGAATAGTAATATAAATATCGTTTAGAATATAAAATTTTTTATATCCATGATTCTTTTTTTCTTCTTAAAGTATCAAATCATATTGATTTATTCTAGTTTTTCAAATGAATTTTGAATATTAAAAGAAATAATGGAAACAATAATTCATTTTCTATCATTTTTATCCATTTAATAATTATTATAAAAATTTATTCCCTCTTTTAATATTGAAATGTATTTCTCATAAGGTATGATTTTTTCTAAAACATAAACGTTATCTTTTAAAAAAGAACACTTCTCAACATAAAACATCAATCATGGATGTCATTAATGTAAAAAATAATTTTTAATAAATTCTCATAATAACATATTTTTTATATTTAATTCCATTATAATATAAAATTGAACTATATATCAATTGAGTATCATTTTAACAATAATTTCTGATAACAAATTTTATTGAATATGACCTGACTAAAATGGGGACACTATTTATTATATCTTATAGTGGGATAATAACTACATTTCACTCAAAATTGATTTATCATTGTATTATCTCTCAAGGAAAAACTTTTTGGAAAAAAATATGGCCTATTATATCATATATAACTATTATAAAGTTAGTTATAAGAAAATATTTACAAATTTATGTAATTGATCAATCAAACACTACTCATTACAGAACTTATATTAATGACGGTGACCTATCCCCATATAAAAAATATCATTTTAGGATAACTATTATACTTATTTTCAAATAAAATATTATCCTTGGTAATATAACATTTTTTTGACTAATGTGATATCCCCATGGTTTTAAGTGACTATTCCATTGTTTTACGACTAGTTTTTATTTTAAAATGATAGATTTACTAGATTTTTATGAGAATAAATGGGTATTGAATAATAAAATAACCATGTTATCAAATCATGCATCTAAAATATTATATATAGTAATGAGTTCATGATTAAATAATTTCAAATGATAATCAAGATTATTGAAAAAATACGAACACTAAATAATTCATGGTTAGATATATATACATCGAAAAGCCAAACATCCTTACTATGAATTTGATTAAATACATAATGAACTATTTTTAAACTATTTTTTATCTGTTGATCCCCATTTCGATCATAATCCAATTTTACTAGGTTTATATCATATCAAGGGAGTTTTTCAGGTTGTCTTATCATAGTATAATGAGTCTGTAGTGTGAAACAATTTTTAATGGAATGGTAACTACAGTTGTAGGGATAAATTCAATTCTATATTATGGTGGATAATTAAATTGGTTGTATTAGAGATTTAGTATATCGATGGATGACTAGTTGGACCATAATTTTATGTTATTTTTGTGTGATTAATCATTCGTGATGGGGTTTGGTCAGTAGTTAGAGGGTTCCATTACAAGTTCATTTTTGTGAGGTTTTCCAGGATACATTTGAGTATTTGGCTAAATACATTTAATAAATCGATTTCATTTTTTAGAAATTGCATCAAATTTATTAATTATGATTTAAATTATAAAACAAGAATTTGTTAGATGGATTTCATGAAAATAAAGACAATAATTTGTTTTAAATAGAAATAAAGGTATTCAAAAATAGAATTTCATCAAGGAGAAACCATTAATTTTATTTTTTGAATTGATAAATTGATTTTTTAAATGATGATTGTTATATAATATTTGAAGTAAAAATGAGTTTTTGAGAAAATTTTACTATCATTTTTTGAGGAAAAAGGATTTGAAAATTTTACATAGTATATGTAATATGTTTTTCATTTCCATGTGGATGGGATTATATTAGGGTAGTTGGGGGAAATATAAATTTTTTTTATTCACCCATAAAAATATATATAATATCTAATGATTTTAATAAAAAAATCCTTACCTTGAACTTATATGAACCGTAATTGTTTTTTGTAAATAGAGTATAAAAAGTTTATCATTTAAATTTCATGCTTAATATAATTAAGTAATCATCATTTTATTACATTAAAAGATAATAAATTATGTCTAAATATATTTTGTAATATTAATACAACTATAATGTAATTGTAAACATAATTAAATTATATACCTGATTTTTGTAAATCATATGGGTATTGGTCTCCCAAAAATTCCACATCTATGAATAATATTTTACTAATAATGAAAAAATTACAAATAAGAAAATTACTTCAATAAACATAATATTAAACTATGTTAATGAATAATAAATGAAATAATAGTTATATAAATAATGTAAAATTGAAATATGATCATTGTTAGATATAAAATAGACCTTGAAAATATGATCATTAGAATAGTAACTTGAGAATTTGAATTGTATCCTTGGTTTTGGAATAATAAAATGACCATTAGATTAATCGATGACATAAATTTATATGAAATGTTAACATGAACAACGTAATTAAATATAAATATTAAAATATTATGAAATAAATACTAAATTTTTTTAATATGATGTAATTGTATACGTAAATCTTCAGTAAAACATGTTTTATATTTATTAATATATAAATTAATTATTAAAATATAAATAAATGTATGATTTAACTAATTTATAGTTGTATTTTTGGAAAATAGATTTCATTTTTTTAATTATATTGTCTAAATTAGGTAAAGGTAATGTACTGAATATTTTATATATAGTGTATTATAATGGTGAATATTGAAATATAACAAAATATTATATTTCGTATTTTTAGGCAAATTGAAAATTGATTACATAGTGAATGATTCAGTATATATTTATTTAGTATTAGATGCCTTTATTACTATACTTATTAATAAAAACTGATACTATTGAAAAAATTGAGAAAATATAAAAAAGCATATGTAACGCCCTGACCCCAGTTACCCAGAGTTGGTGAATTATTACATAACATTGTCATGATACAAGGAATCATGTCCCGAAAGACCGATCAGTTTAGTATCCTTGGAATTACTAGATACATTCAGAAGTTTTTCATTACATCATAAAATAAAAATATCAACAACATTTTGTTCCCTTATGAACACACTGATATCCTTAGCTTATCTGCATAGTTCAACCATAAAATACTTCTTCACATCTTGGGAAAAATAATACATAGAAAGGGGTGACTCATATGCTCTGTAAGGATAACAATATAGCGGAAACTTTCATAAATAAGCATAAACATTTAAGGAAATGTATAAGACTAAAACAATAGTCTTTTAAACTTAAACTTCAGAATAATATGGAAAATATAAAATCAAATAATGTCATTTACTTAATCACATGGATATTCTACTAGTCGAATAATCACATGAAATATCAATATCCACTTTTATAATGATGGAATGCATAATGCCAGACATCATAACCACATAGTCATAGCCTTGTGCCAAGACTACAAATAATATTTTTTCAATTCCTTGTTCCAAGACACTAGTTTGTCTCATAAGACTTACCGATTCATCGAGGATCTATAGTGGGCTCCACTTGTCACTTACTAAGTCCAATGCATTCCTCATATGGAAAGGTTTAAACAAAACATAAACATTCGTATTAAAAAAAGCATACGAAATGTAAATAATTTATCCATAAACAATGAATGGCATAAAAATAACACATCCACAGTCAAAAATATCACAAAACATTCAATACAATATGGTAGATTTGTATCATAATAAATCAACTTCAAACAAGCTTAAATTCCATCAAAGGATGTTGACATAGATGAAATCAAAAAAAAATTAGAGAAATATCTCTTTCTATTTTGAATTAATTTAAATGTCATATAATTATAAAAGAAAAAATTTATTTTGAATATATTATTATAATATTGTATTGGAAGCTTCGACAATGATATAATGGCAGAAAATAGACACAACTGTCGTATAAGTTAAAAAAAGACATTCTTACCTTAATTTTGTAGAAAAGGTCATCAAGTACCTTGTTTGGAAAATGATGAAAAGATTCATTTAAAAACATATATGGTCAAATAATGGTATAAATGACTTTAAAACATATTATAGTAAATATTAAAAAAAAATTTAATTATATTTTTATGAAAACACGTTTGTGGATGATGAAGAGGTCCCAGTAGATACATACGTAAAAACAACCTCGGATAATAAAGAGATTGTGAAATTAACCCTTACCTTGTACTTTTCCTTAGTAAATGGTATGTTAACCTTATTTATAATAGTTAAATTTATATTATTAAATTATACAATAACTATATACATAAATATGATATCATATATGATCCTCTAATATTTCGTTGTTAATAATATTTCAGTAGTATCGTCATTTCGGGTGTTAACTGATCTATTTTCCTTTATATGATGGGTTACATAAGCCATGTTTGTTATGGATAGGATGTATTTTTTTCATATCCAAAATTATATTAAGTTCTTAAGCATTATTTTTAATCATAAAATGAAAATTAATCTTGAATGATTACGACGTGGAATGAATCTTATTGCGTTGGAGGAGACGGTAATCCGTACGTACACATGAGCAACAATATCATTATATTGATGGTGAAATAGTATGTAATTGGATGGTATATCATATATAAATAATCATTAACATGTTATATTTATTATTTAAATCAGTTATACTCATTATTATACCCATCAAAATAATGATGAGTTTGAATAACAAACTACACCATGACGTGGAGACGGTAAGCCGTACGCATGCATGTATGGCGAATTTGTCATTATAGAATTGATAGAATAATGAATATGGTTGTACCATATTTATAATAACATAACAATATATAGAAGGTACTGGAGTTATTATTTTAGTATGGAAATAACAAATAAAGATGAATTGGAAGAAAAAAATAACTAGAAAGAGGGTGGAGAAATTATTACCTCTTATTCGGGTGTTTCCTTTTGAGTTGATCAAAAGGTATCCTTAAGATAGATTTATGATAAATTTAATGAATATAGGTTGAAGGTACGATATATGAGAGATTATTTTGGTATGTTTTGTCTCAGACCAATGGATTTTGAGCTGTGAAATTAAGATAAGGGGAAGTACACATTTATAAGAGAGGTGAGGGTCACTTTAGGAAAAGCTTGAAATATTATTTTATAATAAAATAATTATAGGATTATAATGGATCAGAAATGATTTATATATAGTATAAGGTTGGTATGAGTCAAAAAACTATCAATAAATAGGTTTTAGATAGGTTTAGTTCACCATATTAACCTTATCTTTTATATTTAACTCTTAGCTAACTAGTTTGTCATTTACCATGTCTCCAAGTATTTTTATATTATATGGTTATTAAACTTACTATAAGAAGACAATAGAAACCCAAGTGGTTAAATATTAATATATATGACTTTATGTAAGTCCTTTGGCCGAACCAAAGATTTTTAGGACTATTATATAATTTAATGATATAATATTTGTTTTAAAAACTCATTTATGTCAATTTTGACACTATTTAGTATTTGGTTTTTGTGAAAGTCATCACAACTTGATAATTCTAAAAAAATACATTTAATCAACCCTAACATGTAATATTCACCTATAAAATTCGTGTATGTCATAAAAACATTGAAATTATATTTATTTTAATATTTATAATACCATTTATTTGATTCTTTTATTAATAAATAAAATACTGCATCAATATTGTGTCATAAATAAATATTTTTATTTTATGTCTAAAAATTATAAATAAAATATAATCATGTAGGAAATATCTTTTTATTTCAAATAAATATTTATATTTGAATAGATCAATTATATAACCTCGTATAAAAATGTTTTATTAAAAGATACATGATTTTTTTATTTTTGTCTTTACTTTAGATTAATTAATATGAAATAAAATTATCACTCCCAAGTGGCTCCATGGGGTCCTAAAATATACCTAAGGATGACCATGGTTGGAAATGTATCATCAAATAGGGTTATTACACGTTTTATGGTAATTTAATATTATTTTAATACTATTTGTTTACCCATATTTACCAGATTGACCCTTTAACCATGGTAAATAAAGTATTTACTGAAGTAATTAATCATAATGTCTAAAAATAAAAGTTACCTATTTAGATAATTTTGACCTCCTAATTCAAAATATGGAATAAATTTTATTAAATTCAAAACATAGAAGTGGTAGAAATTAATTTAAAATTAATTCCAATTGTCAAAACAAAAAGAGTGTTTTTTAGAAATAGTAACTATCAAAAGATTGACACTTGTTTATATCAAGTTTAAATATAAAATTAAATCCAATGACCAAAAATATATTAAATGATAAATATATAATTTAATGATACTTTAAAACCACTCAAATTTATAATTTAGAACCAAAATTATTTTGATTAAAATAGTTGTTTTTAATTAAAATTTAGTATTTTTCACTATTCATAAAAATTTAATGTTTTTAGAAAAGTACCAAAAATTCACCCTAATCTAATTTCGATATTACGAATTCAAAAATGAACTCCATTTTAAAAAATAAAATTTATAAAATTTCAAAAAGTGGTTATTACTATTTATAATGGTTAGTTTGATTGGTCATGGTGTGTTAAAACTCCAAGTTGCGTACAACGTAAGCTACTGCATTATTCAAAGGGAAACGTACCGTGGAAGCTTGGTGTGTTACATTCTCCCCTCCTTAAAATAATTTCACCCTTTAAATTTCTATAATATTACTGCATAAAAAGATTCAGGTGGTTCTTCATCATAAGTTCCTTGGGTTCCCACGTTGCCTCTTCTATCTTATGGTTTCTCCTTTGAACTTTTACCTGATGAGTCATCTGGTTTCTCAGCACTAGTTATCTAGTATCAAGAATTTTGACAGGCTCTTCACAATAAGATATATCAAGTTCCAATTCAATTTCCTCATGGGGTAATACATGCGTTGGTTCAGACATGTATTTTCTCAACAGTGATACGTGGAACACATCATGAACTTTGGAGAGACTTGGAGGCATTGCCAAACGATAAACTACAACTCCAATTTGTTCAGGAATTTTTAAAGGTATGATGTACCTGGGTCTCAATTTACCCTTATTACCGAAACATATAACACCCATCCATTGAGATACGTTTAATAAAACATGATCTCCTACTTGAAATTCTAAATCCTTTCTTCAGTTATCGATATAGTTCTTTTTCCTACTTTGAGCTGCTTTGATGTGGGTTTGGATAATCTTCATTTTTTCCATTGTTTACTCAACAGGTTTTGGGGATATGAGTTTTCTTTCACCAACTTCATCCCAAAAAGTTGATGTGCGACATCTCTTTCCGTATAATGCTTCATATGGTGCCATTTGAATACTTGAATGGAAGCTATTGTTATAGGAAAGTTCTACCAGAGGTAAATATTGATCCCACATACCTTGAAAGTCAAGTGAGAAATATCTAAACATGTTTTTTAGGTTTGAATAGTCAGTTCTTATTGTCCCTCGATTTGAGGGTGGAAGACAGTGCTCAAATGATGTTCAGTATCCAAGGCCTTATGAAGAATTTTCCATAATCTTAATGTAAAACCGGGATCATGATCAGAAAAAAATGATATGGGTACTCCATGAAATATTGAAAATTCAATAATATATAGTCTTTCCATACATTCAAGTGGAAAATCTTATCTTATAGAAAGAAAATGTGCTTACTTGGTAAGATGATCAATGATGGCCCATATTGCATTATTACTTCTAGGTGTATTTGGTATCCCCATGAAAAAGTCCATCGTAATATTATCCCATTTCCAATCAGGTATGGGAAGAGGTTTCCTGACACCTCTTGGCTATTATCTTCTAGCTTTCACTTTTTGACAAACCATACATCTTGACACAAAATTAGCAATCTCCCTCTTCATGTTGTCCCACAAAAAATTTTCTTTCAAATATCTATACATCTTGGTGCTCCTAGGGTGTATAGATACATTGGAGCTATGAGAAACATCCAACAATTCCCTTTTTAGATCAGGTATGTTAGGAACACAATGTATATTCCCAAATTTCAAAATTCCATCCTAATATACGAATTCACTCAATCTCTCATCATTCACAGATTTAATATTCTTTTAAAACTCCTCATCATCAGTATGAGAACTCTTTATCCTTTCAAGTAAAGAGGGATTGACAACCATTTGAAAAAGTATTGATGTTTCAACTTCCATGGTAATTCCCATATCCATCTTTACTATATCTATGAAAATAGGATCCCTTTCAACTCTCATCTTGTTCAGAACTCCATGATCCTTTCAAATCAAAGAATTTTCCACCTTATTTTCCTTTCCTGGGTGGTAGTGTATAGTGAAATAATAATACTTGAGTAGTTCAAGCCATCATATTTGCCTCATGTTTATTTCATTCTATGAGAAAATATACTTCAAACTCTTGTGATCAGTATAAATATCACATTTTTTCACCATAGAGATAGTGTCTCCATATATTTAGAGAAAATATTACAGATGATAACTCAAGATCATGAGTAGGATAGTTTTTCTCAAGAATTTTTAGCTACCATGATGCATAGGAAATAACTCTATCATTCTGCATAAGGACACAACCAAGTCCTTTCTTTGAATCATCACTATAAATAACAAACCCATCATTCCCTGATGGTAAAGTCAATATAGGAGGATTAAATAATCTTCACTTCAGTTCTTCAAAACATTCTTCACCCTCTTTTGTCCAAACAAATTTAACCCCTTTACAAGTGACCTTGATTAATGGGTTATCCTATCGGGCAAAATTCTAGAAAAAACACCGATAACAACCTACTAAACCAATAAAACTATGTACCTCAGTTATACTAATTGGTTCTGTCCATTCTTGAATTACCTTGGTATTTAAAGGATCAATAGAGATTCCAACCATAGAGACAATATGGCCAAGAAAAGAAATCTCCTGAATCCATAATTTTCACTTGATAAATTTATCATAAAATTCATTTCTTTTAAGAGTCCTTTGGATAATGCGCAAGTGATTTTCATTATCTTCATATATTTTTGAGTATACCTAAATATCATCAATAAATAACACCTCAAAGTCATCAAGATATTCCTTGAAAACTCTATTCATTAGATCCATGAAGACAGAGGGTGCATTAGTCAATCCAAAAGGCATTACTGTAAATTTTTAATGCCCATACCTGGTTTGAAATGATGTTTTTTGAATGTCTTCCTACTTCACACACAACTGATGATATCCAGATCAAAGGTAAATCTGTGAAAAATATTGAGCTCCATGAAGTTGGTTGAATAAATCATCAATGTGAGGTAGTGGATAATTTTTCTTTATTGTTATAGCATTCATCTCCCTATAGTCAATACACAAGCTCATATATTTGTCTTTCTTCTTAACAAAAGGATAGGGGCTCCCCTTGGAGAAACACTAGGGTGAATAAATCCCATATTACTCAATTCCTCTATTTGTTTCTTTAGTTCCACTAATTACACAATGGCCATTCTATAAGGGTTCTTTGATATGGGCCTTGAACCAGGAATTAAATCAAAGGAAAACTAAATTTCTCACTCTGGAGGATGTCTAGGTAAATCCTCTGGAAACTCATCAACATATTCTTTCACAATAGGTATGTCCTCTATTTGAACATAATTTTCCTTGCCCATAGTTATTTCATTATCTTCCTCCCCAATAATTTAATTTAGTAGAGGTACTGGGGGTGGATCTAGATAAGAATCACGTGGTGACATTTCTGCTCTAAGGATAAGTTACTCCTTATCATCACTGAGAATTTTAACCACCTTCTTCTTACAATAAATTTTTTTATCATGGTCCAAAATAGAATCCATACCGAGGATTATATCAAATTCAATAATGTTTATGATGATGAGATTAGCAGATAAAGAACATTTATATGCCCTAAGGGGAAACTGATTTAAAAATATTTGTTGCGATGATACTTAACATAGGTGTTTTTACTGAAAACTCCCTTATTAAGTCAAATTGAAAATATCTAATTTTTATAGAAAACTGCGAAGAAATGAAACAATGCAATGATCCAGAATCAAATAAATCATTTGCTAAACTTGAGGAAACCATTAAATTAACTGCCACCATATCTTTTGGAGCTTCAACCTTAGCAGTAGTGATCTCATAAGATTTGTCTTTCTCCCTTGGCCTTTTCTGAGGTAAGTTCCCTTTGTTCTTATGACATTCATTTGCATAATGCACCTTTTCTCTACAATTATATCATTAAACATTGACAACCTCTTTATTCCCCTTTCAATCACAAGCTTGTTGTCCATTTTCACCACACTTATAACATACTCCCACTCCCTTCAGAAAAGTACCAGGGTGTTTCTTCACACATTTACCACAGGATAGATATTCAAATTTTCCCTTCTTCCCCTTATTTCCATTTATAGAGTGTTAAACATATCTTTTCTTCTCTTTCTTTTCTTTGAAGTCGTAAGACTTAGATAATTACTTTTTTGTCTTGATAGCGCATGAGACAATATCTTAGTACGATGAGAAAGATTGTGAGACTAATTCTCAATGAAGAAATAGATTTAACCCATCAAATAACTGATCAATATTCCTCCTTTGGTTATGTAAAATATTTGTTGCATGCCTTGCTATCCTAGTAAAGCTAGCTTCATACTTTGCGACATTATCATCCTCCTTTTTCCTTAGACTCAAAAATTGTCTTTCCATATCCTCTCGATGGTCACGAGACAAGTATTTTTCTTAGAAAATTTCTTTAAAATCCCTCCATTCCATGTTTGATACTTCTTCATATTCTTTTATGTTTTGTATTAATGACCACCATTGATCTACATCTCCCGTGAGGCGATAAACTACCATGAAAACTTTTTTTCCTTTCTCTACTCCCCAAAGAATGAAATATTTTCTATAAGGAACTTATACATTGCTCAACTACTAATGGATTTGTACTCCCATTGAATTTTTGTGGTTTTTGCCTCATGAAATAGTCTAACATTGATCCTCCCCATTATGGATAAGGGTGCTCCATATGGGTAAGGTTATTATTCATAACCCGAGTGAGTTGTCCCTGTATGGTGATAAAATGATCAACACTAGTTGCATCACCAGCTCCACTATAATTATCTTGAGTAGGAGGGAAATACCTACATTGATTAATTGGGTAGATACAATTTTCATTCCTTCCACTAGGTGCCATTTCTAAACAATGGAATACACTATATTAGTTTATGAATCATAATACATAATTCCAAACATGTAAAAAAGTTAACATAAATTGAACAGTTTATGGATATAATCCATAATCATAAAAATGTTTTCCTTGATGAAGTATATAATCATAAACTCTTTAAAATGGTTTGAATGGAAAATGGGAATTATTCTAATTATATGTCACAGGAGTTTCGTAACCAAGAGTGCAGCAAGACCCATTGTCATGCACTAGTTCCCATTCGTGTCTAGCTTAAAGCGGTGTTTTCGAGTTATACCCCTAGGTATATTTATTCCAGAGCCGCCTCTACCTACTCATATCCAAATAGGGATATACTACTTGGAAAACTCACAAAATCTCTACATTACCAAAATTCTATGAAGTTCTTCTATACTAATACTCAATGTCTATCTTTGGGTAATGTTCTCTAATCTGAGTTTTTCTAAAAAATAGCTACCAAGGTTTATACTAAACCTCTCTCTGATACCAACCATAACACCCTGACCCCAGTTACCCAAAATCAGTACCTTATTACATAACATTGGCATGATACAATGAATCATTTCCCAAAAGACTGATCAGTTTATTAGCCTTGGAAGTACTAGATATATTCATAAGTTTTACATTACATCATGAAATAAAAACATAAACAAAATTTTGTCCACTTTTTAACACACTTATATCCTTATCATATCCTTGAAGGTCAACCATAAAATAATTCATCACATCTTGGGAAAAATAAAACATAGAAAGGGTTGAGCTCAGATGCTCAGTAAGGTTAACAATATAGCGGAAACATTCATAAATAAGCATAAACACTTAAGGCAATCTATAAGACTAAAAAAAGCCTTTTAAAATTAAAATTCAGCATAATATAGAAAAGATAAAATCAAATAATTCCATTTAATAAATCACCAGAATATTCTACTAGTCTAATAATCACATGCAATATCAATATCCACTTTTATAATGATAGAATGTATAATACTAGACATCACAACTACATAGTCAAGGCCTTGTTCCAAGACTAAAAATAAGATTTTGTCAGGGCCTTGTGCCAAGACACTAGTTTTCCTCATGATACCTACCGAGGCATCGAGGAGCTATAACGGGCTCCACCAATCACTTACTATGTCAAATAAATTTCTCATATGAAAAGGTTTAAACATAACATAAACATTCGTATTAAAACTAGAATAAGAAATGTCAATACTTTATCCATAAACCATGAATGGTGTAAAAATAACACATCCACAGTCAAAAAAATCAAAAAACATTCAATACAATATAGATGTTTTGTATCGTAATAAATCAACTTCTAACCATCTTAAAATCCATCAAAGGATGTTGACATAGATGAAATCAAAACTTTTTTAGAGAAATATATCTTTATATTTTAAAATAATTTTAAATTAATATAATTATAAAAGAATACATTTATTTGGAAAATATATTTATAATATTTTATGGGAAGCTTCGACGATGATATAATGGTCTAAAATAGCCACACCCGCCGTATAAGTTAAAAAAAGACATTCTTACTTTAATTTTGTCAAAAAGTTCATAAAGTACCTTGTTTGGGAAATAAAAGAAATATTTTTTTCAAAATATATATGGTCAAATAAGGGTATAAATGACTTTAACCCATAGTATAGTAAATAGTGAAAATGTTTTGAATTACATTTTTAAGAAAACACAGATTTGGAGGATAATGAGGACCTAGTAGATACTTATGTAAAAGTAACCTAAGATATTAAAGAGATTGTGAAATTAACCCTTACCTTGTACTTTTCCTCAGTAGATGGTATGTTAAACTCTTGTATAATAGTTATGACATTATTAATAAACTACACAATAAAAATATACATAAATATGATATCATATATGATCCTCTAATATTGCTTTGTTAATAATATTTCAGTAGTATCATCATTTCGGGTGTTAACTAATTCATTTTCCTTTATATTCTTGGTTATTTAAGTCATATTTGTTATGGATAGGATGTATTTTATTCATATCAATAATGATATTAAGTTCTTAAAGATTATTTTATATCATAAAATGAAAATTATTCTTGAATGATTACGATGTGGAATGAATCTCATCACGTTTGTTGAGACGGTAATCCGTACGTACGAATGATTGACAATATCATTATATTTATGGTGAAATAGTATGTAATTGGATGGTATATAATATATAAAGAATCATTAAAATGTTATATTTATTATTTAAATTATTTATACTCATTATTATACCCATCAAAATAATGAAGTGTTTGAATAACAAACTATACCATGATGTAGAGACGGTAAGTCGTACGTGCACACGTATGGTGACTTTGTCGTTATAGGATGGACAGAATAAATAATATGGTTGTACCATATTTATAATAAAATAATATTATATATAAGTTACTGGACTTATTATTTTAGTATGGAAACAACAGAGAAAGAGGAATTGGAAGAAGAAATGAACTTGAAAGAGGGTGGTAAAATTATTACCTCTTCTTCAGGCGTTTCCTTTTGATTTGATATGACTGGCTCCATAGGTTGGCTTTATGATCAAATTAATGACTCTATGATAAATTTAGGATATTTGAGAAGGTATTTTGGTAGGGTTTGGATGAGATAAATGGCGTTGGTGGTGTGAAATCAAGAGAAGGAGAAATACCCTTTTATAAGAGAGGTGAGGGTCACTTTAGGAAAAGCTTGAAATACTATTTTATAATAAACTCATTTTTGGGTTTTAATGGCTCAAAAATAATTTATATAGATTTTATGGTGGGGATGGGTCGAAAACCTCTCAAAAATAGGTTTTAGATAGGTTTAGGTTACCATATTAACCTTATCTTTTAGATCTAACTCTTAGTTAAATAGTTTGTCATTTACAATGTCTTTTTGTATTTTTATATTATATAGTTAATAAACATACTATAACAAGACAAGAGAACACAAAGTGGTTCATTATTAATATATATAACCTTATCTATTTCCTTTTACCGAACTATATATTTTTGGTACTATTATATAATTTAATAATATAATATTTGTTTTTAAAAACTCATTTATGTCAATTTTAAAACTATTTAGTATTTGGATTTTGTGAAAGTCATAAAAACTATATTACTTAGAAATAAATACATTAAATCAACCATAACATGTCATATTCACCTATAAAATGCGTGGATGGCATAGAAACATTGAAATTATATTTATTTTAATATTTATAATACTAATTACTTGATTCTTTTATTAATAATGAAAGCACTTCATCATTATTGTGTCATATATAATTTTATTTATTTTAAGTCTAAAAATTATAAATAAAATATCAACATATATGAAATATTTTTATCTTTAAAATTAATATTTATAGTTGAATATATCAATTATATAACCCCATATAAAAATGTTTTACTAAACGATACATGCTTTTGTTATTTTTGTCTTTACTTGAGATTAATTAATATAAAATGTCCTTATCACTACCATGTGGCTCCATGGGATCCTAAAATCAACCTAAGGATGACCATGGTCGTAAATTGGTCATCCAATAGGGTTAGGACACATGTTAGGGTATTTTAATATTATTTAAATTTTATTTATTTATTCATATTTACCAGATTTACCCTTTAACCATGGTAAATAAAATATTTACCGAAGTAATTATTCATAATGTCTAAAAATAAAAGTTACCTATTTACATAATTTGAAACTCCTGATTCCAAATATTTAATACATTTTTCCAAATTCAAATCACAAATTTAGGAGAAATTAATTTAAAATTAATTCCCGTTATAAAAACCAAAAGCTTGTTTTTAAGAAATAATAATTATCAAAAGATAGACACTTGTTTATGTCCAGTTTAAATGTAAAATTACATCAAATGACCTAAATTATATTAAATGATTAAAATATAATCTAATGATTCCTTAAAACCACTCATATGTATAATTTAGCACTATAAATTATTTTGATTAAAAAAAGTTGTTTTTAATTAAAATTTTGTATTTTTCACAATTCATCAAAAATTGAAATTTTTCATAAAAGTACCAAAAATTCACCCTAAGATAATTTAGATATTCCGAATTCAAAAATTAATTCCATTTTGAAAAAAAAAATTACAAAATTTCAAAAAGTGGTTATTACTATTTATAACAGCTAGTTTGATTGGTCGTGGTGTGTTAAAACTCCAAGTTGCGTACAACACAAGCTACAACATTATTCCAAGGGAAACATACCGTGGAAGCTTGGGGTGTTACAAAATTAAATATTTTATTAAAAAACTACCCCTTCCACTATAAATACCACAATTATTTACCTGTTTCTCATTACATAAAAAAATTATTCAATTGGAAAATAATAATAGATTTATCACCCTAAGACCACATAGATATGTTTTATAATATTTTTTTTGAAACCACCATGTTTTAAATACCTATGTAGTATTATCAAGAGGCATCTCAATAAAGGAAAAATTATTTTTCCTTAACTACTTTAAATTTCATTCATTGTTTACCTCTCTTAAATTATATATTTTAAATATAATAACATGATATTAGTTTTATAATTCTAATTTAACATGATTATAAAAATACAATATTGATTAATTTTATGACAACCCTTCTCTTTTATTTCACACTTAAACATGATTTATTACATAAAAATAACTTGATACAACATAGAATATCAAGAGGTATAGTGTCTTTGGGGCTTAAGATCATTACATAATAACTTAAAACATGAAATACAACATCTTTATTGAAAACTACCTTTACATGACCACTATAATCCCTCATAATTAGCATTGCATAAGATAAACTGAGAACATGCACGAGAAAAGGGTGATATATAAATCCTATTAAGGGAATGAACATGGAATAACATGAGGAATATAGTACATGTTAGACAATAGTTATATCAATGGAGCACAAGAGAAACATTAACATAAAGGCATGATAAAGCTTGATAATCTTAATATGGAAATATTGCAACAACATTTAACATGATTTTAGCATGATCTAAGGATCATTGAACATGGATCATGAGTAAAAACTCATTGAATTTGAATTATCATGAATAATCCCTCATTTCACTTGACGTATCATGATACCAATCTTTATCCAATGCATTGAAGTGATATCAGGGCGCACCCTTCTTAAAAATTTCATATCATGCATAAGTGTGCCACATCGATCATGGAATCAATCAACATCATAAGTTATTACAAGATTAAGTAATTTGGAATAAATACATGAAAGTAATATTCAATATTTATATGTTTATAAAGGTGAATACCCTTTATAAAGACATGGGTATGGTATTCACTACACAATGATCTTGGCTTGGAAAAACGCGGTGCAATTTCGGCAGCATAACGACGTGACATTAAGATTCATGAAAATGGTTGATGAGAGAGAAAAGGGTGTCTCATCATATATACATGAAATTAACCATAACTGGATCATATAGATACATTTCTCAACAAACGTAATGGAATTTAGATGCATAATACAAAAGATTTACTTGGATGTAAAAGAGGAGAGAGACTCCTTATGGAATTTCAGCATGGTAACGGGTGTACGTGAGGGGCATTTAATGAGAGATAAAGGGGTATATCATCATTAAACCATATAGAGGGAAGTAAGGGGGAGGTGAAAAATCATACCCCAACATTTATAATTGAAAAAAGGGCATAATAACATAATGAAATTGAGACAAAAATGAGAAAAGAGGAAATCCCTTACTTGGAAGTGTGATCCCAAAGGCCTGGGAGAGGCTTGAAAGAGGCCTATTGGGAGCTTGGGGAACTTTGTGAGGATTATAGAGAGATGAGGGTAGATGTTGGACGAACTTAAAAGTCTTAGAGTGAAGAGGAAGTGGGAGATTGGGTGGGTTTATATAGGAAAGGATAGGGAATTCTTTATTATTTAGGTTTGGGTCACCACATATTAAACTAATCACTACAAAAAACCATCCCATGGTTTTTCCCATGGTTTTCTCCAAAGGGTAGTGGAAAAAAATATTTTATAAGGCCAATGGACGAACTTATTATAATATTGAGGGTGCTTATGTGGTGGCGAGTCACACTCTAAAGGAAAACAATTTTAAAAGATAGAATGTTTTATAAGTCTTGGAGGGTCCACTAATGCTTTGTAAAATAAATAAAACAAACCTAAAATCACATTATTTTAATGTTAAAACATATTTTGTCAGAACATATCATTTATATTATTTTATAACATCACTATTGGGTCATTTTGATGTCATAAAACACATTATATATTTAAATAGTATTTATTTTTTACCCAAAAATTCGACCATCTCAAAAAATTATGAAAAATTCACCGTTAGATAATTCTGAAATCCAGATTAAAAAAATAATATTCATTTTATTTATATAATTTTCTAAATATGTTAATTTTTACTTTTAAAATAAATACCGATATTTATCGAAAATTCATGGGTTTTAACAAAAACGGCTTTCAAACCATAATAAAAATTACAATTGAATTCATAAAATTATATGATGATTTATATTTAATAAAAATAAATTTAATTATAATAATAATTTATTAAAATATTATTTAATTAAAAAATCCATTAATTCATCAAAATAGATTTCTTAGTTGAATATTAACTAAAAGTACTATTTGTGCATTAAAAAAACTATTTACAAAGTAACAATAATAAAATCAATGCACATTCTTTATAAAAAAAATAATGTACATAGTCATATTGCTAGGGTCTTATTACATAACCCCTTATAACGCCTGCATAAGACCGAAAGGTAAGGTGTGCGATGTTGACAGACTCTTGGCGTGGCTCAGATAACATTTCCCTAGTGGTAATCTCTATCAACTTCCATTTCTCCCATAGTCAGTTCTGCTCAAGTTTAATGTGTTCAAGATGGGATTGGGATTGGTCAAGAGTGAAGCCCAATTATGCAACCTCCTTTCTGAGATCGGATAAATGGATTTGTATGGGGAAAGTCTACTGGACGAGGCCATTACTTCCTTTATCTAAGTAAATTGGATTTGCTAAAGCCCTATATTTATACTAATCATGTGATCAATTTTCAACGACTATATTAGAAATGGTAACAATCTTAAACGGTATTTTAAAATCCAAAAACATAAAACCAATGAAGTTCACATTTTATATAGAAATTTTACCTAATGAGAAATTTAATTAGATCAAGACTGATTTCCATTAATGAAAGTTTGGGTCGTTAGAATCTTCCCCCTTAAGAAATTTCATCCATGAAATTTCCTTCTCCCACACTAAAAAAGATGTGGGTAACTCTGCTTCATACTTCCTCCAATTCCCACGCCGCTTCTTCAAACTTGTGGTTTCACCACAACACCTTGACAAGGGTCATTGACTTATTTCATAGAACTTTTTCTCTACGATCTAAGATCTTCACTATTTTCTCCTCGTAAAAAATATCACCCTAAAACTTTACCAACTCAGAAGAGAGCACATGTGAAGGGTCTGGTATGTACTTCCTTAAGAGGGATACGTGAAAGACATCATTTACTTTGGCCATGGTAGGTTGAAGTGCTAGTCAATAGGCCACAGACCTGACACGATCAAGAATCTCAAAGGGGCTAATGTACCTTGGACTAAAGATCCATTTCTTTCCAAACCTCATGAGCTTCTTCTACGAATATAAACATAGAAATATAATATCTCTAACTTTAATATCAAGGTATCATCGACTGTTATCTACACAAACCTTCTGTCCACTCTAGGATGCCTTGATATGCTGCTGAATGGTTTTCACCTTCTCCACCATCTCTTCAACCATTTCTTGTCCTAGAAGCTTATGTTTATGAGACTTAATCCCAACACACCCGTGTTTATCACCTTTTTCGATAAAGGGATTCATATGGTTCCATTTATATTCTCGAGTGGAAACTGTTATTGTAAGAGAATTAAACATGTGGAAGATGTTGGTCCCATCCTCCTTTGAAGTCCATTGAGAAAGCTCTCAACGGGTCCTCAAGTGTTTCGATAGTTCGCTTAGATTCACCATCGGTTTGAGGATGATAGGTCGTACTGACATTTATTTCAGTATCCCGAGTATGTTCAAGACTATTCAAAAACGTAGATGTGAATCTTAGATCTAAATCAGGTATAATAGATAGTGGTACTCCATGCATCCTTACCACTTCCCTAATATATATATGTGCCAGTTGATCTAGGGAGAAGTTCTCCAGAATAGTAATAAAGTGTGAAGACTTGGTAAGATGATCCACAACAAACCAGATTGCATTGTTGCCTTTGGATTTATTCGAATGTCTTTTGACAAAGTACATGGTGATGTTCTCCCATTTCTATGCTGTTATGGGTAATGTTTGCATCATCCCCTTAGACATCTTCCTCTCTGCCTTCACTTTCTGACACACGAGACACTTTAATGTAATGTCCACAATATCCCTTTTCATGTTGTCCCACAAAAAGTTTTCTGGGAGATCTCGATTCATCTTTGTGCTCCCCTGGTGAATAAAGAAGGTTGAGCTATGAGATTCATCCAGAAGCTACTTATTTATCTCTGGATCAGATGGTACACATAATCATGACCAAAATCTCACGATTCCATCCTTATTAACCATGAACTCTGATTATTTCCCATTTCTGATAGCATCCACCCTTTTCAGAATTTCCACATCCTTTCTTTGAGCATCCTTTATTTTCTCTAAAAGATACGGTTGAGAAAAGAATTTGTGAAAGGATTGATGATGTTCCTTTCTTTATGATTACCATGTCCATTGTCATCAAATCTAAGAAGATTCGGTCCTTCTCAATTCTCATCAATGATAGAATCATTGGATCCTTTTTACTTAGAGCATGTGCCATCTTTTTCAATTTTACAAGGTGGTAATGGATTGAGAATTCATAGTTTTTGATCAGATATAACCATCTTCATTGGTTCATGGTCAACTCCTTCTGTGTGAATATATACTTGAGGCTTTTGTGGTTCGTATATATTTCACACTTCTCCCCAAGTAGATAATGCCGCAAAATTTTTAAAGTGAATATCATCGCAACCAACTTCAGATCATGTGTTGGATAATTATTCTCATGAACATTAAATTGCCTTGAAGCATAGGCAATTAATTTTTCATTTTGCATCAACACACATCTCAGGCCCTTCTTCGAATCATCCCTGAATACCAAAAAAAGTTCTTCACATGTGGGTAAAGTGAGCAAGGGTGCAGTGAAAATCCTCCTTTTCAACTCCTTGAAGATTTCTTTGCATTCATCACTCCAATTAAACTTTACTCCCTTCCGAGTTATCTTGGTAAGAGGGTTGGATTATCATGAGAAATGTCTCACAAATCATCGATAATATCCATCTAATCCTAAAAGATATGGATATCTATTACCGATGTTGGCATCGACCATCCCTCTATTGCAGCTGTCTTGGAGGGATCCACAGATATCCCATTACTTGTGATGATATGGCCTATGAATGATACATCCTTCAACCAGAACTCACACTTGCCTTACTTTTCATAGAGCTTCTCCTTCTTCAAGGTCTCTAGTAAAGTTCTTAGATTATCCTCAAGATCCTCCTTAATTTTGGAGTATATTAGAATATCATCTATAAGACTACCACAAATTTGTCGAGGTAATTTCTAAATACACTATTCATTAAGTCCATGAAGATTTCTGGAGCATTACTGAGTCCGAAAGGCATTACTGTGAATTTATAGTGCCTGTATCTTGTACAAAAAGCAGTCTTGGGGATATCTTCCTTCTTCACCCTTACTTGATAATATCCAGACTACAAATCCACCTTAGAGAAGCATTGTGCTCGACATAGCTGATCGAACAAGTCATCAATTCATGGGATAGGATAGTTTTTCTTTATCATGATTTTTTTAAGCCCACGATAATCGATACAAAGTCATATTTATCGATCCTTTTTCTTGACGAAGAGGACTGGTGCACCCCATGGTGAAACACTTAGGCGTATAAAACGTTTATCTAGATTATCTTGTAGTTGTTTATTCAGATTCTAATGATCCACAATAGCCATTCTATATGGAGTCTTGGATATTGGAAACTCCCAAGGTATAATATCAATTAAGAATTCAACATCTCTTCTATGAGGAAGACCATGCAATTCCTCAGGAAACACTTCCGTGAATTCTCTCACAATAGTCATGTCTTCAAGGATGGTGGATTCCTTGGACTCAATCATCTGATCCAGATACGCATGCTCATAGGTCAGTAATATCCATGCTTGAGATGATGGAGCTAAAAAAGATTCATCTTCCTCCTTGCACTTGTATAGAATTGGAGGTCTATTATCCATATGGAGAGTGATTTACGTCTCATGGAAATTTATGTTGGCTATATATAAGGAAAGCCAATCCTTGCCAAAAATTGCATCAAATTCCGCCAAAGGGAGTATGATGAGGTTCACCAGGAAGTTCAATCCATATATTCTAATAGGGGAGGAGTTATATTCATGGGATGCAATGATTTCCCCATTTTCTAGACTCACCGACATCTTTACTTCCATGATTTGTGGTGGTGTTGGGATTGTTCTACTAAACTTTTGGGATATAAAAAATGTATATAACCAGAATCAAAAGTACATTCACTATTCTTGAATGAATAACTAGCGTACATGTCGACACTTCATTTTCGGGGTTCACTTCAGTGGTAGTGATGGAAAAAGATCGCCCTTTCTGCCTCAGAGGTTGTTGGTTGCCTCCGAAAATCCTTGGCTTAGGGCACTAATTTTCAAAGTGCTCTGGTTAAATTCAGTTGAAGAAATGAACAATGTGTTGAGGTTCAAATGGAGCGTTCCTCTCCTCTGTTGCAACCACATGTTTTTCTTTTCAGCAGTTAATAGCTAGGATCCCTTCTCTTCACACCTAAAGCATTTCCTTGTCCCCTTCAGGCAATTTCCAGGGTGCTTCTTTCCGCACCATTGGCAAGTGGGGTTCTGGATCTTCTTAGAACCATTGGATTTATCCATCAGACCACCATCATTGAAGTCCACCTTACACTTCTTATCCCCATGACACCCCTGAAATTCTCTAACCTCCATTTCGACCTTTAGGGAACGTCTTACAATTTCCTCATAGATGTTGAAGTCACAGATCGCAAGTGATTTCCGTAGGATAGGATTCATCCCTTCAAAGAAGTGGTCAACCTTGCATTCGGGGGTAATGACAAAGCTAGAGGCGTATCGTGCAAGCCTTGAGAAGTTTTCCTCATACTCTCCGACAGATTCGTCATCATTTTTCTTGAGGGAAAAGAAGTCCCTTTCCATCTTAAGTCGGTGGGTGCACAGAAAATATTTCTTGAAATTTTTTTTCCAAAAATACTTCCATTCTAATGCATCTATATCCTCCACCGGATTTTTATTTTTGATCAATGTCCACCATTGATAAGCTTCACCCTCCATATGATAAGTAGCCAGGAGAACCATCTCTTGTTTAGAACATTGAAGGATAGAGAAGATTTTTTCAATGGAGTTGATCCATTGTTCAGTGATTGAGGGATCAAATGATCCATTAAAAGTAGAAGGCCTTTGCCTAATGAATCTCTCTATAGCGACTTGTTCTATCTTAGGGGGGGTTGAACGTTCCACTTGACCCATGTTTCTATTCAAATCTTAAGTTAACTAAGAGAGAAGCATGACAAAGTTCACGATTCTAGCTCCCATCAGATTGGCCATCTCATTAGAACAATCATCACATTGATCTTCACATCAGTTGTTAGCCCGAGTCCTCCAGTTACCATCCATTGGCTGGAATAAAAGTAATGTTAGGGGTAACACATAAAGGGTAACCCAAAGACAAAATGTATAACATATACATTACTTTTATTTCCTTAACTTATTAATCATGGGATTCAATTTATGTTATACATGATCTACATTCGAAAATATATTCTTAGGGGAATTTTTCCCTTAATAATGGTTCATAATAAGCTTGTGAATTTACCAAATCATATCCCCTGGGAGTGTCATAACCAAGAGTGTAGCAATGCCCATTTTCGTGCACTAGTTCCCATTCGAGTCTAGTTCAAAGCGGGGTTTTGGGGGTTTACCCATAGGATACATCTGTTCAAGAGCCGCCTCTACCTGCACGTATATAGACATAGATGTATTTTATTGATAAAAAAACTTACTCAATACTTACCAATACTTAGGGATGTTTTTATTATATTATTCTTGCCACTAAGTCTTCACTAGGGTTTTCTAATCCTAATCCCAAAAATAACTAAACCTATCCTCTAATACCAACTATGACAACCCTACTATTTTATTTCACACTTAAAGATGATTTATTACATAAACTTAACTTGATAAAACCTAGAATATCAAGAGGTCTAGTTTTTTTTGGGATTAGGATCATTACATAATAACTTAAAACATGATATACAACATCTTTATTGAAAAGTTCCTTTACATGACAACTACATTCCCTCGTACTTAGTATTGCATAGGATAACCTAAGGACATGCATGAGAAAAGGGTGAGCTATAAAGCCCAGTAAGGGAATAAACATGTAATAAGATGAATAATATAGTACATGTTTGATAATAGTCATATCAATAGAACACAATAGAAACATTAATATAAAGGCATGATAAAGCATGATAATTTTAATATAGAAATGTGGAAACAACATTTAACATGATTTTAGCATGATCCAAGGATCCTTGCACATGGATCATGAGTAAAATCTCATTGCAATTGAAATATTATGAGTAAACCCTCATTTCACTTAATGTATCTTGATACTAATCTTTACCCAATGCATTGGAGTGCTACCAGGGCACACCCATCTTAAACATTTCATTTCATGCATAAGTGCGCCACATGGATCATGGAATCAATAAAAATCATAATTTATTCCATGATTAATTAATGTGGAATAAATACATGAATGCACTATTCAATATGTATATGTGTATAAAGTTGAATACCCTTAATAGAGACATGGGTATGGTATTCACTACATAATGATATTGGTTGGTAAAAACATGGTGCAATTTCACCAGAATAACGGTGTGACATAAGGATTCATGAAAATGGTTGATGAGAGAAAAAAGGGTGTCTCATCATATATACATTAACTTTAATGTGATGGGGTTATAAAGATACATGTCCCAACAAACTTAATGGAATATAGATTCATAATACAGAAGAATTACTTGGATGTAAAAGAGGATAGAGTGATTCATTACAGAATTTCAGCGTGGTAACAGGTGTACATGAGGGGAATTTAATGAGAGATAAAAGGGTATATCATAATTAAAAAATAGAGAGGGAAATATGGGGGAGTTGTGGAATCATACCCCAATATTTATAATTGAAAACAAAAGGGCATAACCACATAATGAAATTGAGACGAAAAATGAGAAAAAAGGAACTCCCTTACTTGGAAGTGTGATCCCAAAGTCTTGAGAGAGGCTTCTTGGGAGCTTGGGTAACCTTGGGAGGATTATAGAGAGAGGGGGGAAGAGGTTAGAAGAACTCCAAAGGCCTTGAGTGAAGAGGAAGTGGGATCTTGGGTGGGTTTATATTGGAAAAGAGAGGGAATTCCTTATTATTTAGGTTTGAGTCATGACATATTAAACTAGTCAATACCACAAACCAGATCATGGTTTTTTACCATGGTTCTTTCCAAAGGGGAGTGTAAAAAATATTTTATAAGTACAATGGCCAAAATTCTTAATATATTGAGGGAGCTTATGTGGAGGTGAGTCACACTCTCAAGGAAAACAATTTAAAAAGACAAAATGTTTTATAAGTCTTGGAGGGTCCACTAAAGCTTTTTAAAATAAATCAAAGAAACCTACAATCACATTATTTTAATGGTAAAACATATATTGGGAGAAAATATCATTTATAGTATTTTATTACATCACTATTGGGTCATTATGATGTCATAAAACACATTATATATTAAAACAGTATTTAATTTTTACACAAAAATTCGACAGTCTCAGAAAATTATGAAAAATTCATTTTGGATGATTTTTACATCCTGATTAAAAAAATAATATTCATTTTATTTAAATAATTTTCTAAATATGTGAATTTTTACTTTTAAATTATACACCAACATTTATCAATAATTCATGGTTTCTAACAAAAACGGCTTTCAAACCTTAATAAAAATTACAATTGCATTCATAATATTATATGATCAGTTAAATTTAATAAAAATAAATTTAATTATATTAATAATTTATTAAAATATTATTTAATTCAAAAATCCATTAATTCATCAAAATATATTTCTTAGTTGAATATTAACTAAAAATTCAATTTGTGCTTTAAAAACACTATTTACAAAGTAACAATAATAAAATGAATGCACATTATTTATACACAAAATAATGTACACAGTCATAGTGATAGGGTCTTATTACATAACCCCTTATAACACCTGCATAAGACCGAAGGGTACGGTGTGCGATGGTGAAAAACTCTTGGGGTGGCTCAGATAACATCGCTCGGGTTGTAATCTCTATCAGCTTCCATTTCTCCTATAGTAAGTTCCGCTCAAGATTAACATGTTCAAGCTCGGCTTGAGCTTGGTCAAGAGTGAAGCCCAATGACTCCACCTCCTTTCTGAGCTCCGATAAATGGGCTTTGTATGGGGAAATTCTACTGGATGAGGCTATTCCTTCCTTTGTCTTAGTAAATTGGTTTTGTTAAATCCCTCTATTTATACTAATCATGCGATCACTGTTCTACGGCTATATTAGCAATGCTAACAATCATTAACGGTATTTTAAAAAACATAAACATAAAACCACTGAGGTTTACATTTTATATAGTCATTTTACATAATGATACATTTAATTAGATCAAGAGGGATTTCCATTAATGAATGTTTCTGGTCATTACAATTTTCTTTTTTTAATCTTTTTTAAAAACATCATCCACTTATAGCACATTTTTACAACATATGTGGATGGTTATGAAATTAACTCATATCCACCTATCTTTTATGGTTTCATATATTTTTTATTATATAATTATAATATTAATAAATAATTTAATTCATTTGACCATTATGTTTTGATATATATGTTATGATTATAATATTATAAAAAATGATCATAGTTGGTTTAATCACTATAAAACAACCTTACTAAGAAAAAGTTCTTGATTTTTAACTATTTTAGAGTGTATTATGAATAATTTAAATTTTATACTATTATAATAACAAAAAATAAACATTATTTGAATTATATACCACTTGGAACCGGTAGATAAGTACCAGTGACTATTAACATTTTACTAAAGTAACTTTTGAATTGTAGATCGAGAAATATGAAAATGTAAACATAAATAAAATATATAAAATAATTGAAAAATTTATATTAACAAATGGATAATAATAATTGAAATAAAAATTAATAATTCACTATAATATGAAATCAATTTATTTAATTAGGTTATTTTGCGGGTTAGAGGATCATCCAATGTGAGTTGTTATTCAAGGTAAAGTGGCTCCATCAGTTCCCTTCGTCATTTTATATTAATGTTTTTCTATCTATCTATATATATTTAACATATATAAATTTGATGTTATATATACATTATATCATAATTCATTTTTCATTATTTTTACTTTCATTCTTTTGGTATATACAAGACTATTTAGTTCCATCACAATAAATTCTTTAATCCAAGTACTACAAGGAGAATCTTTTCCAAGCCTTCTTACTTTTCATGTATCACTCCTATAAAGACTAATCAATTATATAATTTGTATGAATAAAAATTTATACATCATTAATAATGGTTATTATTTGGTTTTTTAAAAATTGAAATATATTATTTACCTTACAATATTTTTTACCCATCTCTTTAACTAGTGATAAAGGGGATCATTTTCATACATTATTCATCATAATTTCATTTGATATTTCAAATAAATTCTTATATATCTTCTAGAACTATGATTGAATATTCACTGTTGAACATCCAATATTCCTCAATACTATATTCTCTTAGGAATATTCATGACACCTCAAAGGGTTTTTCATTGGGATATTATTATATTACCTAATTCTTTATTATAGCCTATAATGTTTATACATGATGCATGATTTATTTTCAATGTGTGGAACATGTGCATGGAGTATTAATATGTGATTAGTGGGCCTAGAATTATATATATCATCAATCCATTTGGTAATTATTACATATTTTGAGTTACTATGTATGATTAATTGATAAGTAATGTAGAACATTATGTTATGATGTATCAAAATTTTTCATTGAATTATGTCTATACTAAGGTGTTTTATACAAGTTCTACTATTATTATCCTTATTAACAAGTTATTATGATATAATTTATATAATACAATTTTTCTATGTAATGATATATCATATTTTTTTATAATCTAATGTTATACCTTTCCAATCATATGTTTTATCACATATTCATGATTATTTAGATTATCTACTTAGTATAATTTTAGATCAACTAAATATTTATATACGTCCCTAGGGTATGAAATTAATAAATAAAAGTATTATTTGATATTAAATAATGTTATGAAGTTATAAATAAATGATTATATAGTTTTATTTTAAAATTTTGTATTATGTGGAAAATCTTCCAACTACATTATACCTTTAGATCTTGGGTGAATTTTATTATATATTTTTTTATAAAATATTTTAATAGTATGTTTATGTGTTATGTGTTATTATAACTAGTATTAAATAATTATATATATATATATTGGGATCGGGTTAGTGAACATAATTAGAAATATATCATATATAATTTTTCTTGAAACTTTTGAAGTTGAAGTAAGGGTTTGTTAGTGAATGTTAAATTTATTTTTTATAAGTGTATAATATGCCTTTTAAATGATTAAAAATAACATTATTATTTTAATAAAATTTTCATTATTTTATTAAATGGATGGGAATAGAAGAAACAATATCAAAAACTAATGTGGGGGTAAATTTAGTGTTTTCCAAAATGTTACTCCAAACATGATAAGAGTGGGCGTTAAAATTGCATGGCTATACTAGCTCAATTGATTAAAGTTATAAATAATTACAAGAACCATGTTGAGATACCAAATATATGAACTAACCTAGGATATTCCATCTAGGATGTATGTAGTCTATGTGTTCCACCCTAAAACCACCTCTTATTATCCAAGGATGGGTGATTAACACTGAGAATACATATTAATTCATGGGAGGCCTTAGTTTCTATGAACCAAAAATAAATATTTAACCCAAATACACAATACATATCAAAAAATGAAAAAAATATACATGAAAAACTAAAATATTAAAAATACTCAAAAAATTTACAACATTTATCCGATAAAAAACAATATGGAAGAATTAAAGAAGGAAAATATGAAATATATAATAACAATAGGAATAATTGACATACTATAGTGAAATATTCTCAAACCTACCAGAACATTAGAAAGGTGAACACTAATAAAAACCTTAACATAGACCTTAAAATTTGACTATGAATAAAATCATTTTATTCCCCAACATCCACTAGATCCACTTACTCCAGGATCCCAAATTAAAACCATGACATACATAATTTTCACAGACACAACATATATGGGAACAAGACCCATGCATGGGTGAAAAAAATAAAACCCTACGTTTCTATAGATACATAAGGAAAAGAATAATAGTAGTTTATATAAAACCAAATTTTTAGGGAAATAGACAAATTAATCCAAAAGACAATAATATATTCTCTAGGATCATAAAAACAATTGGAAAAGTAATAGTATCAATCATATCCATATAATTCCAAGAATAATTCATATCATAATATCTATTAAATTTATATGATTCATCACTATGACCAGTCATACCTATAAGCACCCATGATACCATATCATCTGCAATAAGTAAATTGACCTAGATGTGTAATTCTTATCAATCATGGGGTTGGGGACCTTATAGAAGGATATAGTAAAAAACAAACATAATAAATATATCCTCCTTCACAAGTGGAGGAATAGTTCACTAGAATTGATATGTCTTTAGGATGGTTTTCAACTCCAACCTGTAATATGGGGTTCTTTAAACTCATAAATATTGAGGTAAAGTTGAACACATTCCCAAATATTGGATCCACACCCCAAAGATAAAAATTATATGTCCTGATTCTATAAGAGTTTTGTATTATCTACAAAATATATGGGGGACCAAAAACTATCATAACAATCCTTAGGTGGTTGTTGATCCTGTTCTAATATTGAATTAATCAAGCATTCACCAATTTTATCTTTATGGTGCTACAAAATAATCAACAAACCAAGAGGTTTCAAAAACATATTAAATTTACAATGAATGCTACACTAGTTTAATAAATATTTAAATTTACTTAGAATAGACATTCCATGAGTTAATTTTTAACACAAGAGTAAAAATATTTGGAAAATACCAAAAATATTCATAGTACACGACATGAGTATCCTTGGTAAAGGAATGTATGTCCTCAGTAATAACTAACCATAATTCTTTTCAAATAATATATTAAAAGAAAATAAATATATGTTTTATTTAGTAGGGTATATGATGTATATTTCATCATGGGTTGAGTAAGAACATATTTCATACACTACTACTAATTTGATGTCAACCTATATTATTTTCTCAGAGGTGTGCATGATATATAGGACATCTAGGTCTACTTGTTTAGTAATAAAAAACATCTCAATTCGAGATACATAAGTACATAGTGTATACTATTTCCCACACTACATGTGGGGCCTATTCCTAACATATAAATAGTTACAATATGAGGGGAAAACATTTTGGGTTATTATAGGTGACTTGGGGTCATATTTTGTTTAACATTTAAGAAAATTAAAAATCCAAAGACACCCTAGTGTCGGGAATACTGTTTGATTTGGTGTCATAAAATAAACTATTTTTACTTTGATTACATTAATATTTAATGTATTTTAATATTAAATATCTTATATCATATTTTTCATTGGTCTATATGACTATTATGTAATAATGTCCAAGAGTATTTGTTGCATTGACATGGTCATAGTTGTTCCTTGATATGATAAGAACCTTGAAGTGATATGACATTATTATTTAATATAAATCTACTATTTGAAAATATAATTTGATGGGAGATAAATTATAAAAACCTTCCTGTGTGAGTACTCATAAGAAAATTAGTCTTCCTCTCATGAAGTTTTCACTTGGTAATCTCAAAGATGGGAGATTATGAGAACCAACCCGCCAGTAGGAATTCTGTTTGATTTGGTGTCATTGGATATTCCTATCTCTCAGTGTGTGTAATGTCCCATAGACTTTATAATTATTATTAATACATCTCAATAATCACACACATTGATTTACTGATTAAAAACATAACACCATATGTTGGAGGGAAGTATGGAATGTTGGGTTCATCATGAATGATATGATATTAATGGATAAATTGAGGAAGGATTTGTCCCTTCCATTTATAGAAGTCGATATTTCAGACCTTTGATTGAAATAAAACCTTGCCCTAAATTACATAGACACGGTCTAATGTCGAGTTTATTTTAGGTAGTCGAAGAATGACGTATCAAGAATATATTTTGATGACACTATCATGAAACCATCTTGATGATATATTGTGACAAGGAGATTATATTACACAGTGAGTGCTCATATGTGGTTTTCATCGTTGTAACTTAAAGTTCATTATATTAGGTTCCTTAACCCTTTTTGAAAAATAAATCTTGTACTTTCGACAAACCCACCTAATTCCAATGAGAAATAATCCAAGAGGGTTACACGCCAATTGTTTTTTGTGGCCTCGATTAAATTCTAATTGAATTTAATTAATTGAAGAAAAATTATTCTCAAGACTGAGGAAAAATTTTATACAAGTAAAAATGACCACATAAATGAAATGAATATTTATTAATCAAATTGTGAATAAAATATATTTATTTATTTTATTGAACATTAAATAAATATTTATTTACAAGTTAGTAAATGAAAATATTTATTTAAGAGAATAAAAATATTATTCAGGTGTTGAATAAATAGAATTGGAGTTTGAATGGACCAGGACCATGTATGGTTAAAAATTAATTATTTACATGTTGGTAAATTATATTTATCTAGTTGGTGTAAAAATAATAACAATACTATTATCATTATATGTCTAGGGATTACTTTTTTGGTTCTGTTTTTCACAAGTTGGTGCACCAAAAACAATGGTGTTTTATTGTTATTATGTGGTACGAGTGTTCTCTAATGGTTATAATTGAATTTAATCATTGTTACACAATTAAATATTTGTAACTAAAACCCCATGTTGAATAATATATTGGTATGTCTATTGTTCCAAAAATCGGTGATGCTAGAGAATTTTTGATCCAAACCATTTTCACTCTTTACTCATCTCGTCCTCTCCCTCTTAATAATGAGAGAAGTTCTTTAAGACCTAAGAATGAGAGATCAATAATAATCTACACCATACATTATCTACACCATACTATCACGCATAGAATTAGTGAAATTGATTGAAAACTATTACAGCATGTGTGGATCACATCCAGAGGGATTCTACTTTTGATCATCGTGAGTGCAATAAAGGAAATCCGAAAGTGTCATTCTAGATGATGAAAAATCATTAACGAAGAAAGTACCAAAGAACCAAGTATTTAATTTCTTAAAAAATTAATTAATTAATTATAAACAATATGTGTGTGATCCACTTTATTGGATATAGATCTTTTCTTCTCCTTGTCTAAATCTTTGATTTAAATCCATGCATAATGGTATTCATTGTCATATTGATCATATATGTGACATCAATTACAGAGAAATCAGTGTTGGTTCCTCCCAACCACCACACTTCCACTTCTTCTGAATCATTCAATTAGTATCAGAGGGAGGTTAATCGTCATTTAAAATTATTTAAACAGGTCACCAATTATTTACGCTTTAATAATTTATTTTGTCAATTCATGTTTAATCATTATTGTAATTTGAATTTTGAGATCTATTATTCCTCTATCCACTACTGGAAATAAGATCTTTACCAACACTTATATAAAATTTTTTTTGAAAAAACTATTGGTATTGGGAGACTACACCAACAGTTTGATCAAATTGTTGGTATATTATGTGTATAATCAACATATCCTAATGGTTTGATTAAACCATTGGTATATCATCCCATTTATAAAGATATCTCAAAGGTTTTTATAATCCATTGGGATATACTATAGATCCCAATGGTTTTTCAAAATCTTTGGGAAATTTTACCCCTAAATCTAGATCGAGCCTCCAGTTACCCCTCCCATTGATTGTTACCCTAAATTGAAGATCCCACTTCCCCAGGCTGCCAAAATTCTTCCATCAATTCATCCATCTTCAGTCAAGCATTATTTTTGGTTCTACACATGAAATATGTAAGTGCTACCATAGTTTAATTTTTATGCATATTTTTTTGTTTGGTTTTTTGATTTGGCCTAAACAAGAGCTCCATGTGGTCATTCATTAGCCTTATGGGTGGTCATTTGGGATGTAAGATAATATGATTTTATTTTAGATGATATATCCAATAGTATTATTGATTTCTGTTCACTTTGATTATCTATCACTAATGATGTCAGTTAATAAGTTGTTATTAATGGATATAATAATGGCAACATGGTATACCCAATGTTTGATTTACTATCTCACTCCTAGATGATAGTATTTTAGGTCTGTGTAGGTGGACCAGATGTGTTTTTGTGCACTTTTTGGGATTCTATTGTTTTTCTTTTATTCTGGGCATTAGAAATCAACATTAGAGTGTTTTTTATTTTTCAAACTATTTGTGGATAATTATTTAGTTATAGGAATGTGTTGGACTTATGATATTCCTAAAATAGGTGAGTCATGAACCCATCTCCAGTGGTAATTATAGGTTAATAGGGTTATGAAATTGCATTTCTGGATTATCAATGTTATAGTTGAGATATTTACTCAAAAATGATGCGCTGATTTGATATTGTAATTTTTGGTTTTGGCACTTGGACCATACATGAAAGAGGATTGTGTACATTCATCATATGTGGAATCTAGGATTCACATGACATTTATATTCTTATGTGTGATTGAATTTTCTAATGACATAGGGTTTAGTTCTATAAAGCATCTATAATGAGTTTTATATAGGTTTCCTATATAACTTGTTAGTGGAATTATACCCACCCAAACCACAATGTTTTTTGAGGAAAGAACATGTGGATCTTATTTTGGGATGTTCTCTGATGATCAAAATAAATTCCATAGGTACAATTGATGTATTTTAATAATTGGGGGTTCATTTATTAATTTTATGGATTTTTAATTGTTTAAAGTATAAAAGGTAATCATAAAAAGAAGGTTCATGATGGGAATGATTCACCTTTATTGTTTCTATAACCCTATGATTGTAAATGTGAAGAAATGTAGAATTATTTCTTTCTTTAAAATTTAAATTACTTGTATTAAATTATGAATCATGATTATATGAATAGGGAATGATTTATTAGATACCTAGACCCATTGGTTTTGGGTGTGGTTTTTGATGAGACAGTTGACTATTATCTGATATGGTTGGATATAGTATGGATAGAGAATTCACATGTTCTTTGTGGTTTTGTAGTAATTCCAAAGAGACAATTTATTAGTTAGTAATCCATGGAACGAGTGTGATTCCTTAGTATTGTTGGGAAGGAAGCACCATGTGTCACGACCCATCCTCGGGGCCCGTGTCGTGACTACCCCAAGCCTGCCTTCCATAGGCCAGGGGCTGGCGACTAGCACCAAAGGCGTAAATCCCGATAACTGGGAAGGCGTTGCCTTTATAAAAGTGACCAAACACCACAAAGTACAAGACGAAGTAAAACAATATGTAAAAAGAAAGTGCTGAAAAGTAAATGGGCCAGAATACAAACCCAACTGAAAAAAACAGCTACAACTGAACAAAAGTACAACAGAAAAAGACAAACAGCTGGAAGAAAGGAAGCAGCTCCTGGGTCATCCTCCTCGGATCCTACCTGAAGGGTAGGTATAGATAGCGCAGCTCCTGGATCATCCACCACGGATCCTACCTGAAGGGTAGGTATAGATAGCGCAGATCCTCACTGCTCTCTCCCATCAACCCCCTCTGAGTGTCGTCTCGACGTGAAGTCCACCTCCGGATACTAACTCGTCGGGTGGTCCACCTCCGGGTACCGTCCAATCCTCGAACACTCGGCCTCCATCAGCACTTCCCATCATCTGCAACCAACACAACGACGTGCGGGCATAACCCGTGCAGGGGTGAGTATAACGATACTCAGTAGGGACCCCGAGACCCTCAAGGTCTCACTAAAACCAACAAGGATAACCAGAAAGAAGATCTCAACAGATAACCCCTACTTAGGTATATGACCATACATATACCTAAGTTATCAAGTTACCCATCTCAATCATGAAGAAACACAAGATTATGAAAATCAATGGGTAACCACTATCGAGGTATATGCCCATACATATACCTAAGTTATCAAGTAACCCATCTCAATCAAGAGGTAAACACAAAGGTCATAGACTCATCTCAAACCAGGATTTTCATTATCGAAACTGTAACTGCTGAAGAGCCCCGTCTCTGGAGTGTACAGTGGTCCTGTCATGACTCCGAGGTACTGCTCACTAACCTAAGACTACTGAGGTACTCCTCCTATCAAGTACTGTGGGCATGCGGCTACAACCAATCACTTCCCACCATGGGTCTTCCGCTACAACCAAGCGCTCCCCCTCATAGCCCCCATAGGTACTCCTTCTGTTGAGTACCGCGGGTCTGCCGCTACAACCAAGTGCTCCTTCGTCATGGGTCTGCCACTACAACCAAGTGCTCCCCCATATAGCCTCCAGAGGTACTCCTTCTGTTGAGTACCGCGGGTCTGCCGCTACAACCAAGCACTCCTCCACTGTGGGTCTGCCGTTACAACCAAGCGCTCCCCCTCATAGCCTCCAAAGGTACTCCTTCTGTTGAGTACCGTGGGCCTGCCGCTACAACCAAGCGTTCCTCCGTCGTGGGTCTGCCGCTAAAACCAAGCACTCCCCACTGGGCTATCTGAAACACACAGAGTCTATCGGTCAAGCAGTCGTCAAGTCTCAGTCGGCTACACAGTCTCCGTACTCCGCACGATCGTCTCTAGGAGGGTCCTCTCCACGAGCTACTGGTCGATACTACAAGTATCACAAAGTTCCACGATGAAGTATCTCAAAGGACCGCCTCGTCACAGGGGTCTCGACGCAACAGACGGCGCGTCAATCGGACGCCCGGTCTGTGAGTTACTAGCCTTTTCGTCCCTGGGGCCCGGTTGGTTTCGTGTGCGAACCAACCCGGCCTTATCTCAACTGTACCCCAAACTCTCATAGGGTATACTCATAGGTACCATTTCTCCACGTGATCACAAACGCCGCTGACGCTTCGTCAAACAGACGTCCAGTATGAAAGTTAGCAGCTTTTCCGTTCCAGGGTCCCGGTTGGATTTCGGATGCAATCCAACCCGGCCACTATCCAAATGCATCCAAATATCTGGCGAATAATTCCAAAAGTTCCGTCTCATCAAGAGGAATTCAACGAGACAGACGGCGCGTCAATCAGACGCCCGGCTTGTGAGTTATTGGCTTTTTCGTTCGATGGTCCCGGTTGGTTTCGTGAGCAAACCAATCCGACCGCACTCCGATAGCATCCAAACCTCGAGTGGAGTAAGCCAAAAGTTCCATCTCATCAAGAGGAATTCAACGAGTCATACAGCGCGTCAATCGGACGTCCGGAGCTCAAGTTATAAGTGTTTCCGCTCTGAGGACCCGGTTGGTTTCGTGTACGAACCAACCCGGCCGAACCCAAAGTATTCTGAAACATTGAGTGCGATATACCTAAACGACCGTATCGATCCAAGGATCGCATCGCATCTAACGGTGCGTCGATCGGAGGCATGTATCTCATGTTATGGGCAATAGACCGAATAAGGTTCGGTATTAGGGGGTTCGGGCCCGGTCCGACCCGGCCCGATACCCCCAGGGTCCGCCCGAACCGGGTCGACCTGTCTCGAGTCCGGGTCCGGCCCGCTTGGGCACGGCCCGGCCGGCGCGGCCCGGCGCATGGCGCTCTGGGCGCGCCGGCCAGGGGTTTGGCCGAACGACCGAACCGTTCGGGGCGGGGGCGCTGCAACCGCATGAAGTAAACTGCGGCCCCTTAATGGGGCCTCTTCGTCCGGCAAACCGGGGGTTTCGAACCCCCGGTTCCTCCATGGTCCGGCCGAACCCGCTCCGGTCAGCCAGCTTCTGCCACCACGGGACCGGCAAGGCTGGTCCCCTTACTCTGACGCCGGCGGCCAGGTACCGGCCGCCGGTTCTGCTGTTCCGCCGCGGCCCGGAACCAGTCGCGGCCTTGGTTCGTAGGGCGCGGCGTGACGGCGCCATGCCCCTCCTCCGCGGACCCTCTCTGGCCGCGGTACTTTAGTGGTTCTCCGGTGTGGCGCGACGGCGCCGCATCTCTGGTTCGTTTTCAACAGCACCGCGCTCCTCCCCCTTTGCTTATCGAAATTCCGCGCGGTGCTTCAGCACCGCGTTGCCTTGATCGCCGCAAAAAAAACAACAACCAAAAAAAGGGGAGGAGTGTCGGCTGTGTTCGTGCGGTCCAACCTCCTCCCGTTATCACGATAACAGGCGGTTCAACGAAAAGGAGAAGAGACGGAAGATTTCACGAACTAACAAATAAAATAAATCCCTACCTCAACGCTGTCATCGAACGAGCATTCGTCGCGGAATTAACCGTCGCAGAAGAAGAGGTCCACCGCAGAAGAAGAAGATCACCACGGAAGAAGAGAATCGTCGTTGGGGTTAGGTGATCTCCAAGGAAGGCGTCTCTCGCCGTCGTCTACCGTTGGAGGTTGGAGTTCTTCGTTGGCGGTGGCGCGTTCTTCGCATTCTTCGTCGAAGAACGAAGAATCCACTCTTTTTATCCCAAGGCTTTAACACAACACAAAGCCCCCAACCATAATAAAAATCCCTCCTCTTATTTTATTATCAACATAAGAATTTTAAATTCAAAAGATAAGAAACGAACAATTAATTCAATGAATTAATTGTAACGATTTAACTGCCCAATTTAATGGGGCGTTTCTTAACCAGAAAAACGTAAGGTTTGACTTTCATTAAAAGGGGGTTGCGGGTGCGTTACTTAAGAGGGAAGAAAAAGTGGGGATCGTGTGGGTCCCACCTCACAAATATCCTACAAGTGGGTAGGATATCGTGGGTCCCACCTTATCCGCTTAACTTAGCTTAAGTGGCTTTAAGTGAAATAAAATAAAGTGTCGCACCACTTTTATTTTATTTCTTAACTTAATCCCAAAAACTAAAAACCACTCCGGAGAAAATGCAACTCCGAAAAAAGTGTTTCTAAGAAAATACCGGCGTTGTGATTCCATCGGTGCCCTCGGAATTCGATTCCGAGCACCGGTTCAAAAGTTAGAAAAACTCGCTCGTTCGTTCACTGAACGTACCTGAGCTAAACTTTGGAAAATGATTTCAGGCACACCGGGCCTCGGAATCAGGTGCCGTCAGAAACTACACTCTTGTAAAATTCCAAATAAAATTTAAAAAAAATTCCTTGAATTTTATGGGTCTTTACATGACTCTCACCTCAGGGCTTTACGTCCCCGTAAAGATACATCATAAAGTAGGGAAACAAAAGTGGGTACTGAGCACGCATCTGAGCCTTCTACTCCCATGTGCTCATCTAGAGGTTCCCGTACTACCAGTGAAAGTGCTCCCAAGGAATCGACCCGTCCTCCTAGGACCCGCTCTTTTCGTTCCTCGATCCCCACTAGTACGTCCGTGAGGGTCACCCCATCACCCAAGTCCAGCTCCTCATGGTCGATGAAAAGCGAAGGGTCGAGCTTGTATCTCCTCAGTTGAGATACCTGGAAGTCATCGTGTACCTGGTGCAACTGAGGTGGGTGGGTAAAGCGGTAAACCACCTCGCCTACCCTGCTGAGGAACTAAAAAGGTCCGTTGAACCTCGGAGATAACTTGTCACCTCGTCCACATCTCTGTAACTCACGTCGAGGTGATACACGTAGGGAAACGTGGTCACCAACCTCGAACTCTAGTGGTCTATGCCCCCTGTCAACACAAGACTTTTGTCAGCTCTGAGCTGTCCTCATCCGCTCTTGGATGACTTGGACCTTTCTGGTCATACAAGAGCTGCAGTGATTTCTTCTTTGCCGATAATAGAAATTTGGTCTCATCCCCTAGATGAACCACGTTCTTTTCCAAATACAGTCAATCCCGACATGGATGATACTAATCCATACCAAGGATGACGTCGTAAGGCCTCGACGCTACTACCAAGAGATCCAACCGTTACTCTTGCCTCCAAGGGTTGAGTCACACTGTCGGCATCAGTGTGTGGTCACTGGGTCTCCTCCAGTAGGTATCTCAAAGTGAGGGTCAAGTCAACGGTTTTTAAACTGGAACCTCTTAGTAACAACTAAAAGAGAGGACATGAAGGTAAATTCCACAAGAAAGGTGTATTTTTATTACTGCAGCTCAAAGTACAAAGACACAAAGCAACAAAAAACAAACATCAACAGAGCTAGAAGGAACATGAACAAAAGTCTCCAGGTCTGGAGCTAGTCCCACTCTTTTCCATCTGCTCCCGAAGCTCCATGATCGTAGGCCTCAACTGCCTGCAGCTGAGCTCTCCCACGTCCACTTGTTCCCTACGGTCAGGGTGGACCTCCTGGTGGTGGTGGTGGAAACACCTCGAAGCATCGTCCACCTCCAGCTACAGGGCCAGCTCCCCTGCCATCGTCTCCTGCTCCATGCAGTCCACCTCGATCGAACATCTGCCTCTGCCTGAGAGGTCCTTTGTTCATCTGCTGGTCATTTGTATGGCAGGTCGGACAGTCACGAGCCATGTGACCAACCCCGCTGCAGGAGTAACACGGACCGTGCATGGTAAGTCGTTCTCCACCCCGGGTGCTTCGCACAAATGATCATGTGTCATGCGGTCGACCACCTGTAGGTCTAGTCCTCTTGGACCTCTGCGTCATATGTCTACTGCCTGCTGCAGAAGAATATGTCGCATGCCAGCTAGTGGTGGGTCCTGCTGCTAGAGACTGCACAGCAAGGAAACTCTCCACTAAGAGGGCTCGCTCCAACACCCCTGTCTGTGTCAGAAAGCTGTGGGAAACAACTGAAGCTCTGATCTCTTGTATGAGCCCCTGCTCGAAGGTTCGGGCCCTGAAGAATGGGTCCCGTACCTTATCTGTGTAATAGCGCGAGAGATCGGTAAACCTCGCAGCGTACTGGGCTACTGTCATGCTACCCAGTCGCAGCTGTAGCAGCTCCTTGATGCGCACCACATGGAGGGTGGTTGGGACGAACTCTGAGCGAAAAAGGTTCTCAAAGTCCGTCTAAAGGAGAGATGCCTTGTCGTGCACCTGGAGCATCAAGTTCCACCATCTGCCTGCTGCCGCATGCAGGAGGCTCGCTGCAAGGACCACCATAAGGTCAGCTGGTGTCCCTACCAAACGAAAAACTCGTACAACTGCCTCCAACCAATCCTCAGCTGCCTAAGGGTCTGTCTCCCCATGGAACCTGGGTGGTCGCTAACGCTAAAACTCGTGCAGTGCACTAAGGAGACTTGCACCGTCAGCGGTTGGGGCTGGTAGCATCGGTGGCTCGGTGGGTAGAGGTATCGCCGGTGCCTCTACTGTCAAAGGGCCCTATACCGAGGCCTTGTCTTTCGGTGGGCTGTCGTCACGCACAACTCTCGGAACCCTAGCTGGCTTCCATTGTGGGGCCATCCTGAAAAGAGACAGGTGTGCCACGGTTAGAACAGTATACCTGGTGAGCAGACACAAGTAATCACAATGAAAACTTGAAACACACATGCAATCAATGTTTTCGTGTATTAAGTCAGAAATCAGAAGTTAGGGTCCTGGTGTATGGATACGTCGGTCGCCGCACCAACACTGGACTCCCTGGACTGATAACCACACTCAATACTCTCAACACTATTGCTTCACATAGAAAAAGATCAGAGTCCTGAGTTCTGCGGTAGAACCAAACTCCTCTAATACCAATTTGTCACGACCCGTCCTCGGGGCCCGTATCGTGACTACCCCAAGCCCGCCTTCCAGAGGCCAGGGGCTGGCGACTAGCACCAAAGGCGTAAATCCAAATAACTGGGAAGGCATTGCCTTTATAAAAGTGACCAAACACCACAGAGTACAAGCGGAAGTAAAACACTAAGTACAAAAAAGTGCTGAAAAGTAATTGGGCCATAATACAAACCCAACTGAAAAAAACAGATACAAATGAACAAAAGTACAACAGAAAAAGACAAACAGCTGGAAGAAAGGAAGCAGCTCCTGGGTCGTCCTCCTCAGATCCTACCTGAAGGGTAGGTACAGATAGCGCAGCTCCTGGATCTTCCACCACGGATCCTACCTAAAGGGTAGGTATAGATAGTGCAGCTCCTCACTTCTCTCTCCCATCAACCCCCTCCGAGTGTCGTCTCGACGTGAAGTCCACCTCCGGATACTGACTCGTTGGGTGGTCCACCTCCGGGTATCGTCCAGTCCTCGAACACTCGGCCTCCATCAGCACTGCCCATCATCTGAAACTAATACAACGAGGTGTGGGCATAGCCCGTGCAGGGGTCAGTATAAGGATACTCAGTAGGGACCACGATACCCTCAAGGTATCACTAAAACCAACAAGGATAACCACAAAGAAGATATCAACAGATAACCCCTACTTAGGTATATGCCCATACATATACCTAAGTTATCAAGTAACCCATCTCAATCAAGAGGTAAACACAAAGGTCATAGACTCACCTCAAACCAGTATTTTAATTATCGAAACCGTAATTGCTGAAGATCCCCGTCTCTGGAGTGTACAGTGGTCCTCTCATAACTCCTAGGTACTGATCACTAACCTAATACTGCTGTGGTACTCCTCCTGTCGAGTACTATGGGCCTGCGGCTACAACCAAGCGCTTCTCACCATTGGTCTGCCGGTACAACCAAGCGCTCCCCCTCATAGCCTCCAGAGGTACTCTTTCTGTTGAGTACCGCGGGTCTGCCGCTACAACCAAGTGCTTCTCCGCCGTGGGGCTGCCGCTACAACTAAGCGATCCCCCACATAGCCTCCAGAGGTACTCCTTCTGCTGAGTACCGCGGGTCTGCCCCTACAACCAAGCGCTCCTCCGCCGTGGGTCTGCCGCTACAACCAAGCGCTCCCCCTCATAGCCTCTATAGGTACTCCTTCTGTTGAGTATCACGGGTCTGCCGCTATAACCAAGAGCTCCTCCGTCGTGGGTCTGTCGCTACAACCAAGCGCTCCCCACTGGGCTATCTGAAACACACTGAGTTGATCGGTCAAGCAGTCGTCAGGTCTCAGCCGGCTAAACGGTCTCCGTACTCTGCACGCTCGTCTTTAGGAGGGTCCGCTCCATGAGCTACTGGTCGATACTACAAGTATCAAAAAGTTCCACGAAGAAGTATCTCAAAGGACCGCCTCGTCACAGGGGTCTCGACACAATAGACGGCGCGTCAATTGGATGCACTGTCTGGGAGTTACTAGCCTTTTCATCCCTGGGGCCCGGTTGGTTTCATGTGCGAGCCAACCTGGACGTATCTCAACTATACCCCAAACTCTCATAGGTTATACTCATAGGGACCGTTTCTCCACGTGATCACTAACGCCGCTGATGGTTCATCAAACAGACGTCCAGTCTGAAAGTTATCAGCTTTTCCGTTCCAGGGGCCCGGTTGGATTTCAGATGAAATCCAACCTGGCCACTATCCAACTACATCCAAATATCTGGAAAATAATGCCAAAAGTTCTGTCTCATCAAGAGGAATTCAACGAGACAGATGGCGCGTCAATCGGACGCCCGAGCTGTGAGTTATTGGCTTTTTCGTTCCAGGGTCTCGGTTGGTTTCGTGAGAGAACCAACCCGACCGCACTCCGATGGTGTCCAAACCTCAAGCGGAGTAAGCCAAAAGTTCCGTATCATCAAGAGGAATTCAACGAGTCAGACGGCACGTCAATCGGACGTCCGGAGCTCAAGTTATAAGCGTTTCTGCTCCGAGAGCCCGGTTGGTTTCGTGTACGAACCAACCCGGCTGAACCCAAAGTATTCTGAAACCTTGAGTGCGATATACCGAACCGCCCGTATCGATACAAGGATCACATCTCATCTGACAGTGCGTCGATCGAAGGCTCGTAGCTCATGTTATAGGAAATAGACCGAATAAGGTTCGGTATTAGGGGGTTCGGGCCCGGTCTGACCCGGCCCGATACCCCCAGGGTCCAGGTCCGGCCCGCTTGGGCGTGGCCCGGCCCGGCCGGCGTGGCCCGGCGCGCGGCGCGCTGGAGAGGGGTTCGGCCGAACGGCCGAACCATTCGGGGCGAGGGCACTGCCCCCGCGTGAAGTAAACTGCGGCCCCTTAATGGGGCCGCTTCGTCTGGCTAGCAGGGGGTTTTGAACCCCCGGTTCCTCCAGGGTCAGGCAGGCCCGCTCCGGCCGGCCGGCTTCTGCCGCCACGGGACCGGCAAGGCCGGTCCCCTTGCTCTGATGTCGGCGGCCCGGTACCCGCCGCCGGTTCCGCTGTTCCGCCGCGGCCCGGAACCGGCCGTGGCCTTGGTTCGTCTGGCACGGCGCGACGGTGCCATGCCCCTCCGTCGTGGCCCCACTCTGGCCGCGATACTTTATTGGTTCTCCGGTGCGGCGCGATGGCGCCGCATCTCTGGTTCGTTTTCAACGGCGCCACGCTCCTCCCCCTTTCCTTATTAAAATTCCATGCGATGCTTCGGCACCGCGTTGCCTTGATCACCATAACAAAACCAACAACCAAAAAAAGTGGAGGAGTGTCGGCCGTGTTCGTGCGGTCCAACCTCCTCCCGTTATCACGATAACAGGCGGTTCAAAGAAAAGGAGAAGCGATGGAAGATTTCACGAACTAACAAATAAAATAAATCCCTACCTCAACGCTGTCGTCGAACGAGCGTTCGTCGCGGAATTAACCGTCGCAAGAGAAGAGGTCCGCCACGGAAGAAGAAGATCGCCACGGAAGAAGAGAATCACCGCGGGCGTTAGGTGATCTCCGAGGAAGGCATCTCTCGCCGTCGTCCGCCGTCGGAGGTTGGCGTTCTTCATTGGCGATGGCGCGTTCTTCGCGTTCTTCGTCGAAGAATGAAGAATCCTCTCTTTTTCTCCCAAGGATTTAACAAAACACAAACCCCCCAAGAATAATAAAAATTCATCCCCTTATTTTATTATCAATATAAGAATTTGAAATTCAAAAGATAAGAAACGAACAATTAATTCAATGAATTAATTGTAACGATTTAACTGCCCAATTTAATGGGGTGTTTCTTAACCAGAAAAACTTAAGGTTTGACTTTCATTAAAAGGGTGGTTGTGGGTGCATTACTTAGGAGGGAATAAATGGTAGGGCTCGTGCGGGCCCCACCTCAAAAATATCCTACCAAGTGGGGTAGGATATCGTGGGTCCCACCTTATCCGCTTAACTTAGCTTAAGTGGATTTAAGTGAAATAAAATAAAGTGTCGCACTACTTTTATTTTATTTCTTAACTTAATCTCAAAAAATAAAAACCACACCGGAGCAAACGCAACTCCGAAAAAAGCATTTCTAAGAAAATATCGGCGCTTTGATTCCATCGGTGCCCTTAGAATTCGATTCTGAGCACCAGTTCAAAAGTTAGAAAAACTCGCTCGTTCGTTCACTGAACGTACCTGAGCTAAACTTCGGAAAATGATTCCGGGCACACCGGGCCTCGGAATCAGGTGCCGTCATAAACCGCGCTCTTGTAAAATTCCAAATTAAATTAAAAAAAATTCCTTGAATTTTACAGGTCTTTACACCATGGATGGGTTTTTCTAGATAAACATGATGCAGATGAGAATTGTGGCCACTTTTTAGTTGAATGAGCATAGGTTTTATGGCATGTGACTTATTGAAGAATGATCCTGGTGGTATGATTTGGTGATATGGGAGTGTATACTCATTGGGTTTGAAACACCTTGAGTTTTAATGAATTATTATTATTTTTTAATAAATTCAAATTCATTGGTGGATTGTATTAAATGCTACACAAAAAATATTGTCAATATGATTAATTAATGCATTAACATTTAATGAATATCTTACCATTTAATACTTTCACAAAATATTATCAATATGATTAATTAATAATGATTGTTCCCCAGTGAATAATTTTTAGTAGTTGAGTATAAATTCAATAAAGCCTTAAATTAAATGGGTTTATGGAACATATGAGGGTACTTTGTTACTTACTTATCCTCATAACACTTTGTTTTCTAATAATTATTACCACACCTAAGAAAAATATTCATTGGATCATATAATCTTTTACGAGGTATATATTTAAATATAATTTATCAACCAATGTTGATGTAATACTAAGTTGCATAAAAAACCCAATACACTGTTCAACCTCTATGTTTCATTTTACATTTTAGTTGTTCCCGTGTTTAATGTATATTTACTTATCAATTGTCTTATTCTATAAAAAGGTTTAATCTGATAATACTTGTTCCTCTATTACATAGTTTTCACATGAATAACTACAATAGAGTCCAGTTGTATCCTAGACTGTCTAGTGTGTAGTTATTGCATGTAAAATCCGATCCATGTTATGGTTTATTTTATTTTTTTTAATTAAATATGCTTAGTAGTGGCTTACTATCATGTATAGAGGACGATGTTCTATTTTGTAACTAAACCTCTGATTTTTTTTAATTCCACTATGTGCGATTTTGATTTCTATTACCCAATCTAAAATTGATGTTGATACAATACTATAATTTAGAATTCTATCTTTCAACATGTATTCACTTTTTGTTTCGGTCATGGTTTTATAAAAAGTGAAAAATTATCATTTACATAATTTTTTTATTGAACTTTAATCTTATTGAATTGCTTTCACAAAACTACTTATTAAAATTTTTATATAATTGATAGAAGTTGGATGTATGATACTGATCGGATATCAAGAAATTTTCAAAACAAATTAGAGAGGTTTTTGTATTTCTCATTTGAAAATTCTTCACGTAGTGTTCACATACACTTCCCTTGTTATAATTATGTTGGAAGTCATTGGTTGAGCCATTAAGAAGTTAGATACCATATAACCAAATATAGTTTTCAAAAAAAACTATTACGTGTGGTATCACAATGGGGAAAAATGGAATCTCAAAATACTGATTATCTAAATGAGAGGACTGGGTTGGAGAATTTTATATATTAATGGTTTCTATTTATTCATCATCATGAGAAAGAAAGTATGTTGACCCATGAATACTTCGATATAGACACACATGATGCATCCAATGAAAATGATGTTGTTGAAAAAGTGAAAATTTTGAATGATGCTGCGACGACTCTAGTATATCGGCAATGTGGTAAAATGAAAAGGCTGGAATTTTTAATACAATTATTACATGGGAAAACAATGTATGGGATTTCTAATATTTCCATATATTACATTATTACTTTCTTGAATTACTACATTAAAATGATGTATATATTCCCTCAAACTACTATATAGCATTGAAGTTAGTTGAAGAAATTGGATTTTTCAAAAAAAAATAATGCTTTCCTGAAAGATTGCAGATTCTTTAGGGAGGAAACTATTGAAAGAAATTATTGAAGAAAATGTGGAACATCGTGATGGAAGCCAAAAGATGATGTAAAACCATCTTGTGTTCCATAGAAAGTAATGTGGCACTTTTCATTGATCCCCAGACTCCAGAATATTTTCATGTCTAGGGAAATATCAATTAAAAAAAGATGGAATGATACACAGAGAAAGTAGAATAATGAAGATTTGGTTCACCCGGAAGATGGATTTACATGACCAAGATTTGATGCGCGATATCCTGATTTTACAGTTGACGTGCGTAATGTGAGTTTGGGATGTTGAGGTGAAATTTTAATATGTTTGGGAAGATGTTTATTTCACACATCACATGGCCAATTTTCATAAACATTTATAACTATCCCCCATGTTTATTTATGAAAAAACCTTTCACGTTCATGAGTATACTTACATCTGGCCATTCTAATCCAATAGATGATATAGACGTATACATGAAACCTTTAATAAAAGAGTTGAATGTTCTTTGGGATGTGGGTGTTTTCACATATGATGCATGTGATAAAGATATATTTTAGATGCATGTTGGGATTATGTGGACAATCAATGATTTTCCTATTTATGCAATGATGTCTGGATGGAGCGTGAAGGGAAAACTATCTTATCCTATTTTCATTAAGAATACTCGACCCCGAAGGCTAAAATATCATTGTAGTTTTATTTTTATGTGAAATCTACAATTCTTGGAAATGGACCTTTCATATAGAAATAATCATCAAATATTTGTCAATACCATGGACACCAATGATCTACCTCATTATATGTTTGAAACTGATGTGAATAATGAATTGAAAGATTTCAGTTTTCCAATATATAAGGGTCAAATGAAATCTTAAAAGATAAATAATGTTTACAATGACACTGCTTACTATTCGAAGAATAGGAGTATTCTCTTTGAGTTACTGTACTGGTCAACCAATTTGTTCTGTCATTGCTTAGAAGTAATGCACATTGGAAAGAATATATGTGAAATGTTGCTTTTGATTATTCTAAATGTAAAGAGAAAGATAAAAGGTAATTTATGATCACAACGTGACTTAGTGGATTGGGACATCAGACAAAAATTTCATGTTGAGTGTATCATTGAAAATACATGGAATATTTCATGTGATTCTTATGTGATGACACCAACAAAAAATCAATTTATGGAAGTAATAGGGAATATTAACATTCCTCATGGTTATTTAAGTAATATATCAATACGGGTCAACAGAAGATAGTTAAAGATGAAATCTTTGAAGAATCATGATTATCATGTCCTTCAACATGAGTTGATTTCAATAGAAATCCTCCATCTTTTTTCCAACAATGTAAGGGTGTCTATTATTTGGTGGTTCCATCTATTTAGATATCTTTGTGCTAAGAAGTTTTCCAAGTCTTTCTTTCAAAAAATGAAGACGGAGACACCATTTATTTTGTGTGAGTTAGAGAAAATGTTTCCTCTATCATTTTTCATATGCATGTTGCATTTGACTATACATATTTAAACCAAAATACTTCTTGGAGGACCTGTTTCTTTCTGTTGGATGTATTCAACTGAAAGAAATATGTACACATTGAAATCGTATGTCCATAACAGGAATCATCCCAAAGGTTCTATCATGAATGGTTACTTGTCCAAAAATTGTATGGATTTATTCTTAATGTATTTTTCTAATCATTCTACTATAATTAAAAGAACAATGATAAACTAAGAATAAAAATATGAGAAAATATAACCCAGTTTTCCATCAATTTCTCAAACAGAAGGAATTCCCAGATCGTATACATTGACGACATTAAACCTTGAAGAGAGGGAGATTGAACATCGAACAATGTTTTTCCACTGTGATTTTTTCGATGACTAAAACATGTATGTAAATTGATCATGTATATCTTATCTCCTCTCTTGTAATTTTACATATTTATTAAACTATTTCTATTTTTATCTACAAGGAACATAAATAAATGATAAATATAAAGCATTGTTCTTTATCTTTGAGAAGTAGAGAGACTATTCCTAGAAAAGATTATTCTACTTGGTTGAAATGAAAGGTAAAAATATTCCTGTAATAAATAAACAAAATAAATATTTAATTAAATTCAATATTTTTTTAATATATTAGGTATCAAGTTTTCCTAAAGACATTATTTCTGAGGAAATAAGAGCTATGGATTTTGTTCATAATACCATGGTTCGGGATTGTAAATCTATTGTGAACAATGGGTATATATTTATTATCATTGAATGAGCAAAGAACATGAGAACACAACAGGATGGTATTATAATAACTTCTACAATAGATTGTTTTTCTAGTGCATCAGATATTATACCTCGCTCTAAAAATGATCCTTATGATGGAGCTGTTGAGAAAATAATAATATTGGATTACCACTATCATGGTCGAGTCATGATGATGAAATGAATGAGGTTTGATTCGATAACGAGGAAGAGAACATTTATTGATGATTGTGGATTTTGAGTTATTGGCATAACTTGCACTCTTGCTATCGATAAACCATATATATTAAAATCAATAAAGAACCGTGTTTATTATGTCAAAGATCATCTTGGACCTAATTTTTTTGTCATTATTGAAACAATTACCATGCATTTTTTCGTGATGGTGATGATGGAATTGACACCATCCCTACTTCCATTTGAAACAATCCATTTATTACTTATGATGACTCCAATTGCACAATTTTCAGAGTTTTTTGTGAACCTGATGTTATTGTGGGAAATATAGAGAATCATTTATCCATTTTCTCAATTAATTTTCTTTAGCTAAACATGGGTTATTAAGGTTTGTACTATTCAAATTGATTTAGTATTGATCATAAATTTGTTGTATCCGACCTGAACATAATGTGAATTTTCAATATTTATTGGTTATAGTTTTATTTGATTTTCATTTTCTAATTTGGAATTGATATATATTCAAACAAACGAAACCAACAGTTCATTCTTGGTGAAAATTTTAATAATTTATTGAAAATCTATGAAATTTTTATAACTCTAAGAACCCCATTAACATTTCAATGCTTTATTGACCATGGCTTCTTGACCTGAGAACCCATGAATCCCCTATCCCCAATCATATATTTTCTTGGGTTACACATTTTTTATCATTTTCTAATTACTTCCATATTTGTTTTCAAATGTTGTAAATGAAACCTATTGAATATATTCAATGAAAAAGGTTGATAGACAACCATCATCACATGGTTGGGATGGGTGTTCATCCACTAGTGCTTGTAGTGAGTATTTCATTTAAAATATATATTTAAATAACATATAATGTCATGTGATTAATTTTGTTTTAATTTTTTTAGTATCCACCACATAGGGTACATTTATTTTATGAGCATCCAATTAGTGGTCCCAGTACTGAGGCTGGTGGTATAAGGGAGGGTGGTACGATAGCTAGGTTATCTAGTCGACGTACCCAATTAGACCCTACCCCTCTAACTAACATACCATCTATCCCACATTCTTATCTTAGTTTGTCATTAAGAACACACAGGATATTTAGGTATCCCATGTTTTCACCACCCTTTACATCTGATCCTCCACACTCGTCTTTACCATATCTGATAACGATTCCCATTCCTCATCCATATCATGCATTTGGCCTGCCATCCATTCCATCTTCTTTTAATTCTACCTCTTTATCTATAAGATTCTATATTCCATATTCTTAGGCTCATGATTCAACACATTCTATGCTTGTGGGGCATAAACTAGTACCCACTCCACCTGTACAGGGTGTTCCTTCAGTTTTTGTAGTTCCAACGATGCCCATTGATCAGACTGTCGCATGAATATTTATAGAACCCTAAAAAAATTTATACCATTATTTATTTTCATTATAACATATATAAATGTAATATTTGTTTGTATTTCATAATTAATACATCTACTGATAGGATGTGAGAGTGGGGGCGTACAGACATTCTTGTGGTGTGGAACCACCATACACAGTTGATGGTGGATTACAACAAAGACAATCAAATGATTTAAAAAATAGGACAGCAATGTCTGAGTTTTTTTGGAGACGCTTTCCAAATACTTTGACATCATTCCCGCCATCCATCTCTTATGGAGAGATTTCCCAAATGATGTCAAGGATAATTCTTGGGCACATATAAGTGTAAAAAAATATGTTGTATTTAATGTAATATATTATTTTTGTTTTTATATGAATTAATATTTTGGTGTCAGCTTCGGTTTAATTTCCCCAATGGTGAGGGTGCATGGTCAACACGTCTAAAGGAGTTAGGCAAGCTTTAAGGAGCCTATAAGCCGAATTTTTATATTGGCTAGTGTACTAGAGTTTTCACAGCGTTAGAGGCGGTACCTGTCATGGATTATTGTCTAACAGAACAGTATCGGCAAATGATTACTCCTTGGACTGCTATCAAGTTGAAGTTATTAATCACATTTGAGGTATTTAAATGAAAAATTTTATGTTTTTCATTAATACTATCCTTCGTATTATTGAATTTTAATTAGGAATCATCCAGAAAAATTAAAAAAAAACATTGATGACAAAAAATACCTCCACACATTGGGATGTACTACAATGTTAGATCATGAGAGTAATTTGGTAAGACATTTTATAATATTTCTTTCAGAATTTCACTTTATATTGTTCCTCTATCTTTTATTTGATTTATAAAGTCTTTATATAATTAGAGTTATATAATTAATTATTTCTAACCAATTTTTAATTATGGTTTCCTATATTCAATGTCATTGTAGAGGCATGTATTGAATATTGAAGGACGTGTGCCTCGAGAAAAACTTTTTTGCTCAAGTAGAAGGAAAAAAGGTGGAAGTGTGGTTATTGAACCAACGCAGTAGCATATTGAATGTTTTACATTGTTGATTTTGAATTTTAATATCTAATTTTTAATTTAATAATCTATTTATATTTGAAATATTCTTCTTTAGAGGCCCTTGATTCACATGAACCAGAAAATTTTGGGCCAAATGTTCACATACATCAGGTGTTGGAAGATGAACACCGTAGAAAATTACACTACCGAGTAGAGACGATTATAGTCCTGATGAGGTATTATCCCTATTCATGTACCATTTTTAGGGCGAACAAGCTTGAACAGGTTAAGGCACAAGTAGAACTGGATGAAAAAATGGTCACACAGGTGGAAGACTGGTCTTCTAGGGAAAACACTAAATTTATGAAACTTATGAATGTTTTATGCCCATCATTTCAAGAATAGGTCAGAAAAATTTGTGATGAATATATTTTGTTGATGCGTTTAATATATAGTTCACCAGGTGGTACTTATAATGGTGGTTGTGATGATGTTGTTCCTGGAAAAGACGATGGTGAAGAAGAGGCCGAGGAAAAGGATGATGCTGAGGACGAGTGCGAGGAGGAGGTCGAGGCAGAGGAAGAGGGTGAGGATGAGGGTGAAGAGGTCGAGGATTAGGATGGGGATGATGATAGGGATCATGGGATGTATAAGGAAAAGTATGATTATGGGGATGTTGATATAGAATAGGATGAGGCTACTGATGATGGTGATGATAGTGATGGTGATGAGGTACAAATTGATCTGTTACATTTTTGAATGATATTACTCATATTTGATGTTGGATGATTTATTGTGACTAAATATATTTGTGATTAGGTAGGTCATATTATCTTTATTTCTTTATTTATAAATAATAAAACCTGACATGACATATAGGTATGAATTCTATGAATTTTCTTTTTTACATGGGATCAATGATATATCACAAATAACTTTTCGCATACACTAAAACTATTGGATGAATAACTTCAGCTTATTCATTTTCATTATTCCAATTCTTAATAATATTTCACTGATTCATTTCCTTTTGATCCTTTACATTTTGGGACACCATTTTGGATCTAGTCTCATTACTAGATCATTTTGTACTTGATACTTTGTGTTGTTGTATTTGTTACCAAAAATATTTTGATTTTATGAAAAAAATATGAATCTTTTTTATATTGTTTATTTGGATACATCATGGTATAATTTTTCCTGATCCTAGAAGGTGTTATTCAGGTTGGCTGGAAGTCATCTGGAGAAGCTATGAGTAAATTTGAGTGAAATATATAATTTTACATATTCATGTAAGAATTTTCAGTATATAAGACTCTCATGTAGCCAAATATATCACATAAATAGATCTATTCATTGTTGCCATAAAAATTTATAATTAAATGTTAACCCCATATCTCATCACACCACTCTAGTAATATTTTAAAAACACCACCATTGATTTATCAATCATAAAAGTTAAACAAATTAATATCACATTTCCCTCAAGGGAAAAAATATCACATGAATCTGTATTGTCCTCCTAAGAACTTATTCCTCAATTATATTATTTATAAGTCACCTTAATGTTAGTCACATCACCAAATACCTCACCCATGATTGTATTGATAGATTAATATATATATATAAATATCATTTCAGCTCACAATAATTCTAATCCCTTTAAGTTATATTCTGTTACACAAAGGTTTTCCTAAATCAATGTTTTAAATTGGAATTAAGAAATCCCATCCACTGAGATAATCCCATATCTTACTTCATGGTAAAATATTTCCAAGGTATATAAGGTCACACTAGGATCCTTCCTCACCACTATTCCCTTAGTCCCTAGTCTATTCACTTGAATATAGATCCATATGTTTATAAATTACTTTTTAGAATCCTTTGAATCTACCCATAGAGTAATGATATCATCACTATCAACCAATTATAAGTCACTTGATTTATTTTCTCTATCTAAATAATTAATAAACCTTGAGTATTAATCATCGTCATGCTTCCACTATCAATCTAAAAAGAATACCCATCCACTTTTATTGATATCACTATGTTGTTGTGGAATGTTCATATAGTTCCTAAATCTACAACCACTAAATCAAAGGGAAGATGGGGGAGAGTAAAATTGAGGGAGGTGAGGATGAATCAAACCTAAAAATTCCATATAAACACCACTAAAATCACAATTAATCATGGAGGATTTAATGGAGAAAGAGGGATATTAGGAGATATCCCAATAGACATCCACATTTTCACATAACATCTTAAAATTAATGGTGGGATAAATATGAAATTTTAGCCATGAACCTCTTTATAAAAAAAATTATTAAACCACAAGAGGTACCATGTATAATACCCCTTAGTACCTAATGGACATCCATGAAAGGTCACAAAATGGTCCAAAATATCAACTACTTGATACCACACCATTATATTATAGATATAAGATAAAGGAAATTTAGGACCACCTATACCTCACTAGGTATTGGGAATATTAACTCTAGGTAATCAGTGGTGTCTGTTACCCTTGGAAGAAACACCACCCTACTCCAAACCCCGGTCAAATTTATAAAACTCCTCTTGATCCCATGATCATGAAAAAATAATCATCATTTTCATGTAAAATAATTATGGATTACTTTAGAATACAAAATAAAAAACACTATTATATCAACTCTAGAAAATAAAATGTTTCTTCAATTATGCTTATAACAATGTGAGTAGTAAAAACATTTTAACCATACAACATCTAATCCTTTAGAATCATGTTTAATAATATCTCAATCTCTATATCATCTACTAAAACCCAATATTATCATTTTTTCATGAGTTTAAATTAAGGATAATTATTCTATCAACTAAATCAATCCCATTAAAATAATTTTTCAATGAATAGTCCAGATTCAATCCCAATTATGAATCCACCATTTTAGAAAATGAAAATTTTGAAGTCATTCATCTATTCCCACATCTAATTACATGTGAAAATTATTATCCAATGTTCAATCAGACTAAATTAATCTAAAATCACCCAAGCCTATGAACAAAAATGTCATATTAAAAACTTGAAACATGATTTCCATATATAGGGGTTACCATGATTCATTTTAACACCTATATAATACCTATATTAATTCCCTTATTTATATATTATTTATTTGAACATTAATATCAAAATCTTGATACGACTTGATCCATTCATTAAAATATATAACTCACTAGTCACCCTATAACACAAATTGTATCCAATTACCATAGATGAATAATAAAAATTAGTATTTTCAATGAATTATATACAACCCATCCTTTCCAAATCCATCCCCAACATAAAAAATCCAATCACTCACTAGCTGGGTTTGGTATGTAGGTCAGTCTATACATTCATCACTACTTATATGTCATTAGGGTCATAGTAAAATATCTGAAAACCCATGAAGATCAACATTCCATATACATTCATGAAGTATCATGTGATAACTATCCCAAGAACCTTACTCTAAGGTACAAATAAAAAACTGTTCATTTACTAACACAAATCAATATATGATCATCGTCATCACATTCCCCATTATTATGGTTCACAATATCTATCAAATTTCTAAAGATTACATCTAGTATGATTCAAAATTTATTAACCTGGTATGAATCACCTTTGATGAATCATAAAATAAAATTAAACCAGAAAAATTATTTGGTTTTATCTATCAAAAATGCCTAAATCAATGGTCACCATGTCTATTCAAAACCATGGGTTATACACTTTATCAGTTTATGGTGTGATCCCCACAATTTGACTACACTCACTAAATATCATTGAGAACTAACCAGTATAGATGTCTATCATCACCCAAACATTTTCACCCATTGAATATTCTAATTTCATACTCATAGATTCATCCCTAACTCGATTTTTTGGGTCTAAACATCATGATATCCCAAGATTCTTCTACCATATACTATCAAAAGTTCATCACCAAGGCCCCATACAACTTCCAACTATAGAACCATAGTATCCCATAACTTGTCCTATAATTCCCTTGATTTCTTATTCCTTACTTGATGGTAAGACCTTACCCAATTAATATTTTTACATGTTTCCACCTATCCTATTGATATTGAAAAAGGTATATAAGCTCATTCAAATGAATCTCAATGAGATAACTCTAGGATATTGGGAAACTAAGACTCGTGAGTCCTAGTCCAATACTAATGTATTTTACTAGTTCTCAATGCGATAAATTGTTCTTGGAAAAGCACATGACATTGATTAAATCCACCCACATATCATAGTGGTAATGAGTAACATTGTCATGCACCACTAAATTATGTACAATGTAATTACCTTCTATATTCTGAATGCAATTTTGTATGTGTTATAAAGAATTCAATTCTATATGTGTTAAATTATGAATTGAATACAATGTACATAATACAGAATTATGTATGTATTGATAATTCTGTATAACACATACATAATTATGTATTCAATTCTTTATGTATTGTCTTCATAATTCATAATTCAATTATATATGTATTTAATTCGGAATTCAAATATGAATTATAACTTCACATGGTAATTTACTTATGAATTCTAAATTCAATCATGAATTACCTTATGTATTGTACAAGTATTTCAAAAAATTGAATAGAATTGCCTTCTGTATTCCACAGGTAATTACAGTGGGAGGAAGGTCACTGCCTACTGCAATTCTAGCCATAAGTCTATGCAAAATAGTTTCTAATCGCTGGTATATGTGTGAAAATAGTCTCTATACCAAGATTCATGTAAAACATTGGTATATACTTATGAACTGAATATTTACCAACGGTTTACTTCAAACCTTTGGAAAATGTACATTCCAACTGTTTTCAAACCATTGGCGTTGATGTGAAAATTAAAATTTTAAAATGGTTTGAAACCATTTGTAAATATTTATTCTAACATATAATAGAAACTATTGGTATAATGTGCATTCTAAATCCATATACCAATGAGTATTAAATAACTATTGGTATATGTCTATCCCCATGCCACAACAGCCAAAGGTTTGGAAAAATGTTGGTATAGTTTATATCAATGGTTGTCGAGTCTTTACCAACAGTTTTAAAACATTGGTTTAGAGTAAGTTTTCAGTACTGATCATTTCTCATAGATCTTACAGAAAAGAATAATTTTTGGAAATAAAATTAAACCAAGGATATCATCAGGGGGTCAATGATTTTGTCCATGTAACATGATAGTATACATCATATAACCGAAGATATATGTCGTGTAATCTACTATACACATTGTGTAATCCAAATTACACATAGTGTAGTTGGGTCCAGCGCATTAGAAGTAATATTTAAATTACTCAAGCCATGTTCAATAATGAAACATGTCGTAGTTAATTCTTCTACCATGTGTTAACTAGTATATATAGGCACACAGTTCTTTTATTTAACACCATGTGGCCCATTGGACACAACATGTAGTCCCATTCAGGTCTGGGAGAAACTGTGTATCCCATATAAGGATTAGCCAACCGATGACCATGTAACCCAAAGACAACATGGAATTTGGCCCATAAGAAATGTCGTGTACTATGAAATTTTTGAATTACACCTCACACACCAAGCCCCTAGGCATGTAAATTGGATAGACAATGAAGGAAATACATGTTGTATATTCGAAACTACATGTCATGTACTTTACAAAATTATTCAAGATTAAAAATTTAATATCTTGATAATATTTGATCTATATATCATGTATAAATCATATTACAAGTTTTTACTCTGTGCATTAAAGCATAACATGTGGCCAAAAATCTAATTTGATTCATGTAATCATAATTGAAGTACATGTTGTGAGAGTAGAAATTAATTTTTTTAAGCTATATCTCACAAGAGTAAAATAGTATACAAATATAGTGCATGACGAGTAGAGTCGAATGAGTATTCACTGTGTTACCTCCAAGGTAATGGATGATAATCTCAGTGAAATTCGGTAAATGATTAATATAAAAGGACTGATTAATTAAAGATAATAATTAATCGATTTGAGTGAGATTAATCATAATAAGAATGATTAATGAATTTAATGATAGTTTTATTAAAAAAATTATTCATTTTGTGTATGTGGATGACCATGAGCTAGACCAGACCTTTGTATGTGATTGGTTTCCTTTTAATTTATTTTAAATTGTTCACATATGTTTCACATATCCTTATTAAGATGTAGGGCATGTGTTCCCATGGTTTATTTAATGTAAATCCCCTTTTACCCCTCACCTGTATGTGAGTTAAAAAGAATATCTGTAGGATGGAACTCCCAAACTTGTGGAGGTGGTTTAAGTTAGAGATGAGGTGAAACAAATCCAAGGAGAAACAAAGATGGATAGGTGGAAAGCTGTAAACATGATCCTCAAAATCATTCAAGGTGTTTCCCATATGTTATGGATAGTATATTAACCACTAAATAAACTAACCATTATAAATACTCATTAACATTTCCTTTAAATTATTTTATTTCTGTCAGTTGTATGGTTTTTCATTATGGATGTATTGTCACAAGTACATAATTAATGTATTAAAAAGAAATAAAGATGGAACTAAAATGAACTAGGCTTATGTGGATATATTATCAATACATGGTTAATCAATTAAGTTAGTTCCACTTAATATTAACAAGCATGTGATAAATATAAAAAACAATATACACATAACAGATAAAAAATTCCTCAATAAAATATTATGTCATACTAAGCCTTCCGTTACTTGATTAAAGAAAAGAGTCAATAAAAATTTATGTTTGACCAACCCTTGTTGGGAAACTCAATTTTATATAGGAAGTTCTTATGAAATTTTTTGGTCAACTTAACCATTTCACATGAAGAGGAGTAACCCTTTCTAGACTTGGTGTAAAGCTGGAGGTAACTGTTGAGGAAATCTAAGACATGATTTTAGGATTAGAGAGTACACTCAATGTATCAAGGAGAGAAAAGCCTGCAGTTGGTAAAGACCTCACAGCCTAAATACCATCAAATAGCTTGACTAACACTTATTAGGGTTATGTGAAGGGTAATATGGATCCATTCCACTACAATGTCCAAGAAACTAGACATTACAAGTTTAATGGTGAGGGCCATTGGGAATTTATCAAGTAGTGGGAGTCTTAATAAAATCAATTTATTATTTCTCATAAAATTATAATCAAGAAAATACTAATAATATACTAATTCAATTGTAGGGAAAAATAAAAATCTCATCAACCACACTATCCCTATGATCAATATTGGATTAAGACAACATCCTCACTGGAAATAACTTCCAAAAATGGTTTAGATGCCTTCAGATTATTCTACACCATGAAAAAAATATTATGTGCTTGATTCCTCATTACATGATTCGCTTACCCAAGATGAGAATGATGAAGAGTTCATGGAATAGTAGAAACATATGAACAATGCGGTCGATGTTAAATGTTTGATTATATCATCAATGTCTATTGAACTCATGGAGTCTCAAGAAAACATGGATGTATATAGCATAGATGAGAACCTCCATGGTATCTATTAAGAGAGATCTAGATATGAATGGTTTGAGATATCCGTGTAACGTTTTGAGAGTAATCTTGGAGAGGGTTCCCTAGCTAGGCTACACATAGTCAAGATCATGGGATAAATTGAGTTCCTAGAGGTTCTAGGGTTTAAACTCCCAGAAGAATTGGGCATCGATCTCATTCTTTTATCACTACCTCTAAGAATCCCTAGTTTTGTTGTGAATTTAAATATGAACAACATTGATTTGTTTCTACCTGATATTATTATCCCCATTCTCCAAGTGGATAAATACATGAAGTGAGAAAGTCCTTCTATCCTTATAATGAATAAGAGGAAAGGGGAGGTTAAGAGATATAAGCCCAAATATTATTCACACCTTTCCAATAAAATGAATATCAAAGGGGAGTCAAGGGAACATGAAGCTGTTGGTTTCGCATGTTGAAGGAAGGGAAACTGGAAGAAAATATACACCCATCCAAAGAAGCAAGTGTAAGCTTTAGGAGAGTTTGTTATCGAGTTCAATTTATCTGTTTCTACAAATTGGTTAATAAATACAACTTATGCTTCTTAAATATGTATTCAAATACTGAAAACAAGTATATTAAAAAATATTGACCAAGGGGAGGTAGATCTATGAGCTGCCAACAGATCTAGACTTTTTGTTATAGCTATTTGGGACTACCACCTCACATTTACAACTAGGATGATATTGCTGTTAAAGGGTTGTTATTATGTGCCTTCTATGACCAAAAACATTATTTCTATATCTAGACTAGATATAGATTGATATATTTTCTTATTCTAAAATTAATGTTTCTTCTTTTATAAATAGAGCATATGTTTTGTTAAGTTACATTTATATAAAAAAATTTATGTGTTGGATTACACAAACCAAGTAATGGAAATTGATAACAATGTAACTTCACATGACTCATACCACACCCAAATTTGGTATCACCTTCTATGTCATGTAAATGAGAAACTCTTAACAAATTACATCAAGATGGATACTTATATTTTTTTCAAACTAAAACCACTTGGGGTATGTCACAAATGTTTATAAGGCAAAATGAACAAATCCCAAACTAGTGGGGAAGGTAGAAGGTCTAAGGTGTTTCTTGAATTGGTTCATACTGATGTGTATGGACCTTTTCCAGTTGACGTAAGGGGTGGGTTCTACTAATTCATAAAATTTATTGATGACTTTAGTAGATATGTATATATTTACTTAATGAGGTATAAGTTGGATTCCTTTAATAAGTTCAAAGAATACGAGAATTATGTTGAGAACCATCTTGGTAAGAATATTAGGAAACTCTGATCAGATAAAGCTAGAAAATATATTAATCCTGAATTCATTTATTACTTATGAGAGTTTGGGATCCTATCCCAACTCACTCCTCCTTACACTGCTCAGAGTAATAGTGTAAGAGGAAGTAGGAACCACACCTTGTTGGACGTGGTGAGATCAATGATGAGTCATGCAAGTCATCCATTATCCTTTTCGGGATATGTGTTACAAACATCAGTACACATAATAATCTAAGTAATAACTAAATTGATAAATGATATTCCATACGAGTTTTGGAGATGAATAAAAGCCATGTTATCGAATTTACATGTGTGGGGAAGCAAATATTTTGTTAAGGCCTCTTTAGGTAATAAACTTTCACCCTAAGGCACAAAGCGTACCATTATAGGATACCCGAAGGAAAAAAGGGGATATTACCTATATAAACCATCATAAAAAAAAGTTATAGTGGAAAGACACTCCTTATTCTTTGAGAGGGAGGACATATCCAAAATAGATAGTGGGAGAGAGATAGACTTCGATGAAGTCAAGGCACAAGGAATACAAGAGTAGGTACAAGAGCAAACTCCACAAAGCCCCTGTGGAAGAAGAATCTGCTCTAGAGATAGAAGAAATGTGTAGGAGTTCAAAAGAGGTTATAGAACCATAATGGTATAGTTTTGTTGTTACCAAGGATGTTTACTCATTATTGGTTGATAATAATGATCATATAACCTACAAAGAAGTATTAAGTGTCATAGATGTTTCCAAGTGCAAGTATTCATGAATTCAAAAATGGATTCCCTATACCAAAGACAAGTTTAGATTTTAGAAGATCCTCAAGTAGATGTAAATATTGTTTGTTGCAAATGGGTATTCAAGATTAAACTAGACATGGAAGTACATTTTAGTACTTATAAGGTATAACTGGTTACAAAAGGGTTTAAACAATGTCAAGGCATTGACAACAATGAAACCTTTTTAGCAGTTGAAATGTTGAAATCCCTCAGAATTCTATTGGACATTTTCTCTTAACATGACTATGAGATTTGGAAAATGGATGTAAAAATATCCTTCCTTAATGGAAAGCTTCATGAATATGTCTACATGACACAACTTTAATGGTTTGTGACTCCAAAGTATTCCAATAATATATAAAAGTGGAAAATTCCATTTATGGATTAAAGAAAGAATCTAGGTCATGGAACATTAATTTTGATGAATCCATAATGAAATTTGGTTTCATAAAGAATGAATGTGATAATTTTTCCTACAAAAGGTCTAGTGGGAGTGAGGTAATTTTCCAAATAGTATATGTTGATGACATATTACTTATTGGAAATGAGATACTAGTCTTACAATCTATTATGTCATGGTCGGAAAAATTCTTCTCCATGAAGAACTTGGGTGACGTAACATATATTCACGGGATAAACATCAATCGTGATAAAGACAAGAGATTGTTGGGCCTTTGTTAAAGTACATACATTGACAATATGCTGAATAGATTCAGTATGGGATAATAAAAAAGGGGATTGTTGCCTACGTCACATGGAATTCATCTCTAAAAGAAAATGTGTCCTCATACGCATAAGGAATGAAAGATAATAGAAATGACTCCATACGCATCAACGATTGGGTCAGTCATGTATGTCATGTTATGTACTAGTCTAGATGTCATGTACACATTATGTTTGGTAGGCCAATATCAAGTTAACCCAGGTGACCACCATTGGATGTCCATCAAGACTATCCATAAATATATGAAGAACATACTTCAGAAGTATCCCATTTGGAGGGATTTTTCTTTGATAGGTGAAGTTGTAGTGAGTAGTAGTTCCACAAAAGACATCATGGAGGACCCCTTGACTAACTCTTTGAATCAGCAGAGACATGATCATCATGTGAGGTATAACAGACTGAAAGTCATAGGAAGTAGGATCTTATCTAAGTGAGAGTTTGTCAGAGTTGGTATCCTAGAACCAACTGGTTGTAATTTTATTACATGAATATTTAATGTATTTAAATATTAAATATTATATTATATATTTTTCATTTTTCTTCATGAATATGATGTAAAAATTTCCTAGAGTATTTTTCACATTGATAAGGTAACTGTCATTCTCTTCTATAATGAGAAACTTGAAGGGATATGACAATATTATTTAATATAGTTCTATGGTTGTATGACATACTATGATGGGACACATAGTATACAAACCGTCAGGTGAAAGTACTCATAAGAATATGATACTTCTTATCACGAGGTTCACATATAGTAATCTCCAAGACGATAGATTATGAGCACATACACGCCAGTAGGAATTACAAAAGTTATGGTGTCATAAGATATTAATATTCGTAATCATGTCTAATGGTCCTTAGAATTTAATATTATCATAAATATATTTCATGATTCAAGTAATTTGATTTACTAATTGAAATTTTTAAACCATATGTTCGTGGGAGGTAGGGTACATTGGGTGAGTCAAGAATGACATGTTATTAATGGATATGTCGAGGAAGGATTTTTCCCTTCTATTTATGAAACTTTATATCTCATCCCTTAGATTGAAATAGAACTTCCACCTTAAATTCAATGGCCATGGTGTATTGATGAGTTTATATCAGGTAGTAAAATAATGACATATCAAGCATATAGGTTGATGAAACTATCATGAAACTTGCTTGATGAGATATTGTGACAAAGAAATTATATTGCACAATGAATATTCGTATGTGGATTTATTTATTTCAATTTATAGTTCTTTCTCTTTGGTTCCAGGACTAATTTCTAGATAGTAATCTTGGACTTTAGGCAAACTCGCCTAATGAAAACAAGAAATAATCTTAAAAAATCACACACTAAGTGTTTTAGGAGGTCTCAATTAAATTCAACAAGGATATAATTAATGGAATAAAAATTATTCTCATGATACAGGAATAATTCTATTCAAGTTAAACTGATCACATAAATTAAATAAATATTTATTCACCGGATGGTGAATAAAGTATATTTATTTATTGTATTTAACATTTAATAAATATTTATTTACTCTTTTTTAAATGAAAATATTTATTTAAGAGATTGAAAATATTATTCGAGTGTTCAATAAATGGAAGTGGAGTTCTAATAGACCAAGACCGTGTTTGGTGTTAAATTAATTATTTACAAGTTGGTAAATAATATTTATCTAGGTGGCATAAAAATCATAATAATACTATTATCATTATGTGGCTTGGGATTATTTTTATGGTTCTATTTTTCAAAAGTTGGTGCACCACAAATAATGGTGATATTATTGTAATTATGTGGCATGGGTTTTATCTAATGGTTATAATTTCATTTTATCACTGTTACACAATTACATATTGTAACCTAAACCCCATGTCGATTTACAGAAGAGTAAGTTAATTATACCAATGACTGGGGATGCTAGATAATTGTTGAGAAAAAAAAATTATCTCTCAACACCTCTCTTCTTTCCCTCTCAAGAATGAGTAAAGTTCATCAAAATCGAAGAACAAGCGATCAAGAATGATCTATGCTAGACATTCTCTTCACCACACTAGCACCTGGAGAATGAGTTGTGTTGACCAACGACCATTAGAGCATGCGTGGATCACCTCTAGAGGGTTTATACCTTGAATCCTCATGGGCGTAAAAAAGGAAATCGAGAAGGGTCATTCTGGATGATCAACAATCATCAGCAACTAAATTACCAAAGACCCATGTATTTAATATCTTCAAAAATTATTAAAATTAATTCTAAACATGATGTGAAAGATCCTCTTTCTCAAATCTAGTGATTTTAATCTCTTTGTCTAAAACATTGATTTAAATCCATGGATACTAGAATTCATTGTCGTATTGATCCCGGATAGGTCATCGATTACGGTAAAATAATATTTGGGTCCTCCTAACCTCTATGCTTTTGCTACATCCAGATCCTTCATGTTCATGGTGTGTGTTCACTTATGAATATGATGCAAAGTCATAAAATTCATAGAGTTCCCAAATTCATTTTCTTGTGTCACCGTCATCCATGAATAACCATTCTAGCACCCCATCCATTTGTTATGCAGTAAAACACATCTTCCACACTTGAAACCATAGTTCAAAAAATAAATATGTAGAACCTAAGACCCACAATCCTATATCTAGTGTGAGAACACATTGTTTAAACCCTGAATTTTCTAAAAACATATGAAACACAATAATATAATTATTTATTTTACAAAATTACCATAAGTTAATAATTACATCTCCAAAATTATCACAAAATACCTAGAATAGAAGGTTATGTTTCCTTGATGATCTTCTACTTAGGAAACTTATTTGATAACAATATTGAAGTTTTATCTTTAATTTATCCATAAAATGCAACCATATAAACTTATATAATGTTTTAAAAATCATCATAACTAGGGGAATGGAAACATAAGATTGAGGTGAGATTAAATACTTAGTAAGTAAAGAATTATCGACCTTTCATTAAGGAATAGATAATAATCATATGAAATAAAATTATTATGTAATAAATATTATATTATAGATAACATCAAATAATGATAGTTTTCCCATGGAATATTAAAATGAAATTAATTATAATATGATCAAATATATTCCCTGAAATAGAGTGAGAAAACATAAAATAATTAAAATGAAAAATGGTAGCATAACAAAATAATATATCATTGAAATGTGGAATAAGTGAAATAATATGAATCCTTAACCTAGTGAAGTTGGAATTGCTACCAGTTTTCCAACATAAATTGGGCTTGGTCTAACAACTCAGGTATCATCATGGGACTGGGAAAACCACTCATGTAACCACATTGGCATGGGATTCACCCATGTACTATAACCCCTCGACCCCAGTTACCCAGAGTCAGTGCATTATTTTAATATATTGGCATGATTACAAGGAATCAAGTCCCAAAGGACCGATCAGTTTAGTAGTCTTGGAAAATAGATTACATACATGAACGTTACATTGCTCTTTAAGTCATGCAAAACAACATAAATAATCCTTTATGAACTCCATTATTTCCTTGGATTAACCCTGCATATCAATCACAATACACTTCTTGGAATCCTGGGAAAAATAAAACATAGAAAGGGGTGAGATCAAATGCTCAGTAAGGGTAAGAAATACAGCAGAAACTTTTATAAATAAGCATAAGCATTTAAGGCAATGAATAACTAAAACAAAATCCTTTTAAACTTGAACTTAAGCATAATATGGAAAAAATAAAATGAAATAATTCCATTTACTTATTCACATGGATATTCTACTAGTCAAATAATCACATGCAATATCACTAACCACTTTCATAATGATGGAATTCATAATGTCAGACTATCATAACCACATAGTCAAGGGCTTGTGCCAATACTAAAAATAAGATTTTGTCCAGGCCTTGTGCCAAGACACTAGTTTGTCTAATGAGACCTACCGATACATCGAGGAGCTATAGCGGGCTCCACCCGTCACTTGCTAAGTCCAATGCATTCCTCATATGAAAAGGTTAAAATATAACAGAAACATTCGTATTAAAAATAGCATACGAAATGTCAATACTTTACCCATAAACCATGAATGGTATAAAAATAACACATCCACAGTAAAACATATCACAAAACCTTCAATATAATATGGAAGATTTTTATCATAATAAATCAACTTCAAAACAAGTTTAAAATCAATTAAAGTATTTTGACATAGATGAAAATGATTTTTAAAACTCTTTTAGAGAAATATACCTTTTTCTAGAAAACATTTAAAAGTCACACAATTTAGAAAGGAAGACATTTAAATACATTTTTGAATCAAAGTGTCCCATACCACTTTGAAACTTTTGAAAGTAATTAACATTTTAAAACATTCATGTCCATTTAAATAAATCCTTAAAACCATTTTGAAAATATGGACATTAATGATAATGGTTTAGAATAATAAATCATTAAAACATTTAAAATGATGTTTTTGTAAAAATTCCCTTAAAATAATCCCTTTGAAAACTATTTTATGAAACATGGACATGGATAATAAATATGTCCTAATAATAACAACCTCGGATAATAAAGAGATTGTGAAATTAACCCTTACCAATTTGGTAACTTACGAAACATACACCCCATGAAGGAAGTATCATACAATTAATATGTAAATACACATAAATTAAAGTGTATTACACAATGAATACAATTATGGGTAGTACATACACCACACAAAAGGTAATAGTGGCAATATGGCATGAATCTAATGGGAATAAGGAGTGAGATGAAAACCCCTTACCTTTCACTTTCCTTCAGTCGATGGTACAATTAACCTCCTGTATGAAGATCGTAGTATGTTATTAAGGTATAGCAGAAATAAATTAATATTTATGATATCATACATGATTCATTTATTACTTTATACTACCCATTTAATAATAACTATTACTATGCCCGTGCAAATGCACGGGACTATAAAATTTTCCTTAAATCATATAGTTATACATCATTCAAAAAAATTTAATGTCACTAAAATCAATATAATGATTAGAATAAAATGAAGATAATGACAATATGAATACATGTGTTTGAAATAATATGATATCTAATTGGTAGATATAGGTTTACTAAAAAGGAATTCTTTAATAAAAATATTGAATCTCTAGTAATTCATAATAGGGAAAGAAAGTTTCCATGTAACATGTTTGGTGTGTGTTTTTATTTTAAAAAATAAATTTCCCTTCATGAAATATGATGGTTGTAAATATTTGGAGGTTTTAATTAATCAAGGGAAAGAATAAAGGATTTTAGGTAAAGAATAAGTCATTTGATAATTCAATCTAATCACTTTTCATTAGGAAATTTGATGTTATATGGTGATATTTAATTTATTTATAAAATATGTTATATTTATATTTGTCTCTATTCTATTTTTAAAAAGAAATGAATATATTTATAACCAATATTCTATTTATAAAATGCAATGATATTATTTTTAACCATGCCACTAATTAAAATAATCATCAAATTTCAAATTATGTTATACTTAATAGTATAAACTTATAGTTATATGTAGACATATTGGAACTATACATTACAAATGATACTGAATTCATAATATATCGAACTAGTTGGATTGTTCCTACATATTTCATTGATATTAACCAATAACGAATAATGTTAATGATATTTCATATTGCACATAAGTTGATAGTTTGAAATTTTAGAGTCAGTTGAAACTGTACATGATAAATAATTTTGAACTAATCATATATTATCCTTTTAATTTTATATTATATAGAAGAATGAATATTGAATATATGTTGAAAATGGATATAAATTCAATGTGAAATAATCTACAGCTTTGCTGAAATTGTATAATAACATGTAGATTCATTTATTACTAAAACATAATCAAATGTGCATCGACTACAGTAGGTAATCATGTATTTTTAGGAAAATTGAATAAATATATGGAAATACTGCTATATGAAATAAAGGAAGAATATGGTTTAATGGATGAAGAAATAGATAAAGAAGCGTTACAAAACGTGGCCAAGGATCCAGTGAAGAGAGAAAGTATAGAAATCTATGGTGGGCTCAAACCACACTCCCATCATTTTCTCCGGGTAACCCTTTCCATTCTGATTCATATTCATCTGAACTAGCTGAGGCTCCTCACATGAGTTTCCTAGAAACATGAAATCAAAGTTGTGATTTTTACCATCCGAAGACATCTGCCACAGTAAATTCACAACAAATGAGACACTCTAAACAATAAATCAAAGGAATACATTTTCATCTGTGTAGAATCTATACATAATTCTTAAGAAAATAATTAATGAACATAAAGATTCATATTTTTAACAAAATTAAAAAAGTATTATGTTGTTTGATGTTTTTCATGTAGATTGTGACTAAAGACCCCTAAACCATACCTCTTGTTTCTATGAAAAGAAGTCAAAAGTACTAGGAACAAATTTACATAAAAGTAATAAAAAAACCCTTTATTTAGTTAATATAGATACATTTTATGTGTAATATAGAAATAAAATTATGGTAAACTATTTAGCCACATGAAAATAGAGAATCAAGGTGCATATGTTTTTTCTAAAAGTAACAGCTGAGGGAAAAAATACTGCCACATCAAATTTTTAAACAAATTCTTAATAATTTGTATCAATACACAAAATATAGACCAAACCATAAACTGAAAATACCAAAAATGATACAGAATAGCTAACCGTGTTTGGATGGGATTGAAGGGTGCATTCAAGAGCAACATGAGAAGCCCTTCTTCCCATGAGTCGGATGAAGTAGTAGTACTTCCAAACATAAAAATAAAAGTATTCTACTGCCAAATGTTTTAGACATAAATATTGTTCAAGACTACAGTAGCATGTCACTCATTAAATAACTTTGAAGAAAGAGAACTAAAAAAATTTAAAATTAGCATCAATGAGATTTGTTTCTCTTACAATGATCTCTACAACTATAAAATATTCCCTAAAAATAATAGAAATTTGATAATAAAAAATATATTAATACCTTCTCTGCAGAAAGGGCATCCGTGCAAACATTTCTTATGAGCTGGGCATTAACCGGGATGTAATATACATTTATTAAAATCCTGTGATCAAATCAATTATTCTTCTGAATCAAACAATTACTTTAAAAAATTACTCTTACATGCTAAAGGGATTCCAAATGAATTAAAACCAATAAATAAAGTTGTTAATATTTATTAATCTCTAATTTCAACAAAAAACACATTTTTGGCATGTGATTCGGTGGACATTAAAAAAGGTTTGCATGTATATGTTTTGAACAAAATAGATTTGCTTGTCTTCATAATTCATGTTGAGCCTTAAAACTAATACCTTTCATATTGTATCAAACCCAACATTAGTCTCAAAAAACTAGTTATTGAGATCCCAATACAAAGTAACAGGAACACCAATAACCTGCATTACAAAACCAAATAGTGGACAGACTGTGATACATGAAAAAAAAGCAATGCATTAAAATATAATTATTTGATGGACTGAACACCTTGGTCTGGCATTTTGTTTCACCAAATGTTTCTAAAAGTTGTGCAGCACCTGTGTTTGATGTAACCCCTTAAAGATTCCAAAATATTTATTAGAAATGTTTAGAATCGTGACTTGATATGAAAAATATACTCTATAAAACTCAATCCCGCCTCCAATGATGACAAGACCATCCAGCTTTAAATCCTTGCACGCGGCTAGTGAATCATTTACTTATTCAGTTGTCATTATTTGATATTTTTTTCCATCCCAGCAAATCATAACCACCTTCAAGGGCATGTCGTGACAGTGTATGATTTTCCAATTCAAATGTGGGAATTAAGAATCTGAATGAATTTTTTTGAAAAATACCTTGTTTCACATTACATTATATTTTCATCAATTATCCAGTGGTGGCTATGTAAAATACAATATTTCACATTAAGTTTTCATCAACTCAAATATAAAACCATTTGGCCTAACAAATGTATGTGATACATACAATAACGTTAAAACAGAGACTACCTGCTTCATTGAAGTCATCAATCTTGATAGATAGTATGGTATGAAATCTTTTTTTTATCCCCCAATGCATTCTCAATTGAAATGAATAAACTTTAACTTATCCATCACTGCAAAGAAAAATAGAATAGGCAAGTAAATACTGATTTAGATCATATAATTACAAACAGAAAAATACAATTAACAATGTAAGGTAATTTCGTAAAGTTTGGCTCTATGCTCTGTTTAAAAACCCTTGGAAAACTGTTTAACCTATGAGCATGAATTGTATGAAACATTTGTGCAGGATTTATGACCTTATACACTAAAAATTGTCTAGTATGAGCTATATGGATATAAACATGAGAAGCATTTCAATCGAAACAAAAATCCTATAAATTTTGGAGAAACAATATAAAAGCAACAATCATAACAGAATCGGATCAGCAGAACATATAAAAACCTGTTACAGAGAGTATAAAAACAATCACTGTAGTGATTTATAGTAGTGGAACACATTACATTAACTGCTTAAACTAAGATGTGACTTCTACTCCACATTATTTCTACTACTTAACATAACAGTAGAAACAGAACATATTAACAATGAACAATCTAACAGTGAATAGAATATTCGAAAATTGAATAGAAAAACATATATAGTGGAATCAATTTTTAGTGAATGTAACATATTAATAGGGACCATAACATATCATTCCATCCATGAACAATTAGTTAACACAACATACTAACTGGAAACACCTCTACACTAGATTTTTTTTAAAAGTGATGACATGAATTGGTTTCCCAATTCATGCCCTTAAAGGGAATTTATTAAAAGAAAGAGTTGCGGTACAAACACGAGGTGTAAAGGGTTTACACTAGCAGGAAACAATATGGGGTACAAAATGTAAAAACTCAAACATACCAAAGGCAAACTTTGAGTCCATCATACATTGGATCCTCTTGAAAGTAGGCTTCTATCATTGGTAATCCAATGCAGGCTTACATTATTGTTATCCATTGCAAAGCTTGTGGAGCATCCAAACAGCGAGGAGAGAGGTCTTGCCCTCCAATCCAGGTCATCAGGAACATCCAGGATGATCAAGCTGAAAGAACCCTCAAGAGTAGATTCATAATTATAACAAAAATAGGAAAATAAAAACAGGACAAGATACCCCTACCTAGTCCAGACCAAAACATGTAACCATCCATAGTCAATGCTAGAAGAAGCTCCAAGAGTAGCTTCCAATACACCACTTCAATAGTTGAACCAGGATCAAAATATTCAGTATAGAAAGGTTCCATGTTCCTCTCCAATCAGAGACATTATTCACATCCAGAATTCATTAACCAGTGATGGAGAAAGCAGTAATTTTGATTTCCAGTGAAAACATCATCATGGATCTGGACATCAGTTCCAGCCAACATGCCATCCATCTTCAGCAATCTTTAGACTTCAAACAGAAATTCATCATCATCATAAATCATTAAAACAGAACCATCAAACCCATGTTGATTGAGATCATCCAAAGCAAGGTGCCTCAAGGCCAAACCTCATGGAAAAAAAACTCCCAGCCCAATAGAAGCAGTGTAAGACACCAGTCTTAAGCATCAAAATAAAGAAAATCAGAGGCAATTCATTGCCATGGGATGTCCTTGAAAATAAAATCAGGATTTTGTTTAAATTTTTTCACCAACTTCATGAACATTCGCTTTCTGATTTTAAGGTAGGTATTCGCAGAGATTTCTCCATTCCTGTATCTTTCAAAAACTATTTCATCTTGCTCCTCCATCCAAGCTTCCAATTAATCACTGAGATCCTCAGTATACTGATAAGGATCCCTCTCCGCAGGGTCATCATCTTCAATTTTTGTAGAGTCTTTTATGTTTCCTTCATCATGGGGTGTTAGGTGTTGTTCTACAACCATCGGCTATGGTGGAAGCACTGTTTGTTCCTTCCGAGAGGCCTCAAGGGATCTAGTGACAATTGTCCTCTCAAGGTTAGAGTAATCCTTACGTCTCCGAGTCTTTTTGGCACTCGGTTCAATGTATCCATCTGCATCAATCATTGATTTTTTACCTTTTTTTGCACTCGATTTTAAATAGGCTTCCTCAGTGGGGGGATACTCAACCATTGTCCTACCATGGAATGAGGCAACGGGAGCATTGATCCATGTCAAAGGCCTTGGCAGAGTAAGGGGTCCTTTGGGAATCCATGGAGTAGTGAGCCATGTCAAAGGCCCTGGCAGGGTAAGGGGTCCTTTGGGAATCCATGTAGTAGTGAGCCATGTCAATAGCCCTGGCAAGGTAAGGGGTCCTTTGGGAATCCATGACGTCGATCATGGCGAGGACGACACATTCCAATGCGTCAACATTATTTTTATTACAATGATATCTGTTAGTTGTAACATATAGTATACAACCTAGGTTGATATCACTATTTTCTTGTATATTTTCGGCTGGTTGAAATATATAGTTTATAGCCTAGGTATGAATTAAACCATTAAATAAAATGAAAGCAGAATAATGCATTGAAGGAACCATGGTGAAACCTGCATCACTATAACAAACTCATTAAACCAGAGGAATCCTTGACGTTTCGAATCTACAATTTCCCATACCTTTTAAACTAAAAATGCATAAACAAAATAGTTAATAACAATTTCAATCTGCAATTGATGTGAGAGTGAAAATGAAAATAGAGATATTAGCTTCAAATCTACAAGTTATTCAGAAAATGGAAAATTCAACTAAAAACTACAAGTTATTTAGAAGAACATTAACATCTTACTTACATAATGGAAGTGGATATTCTCCATAGGCATGTTGTCTTTGTTTTTTATTGTTTGATCATGTAGAGATTGTTGTCTCGGCTGCCAATTTTGGAGGCAATGTCGACATAGAAGATGTTTGATATGACTAATATGTGTTAGTCTATAATGTAGTTATAATTATATATCTTTAGATAGGAAAATTAGACAGAACTAGCCATTGATAAGTAATGGTGTTAATGGCATGTGTGTGTCTCCATGTGTGATGCCATTTGTTGGCACTGGCCCACTAATTGTTGTACAAGAGAGATGAATAGATGAAATTGAATAATTCCGATTTCGAAAATGTTATTGTGTTAGTTTTAATGTATATATATACTAAAATAAATATCATAAATATAGAATTTTAAAGTGAACATAATAGATAACTCACAATTTTTCAGCTTTCCTTCATTAGTAATATCATCTGAAACCTTTCATCTTTAGAGGTTGTTTGTCAATGCATTTTTGTAATGGTTTTCATTATATTTAATATTCAATGTGTGCAATGTAACCGTATTATGCACAGTGGGTAGTAATAATGATAATGCAATGTAGAATCAATACCGGAAGAAAAATTACCATGAATCATTGTGAATACTGTATTGAATAACTGGAGTTGTTGATAAAGTAACCTGAATAGAAGAAGAAATGTAAGATCATTGGGTAACATTATATTGATATTGGAATTTAGATTCAATGTACAAGTCATAAAAAAAATTCATTCAGAAGAACGTGCAAAAAATAATCAATATACAGAAAACCTAAAAAGAATAAGCAATATAGACATTACATCTAAAAAATTAATAATATTTCACATTATAAAAAAAATCAATAGACTTCACAATGAAATAGAAACCGGATGTGAGCATACAGTTTGAAGATGATCCACCCACATTGAAGTTGAAACTGAAATTGAAATTGAAACCTAATAACCTAGATCCAAAAAAATGACTTTCATTTAGCCAGATCTAATTCAAGCAACAAAAAACCATCTCAATGAAGCTAAGCCACCAAAAGGACCACTCGAGCTAGGATATGAATGAAATGTAGAATTTTCAGGATTACGAAGAGTATTTCAGCAAAACCCTAGTCTGCATAAACGAATCACATTGATGAAAATAAACAGAAAGAAATAAATTGAACCGGATGACAATTGGAGGATGTATTGAGGGTAGACCGAGTAGTAAGAAGTTGTAGATTTGGGAGAAATTGTGAAATGGAATCTAGGATAGTGTGGATGCCATGGTTGAAAAATATTTTAGGTAGGAGACCGGAACCATAGGCGGAGGAACGGTGTCGTTTGGTGTCAGAGTTAGGGAGGGCAGTGGGTACCCTATGATGATTCTGAGGTAGAGCAAATGGAGTCTGAGCACGCAGAGGTAGAGTAGGCGGAGATGGTGGTACCTAGAGGTGGAGCAGGTGGAGATGGTGGCACCTGGAGGTAGAGGTAGGAGGAGATGAGTGGATTTGACAAGCGTTGTATTGAACGAAGCTTTCTTGAAACCCTAATCGGGGCTGGAAAACTAGGTATTAAGAGCGAGGCGAATGGAAAGCGTCGTGCGGTGAGAAATGACGAAGCAGGTAGAGCATGACGGTCAGGGGGTATATTGGGTATATGAAGTTCTATTTGGGTGATTTGGTTGTTTGTGGAGCTGACAAATCATCTTGGAGTAACCCATATTTAGTAGATATAGTGGATTTACATGTTAAATTAACATTTTGGGTAATAATCGCTTTCTTTATCGTACATGTTTTAACTTGTTACTCTTGATTGTATCACATTGATCAATATTTAAGTACTTCCAGAATATAAAAAATGATTTATATATCATATATATTTAGAATATAAATATGTATAATAGAAATACACATGAAATGAAAAACACCGTTTATAGAGACGGTAGTCCGTACGTACGCATAAACGATGTTTCTGTTTTCATCTCTTATTGAACAGAACTAAGTGAATAAGATATATGTAAGTACATATATATATATATATGTATATATCTCCAGTAGTATTAGTATGTCATATATTATATACTTATTAGTAATATATATATTTTTATAATCGTCAATGAATGGTGAACGTGGAAATGAATCACATCACGTCGTGGAGACGGTAATCCGTACGTACGCACGAGCGACAATATCATTTCTATAAAATTGTGGAATTGGATGGTATATTAATTTTATGGAGACATTATCATTTTATTTTCATTATTTATATACTTATTACATATCATTATATCCATCCAAAAATCATAGTGTTGAATAACAAATTACACCACGGCGTGGAGAGGGTAAGCCGTATGTATGCACGCATGGTGACATTATCATTCATAAGATGGATAGGATAATGAATATAGTTGTGCCATATTTATAATAAAATCATTGTATATAGAAGACAATGGAGTTGTTATTTTATAATTTAAAAAACAAAGAAAGATTAAGTGGAAGAATATGAGAACTTGAAAGAGGGCGGCGAAATCATTATCTCTTCTTCGGGTTCTTCCTTTTGATTTGATCAAAAGGGATCATTAAGTAGACTTTCTGACCAAATGGGGGCCTCTAGGATGATTTTAGGAAAGTTGAGAGGATATTTGGGTAGGGTTTGGCTGAGCCAAATGGCTTAGAAGGTGTGTAATAGAGTGAAGGGGGAGTGCCCTTTTATAAGAGGGGTGAGGGGTACCTTAGAAAAAACTTAAAATATTATTTTATAATAAATTCATTTTCAGTTTATAATGGCTCCAGAATGAATTATTTAAAGTCTAAGGTGGGGATGGGTATAAAACCTCTTAACCAATAGGTTTTAGACTGGTTTAAGTCACCATATTAACCTTAACTTTTAGATTTAACTCTTTGTTAAATTGTTTAACTTTTACCGTGTCTTCTTGTATTCTTACTTTATATAGTTAATAAACATACTCTAAATATCCAAGAGAACCTCAAGTCACTCATTAATGACATATATAATATTATTTAGGCCCTTTTCCTGAACCTTACATTTTGAGGAATATTATATCAACCAATAATATAATATTTGTTTTAAATATTAATTTATGTTAATTTCTACACTATTTGGTATTTTGTTTTTTTGAAAGTCATCAAAACTTTATTACATAGAAAAAGATACATTGAATCAGAAATATCATGTAATATTCACCTAAAAAATTCGTGGATGTCATATAAACTTTGAAATTATATTTATTTTAATATTTATAATATCATTTATGTGATTCTTTCATGAATAAGGTAATTACTAAATCATCATTGTGTCATAAATAAATTAAATTATTTAACTTCTAAAAATTATAAATAAAATATAATTATGTAGGAAATAGTTTTATCTTTCGAATAAATATTTATAATCGAATTTATCTTATGTATAACCCTATATTAAAATTTTTTAGTTATTTAATGTTGATTTTATCTATTTTAACTCTTTTTTGAATTAAATAATAATAAATTTCCTAATCTGATCCAAGTGGACCGAAGTGGTTCATATTTTATTCCTAAGGTTGTTTTTGGTCGAATTATATTTAGCCAATAGAATTAGGACATCTGTTAGGGTAATAATAATAGCATTTTTACCTTTAATTACCCTATTTACTTTTAACTGTGGTAAATAAAAGTAAAAAGTTACTATTCACCAAATATTATTTTAATCTTATTGAACCACATTTCACTCCTTGATATTAACCGTGTCTCTCGGATTTTAGAAATTACACTCACAGAAGTGGTAAAATATTGTATTATGTGAATTTGCAAATTCTCCTAGGAGATGGGTAAAAGACGGTGAAAAGTTCAATAAAAAATTTATATATCTAAAATTATTATAAACTGACTCCAATGAATTACATTAAACTTATATAGGTATTATGTATCTATTTTGACCTAAAATAATTTTAAATAAAATAATTAATTAATTAAATAAAAATTCGGTTTTAACCAATAACTCAATGTTTTTCACTATTCATCAAAAATTGAAAGTTTTTAGAAAAATATCAAAAATTCACCCTAAGCTATTTTTGATATTCTGAATCCAAAAATGATGTCTATTTTACCAAATTCAAAACATATAAGTTGCATTAATTAATTTAAAATTAATTCTCATTGTTAAAACAAATAGCGTGTTTTTAAGAAACAATAACTATCAAAAGATTGACACTTATTTATGTATAATTTCAATGTGAAATTAATTCCAATGAAAAAAATTGGATTAAAGGGTAAAAACATAATCTAATTATACTTCAAAAACATTAAAATTTATAATTCAACACTATAAATTATTTTGATTAAAAATGTTGTTTTCAGTTAAAATATTGTATTTTTCACTATTCATCCAAATATGAAAGTTATCATAAAAACACCAAAAATTTATTGAACCTAAATTCTTATGTCCCGATTCTAAAGAAGATGTTTATTTTGTCAAATTTAATATATAAAAGTTTCAAATATTGGATTTAAAAGGGGGTTTCCATTAAAAGGCGGTAAAATTGCATTATTTGAAAAATAATTCTTTTATCTAAAAAAATTATTTTGTTCTTAAATTATGTCTATAAAACTCATAATATGGATTCTAAAATTATAAGGATTATATAATGTTCAAAATTCAGTTGAAACTATTCATAACCGCTTTTAAACGGCTAGTTTGGCAAGTCATGATGCGCTTGAACTCAGTGTTGCGTGTAGTGAAAGTTATTGAATTACATTGAAGAAATAACATACTGTGAAATATTGGGGTATTACATTCTCCCCTCCTTCAATAAATTGAGTCCTCGCAATTTTGAAATTGTTCTTCGAAAATAAAAGGTTGAAAATAAAAAATTCTTTAATGGGAAAATCCACATTGGAAGATGGGTTAATAAAATTTAGTCTTAATAAGAGGGAAAAATGGAATGAAAAAGTCACCACGAAATTTGTGTTTTGGATAGGAGAAAATTGGTGGAAATTATAGACACATAATTAGAGGGAAAATGTAAATATTTATAGGGACTGATTGAGGTCATCAATCACAAACAAGTGTAAAATTGAAGGCCTCAAAACCATCAATCTATGATGACTTAAAATATCATCAGTTCAACAAAACATAAGGTATTAGGATAACACATTTTTGGTTTTAAGATCCCCTCCCAAAAGTTTAAGTATTAATTCCTTCATAAGATAAAAAAAGTATACTTTGCAAGTAGAGTTGCATACTTTAACAAATTTCTACCAAAAAATCATATTTCACTCTAAAAGATAATAGAACTTGAAAATATTCTATTTATCCTAATCGTATAGGGTTACAAAAATAATGAATTTATAATTCACATGTCATACCCTTTAAAAAAACTACATTATTCAATCTAGGACATCATGTGGGTCAGTGATAGGTGATACAACCTTTCCTCCCTTCAGTTGCGGGTTCAAGTCTCACGGCCTTGCCAAACACGACTGGTTGCCACCCGGCCTCTGGGTTTTCCTTTTTATGGAAATCCCAAAATAATCTTAAAAATAGTATCTAATTACAAACTTAATCTATTCTAAACTCTATAATTATCCAACATACTTATATCCAAACTCTCAGTCCAAATTTTATAAGGAAGTTAATAATAATGAGGATCCTTTTTTCCAAGTAATAACATGTGAACGCCTTCATCGTGTATTCGTTTACAACACCACAACATCATGAATTACCAAAATCAACCATCTCTTATTCCAAAATCACTACCTTGTTATTAGGAACATATTAAGGATTACCTTTCCTTTAAACATTTCTTTTCCAAAAAGTGTAGCTTACTATGAAGTCACTTTTCTTAGAACCATATACTCTCAAATCCTCAATATAATAGTACTGCAGTACAATACTTATTTATCTCCTTAATTCATGTAACCAGTATACTGTTGATACAACACTCAAATGAAATAATTCTATAATAACAACATAATAACACTAGTCTTTCTTCTTCATCTAATGTAGTATCATAACATGATTATTATCCAATAACATCATTTGTGGTAAACTCTTATGAATGGGATATTGACTAGTGTAGTGTCTCAACGCCTTGCAGATGAAGCATTTTACATTTGAAAATTTTTTATTACCCTTGAAAGCATGTACTTGGTGTCCTTTTTTCCACACTTATAACAACTCATATTCCCTTCAGTCATTTACCAAGAAGATTCATTCCACATTTATCACATATTGGAAAATCCTTCTTTCCCTTATTCCCTTTATCCGTATTTCTTTCTACCATCCTTTTCTTCTCTTGCTTCCCTTCAAAGCGATAGGATTCAGATAATTCTTTACTGAACTTATGATAATATTTATTCATATGATGATAATATGTGGGAGTGTATTTCCTTTCTAAATGTTGGCTTAACACCATGAATGATATGACCCTTCTTACTCTTTGGATCAAACGTATTGCTGGAGTTCTCATTCCTTCTATTGGGATCCATTTCTAAAAAATGGCATACACTAGGTCAGTTTATGAATCGCAATTCATAATTCCAAACATGTAAAATACCTAACATAAATTGAATATTTTATGGATATAATCTATAATCACAACAATGTTTTCTTTGAGGAGGTATAAACTCATAAACCCGTCATAGTGGTTTGTAAAGAAAATGAGAATTATCCTAAGCATATCCACCGGGAGTGTCGTAACCAAGAGTGAAGCAAGGACCGTTGTTGTGCACCAGTTCCTGTTCGAGTATAGCTCAAAGCGGTGTTTTCAGGTTTTACCCCTAGGTACATCTGTGCCAGAGCTGCCTCTACCTGCTCGTATCCAGACAGGGATGTATTTTCTTGGAAAACTCACAAAATATCAACATTACCAAAATTCTAGGAAGTCCTTCTATACTAATCCTCAAATTCTATCTTAGGTTTATCTGCTTTAATCAGAGTTTATCTAAATCTAGCTTCCAAGGTTATTGCTAAACTTCCTCTGATACCAATTGTAACGCCCCAACCCCAGTTACCCAGAGTCGGTGCATTATTTTAAAACATTGGCATGATTACAAGGAATGAAGTCCTGAAGGACCGATCAGTTTAGCAGTCTTGGAAAATAGATTACATACATGAATGTTACATTAAACTTTAAGACATACAAAACAACATAAATAATCCTTTATGAATGCCATTATTCCCTTGGCTTAACCCTGCATATCAATCACAATACACTTCTTGGAATCCTGGGAAAAATAAAACATATAAAGGGGTGAGCTCAAATGCTTAGTAAGGGTAAGCAATACAGCAGAAACATTCATTAATAAGCATAGACATTTAAGGAAATGTATAACTAAAACAAAATCTTTTTAAACTTGAACTTCAGCATAATATGAAAAAAAAAATTAAATAATTCCATGTACTTATTCACAAGGATATTCTACTAGTCGAATAATCACATGCAATATCACTAACCACTTTCATAATGATGAAATGTATAATACCAGACTATCATAACCACATAGTCAAGGCCTTGTGCCAAGACTACAAATAATATTTTGTCAAAGCCTTGTGCAAAGACACTAGTTTTTCTCATGAGACCTACCGATGCATCGAGGAGCTATAGCGGGCTCCACCCATCACTTACTAAGTCCAATGCATTCCTCATATGAAAAGGTTTAAACATAACATAAACATTCGTATTAAAACTAGCATACGAGATGACAATACATTACCCATAAACCATGAATGGTATAAAAATAACACATCCATAGTCAAACATATCACAAAACCTTCAATAAAATATGGAAGATTTTTATCATAATAAATAAACTTAAAAACAAGTTTAAAATCCATTAAAGTATTTTGACATAGATGAAAATTATTTGTAAAACTCTTTGAGAGAAATATCCCTTTTTCATGAAAAGATTTAGAAGTCACACAATTTAGAAAGGAATAAATTTAAATACATTTTTGAATCAAAGTGTCCCATACCACTTTGAAACTTTTGAAAGTAATTAACATTTTAAAACAATCATGTCCATTTAAATAAATCCTTAAAACCATTTTGAAAATATGGACATTAATGATAATGGTTTAGAAGAATAAATCTTTAAAACATTTAAAAATATGTTTTAGTAAAATGTCCTATAAAATAATCCCTTTGAAAACTATTTTATAAAACATGGACATGGATAATAAATATGTCTCAGTAAAAACAACCTCAGATAATTAATATATTATGAAATTAACCCTTACCAATTTGGTAAGTTACAAAACATACACCCCATGAAAGAAGTATCATACAATGAATATGTAAATACAAATAAATTAAAGTTTATTACACAATGAATACAATTATGGGAAGTACATACACCACACAAAAGGTAATAGTGGCAATATGGAATGAATCTCACGGGAATAAGGAGTGAGATGAAAACCCATTACCTTGCACTTTTTTTTAGTCGAGGGTACATTTAACCTCCTGTATGAAGATCATATTATGTTATTAAGGTATAATAGGACTATATTAATATTTATGATATCATACATGATTCATTTATTACTTTATACTACCCATTTAACAATAATATACATGTTAAATTAACATTTCGGGTAATAATCGCTTTCTTTATCGTACATGTTTTAACTTGTTACTCTTGATTGTATCACATAGATCAAGATTTATGTACTTACAGAATATAAAACATGATTTATATATCATATATATTTATAATATAAATATTTATAATAGACATATATATGAAATGAAAAACACCATTTATGGAGATGGTAGTCCGTACGTACGTATAAACGATGTTTTCGTTTTCATATCGTATTGAACGGAACTAAGTGAATAAGATATATGTAAGTACATATATATATATATGTATGTATATGTATATATATCCAGTAGTATTATTATTTCATATATTATATACTTATTAGTAATATATATATTTTTATAATCATCGATGAATGGTGAACGTGGAAATGAATCTCATTGCTTCGTGGAGACGGTAATCCGTACGTACGCACCAGCGAAAATATAATTTCCTTAAAGTTGTGGAATTGGATGATATATTAATTTTATAGAGACATTATCATGTTATTTTCATTATTTATATACATATTACCCATCATTATATCCATCCAAAAATCATAGTGTTGAATAACAAATTACACAACGGCGTGGAGACGGTAAGCCGTACATACGCACGCATGGTGACATTATCATTCAAAAGATGGATAGGATAATGAATATAGTTGTTCCATTTTTATAATAACATCACTGTATATATAATACACTGGAGTTATTATTTTATAATTTAAACAACAATGAAAGAGTAAGTGGAAGAATACGAGAACTTGAAAGAGGGTGGTGAAATCATTACCTATTCTTCGGGTTCTTCCTTTTGATTTGATCAAAAGGGATCCTTAAGTAGGATTTATGACCAAATGAGGGCCTCTAGGATGAAGTGAGGAAATTTTGGAGGATATTTGGGCAGGGTTTGTCCAAGCCAAATGGATTAGAAGGTGTGAAATAGAGTGAAGGGGGAGTTCCCTTTTAAAAGAGGGGTGAGGGGTACCTTAGGAAAAACATTAAATATTATTTTATAATAAATTCATTTTCAGTTTCTAATGGCTCAAAACTGAATTATTTAAAGGATAAGGTGGGGATTGGTCGAAAACCTTTCAACCAATAGGTTTTATACTGGTTTAGGTCACCATATTAACCTTCACTTTTAGATTTAACTCTTTGTTAAATAGTTTAACTTTTACCGTGTCTTCTTGTATTCTTACTCTATATGGTTAATAAACATACTCTAAACATTCATGAGAACCTAAAGTGCCTCATTAATGACATATATAATATTATTTAAGCATTTTTTCTGAACCTTCAATTTTTAGGAATATTATATCAACCAATAATATAGTATTTGTTTTAAATATTAATTTATGTCAATTTTGAAAATATTTGATAATTTGTTTTTGTGAAAGTCATTTCAACTTTATTACTTTGAACAAGATACATTGAATCATACATATCATGTCATATTCACCTAGAAATTGTGTGGATGTCATAAAAACTTTGAAATTAAATTTATTCTAATATTTATAATACCATTTATTTGATTCTTTCATGAATAAGGTAATTACTGAATCATCATTGTGTCATAAATAAATTAAATTATTTAACGTCTAAAATTTATAAATAAAATATAATTATGTAGGAAATCTTCTTATATTTCTAATGAATATTTATAATCGAATTTACTTTATGTATAACTTTATATTAAAAATGTTTTAGTTATTTAACTTTGATTTTATCTCTTTTAACTCTTCTTTGAATTAAATAATAATAAATGTCCTAATCTGATCCAAGTGGATCAAAGAAGTTCATATTTTATTCCTAAGGTTGTTTTCTATCTAATTATACTTATCCAATAGCATTAGGACATGTTTTAGGGTAATAATAATATCATTTTTACCCTCAATTACCCTATTTATATTTAACCGTTGTAAATAAAAGTAAAAAGTTACTACTCACCAAAAATTATTTTTATCTTATTAAACCACATTTTACTCCCTGATATTAACCGTGTCTCTCAGATTTTCTAAATTCCACTCACAGAAGCGGTAAAATTATGTTTTATGTGAATTTGCAAATTCTCCTATGAGATGGGTAAAAGACACTGAAAAGTTCAATAAAAATTTTATATATCTAAAATTATTATAAATAGACTCTAATGAATTACATTGAACTTATATAGGTATTATGTATCTATTTTGACCTAAAATAAATTAAAATAAAATAAATAAATAATTTAATAAAAATGTGGTATTAACCAATAACTCAGTGCTTTTCACTATTCATCAAAAATTGAATGTTTACAGAAAAATACCAAAAATTCACCCTAAGATAATTTTGATATTCTAAATACATAAATGATGTCTATTTTACCAAATTCAAAACATATACGTCGCATTAATTAATTTAAAATTAATTCTCGTTGTTAAAACAAATAGCGTGTTTTTAAGAAACAATAACTATCAAAAGATTGACACTTGTTTATGTATAATTTCAATGTGAAATTAATTCCAATGACCAAAATTGGATTAAAGGGTAAAAACATAATGTAATTATACTTCCAAAACATTAAAATTTATAATTCAACACTATAAATTATTTTGATTAAAAATGTTGTTTTCAGTTAAAATATAGTATTTTCACTATTCATCCAAATATGAAAGTTATCAGAAAAACACAAAAAATTTATTAAAACTAAATTATTATGTCCTGATTCTAAAGAAGATGTTTATTTTGTCAAATTGAATATATAAAAGTTTCAAATATTGGATTTAAAAAGGGTTCTCCATTAAAAGGCGGTAAAATTGCATTATTTGAAAAATAATTCTTTTATTTGAAAAAAATGAATTTGTTCTTACATTATGTCTAAGAAACTCATAATATTTATTCTAAAATTATATGGATTATATAATGTTCAAAATTCAGTTAACACTATTCATAACCGCTTTTGAACGGCTAGTTTGGCAAGTTGTGATGCGCTTGAACTCAGTGTTGCATGTAGTGAAAGTTATTGCATTACATTGAAGAAATAACGCACTATGAAATATTGGGAAGTTACATGTACCCTTTTTTATGATCATGAGATATAAAATATCAACCCATTTATTGGGGGAGATTTTTTACCCCACACATCAATAATAATAGTCTTTACATTTTTTTCCAAGGGAATAGAAAACATTCATATTTCAAACATCACTAAATTAACTCATAGAAAAGTGATGGATTTCATGAAAATTTTTATTGAAAATAACATAATATTTATTGAGAAATAAGTTTTATGATTGTTTAAGAACATATCCCTAGTGTATCAAAAAGAGAATTAAGGATATTTACATATATGAAAAATACATTTTCAGGATCATTAGGTAAATCACACTGAAAAATATATTGAAACAACCCTTTTTGTTTTAAAATTATTATAAATTATGTTCTTTTTAGAAATATCATTTTAAAAAATGGATAAAAATCACCATTTAAAATAAGGGTCATAGTAATAAAAGAATATATTAAGATGGAAAAATATTAAATTTTATTTTAGAAAAAATTATGAACATAATTGGAAATCAACAATGTTATATGAATCATTGAAAAATTAATTTCTAAAAGGTGAATGGAGAACATTAGAATAAATTTACATTTAAAAAATAATCTTAAATATTGGAGCCATGAAAAATAAATAAAAACTATTTCTATGAAATTTGGAGAGGAAAATAAAACAAAACACCATGGATAAAAATCTTTCTTAATAAATTAAAATACATTTTTTGGAATTCCAAATCATAAAAATGTGTAATAAAACTTCCTTATGAAAATTGGATTAGGAAAATATGAATTTCACATGAGATAATAGATAAATAGTTTTCAAATTATAATGGATAAAATTTTCATTCAGGTAAACAAAGGACATTAAATAAAAATTATCATTAAAGTGAATGTGAATTATTAAAAAATTATCATATTTTTATGGGGAATATATTAATTAATGTTGAATATTTGAATCAGTTGATTAATTTTTTCCAAAGATTAAGAGAATAAACAATTTAAAATGTTAGAGTGGAATAATCAAATTATTTAAGTATTAAGTGGATGTTGAGATATTATAAATCAAAGAAAGGGGGTTAGAGTTAACAAAAAATTGCATACCGTCAATATTATTTAGCCAAACATGTTTTAACATCTCATATAAAAAAAATCATAATAACCTATTATAAAAAATCATTCTAACATATTTCCTTTTATAAAATTAATTTATAATTATTTATTACAAATATATTATTAGGTATATTTTTATTTTCATGATTAGATATTATTATCTCCGACATTATGTTCAGTACTGGAGTTTTTTATAGAGGTATATATAACTATTTATATATTAAAATTTCATCATGATATCACCATTATTGGTACTATAAAAGATTTTTTATAATTTTCTATAATTTCATAATTTCATTTCATAATTAATTTAGTTAATATTCATTATGATGAAGTAATTTATGAGCTTGTTTCGGTAATTTCTATGAGAAAAAGGTGGTATCTTAAAAAAATGTTCAATATTATTATTACAATTACGTTTAAAAGATAATTATTTGATAATTATTTTTCAATATCACCAATATTTATGTTTACATTGTTTTCCATGCTATAAATTTATTACACTATTGTTATAGGGGGTTAAAACAACCAAGACATGAAAATGTAAAAATCAGAGGGTGAGTACAGTTATGAATTTTATTCTTTTAAACTAAAATGATTATTATAGAATAATAATTATATTATATGAATTTCATTATAACGGTGAACCAAATTCTAAGAGAGTTGGATACACAATAAAATAATGAAGTGAATTATTTTTCTTTTCATGGAGGTGGTAGTTCGTGAGTACGCATATGCGGGGCGTTCATTTTCCTAAAACATGGAGGAATATAAGGAATTGATTATAAAGTAATAATATAAATATTTTTTAAATCTAATATTAATCCATTAAGTTTTATTTTATAACTAACCTCATAAGTTGGTGATGAAAAATAAATCACACCATTCATGGAGGTGGTATACCACACGTATGCATGACAACATCTTTATTTTTCGGATGGTTTTAGAGGAATGTAGAAATTTGATATTCCATTAAAATATAAAAAATTTAAAATATCTTTATAAAATATTTTTTAATCATTTCGACAATATAATATTATGTGAGGGTTAAAATAAGAATTGAAATAAGAATTCTTGGTTGAGAAAATTAAGTCTCCCTAGAGTTGGTATCCCTTAAGTAACTGGTTTAGGCTCCATAGATTGGTATTTTGAAATTAAAATGGCTTATAAAACTTTGGAAGAATGTGGTTGAGATAATAGGGTATATTCCTATTAAAAATAATTTTTTATAACGAGTAAATAAATTGGGTGAGGTGAGATCCTTTTATAGGACAAGGGAATGACATTTATATAAATATAATTTCTAAGTATAAATAGAGCACACATTTCACCTAGAATGTCAATCCAATGATAAAAATATTGGAGTGGGAGTATGAGGTAAGGACCATAAGCCATCAAGAATTCATTTTAATACATTTATTAAGGCATGGTTTTTAGTATTTTACTCATATATTTTTCACTTATACCATTTTTTATTTTCATATTGGTAATTAATTTTTCCCAATGTAATTTACTTATAATTCCTAAAATAAAATGAAAATTATTAAATATATTTTACATAATGATTTCAAATTTTAAATTAATTTTATCAAATAAATTTATGTGTAAAATATTTTTTTTAAACGTTAGTTCATGTAATTCATAAAAACTCATCATTAGTAAAAGTGAATTATTAATCCTAAAAATTAGGCTAATGATAAAATTATACATGTTGTTGATTTGTATGAAATTAATTGGTATAATAAAAAAAATTAGAGTTATTTGGATTTAAAAGATATCCAAAACATAATTTCACCAAGTGGAAAATATAATTAAAATAAAATAACACTAAAAATATTTTTTATTAGAAAAATATTGCTAATATTTTAAAATCATAATCATGGAATTTATAAATAAAAACACATTTTAAAATTCACAATATAACTCCTTAAATTAATTTTTAAAAATTATAAATGATTAATTGGTTTTAAATTTATAATTTTTTTTTGATATAGTCATAAATGCTTTTGTTTTACTAAAAATTTAAATTTTCACTTCTAATTAAAAATCCACCATTTCAAAAACCTCAAAAAAAGTCACCCTAAAGTAATATTGATGTTATGGATTTAAAAATAGGGTCTATTTATTTTATTTAATGTGGCCTTTTTAAACAATATGTGTTCTAAATATTAGTTCATTGTATTTTTAATTAAAATAATGTTAATATATTTGTTAATATATTGAAATATTATATATTATCATAAGAATTATTTAAAAGTGGTCAATTTAATTTATTGATACATAAAATAGTTAATTGATAATGAAAATAACTTTTAAATTTCATGTCATATTAATTATATATCCCTTAAATGTATGTATTATTTTATTTTTTTAACCTATTTTAATTTTATAGAGGTTGTATTTTTACAATAATCATTATGATAATTTTAATCAAGTATATCACTAATTTTTTCAGTTTGGAGTTACATGTGAACAAATTTATCTATCATAGTATTAATTTTGAGAAAAAATATATTTGAGAATCTCATGGGGTTACAATCTCTCACTCCCATAAAAAAATTCATTATTTAAACTTTAATTATCTCATAGAAGTCAAAATTTCTTATGGTATCATAATGATTGACATAACAAAATATATAATTCATAATGAGATACCTAAAATACTCTCAAGAGTGATACTATGAAACTCAAATTTTTCTTATTAAAAAACATATATCAAGATTTTAATTTTTAATAACCATTTGTGCCAATTATGTTCCCTTAATTTCCTTATAAGACATAGGTGATTCTAGAGACATACAGTTCACAACATTATTTTGAAGGTCTTAATTAGAAAAGGATAATAAAAAGGGTTATGATAATATCTAATAAAATACTTTTCAATGATCTTATGGATTTTGAAACACTATTAGAATATGTCTTATTCAATGATAACTTCATTTCAACCCCTCATAACTTGGATTCAACCTAGATAAAATTAGATTAACTAAGAACTCTATTTATTTAACCTAGGTTATCAATGATCATTTTCTTTATTATTCTCACTAACCCTAACATATTAAACTCTATCATAATGGTTCAAAAAGTAATTGTAAATCATTAATGTATATCACCGAAGAGTGTTTACCGATGTGTGATGTCATAATACCATTTATCTTGCACTAAGTGAAGATATATTTTATACTCAACCAACATTTTTTTCATTATCTCTATGTGCATCTATTCCATAAGAACATCCACTTTCTAGTATCCACATAGATATATTAATGCTAGGGAACCGCAAAACAAATATTATACCAAAATATATGGATTCTTTTATGTACCTTGAAATATCACTAGGGGTTTCACTAAAGTTACCTTATCTTAATTATCAAAAGTGATAAACTAATTCATAAGAAAAGTAAACCAAGATCTAATACCAAATGAGTCACCCTAGAACCGCACACCAAAATGTTTTAAAAAAAGACATTATTTAATACATGGCTTTGATATAAACATATATAATCCACGATAAACATGTATTTATTTTACATATTTTCTAAATGATAAATATTATATATCATTGAAATTCACACAGTCCCAATAATGAAATATTTAGTTTCTACGAGGATCCATAACTTGAGATTTTTTTACAATAATTATGATCATTTCTCCATAATTGAGCTATAATAGACTCCCTTATAGAATTCTCATATGTTATTGTTAGATTCATAACCTGGGTAATGTAAACATAGGGAAAATTGAGATCAAATTCATAGTAAGGAAAATCATATCAAAATCTCATCAGGGGTATGATAATAAAAATATGAGAAGACATGGTACTGGGAGAAATATATTTTTAAAAATAATTGAGTAATGAGATTTTTGCATAAAGAAGATTTGAATGACCTATAGTCTCAAATGATCTATCATATCCCATGAAATTTCATAGTAAAAATATGAAATAATAAACATGGTTAATTTTATTCTAATAGAAGAATATGACAGAGAAATACATAATAAAATAAATAATTATAAATATTAACCTAGTAGAGAAGAATTTCAACCCGATTTCGATCACATTATGGGTTTTAGTTAACAATATGTACACTATTTTAGTCTTGGGATTGTAAAGTGTTTACCCCATTGGGATTAGGGTAACAACCCATGTACACTCTTGTTAAAATGAAATTACTTGTGTACTCTTTATATGATAATGTGATTTAAAAATTAAATCATACAATCAAAGTGAGATATAGGACCCCAACAATCAATAATAATCATCTATAAATTTGTGTTCCAAGAAAGCATGAACACATTAATATTTTAAACTACTCATAACTATCCATTAGAAAAGATAAGGGTTTGGTGAAAATGTGCATAAAAATTTTCACAAGTATGCTAAAGAATGAAGGTAGTATGTCAAATAGGATCATATCCCTAGTTTAACATAAGGATTGTTATGAATGATTACATTGATCAAAAATAACTTTTCATGATAATTCGGTAAATAACATTTAAAAATAAGAGAAAATGATTTTTAATATTAAAATAATTATAAATTATGTTTATTTAGAAAAAAAATTAAATCATGGAAAGGAATATTCATTAAAAATAATGGTAAAAATGAAAAAAGAATGTCTTCACATGGAAAAATATTAAAAAGATATTTTAAAAAATATTTTTAACGTTGTCGTAAGATGATGTTATTATGGGTCTCTATCTAAAGTTATTTTCAAAAAACAAGTCTCATGAAAATCATTTGTTTTAAAATATAACCTTCAATAATGGAACCCTAAAAAATACATAAAGACTATATCAATGAAGATTTTAATGGAAGATACCATAAACGATCATTTAAGGAAAACCATTTTAATATTTTAAAATTCCATTGTTGAAAAACCACATGATAAAAAAGGATAATGAATCCATTTTTTCAAAAGTGTAGAAGGGAGATATTAATGTCAAATGGTATAGTTGGTAATTATTCTTCTACATATAAAGGATAAATTTGTAGGGAAGCTAAAATAATGGAAATGGAAACAAATTTTTTTTAAGAGAATGAGAATAATTCTTAACAATGTCATACTTCTAAGTGGGATAAATTCATCAAGGAAAAATATTTGAATAAAAAGATTAATTTTACCTAGATATAATGATATTGTATAATATAAAATCCTAGGGTGGAATAAACCATATATTTAAAGAACAATTTTATGATGAAACATTATAATTCAATGAAAAGGGGGTCGAGTTAACAAAAAACCTATACCTTTAATACTGTTTAATCGAACGTTATTTGACCATATAAAAGAATAATAACTTAATAACCTAATTTAAAAAAAATTAATTAATAATAAATTTTATAAAATAGATTTATAATAATTTTTTTCAAATATATTATTTATATTTTATTATCATCATCTTATGTTATTAACTTAAATTTTTGATTAATACTATTTTCATAATGAAAGTATAAATTATTGTTCATAGATTCAAATTTTGTCATTACAAGATCACTAAATATACTATAATAGATATTTTATAATTATTTATAAAGTTATAATTTTTTCATAAATATTTTATTTATGATTCATAATAATGATTTTGGTGACAAGGTGGGCTATGTAATTTTAATGAATGAGAGGTCATATCATAATAACACATTAGATATTTCTAATATCATTTAAAAATAATAAAAATAAATATCTATATATTTTTTCCAATTTCACTAGTAAATAGATATATTTATTTATCCAGGACCTATATTTATATCATTGTATATGTAGGTGGTTAAACTGACCTAAACTCTAACATGTTATGATTGATGGGAGAGTATTGTTAAGATATGGATTCTTTTGGTATAATAGCATACTTTAAAATTATTAGTAATATAAATGTTATTTTATTAAAGTATAGAATCATATTTTAATATATTTTTATTCATAAGAAAATACTAGAGTAAAAATAAAATACATTAGTTTTTTTGGAAGTGGTAGTTTACACATACACCCATGCGATGCATTCAGTTTCAATCAACTAGAATGAAGATAGGGAATTATTTCTAATTTTAGAATGTTAATAATTTTATATGTATCATATTAATCAGTTAAGTGTAATTTATAAACAATAATTTTATGGTGGTGATGAACATTCAAGCATGCTGTTCAAGGGGGTGGTAGTTTGCACGTACACATGACAATGTCTTCATTCTTCCAATGGTTTTAGAGGAAGGTAGAAAATGAATATTTTTTTAGTATAATTATTTATAAAATTATTAGTACTTATGTTTTCTTAAATTTCATGTATGTAATATATTTTAGGTGTTATTAGAAGAATATAATTAAGAGGCCTTGGTTGAGAACACTACCTCTCACTTTGGACGTTCTCACTTGGGTACAACATAAAGATTATTAACATTGTTTTTTGGAAAGACCAAGGGTTACGGGACATGGGGAGAGAGTGGAGGATATAATTGGTAAGTTTTGGATTGATATAATTCAGTATATTTTGTGGTAAAATGGGGTGTATGTGATATACTATTACAAGTGAAGGGAAAGTCATTTTCTGTAAATAAATATTCTTAATATAAATAGAGCACATGTTTCACATGAAAAATTATTCCAAAGTGGAAAATAATTGATTGGATGATGCGTTAAGAGAGATTATCCTATAATAATTAATTTTAACACATGTTTTAATTTTTTAAACCCTTATAATCTTTTATTTTTAACTTTTACCTGCTTCTGGATTTTACCTTGGTAATTAATTTTTACGAAATTAATTTAATTGTAATGAATAAAAATGAAATGGTACATATTAAATAATTTAACAAAAAATTTCTAAATAGAAAATTAATTTTTTCCAAAAAATATCTTTTCCTAATAAAAATAAATTTTAACACTGTCATATGTAAAATGAAAAAAAATCCTTATTTAGAAAATGCGTATTTTTAAGCATAAAAATTATGTTAATGATAATATTATCAATGTTGTTGATTTTTATGAAATTATTTTTTTTATAAAGCAATAGTGAGTTTTTTTTAATTTTAAAAAAATCCAAATATCTAATTTCGTCTATCAAAACCAACATTAAATGGGAAAAAACTAAAAATATTTTTTATTAGAAAAATATTCTTAAATTTTAAATTGTTAAAAATGGGGTTAATAAATCCAAAATTTTATTTTTAAATGCATACATTCACTCAATAAATAATCTTTTATCATTAATTTTTTTTATAAATTTTTATGTTTAATTACTTCTTATATATTTATAAATTCCAAAGTTTTAGAAAAAAATTCTATTTTTCATTATTAATAAATAAATCCATTATTTATGATGAATCCAAAAAAACTGATGATAATTTTGACATGATTTATTCAAAAAGTATGGTAATTATTTAAAATGATAATCCATAAATTTTGAAATATAAATTTTATATTGAAATTAAAAATATAATGAATAACTAATTTTATTGAAAAATGAATTTTTAAACTTTATGTGTTCCCCATTTTATTTTGTTCTACTTTCTAATTTTAATAATTTTAATTCTTTAAAATATTTAAATGTCACGACCCGTCTTCGGGGCCCGTGCCGTGACTACCCCAAGCCCGCCTTCCATAGGCCAGGGGCTGGCGACTAGCACCAAGGCATAAATCCCGGTAAAGGGAAGGTATTAGCTTTGTAAATTAAACAAGCACCACATAGTAATCAAGCAGAAAAAGTAAACACTGAGTAAAAACTGGTACAACAGTAAGTGCAGAAAGTAAGTGGGCCAGAATACAAACCAAACTGAAAGTAAAGTACAACTTGAAAGGGAAAACAGAAACTGAAAAGTAAAGCCGCAACATCAATCCGTCCACTGGAAGTCCCACCTGAAGGGTGGGTACAGATAGCCTTCACTGCTCCTCGGGTCCAGCCGACCGCTCCGAGTTCATCCCGCCCAGTGGTCCACCTCCAGGTACCGTCCTGCTCCGCAAGCCTCCACCACGATCAGCGCTGTCTGTCATCTGCAACCAACACAACGTAGTGCGGGCATAGCCCGTGCAGGGGTGAGTATATGCTACTTAGTAGGGACCCCGAGACCCCCGAAGGTCTCCCAGAATCCACAAAGGATAACCACAAAGGAAAGATAGAATCACGAAGTAACATCCGACACTGCTTAGGTATATTCCCATACATATACCTAAGTCATCAATTCTCGCTCAGCTCCAACATCCGAGCTCAAGTACAACCCAGTCCACACAGGAAAGCAAAACTTAAAATCCACACAGGATAGCTCAACACAATCCACAAAGGAAGGTAAAACGTAAATCCACACAGGATAGCACAACACAATCCACAAAGGAAAGTAAAGTGTAAATCCACACAGGATAGCACAACACAATCCACAAAGGAAAGTAAAATAGGGTTTCAACTCACACTGGTATACTTATTCAAATGACGATAGAGATGATCACTGATCCATCTAAGTCGTCGGACCCACAAAGGATTGATAGGTACTAACCCCCGCAATGACCCACAAAGGATCTGACCCACAAAGGATCGATAGGTAACTAACCCCCGCAAAGACCCACACAGGATTGGGCCCACACAGGACCTGTAGGCGCTGGCCCACACAGGACCGCTGAGCGCTGACCCACATAGGATCGGACCCACACAGGATGGGTAGCACTGACCCACAAAGGATCATTGAGTGCTGTAGTCGTCGCCATCGAATCCACTGAGGATCTTTGTACAGTCGTCGTCGTCACAGTAGCAGTCGCAGCCAGCTCTTGGGTTCCCGCACACAGCAAGCTCGTTCGGTAGGGTCTGCTCCACGAGCCGAGAGGATGATACATCAACTGACACATAGTCCAGAGTTGATGTATCCAAAAGTTCTGTATCGTCTACAGGAACTCAACGTCGCAGACGGCGTGTCAATCGGTCGCCCGGTCTGAGAGTTATTGGCTTTTTCGTCCCAGGGGCCATGTTAGTTTTTAAGGAAAAACCAACCTGACCATACTCCACCTGCGTCCAAACCTCGGGTTAAGTATTCCAAAAGATCCGTATCACTTAGAGGAATCTACCAAAGTCGACGGCACGTCAATCGGATGTCCGAAGCTCAAGATATGAGTGTTTCCGCTCTGAGGGCCCGGTTGGTTTCGTGCACGAACCAACCCGGCTGAACCCAAAGTATTCCGAAACCTTGAGTGTGATATACCGAAACAACCGTCTCGATCCAAGGATCGCATCACCGCTGACGGCACGTCGTTCGGAGGCACGTAGCTCATGTTATGAGCAAAAGACCGAAAAGGTCTGAAAACGGGGGGTCTGGGCCCGGACCGACCCGGCCCAACCCCCCCTAGGTCGGCCCGAACCGGGTCGACCCAACCCGGGTCCGGGTCCGACCCGGTTTGCGCAACTCGGCCCGGCCCGTCCTGGGTGCGACCCGGCCCGGCCTGGGCGCGACCCGGCCCGGAGGGTCGGCCCGGCTCGGCTCGGCCGAGCGGCCGAGCGGAGGAAGCCGCGGGGCACAACCCCCGCGGACTGAGGTGCCGCGGCCCCGCGTGAGGCCGTGCGGGGTCAGCGGACGTGGCTTTACCGCCGCAGTGGCTTCAGCCCTGGCGGCTTCATCCGGTGGTGCGTCGGGGCAATGCCGCCTCCGGCTGCCGGTGACCCGCACCGCCGGTGGATTCCGCGGGCCACCAGAGTTGCTCCGGTGGTCCTATTCCACTTCCGTCTGCGCCAAAGCTCCTCCTGGGTCCCATTCTTCACTGCCAGCCCCTCAAATCGCCACTGCGGCCCCGTTTGTCATCGTCCGCCACTTCGCGCATCAACGAAGAACTACGGAGGGTTGTCGGGCCGTGTTTGTTTGGCCTGCACCCTCCGCGTTAGGTGATAACAATCGGGAATTAGTGATCAACACATGAAAACATAACAAGATACAATTTTAATAAATAAAAATTGTACTTTGATCTCGGGCACTTTGTCTTAGAAGGAAACAACTACGGGAATAAAATATTATTTTCAAACAAAATCCCTACCTCGTCGTAGTCGTCGAGCGTGCGTTCTTCGTGGAATTGATCGTCGCGGAAGAAGAGGATCGTCGCGTCGTGGAAGGGCGTCGCGTCGTCACAGTATACGGTGTTGCGTCGATGAACTCCGAGGATCAAGAACATACTGATTTAATTTACACGAATTAAATCCATGTCAAGTATAAATTCCACAAAGGAATTTAAAAGATTCACAAACTCCTACCTCAAATGGATGTTTGAAGATTTGTCGTGGAAGAAGGAACATTGCAGAAGAACGTCACGGGAGAAGAATCTTCGGCGTCGCGGTACTTGGCGTCGCGTCGTCGATCTCCGAGGGCTCGGCGTTCTTCGTCGCCCTTCGTTGGATGCTGGCATTCTTCGCGTTCTTCGCGTTCTTCGCGTTCTTCACGAAGGAGGATGAAGGACTTAAGGTTTCTGTCAAATCCTCTCAACGAACAACACTCAAGAAGAAGGTGTGTTGGCCTTATTTTATTAACATGCCAACAAAACGAAAACGTGTTAAGAAACGAAAGCAATTAATTCATAGAATTAATTTCAACGAAATTAACCACCCAATTAATAAGAGCGTTTAATTGTTTAAGAAAACGCCCCAGTTGACTTTTATTTAATAGGGGTTTTCGCGGGTGCGTTACTTAGCGGAAAAGAAACAGTGGGGCTCGTGTGGGCCCCACCTCACAAATATTCTTCCATGAGGGTAGGATATTTTGAATTCCACTCTATCCGCTTCAACTTAGCTTAAGTAGCTTAACGTGGCTTTTAAGCAGCTTTAAGTGAAATAAAATAAAGTTTGTCGTACAAAATTATTTTATTTCTTAACTTTAAGCCCAAAAATTAAAAACCACACCCGAGAAAATGCAACTCCGGAAGAGGCGTTTCTAAGAAAATACTGGCGCTGCGATTCCATCAGTGCCCTCAGAATTCGATTCCGAGCACCGGTTCAAAAGTTAGAAAAACCCACTCGTTCGTTCACTGAATGTACCTGAGCCAAACTTTGAAAAATGATTTCGGGCACACCGGGCCTCGGAATCAGGTGCCGTCAGAAATTGCGTTCTTGTAAAATTACAAAGAAAATTAAGAAAAAAAATTACTTGAAATTTACGAGTCTTTACATCACTCCCACCTCAGGTCTTTACGTCCCCATAAAGAAACATCATAAACTAGGGAAACAAATGTGGGTACTGAGCACGCATCTGAGCCTCCCGCTCCCAAGTGCTCTCCTAGAGGTTCTCGTGCTGCCATCTAATGCGCACTAGAGGAATCGACCGTCCACGTAGGATCCACTCCTGTCGATCCTCGATCTCCACCGGGACCTCCGCAAAAGTCGCCCCATCATCAACGTCTAGCTCCCCATGGTCAATGATATGTGTCGGGTTGTGCACGTATCTCCTCAGCTAAGATACGTGGAAGACGTCGTGCACTCGGTGCAACTAAGGTGGTAGAGCCAGGTGATAAGCCACCTTGCCAATCCTGCTGAGGACCTGGAAAGTTCTGATGAAGCATGGAGACAACTTGCCGCCTCGGCCAAATCTCCGTAATCCACGTCGAGGTGAGACACGCAAGAAGACGTGGTCACCATCCTCGAACTCTAGTGGCCTCCACCTCCTGTCAGCGTAAGACTTCAGCCGGCTCTGAGCTGTCCTCATCCGCTCCTGGTTGACCTGGACCTTCTCTGTCGTGGCCCGGACCATCTCTAGTCCCACAAGTGCTGACTCCCCAGGGTCTGTCCAGCATAAAGGTGATCTGCAAGGTCTGCCGTACAATGCCTCGTATGGTGTCATCCCGATGGTGGAGTGGTAGCTGCTATTGTACGCGAACTCCACCAAGGGTAGGTGGTACTCCCAGTTGTGACCAATGTCTAGGACACATGCGCGGAGCATGTCCTCGAGAGTCTGAATGGTCCTCTTCGTCTGACCATCCGTCTGAGGGTCAAAGGCGGTGCTCAGACGTAGCTGCGTCCCGAATGCCTCCTGCAACCCCTTCCAAAGCCGGGAAGTAAAGCGAGCATCTCGATCGGAGATGATAGATAATGGCACACCGTGAAGCCATACAATCTCTTGAACGTAGAGACGCCCCAAGCTCTCCACTGAGCCCTGCTCTCTGATGGTTAAGAAGTGAGCCGACTTGGTGAGTCGGTCGACAATCACCCAGATAGAGTCGTAACCTCTGGAAGTGCGTGGAAGTCCAGTCACGAAGTCCATAGATATCCCGTCCCACTTCCACTCCGGGACCTCCAAGGGTTGTACCAAGCCTGCTGGTACCTGATTCTCTGCCTTCACCTACTGGCAGGTGAGGCATCATGAAACGAACTCTGCCACAACCTTCTTCATGCCTGGACATCAGTGTTGTCGTCTGAGATCCTGGTACATCTTCGCCACTCCAGGATGAACCACCAAAGGAGAAGTGTGAAACTCTCTCAGCACCTCCTCTCGTAAAGCGACTGGTACCAAGGTATGTCCTCTAAAAAGGATGTTGTGCTCTGCTCCAAAGGAGAAGCCATCAGGTGCCTGTCCTGAGGATAACTGCGCACGCCGCGTCTCATAGTCGGTGTCCCCATGCTGTGCCTCTCTGACCCGCTATAGTAGTGGACAAGTGACTGTGATATATTGAAGGAAGGCTGCTCCATCTCTATATAAAAAGGATATCCGCAAAGCGGCTAGCTTCTATGTCGCCTCCGCAAGTAGCTGAATTCCCGTCCTCCTACTGAGAGAATCAGCTACCACGTTCCCCTTCCCAGGAGTATAAACTATCTCAAAGTCATAGTCCTAGAAAAACTTGAGCCATCGCCGCTGTCTCAGGTTCTGGTCCTTCTGTGAGAAGATGTACCTGAGACTCTGGTGGTTAGAAAAGACTGTAAAGCGCTCGCCCATCAGATAGTGTCGCCATGTCTTCAGAGCGAAGACCACTGCTGCTAACTCTAGGTCATGGGTAGCGTAGTTCTGCTCATGCGGCCTCAAATGACGTGATCCATAGGTGATAATTTCCCGCTCCTGCATCAGGACACATCCGAGTCCGGTCCCTGATGCATCGCAGTAGACTACGTACCCTACTCCCTCCTCAGGCAACCTCAAGATAGGTGCGCTGGTCAATCTCGGTCTCAGCTCCTGGAAGCTCTGCTGACATCTGTCTGACCACACAAAGGGTTTCCCCTTCTTCGTAAGAGCTGAGAGTGGTGCCGCAACTCTGGAGAAGTCTGGCACAAGTCTCTGATAGTATCCAGCTAGTCCCAAGAAACTTTGCACCTCCGTCACGCTCCTGGGTGGCTCCCAAGCTAGCACTCCCTCGATATTCGCGGGATCCACTGCAACTCCTGCCTCAGAAATGACGTGTCCCAAGAAGTGGACCTCACGTATCCAGAACTGACACTTCGAGAGCTTTCCATAAATCTGGTGCTCTCGAAGTTTGTCTAGTATAACCCGCAAGTGGTAGGCGTGATCCTCCTCATTCGTTGAGTAAATCAAAATGTCGTCGATGAAGACTACGACAAATCGATCGAGGTATGGCTGAAAGATTCTGTTCATGAGGCCCATGAACACTGATGAAGCATTGGTTATGCCAAAAGGCATAACCAAGAACTCATAGTGGCCATAACGACACCTGAAGGCCGTCTACTGCACGTCCTCGTCTCGAACTCTTAGCTGATGATAGCCTGACCTGAGTTCTATCTTTGAGAACCACCGTGCTCCCTTGAGCTGATTGAAGAGGTAATCAATCCTCAGTAGCATATACTTTTTCCTCACTATCACCTGGTTCAGGTGACGATAGTCGACACAAAGTCGCACGCTCCCGTCCGCCTTCTTGGCGAACAAGGGGAAGCTCAGGGTGAAACACTGGGTCGGATGAATCCCTTGCCCTCCAAGTCCTCCAACTGTACCCGTAGCTCTCAAAGCTCAGCGGGGGACATCCGATATGCTGGAGTGGATATCGGGGCTGTTCCGGGGTACAGATCAATATAAAAGTCTACCTCTCTGCAAGGAGGTAGCCCTAGAACATCGTCGGAAAAGACGTCCGCATACTGATCCACCACTGCAGGAAAACTAGGACTTCGCACGTCAACTGCTCCTAGGATGAGGCTAGCCAAATGATGAGTGATGGGTTGTCCTCTCCTCTATGGAAGTTCATCCTGTTCTGTGAAGGCTCCCTTCTCGCCGGTGAAGGTGAACCTGCTCCCGTTGGTGCGTACACATCGCACCTTGCGCCTAATACAGTCAATCTGATCATGAACTGTAGATAACCAATCCATGCCCAAGATGACGTCGTAAGGCCTCGACGCCACTACAAGAAGATCCCAGCCAAAGCTCTCGCCTCCTAGAGTAAGCTCACACTGCCGGAACCAGTGCGTAATCGTCGAGTCTGCTCCCATAGGAGTCTCTAGCCGTAAGGATCGAGCCAACGGCTCTGTCGGAATCTCCGAGCTCCGAACAAGGGCAGCAGCTATGAAAGAGTGACTCGCCCATGTGTCTATAAGAGCTGCAGCAAGGGTGGAATATACACAGATCGTACCTAGAATCATCTCGGGCGCACCGTGGTCATTGGCCTCCGCTGCCTGGAGTTGTGTCTGTCTCTACCCGCCAGGTCCCTGTGGTCGGGGTGGACCTCCTGGTGGTGGTGGTGGTAGAGCCTCAAAGCGTCGCCCACCACCTACTACTCGGCCAGCTCCTAAGCCTCGTATGCCTCCTCCCTGCGGACCGCCACGGTCGACCCTCTGCCTCTGTCTGGGTGCCCCCTCAACTATATGCTGCTCCTCGGCACGGTGGGTCGGTCAATCACGAGCCATGTGGCCCTGCCCGCCGCATGTGTAGCACTGCCGGCCTCTCGAAAGACTGCCTCCACGCTGTGTGCCCCGCACTGCTGAGCCAGTGTCCTGAGGTCATCTGCGTGAGGGTCTGGTCTCTCTGGACCCCTGAGTCATTCGTCGACTGCCTGCTGCGGAAGACTCTGCTACGTGCCGCCCCGCGGTAGGTCTCGCCGCTGGAGAAGTCTCAGCAAGAAAGCTCTCGATCAAAAGGTCTCGCTCCAGTACTCCTGACTGAGTCGGAATGCTGAGGGAGATTAGTGATGCCCTGATCTCATGTCTCAAACCCTGCTCAAAGGTCTGGGCCCGGAAGAACGGGTCCCGTACCATGTCGGTCGAGTAGCGCGAGAGATCGGTAAATCTCGTTGAGTACTGGGCGATCGTCAAGCTGCCCTGCCGCAGCTGAAGAAGCTCCTGGATGCGCACCGCACAGAGGGTGGCCGGGACGAACTCCGAGCAGAAGAGGCTCTCAAAGTCCGTCTAGAGAAGAGATGCCTCATCGTGCACCTGGAGCATCAAGCTCCGCCATCGGCCCTCTACTGCGTGCAGTAGGCTCGCAGCGAGGATCACCATGAGGTCTGCTGGTGTCCTCACTAACCTGAAAACTCATCGCACTGCCTCCAGCCAGTCCTCGGCTGCCTGGGGGTCCATCTCCCCGTGGAACCTGGGCGGTCGCTGGCGCTGGAACTCATGCAGTGCACTAAGGTGACGTGCATTGTCAGCGGCTGGGGCTAGAAGCATCGGTGGCTCGGCAGGTAGAGGTACCACCGGTGCCTCTGCTGTCAAAGGGCCCTATACCGAGGCCTCGTCGCTCGGTGGGCTGTCGACACGTACCACTCTCGGAACCCTAGCTGGCTGCCGTCGTGGGGCCATCCTGAAAAGAAACAGGTGCGCCACGGTCAGAACAGTATACCTGGTGAGCTGACATAAAGTAATCACAAAGAAAACTTGAAACACACATGCAATCAATGTTTTCGTGCATTAAGTCGGAAATCAGAAGTCAGGGTCCTGGTGTACGGATATGTCGGTCACCGCACCAACACTGGGCTCCCTGGACTGATACCACACTCAATACGCTTAACACTATTTCTTCACATAGAAGAATGATCAGAGTCTGCGGTAGAACCAAACTCCTCTGATACCAATTTGTCACGACCCGTCCTCGGGGCCCGTGCCGTAACTACCCCAAGCCCGCCTTCCATAGGCCAGGGGCTGGCGACTAGCACCAAGGTGTAAATCCCGGTAAAGGGAAGGCATTGCCTTTATAAAGTAAACAAGAACCACAGAGTAACCAAGCGGAAAAAGTAAACACTAAGTAAAAACTGGTACAACAGTAAGTGCGGAAAGTAAGTGGGCCAGAATACAAACCCAAACTGAAAGTAAAGTACAACTTGAAAGGGAAAACAGCAACTGAAAAGTAAAGCCGCAACGTCAAGCCATCCACTGGAAGTCCCACCTGAAGGGTGGGTACAGATAGCCTCCACTGCTCCTCGGGTCCAGCTGACCGCTCCGAGTTCATCTCGCCCAGTGGTCCACCTCCAGGTACCGTCTTGCTCCGCAAGCCTCTACCACGATCAGCGATGTCCTTCGTCTGCAACCAACACAACGTAGTGTGGGCATAGCCCGTGCAGGGGTGAGTATAAGCTACTCAGTAGGGACCCCGAGACCCCCGAAGGTCTCCCAGAATCCACAAAGGATAAACACAAAGGAAAGATAGAATCACGAAGTAACATCCGACACTGCTTAGGTATACGCCCATACATATACCTAAGTCATCAATTCTCGCTCGGCTCCAACATCTGATCTCAAGTACAACCCAGTCCACACAGGAAAGCAAAACGTAAAATCCACACAGGATAGCTCAACACAATCCACAAAGGAAGGTAAAACGTAAATCCACACAAGATAGCACAACACAATCCACAAAGGAAAGTAAAGCGTAAATCCACACAGGATAGTACAACACAATCCACAAAGGAAAGTAAAACATGGTTTCATCTCACACAGGTATACTTCTTCAAATGACGATAGAGATGATCACTGATCCATCTAATTCGTCATACCCACAAAGGATCGATAGGTACTAACCCCCGCAATGACCCACAAAGGATCTGACCCACAAAGGATCGATAGGTAACTAACCCCCGCAAAGACCCACACAGGATTGGGCCCACACAGGACCTGTAGGCGCTGGCCCACACAGGACCGCTGAGCACTGACCCACACAGGATCGGACCCACACAGGATCGATAGCACTGACCCACAAAGGATCGCTGAGTGTTGTAGTCATCACCGGCGAATCCACTGAGGATCTCTGTACAGTCATTGTCGTCACAGTAGTAGTCGCAGCCAGCTTTAGGGTTCCCGCACACAGCAAGCTCGTTCGGGAGGGTCCGCTCCACGAGCCGAGAGGCTGATACATCAATTGACACATAGTCCAGAGTTGATGTATCCAAAAGTTCTGTATCGTCAACAGGAACTCAACGTCGCAGACGGCGCGTCAATCGGACTCCCGGTCTGAGAGTTATTGGCTTTTTCGTCCGAGGGGCCCGGTTGGTTTTTAAGGAAAAACCAACCCGACCGTACTCCACCTGCGTCCAAACCTTGGGCGGAGTATGCCAAAAGATCCGTCTCACTTAGAGGAATCCACAAAAGTCGACGGCACGTCAATCGGAAATCCGGAGCTCAATATATGAGTGTTTCTGCTCCGAGGTCCCGGTTGGTTTCGTGTACGAACCAACCCGGCCGAACCCAAAGTATTCCGAAACCTTGAGTGTGATATACCAAAATGACCATCTCAATCCAAGGATCCCATCCCCGCTGACGGCGCGTCGTTCGAAGGCACGTAGCTCACGTTATGAGCAAAAGACCAAAAAGGTTCGGAAATGGGGGGTCTGGGCCCGGACCGACCCGGCCCAACCCCCCCTGGGTCGGCCCGAACTGGGTCGACCCGACACGGGTCCGGGTCTGACCCAGTTTCCACGACCCGGCTTGGCCGGGGCGGCCCGGCCCGGCCAGGGCTGCCCGTCCCGGCCAGGGCGCGACCCGGCCCGGCGAGTCGGCCCGGCTCGGCCCGGCCGCGCGGAGGAAGCCGCGGGGCGCTGCCCCCGTGGACTGAGGTGCAGCGGCCCCGCGTGGGGCCGCACTGGGTCAGCGGACGTGTCCTTGGCGCGTCCCGTGTGTCACCGGACCCGCGCGGTCGCAGGTCTGGTCGGCCATCGCGCCGCCGATGGATTTCGCGGGCCACCGGAGTTGCTTCGGTGGTCCTATTCCACTTCGGTCTGCGCCAAAGCTTCTCCCGGGTCCCATTATTCACTGACAGGCCCTCAAATCACCATTGCAGCCCCATTTGTCATCGTCCGCCATTTCGCGCATCAACGAAGAACTGCGGAGGGTTGTCGAGCCGTGTTTGTTTGGCCCGCACCCTCCGCGTTAGGTGATAACAATCGGGAATTAATGATCAACACATGAAAACATAACAAGATACAATTTTAATAAATCAAAATTGTACTTTGATCTCGGGCTCTTTGTCTTAGAAGGAAACAACTATGGGAATAAAATATTATTTTCAAACAAAATCCCTACCTCGTCGTAGTCGTCGAGCGTGCGTTCTTCACGGAATTGATCGTCGCGGAAGAAGAGGATCGTCGCGTTGCGGAAGGGCGTCGCGTCGTCGCGGTATACGGCGTTGCGTCGACGAACTTCGAGGATCAAGAACATACGGATTTAATTTACACGAATTAAATCCATGTCAAGTATAAAATCCACAAAGGAATTTAAAAGATTCGCAAACTCCTACCTCAAACGGATGTTCGAAGATTTGTTGCGGAAGAAGGAACGTCGTAGAAGAACGTCGCGGGAGAAGAATCATCGGCGTCGTAGTACTTGGTGTCGCGTCGTCGATCTCTGAGGGCTCGGCGTTCTTCGTCACCCTTCGTTGGAGGCCAGCGTTCTTCACGTTCTTCGCGTTATTCGTGTTCTTTGCATTCTTCGCGTTCTTCGCGTTCTTTGCGAAGGATGATGAAGGACATAAGGTTTCTGTCAAATCCTCTCAACGAACAACACTCAAGAAGAAGGTGTGTTGGTCTTATTTTATTAACATGCCAACAAAACGAAAACGTGTTAAGAAACAAATGAAATTAATTCATAGAATTAATTTCAACGAAATTAACCGCCCAATTAATATGAGCGTTTAATTGTTTAAGAAAATTCCCAAGTTGACTTTTATTTAATAGTGGTTTTCGCGGGTGCGTTACTTAGCGGAAAAGAAACGGTGGGGATCGTGTGGGCCCCACCTCACAAATATCCTACCAAGAGGGTAGGATATTTTGAATTCCACCCTATCCGCTTCAACTCAGCTTAAGCTGCTTAAAGTGGATTTTAAGCGGCTTTAAGTGAAATAAAATAAAGTTTGTCGTACAACATTATTTTATTTCTTAACTTTAATCCCAAAAATTAAAACCACACCCGAGCAAACGCAACTCCGGAAGAGGAGTTTCTAAGCAAATACCAGCGCTGCGATTCCATCGGTGCCCTCAGAATTCGATTCCGAGCACCAGTTCAAAAGTTAGAAAAACCCGCTCATTCGTTCACTGAACGTACCCGAGCCAAACTTCGGAAAATGATTTCGGGCACACCGGGCCTCGGAATCCGGTGTCGTCAGAAACTTCGTTCTTGTAAAATTCCAAATAAAATTAAGAAAAAAATTTCCTTGAAATTTACGGGTCTTTACATTAAATATAATATATTATCCAAAAAACAATTTAAATCTTTATTATTTAATTTATTAATAGCTAAAACTATTAATTGATAATGAATAACAGGTTTAAATGTGAAATCATATTACTATATTTCTTTTAAATATAAGAATATTTGATTAGTTAATATATTTTACTTTTGTAGAGGTTTAGATATTATGATAATTTTTTGAATAATGTTCATGAAATATGTAATGGCACATTTTAGTTTGGTTTTCCATATGAATCATGTTATTGAACACTTTATTAATTTAGGGAAAAATATATTCCAAAATTCCAAGATGTTACCAAATAAATGACATGTATGGTATGTAACATGACACATAGGGCTATATGAGATGACATCATGTGTACTTTTGGTGATAATATTCATGAAAGGTATATAAATATGATTTTTACTAAGGGGTACATTATATATGATACCTGTATGTATATTGAGCATGTAATGATATAACTACACAAACCAGATGTTGAAGAACATGATATATACTATATCATGCATGAGTTATAGATCCTGAAATCATCCTGACATGTACACAAATATATTTTGATGGATGTGATTCTAGGATACAAGCATGTTACCTATGGTCAAAAGTTGTGTAATATTTACAAAAACATTGAATCCCTATCAACCATGGTGTTTGATAGACACAATGTTTGCTTACTGAAAAATATATTTTGTGGTTGAGAAAACCAGAAAAAGTCCATATTCTTATTCCCATGTCACCATATTTCTTGTCAGACCATTCCAACCCCTCAATACACTATATGAACTAATATGTCTCCTAAAATTGAAACCAATATTGAAAAGATCCAACTTCTCATGAATTTTTATTTCAATAAACCAATGTTATAAATTCTTCTATCCATCATAAATATGTTCAGTATTGTCATAGACACTATTTTTTAATTCCATGAATCAATTAGTAAAAATTTAATTAATAAATAAAGATGAGAAAATAATGTACGGGCATGATGTTAGGGTCTTAAAAATGATTATTTGGTTTAAACATTTACCCATTAAAGAATGTGGGGAAGGGAAATAAAAATAATAACAATACAAGATAATTTCTATGAATTATCATGTGATTATTAAATTTTCATCCATAAATATAATAGTGTAATTAAATTTATTTTTATATAATAATATAATAAAAAAACAATATGATCAAACACTATTTTTAGAATCATTTTTCAAAATAATATTAATAACAATCCAAATATTATTATTTTTTATTAATTTAAAATGCAAGAGAAATTATCATTGGAACATGGAAATTGTATAAGTGTAAATCAAAAGAAATTTTTTAATGTTAGTTGGTATATATTAATGTAAATAAATCTCACATTAATAACTCCTCATATAATTAAAACTATAATAATCATTTGAATTCATTTTATAAATTACCTTTTTTCATAACATAATCAAACGTTTTTCTATTATCCTATTAATTATTCAATTACCTTATCACATATAAATCAATAATGATTTAAAAGGATCTATATTGAAATAAGATATCAAAAATCTTAAGAATGCGGTAGAAAAAAATAAAATATCTTACATAGCTAGTGAATTTTTTACTCTACAATAATTCAATAATATATGACACATTTTTTTATTATCATTTCCACGGGATCCCGGTTTCTACTCCAAGAAAATTCTTCCATGGAGAGAAATTATAGTAAATAAGAAAAGTTAAATGATTTGAAAAAGAAATACACCACTCTTAAATTTCTATAATAACTAATTTCTCATTCATAAATTCATGTGTAACCACCATTAATAATCAATTGTATTCCATTTAAAAACATCTTGTTTAATACCCCTACAACACCCCAAGAAGTTACCAAATTTTCCTTTTATACTAAATTTAAAATTTTTCCTAGATTTATTTATATAGAACACTAAGGAAAGTTTCTTTTAAATGTTACATAATGTTTATATTTATGTACATGGGAAATTGAGGTTAGATTTTATTACATGCAACAATGACTTTCCTTAATGGCTTGCATAACACTGAAGACCGAGTTTTATCCCCCAATAATATATTATTAAAAAAATTATTATTTAATATAAGAAGATATAAAATAGAAATTAAAATTATGGATATGAATAATATGAACTAAAATATGAAAATATATAGCTGAATTCATTGGTTTTCTATTAATTATACATGAATATTGAAACCAAATGAATATAAAGGGATTGATTTTATAAAAGACTATTTTTTATATGAAAAAAATGATTTACCTTAATAAGTTATATTAATAAATATTATTTAATGATATTAATAAAATTTTTATATTATATATTTAATAAATTATTTATGATAGTCATCCAATATATCTGATAGGCATAAGACAAGAACAAACTCAATATTACACATAAAAGTTATATTTTTGTAAAGACATTTTTTGTCTTTTAATGGAGAACCCATTTTAATTACAATTTTAGGATATTTTATAAATTTCATATGTAAAAATAATATTAATTTTTGAAATAGGAACATAATAATTATTTTAGGGATAATTTTTAGTATTTTTATGCGAGGCATCATTTTTTGATGAATAGTGAAAAATACTGAATTTTAATTCCCAACATCTTTTTCATCTAAGTTATTTACAAGGATAAATTCTATTTTGGACTGGTTTTAAATGTTAATTAGATAAATTATGCATATATTTATAAAATTTAAGTAATTATAATCAATTTCAATTTAAAATTGGATATAAAAACCTAACAAACTTTTGAACATTTTTACTTTTAAAACCCGCATTTTCATCCTGTCTGCGAGATTAAATTTCAATTAATTTATGATACTTATGTGATTAGAATTTGAAGAAATAGATTAAATGTTTTTAAAATGAATAAATTATAATGTATAATAATTCCAACATATTTTTTGACTATAAATTTTTGTGAAATTGATAAAATTTAAGTATAATGATTAATAGAATAATTAGCTTAACAAGAGACTAAACATTAAACTAAAGGCCCAAAATAGCCAAGATATTTTTCTAAAACCCAGTATATGTCAATATTTAGAAAATATAATCCATTTTATATAATTTTTACTATTATTTGATCCACTTGATAGGGGAAAACCTGGGTGGAATTCCCTTTTAAAAAATTTACAAGAATGCCACTCTTCTCCACTATAAAAACACACTCACCCCTACTACTTATTTTTACCTATAAATTCACTTGAAACACCCAAAATATAATCAAATAATCTCCCCAAATCCATCAAATCGTCTTATAGACATCAGTTTGGGAAGAAAGGAAACCATGGAATCCCTTTATTTCAAACTAAAAGGATTTACCTGAAAAAGAGGTTACATTCTTCAATGTGCACTTTTTTTATTTGATTATACATCCTTAATTTCGTATTATTACAATATTATATAATAAAAAAGGTATATTTAATATATTTATGTGTTTTAATGTAAACATTTTAACATAAACCTACACACACTTCCATCAAATGGGTAACAAATTTACAATTTGTGTACGGTAAACTACATCGTGAGGAAACAATGATTGTTATTTTCTATATAACACTTTAAATGGTGGGAATTAAGATGGAAAACCTATTTTTATATTATTTATATTATATATATTTTTTCATTATGAGGATGAAATTTTTATGTAACAAATAACTTTATGTCTTTCATTTGGTGTAAGTACGATAATTTTTTTTGTGGACATGTGGACTATCGCCTCTTCAAAGCGATGAGATATGGTCACACATTACAAATACTGCATTAATGATGGTTTTATAAAAAAAATATGTGGAATAAATGAAATATATATTATTAATGACTTAAATACCTTTCTATAAATACAATATATCTTTTCCTTTATTACCCTCTTCACATACTAATAAAAGTGATAACGCCGTTCATGGATGTGTGGACTACTGCCTCTTCAACGCAATGTGATTTCTTTTACATAAAAAGAATTATATATATAGGTATATATGATTAAATAAAATGTTATTTATGATATTATTATCATTATTGAATGTTATAATTTTACTTACCATTTTTCTATAATGATCATTGTAAAATGGGAATGTTACTCTTGCATATGTACAACCTACCATCTCCATCATTGTAACATTGGTTCATTTTTCGTTCCATAATTAACAATTGATTTTAAAATTATAATTTATGTATAAATATTATAACTATTTAATTATTATTATTCTTAATAATTTTTTTTAATGACTCTATTGAACATAGTTGACTTTCCAAAGTTATTGTTTACTCATGAACCGAATTTGGTCAAAACACTCAATGTAAACTTAATTGTTTAAGTAGTTGTATAAGACATTATAATAAGTGAATTAAAAGTTATATTAAACCTAAAAAAGCTTATGAACAATGAATCTAAAAAATATATGTTTATTATTATGGAATATAATGAAACGCATAGAAAATTAATCTCAATATAAGGGATTCTTGTCTCACTTCTCTTTCTATGAGGCATACACAATTTTCACCACTTAATAATTTTGTGTAGTGTGCATAATTCCCCTTATTATATATTATATCATGAATTATTTAGAATTAATGGAATATAATACTTTCATTTAATATTATTCCATCACGAGGCTTAGGATTCAAATGTTTCAAAGTTATATGGGACACTTTGGAATGATTAATTATCATTTTACTCAAGAAGAATATTTTACTCAAGAATAATATTATTTAAACAATACACATTTTATGATAAGAATTATATTTAATAATAAAATCTATTATTCAATATATTAATAATACTTTATAAAGGAGAGACACAAGTTAAGGGTTATATAAAATAAGACCCTAAATAGATAAATAGTCTTATGGGATGAATTATTTTTGACAAACCCTCAACATTTATATCTATTATGTTTTAAACTATCTTGTGAAAGGTCTCGATAGTAGTGTTATGTTTGGAAAAACCCAATTGGTTTGTAACTGGTATGTTTTAATCCGTCATGGGAAAGGTATTAACAGTAATGGTTCCATGTACCCGGAAACATGGATTCCATTAATTAAGAATTTAATTTATTGAAAAATTTGTTTTTGAGGTTATTATTAATCATTATATTTTTTATTTGAAATTATCAATGTATTCATTTCATTATATGTTTATTGAATAAATTGAATGTGTTTTAGTTATTTATAATTGAATATTTATTTTTCCTTACCTAGTTATATAAATGGATTTTTATCATCATTATATACATTTACATGTTGATTATTCTAATTGATGCTTTACTTCTTCTCCTATAATTATCATTACTTATCATTTTATCTCACCCTTGTTTTTTTTCTTTACATAGAAAATGAAGACAAATTCTTGGAATGTGTATCAAGTATGTAGTTTATCATTTATTTTTATGTATTTTGTTTATTTTCTATTTCATAATATAGTATGTGTCACAAACCAACTTGGGTCGACCCTGAACCAGTCACTTGAGCTGATTCGCGGCATGGCCTAAGAGGTGTTCCATATCCTACTAGGTTGGAGACAAGCACTAGGGAATCAACAAAGACAAAGTGATAATTATTTCACCTAATCAAAATTAGTAAAATAGTGAAAAAATGTGGAACAAATAAAAGTAAATAAATGACACAAAAATGAAAGAATGACCAACAACAACACACTAACCTGACCATGATACAAACTTCTCATGAACCTAAGGTTCACTCTTAAATCTACAACCAACTCTCTCCCACAACAAACAAGCTTGAGTCAAACCTGAAACAGAAACTAAAAACAAGAAAACACTATAGGCGTGAGTATTAAGACTTAGTAGGTATGACCGAATAATCTATTCCCAATGCACAACCTTTAAATAAATAAAACATTGATTTAAAGGTTTAAACTAAAAATATAAATGTAGGGTTTACTACACTTTTCACTTTAAAAACAAACACACATAACTCATTTCCCACCAAATTTAAAATCAAGGCACAAGAGAGAAAAGGGGGTGTTTAGTTTTCTCTTTCAAAAAATTTACTTAGAATATTTTTTTAAACCAATCAAACCTTCAAAAGTTTTACAAAAAAAAACAAAACTAGGTGTAAGGAACAAATTACTATACAATGAGGGCAACAGATCTAATAACACTTGTAATGGGAAAACATTGGAAACCCTATGAACTTAAAGGAGAACCAAAATATACTAATACAGGTGACTCATTCCAAAGGAATTCCTTACTCAATGACGTCATAATTTCCTAATTCCCGATCGTCTCCCTACCTGGCCTAATCTAGGGGCACAATCCCATTGCAATAATAACAAAACATCCCTCAACTATGGGCCACTGTCCAGTGTGACATCTAAACTAGTGCAACAATTGTTCTCTGATAAACCTCTTTGATATGCTAGGTTCCCATGTATATTTCACAAGGGGGTGTGTTGTACATTTTAAGCAACTAGTAACATATATATAACTGCACACACCGCATATTCTGACACCACCCTGACCACCTCAAGGTTATTCCCCTGCCATAAAATAATTATCATATGAGGAAAGTCCCATACTTAGGACCCTACCAACTCACAATTAACCAACTAGGTGAGAGAACCAACCCAAGAGGGGTTTTCCAAGTAGCAATTTCAAAATGATAAATGGGCCTTTAGATTCACAAAATTTTACAATTTCCCAAAAACACTTTGAAACCATTTCCAAAACATTACCAAACATCATTTTTATAATAACGTAGTCTATCGGTCCTTACAACCTTGTCATAAAAATAGTTCATTTAATAAATAATGGAACACGACCCACCTTCTCAACCATACCCACATTTTAAAATCCATTTCATAAATCACGTGCCCCATTTAAATTCAAAACACACTTTCAATGACCAAAGAGGCACATATCACTAAGCACTTAATGTGAAAACCCATTTAAAGACATAAATCACCACTTTAAATTTGAAAAAAACGTTTATAAAAACCAAACCATGCCATAGTAAATCACCAATCATTTTAAATATACAACCGTGCCATTTAGAGAAAAACACATAGTGTGTAAAACTTGGAAAAAATGCACATTATGTTGAAATCCCTTTTTTAAAATCATACAAACCTCTAAACACTTCCAAAACATGATTTGAACCGTAAAAATTATTTGATAAACCATTTAATAAATTTCTAAAACAATTTTTTAAAAAGTAACTCACGACTTTACACACAAACCCCATCCAAAAACCACTTTTGTGATCAACCACACACCCGCAGCATACCGAAATAGAATACAAACAACTTGTAAAGTCCAATAATAAAACAAAACAATTTCACGGAAATCTATTAAACAACAAAAATTTGGTTTTCATCAAAACGCACCATACATCCCATAAACAAGGTATGAAGTATCTAATGCAATTAATTATTTTAAAAAATAAATTCACAGTAATCCAATTAATCAGAACACGCACTAAACTAATTAATTAGTATTCAAGTAATTAAAAACAAAAGCAATAAATGTATTTCAAAACTTATAGGAGGAAAGTGAAAAGGTATCCTACCTCAATGGTCAGACGTCTTCCCAAAACCAGTGCGAAAACTCATTCACATCTCAACTGCATGCTCGGGAAGCTGAAACCAATATACACAACAAGTTTGAACATACAAATTTTAGGTTTTAACCCTAAATATTAAACCCTAACATATAGAGTTTCCTGTAAAATAAAAAAAACTATGATGAGATAACCCCAAAAAAACAATCTCTAACCGAATGGAGGATAACCATCCCCAAAGGGAGAGGATGTCAGTGAGGCGCATGGCCGAAGGAGGATGATGTTGGAGGGTGATGCCATGATGGTAGGGATTTGCACCATCACGAGGGTCGGCTGGATAGGGGGTGCGCTGGAGATGGAAAGAAGGTTGCGTGTCTAGTCGTCCAGAGGGAAGAGGGGCCACGGGTCGCTAGGGTTTTGCCGCACTGAGGAGAGCAGCGCCAGATGGAGGGCGGGAGATGGAGGCAGAGTGTCACGACCCAATCATGGGGGTCTTGTCCCACACCAGCAAGAACATCAAAGCTGCAGTTCATCTGGTTAGTCCCTATCGAAGAGATGAGAGTCGCCCCGACAAAGAGGATGATGGTGTGTGTCAACCTTGACACCACTGGTTGGGAGTTGGGGCCACTCTCCTGATGAGTCCATGGCAGGACGAAACCAGTGAACCTCACATATGAAGAGCTGGACGGCTGAACCCCGCCCGCCTTGGAGGGGGCTGGGGTGCCGCACGGGTGAACCGCTGTGCTGAGACGCTCAGCCCGTGACAAGTGGTATCAGAGGGAATGTGCCTCGTGGTGTTGCAGAATGCTGCCGGATGGACCTTGGTGGTGGGATCGGAGTCCCGGGGTGTCATGTGGAGGTGACATGACATAGAAGGTCGTGCTTGCGAGAAGTCCGAGGTAGAGACGCCACTATGAAGGGTGGGTCTCGTGGAGGTGGTTTTCGACCCTGAGAGAGAGGGTGGACCACGGTGGTTTGTGACCCAGAGAGTGGGTGGGCCATTGATGCCAACGACAAGGAAGGAGCGTCCCCTGAGGCCATGCTTGGTAACCGGTTAGTTGGAAGCAGTCGCGGACACACAGAAGGCCACGATCCTGCATGCACGAGGGCGTGCATGGAATGGTGGTGGGAGAATGTCACGACCCAATCATGGGGGTCTTGTCCCACACCAGCAAGAACATCAAAGTTGCGGTTCATCTGGTTAGTCCCTATCGAAGAGATGAGAGTCACCCCGACAAAGAGGATGATGGTGCGTGTCAACCTTGAAACCACTGGTTGGGAGTTGGGGCCACTCTCCTGATGAGTCCATGGCAGGACGAAACCAGTGAACCTCACATATGAAGAGCTGGACGGCTGAACCCCGCCCACCTTAGAGGGGGCTGGGGTGCCGCACGGGCGAACCGTTGTGCTGAGACGCTCAGCCCGTGACAGGAGGCTGACTAGAGGTTGATAGAGGGCAAGGGGTGTGTGAGGGGGGCTTCACCGCGGCCCTATTAGAAGGGAAAGGGAGGTGTGCAGTTGCCAATCAGGGGAAAGGTAGGAAGACGACGGCTACCAAATAAGGGAAAGGTGCTGCTTGGGTTGCCAAACAAGAGGTGGAGGAGAAAAAGGAGGCCTTCCAAAAAGTTTCACTACGCAACCCTAATACCCCTTTTTTATTTAAATTAAACCAAATTAATAACATAATAATTATTATAATAAAAGTAATAATAATAACTATAATAATATAGATGATAATAGTAATAATAATAATAATAATAATAATATCTTTAATAAAAATATAATAATGATAAAATAATTCTTTTAATAATAAACATTTCTTTAATAATCCAAAAAATAATATTAAAATGATTATTTATATAAAAATATTTCAAACCTCCATTTTAATATTCATTAAATTTTGTGTTTTCCTCGTATACCGGGTGAGTCACGTGGTGACCAGGGTGTTGCTACATGATCCCTCAATTGTGCTCTGCTCGAGTGCATATGCTGCCAAACCCATACACGCATTTTTCTAAAAAACAAAAAATTAAAAATGATGGCTCAACCAAAACACAACCCGAGTCATAACCAAAGAAAAAAAATTCAAACTCAGACATCAAAATTATTCCCACCATAATGCTTTCCACCCCCATAAATCCATAACAAGGCCACACCCATAAACAGGAACTGAAATTCCTTTACAGTTAAAGGATGTTTCCAAATAACGACAATTAATAGATCCCAGAACAATGCCAAAAAAAGAGATATTAACAAGAAGAACCCTGGCGACAGAAATAAACTCCCCACTAAGTGTCACCCACCTCCAAAAGTATAACCAACTCCAGTTGATCTGTTCAAATGGAACAAAACTTTTACAATGGTAAATCCAACCTCAACATACACACACCTTAAACATCATCAAAAGGAACTCAACTATTTTCTCCAACCTCAATTCAGCCTTAAAACATAACATCGAGAATAACACTAAGAGGAACACAATTACCCTCTCGAAACCAAAAAATAAGTTTAAACCACATCCAATGAGTACCTTTTAAAACCTTACTACAACCAACACCAGAACCCTTATACCCAAATCTTTACAAAAAAGGAGAACATAGAATTTGGTTGTTCCGCACAAGACAACCCACAACCAAACTGATACCTGGAACAAAACTGAGATATTTTAACAGGAGGTCTAAACAGACTCCCCCGCCATAGAAAACAAGCCAAGATGAATTCAATGAGACCCGCAATGGGTCTCCCAATCATAAGGACTGATAAGATTAACCGAACTCAAAGACATTCTGAATGAACCAAAAACCCCACCATAAGGTGAGAGAAGGAAAGGGCTGAACTGATAGAGCATAAAAACTACCAATATCACTATACCAACAACTTCACACCCTCAAAAGAAAACAAACCATGACATGCAAAAGAAAAAGATTATACCAATGTCTTTTTACACCACTGGGGTTCTCCTGACTATGCGCTAGCTTCAATCTAGGACCTACAGATGGAACTCTGATTATTGAAGCAGCTCCTACCTCGCAGTCAGGATTTAGAAACCCCCATACAGAAAACACAGATCAAAATCGAAAAAAAACATACATTCATTAAAACAAACGTTCAAAGGGGGACTACATCCAATATTCTTACAACCGAAGGAAATGAAACACCAAAAGTCACCAGACACGACTATTACATTCAAAGAACACTACAAAAATCATACCCCAAAAAGATCCCAAACACCACCCAACTTTTGATGATGGGCTGAGGAGACCTTTGATGAGCTTGTACTAGATTCAACATGCTTCTTGGAAACACCTTGATAGAATCGCTGCAAGTGACCCAAAAATCCACAGGTGTGGCAGGGTCTCGGAGCACTCAGGCCCATCGACTTCTTTTGAACTTATTTACCACCCTAGTGAGAGATATTATCATTTCACTGTGAAGAAGATGACTGAAGATCTAAAGGCCTCTTTATTCATATACCGGAACCACCAGCATTAGGCTGCTTCTTATTCTTCTTATCACTATCCTTTGCATTACTTCCCAAGGTTGGAGGATTCACCAACTTAATTACTCTAGCTAACTCAGCTTCAGCTAGAAAGGATTCTCCACAATATCTGAGAAGGGGGATAGGTTGAGATCTCCCACTTTTGACTGCAGTCCAGGTCAGAGTCTAGACTCAAATTTCTGAGCCTTCTCGGCAATATTTTCAACAAACCATTGGTCGTCCAAAACCAGGTCTAAGAAACGTCGATATAAATCTAGTACCGATTCAATGCCCTTTTGATCACAACACAAATCCATCCTCTTCTTCATCTTCTTTAACTTAGAAAATATTGTTGGATAAACAAATACTTGAAAAACTCCCATGTGAGATCTTCTTGAGGCTTTCTTCAAGACACGGAATTCCACCATTTCCAGGTTGGACCTTCAAGCATAAAGGTAGTCAAATTCACATTCAATGACTCATGAAACCCAATGAAACTAAAGTTCCTCTCAATATTCCACAACCACTCCTCCGCCTCAAGAGGATATTATTGAACATAAAATAGGAGAGGGTTCAACATCAAAAATTTCAGAACATAGTCTATAGATTGATCAAAGAGAGTGTTTATCAAAGATTCACCACACGTAGATGCACCTTGGGGACCCATAAGATCTTCTAGGGGGCAGGAGATAAGAAAAAAATAAATAATGAACTTGATCAAAACAAGGTCATTATAATTTTAAATTCAACTCTTCACAATATCAAAACAAAGCTTTAAAAAATAATTTTCATAAATAATAAAGATCCAAACAATTCATAAGGGGGAAAACTAGTGTCGGTGGGTGACTTGAACACATGGTTGGCGGGCCCATTCCAATCATGCCACCATCACGGAGAGCATTCTCAGGTAATGTACCCATCTCTACATGGCTTTCCATGCCCTATGAGCTCATGTAGGCAAATTTCCCAACTCTCTTTTCATTTCCCAATATAAAAAAAATTCACATGAATCAAATGACACTGAAAAACCCAGACATCCCATGGTGACCCAAGGATCGGAACGAGCGATTGTTCATGATTTCCTTCCCATTAATTCACCTCAATCCCTAAAAATTATACTCCTTCTAACGTGAAAACCCCAAATAGTGATGGGTGATCTAAAAATCAAGGTCTACTAAAGAGCTGACCTCCTCTGATACCATTTTGTCACAAACCAACTTGGGTCTACCTTGAACTAGTCACCCATGTTGATCTACAGCAAGGCCCTGAGAGGAATTCTCGATCTTCTCTGGATGGTGACTGGTGCTAAGAAATCAACATAGAGAATGCAGGAATGATTTCTCTGAATGAAAATTAGTAAAATAGTTGAAATAGTGGGACAACACAAAGTAAATAAATGACACAGAAAAAAAAGAACAACGAACAAAAACACACTAACCTAATAACAACTCAAACTCCTCATGACCCCGAGGGTCACTCTCCAATCCCCTACTAACTATATCCCACAACAAACAAGATCGAGTAAAACCTTCAACATACTCTAAGTACAAGAAAACACTATAGGCGTGAGTATTAAAACTCGGTAGGTAGGCCCGACTAATCTGTTACCAATCCTAACCATTAAATAAAGAAAAAATTTATTAATAGGTTTGAACTAAAAATACAAATATAAGTTTTACCACACATTTAATTTTAAAAACAAACACATATAACCCATTTCCATCTAAATTTAAAGTAAGGTATAAGAGAGAGAAATGGGAGCTACATTTTCTCTTTCAAAACATTCACTTAGAAATTCTTTTTAAACCAATCAAACCATCACAATTTTTAGAAAACAAAAACCAAAACTAGGTGTAAGGAACAAAATACTATACAAATAGGGAAACAACTCTAATAATACTTGTAACGGGAAAACAAAAGAAATCCTAGGAAGTCAGAGGAGAACCAGAACATACTAATAAATGTGACTCATTTAGAAGGAATTCCCTACACAATGACCTCATAAATCCCTAAAGTCTGATAGTCTCCCTACATGGCCTATTTGAGGGGCCCAATCCAATAGTACTAATAACACAACATCCTTCTACTATGGTCCAGTAGCCAGTGAAAAATATACACTATTGTAATAATCGTTCTTGATAAACCTATATGGTATGATAGTTTCCCATGTATATTTCACAAGGGGGTGTAGTGTAAAATTGAAACAACAAGTCACATATACATAACAATATAATCCACACAGTCTGACGCCACCCCGACCACCCCAAGGTTAGTCCCCTTAAAATAAATATCATACGAGGGAATTCCCATACAGAAGAGCCTCCTAACTCACAATCAACCAACTAGGAGGGAGAACCAACCCCAGAGGGGTTTTCCAAATAGCCTTTAAAATTCCAAATGGGCCTTTATATTCACAACAGTTTACCATTTCATAAAAAAACATAGAATCCATTTCCAAAACATTACAAAACTTCATTTTTATACTAACGTGGTATAGTTTTCCTCATAACCTAATCACAAAAATAGTTCATTTAATAAATAACGACACAAAACCCACATTCATAACTAGACTGTAAGAACTTGGATCTTCCTTTCAGGTATGTTTTTATTTTTTTGGTCGATTTTGAGAAAAAGATAAAGTTATGGAAATTTTCTAAGTACATTCCATGTACTTTATGAGTACATTCCATGTACTTCTTTTTCACATGAGGGCATGTGCTAGTCATGTAGTAGCCACACACAAGGCCGTGTGACAGTGACTTAGAGGCCGCTTAAAGCGGAGCACAGAAACGGCGAGTACACACCATATACTTCAAAATTACACATCTTGTACTTTCTTTTGTTAATTAAATGAAATGGAGTCACGTCAAATCACTAAAACTCTCTTCTTTTAGGTTTCGTTCGACCGAGAGCTCTATACTACTGAGGATCTTCGACAAACCCCCGAGCATGTGTTTGTCCTCCGAATCAAACACCGTCGGTTGTGTTGGAATCGCATCGGTGAGTTATCCCTTCTCCTTGAGCCTCATTTCATGATTACTCTTATTTCTTAAGTTATCATTGGTTGAATTTTTTCGACGTTTTTGTAGATCTTCGGCATTCTAGGGTGAATCGAGCTTCTGGGTTCACATATATCGATCTCGTAACGCCATGGTAGATGGTTTGTGCCTTTCTATTCAAAGTATTTGATTATTATGTGCAAATTCTACCAATACCCTTGAATGGGGTATTTCATGTTTACTGTTTTACCCCTATTGCTTGCCTACCATGCTTGTATGAATGTTTAGAGGTTAATTGGATATGAGTAGGGTGGTTTTCCATGATTGGATGTATTTTTACCACACATGTTCTGTTTACGACTGTTTGGTCCTGCTTAGCCTTAGGATGCCTTGCCTGTTTACCATGCCTATTATTGTAGGATGGAGATTTTGTATTCTGACATGCTTGATATATTGAAGATTGTTTAGCCAAGTAGTTCTTTAGGTTTACTTTGTCCATACTGCATTACTATTCTCGTTGACCTACATAGGACCATGAGAACCTGGTGTAGTAGGCTATAAGCGGAATTAACTGAGTGATCTTCCTCAGAGAGTCCTTGAGCACTTTAGAATATAAGGGGAATTGACCAAGTGAGCTTCTTCAGAGATTCTTTGAGCACTTTAGACTATAAGGGGAATTGACCATGAAAGATTTCTTAGAGATTCTTTATTATACTCTGAATTACCTTGACTACTTTAAACTATAATGGGAATTGATGATGAGTGCTTCCTTAGAGAGTCTATGAATGACCTGGGATATAAGGGAAATTGACCGAGTTAGATTCCTCTGAGAGTCCTTGAACTTGGGGCTATAAGTGGAATTGATTGTGAGTGCTTCCTCATAGTGTTCCTGACTACCTTATACTATAAGGGGAATTCACTGTGAGTTCTTCCTTAGAAAGCCTTTATATACTCAACCTTAGAGGTTAGGCCGAGTGTTCTGCCGAGAGGGTGGCTTGTACTTGTTTGGTAGGACTAGAGGGGATGGATGAGAGTACTTCCCAGAGGGTTACCTGTTTGTGCTTAGTTGTTTGATTAGACTTTGCTTGATGTTGAAACTGTAGATTGTTTACTGCCGAGTACTTCCCTCCTTACTACTTTCTATACATTACCTGCCATATACTCACTGACTATTAGGCATAGATCTTTGGGTGGGTTCCTAGTGGGATTTAGTCTCACACCCTGTTTGGGTCATGATTTTGGGCCCAAACAGATTATATTATTGTAGGTATAGATAAGAGTAATCTCCCTTCTACTTCAGTTACTTGACTTGTTGTAGAGTTGGAGAGCATGGGACCAAGCTTAGGCTTGCGATGCGGAAGAGTTTTTTATCTTTTAATTTTGTACCGTGTCTCAGTACTATTTGTATTTCAAACATTATGACTTGTTTGGATTCTTTCCTATACATATGTATCATGCATCATTTTACATATATGTCTGTCCTCTAGTTGTTTATTATTCCAGTCTTCCGTTGTTACTTTTCAGGGATATTTAAAGCTTTTTCTATTGTATGTATTTGTTTACTTCCACTGTGTACTCTTCCAAGGTATTCATAGTTTCCCCACTATCACACCTAAGGCCCTCGTTGGTAGTTGGCAGCCTCTGGCATTCGGGGAAATGATCTTGAGGCCATGTGACCAACTAAGTATGGGGCGCCTCTGTGTGGCTTCCAGAACCGGGACATTACAAAGTGGTATCATAGGAATTCTTTTCTCTTGACTTATTTTTTGGAGCCTATAGCCAGGGATAAGATATAATTGGTACTTGTTAATAAGTTGTACCCAGGAGTAGCTAACTCATGTACAGGGAAAAGTCAATCTACCTTGTTTAATTTTAATTTTTCTATTTTTTCAATTATTACAGTTGATTTGATTTCATATTGAGTGATTCACATGATTTGTACTATTATTTTTTATGTTATTGAGGTTCTATTTCTGTCTCAACCTGATGAGATGAGGGTATTCCATCTCATGCATCATATAGGCACTTGTTAGAAATCACATGTCATGCATTATTGCCAGGCCATTTAGGGTGCATTAGCAATTGCATGTTGTGGTGATAGATGTTTTACTAGATACGCATGTTGTTGTGATAGATTCCTTGATAAAAAAAATATCTGCTATTTGATAGGGTATTGTTTGTGTAAAGTTTTTTAGAATGAATGACAAACATTGGTTTTTGAGGTGTTATGGGCCCTCATGTACCGAAATTTGTTGGACCATTGACTTGTTTATCTTGTTATAACATTTTTAAGATGCCAGGCTTTGATTTGTGGGGAGTATGGGCCATCGCGGATCGAAATTTGGCACTTTCAATGTTCTTTTCAGTGTTTTTCTGGGTTCTAGAGTAGTTTATGAGGCTTACTGTCAAGAAAAACCCAGAATACACACCGTGTATTTTTGACTACATGCAATGTGTTCTTCTGTTTGGGAAGAAACATTTTTTCTTAAGTACAAGCCATGTACCAAATGTACATGTCGTGTAGTCTCTAACCATGTCATAAGCCATGTGTTCAGAGACATATGATAGGAAGTTTCTTGTAGGAACACACCATGTACCAGTTAAACACATAGTGTCATCTGACCTAGGTACCCGGTCGTGTCACGAACAACACGGGTCAGTGTTATCCCTTCTCGTACACACCGTGTCTGTCTAGAACATGCCGTTTAGTGTTAGCCGTGTATCCAGCCATGTATCCAACTACATAGGTCGGTGTTATCCTTCTACATACATGCCATTTCCACCTTGAACACACCGTGTAGTGTGAGTTGTGTGTCGGGTCGTGTCACTAACAACACGGGTTGGGTGAAGCTTGTCTAGTACATGTCGTGTCTACCTTTCACATGTCGTGTAGTATTGTCTTAGGAGAGTCGTGTGGCTTAACCGTATAGAAGGACTAGGGCAGGGGAAGAGGATTCAAGTACATGTCATTTGTTAGGAGAACATGCCGTGTGATTGTGATGTTACACGACCAGTTTAGGCAGGAGTACACACCCATGTGAATGACTTAAGGGAACACACCGTGTAGGAAATTTACACGATGTGTAGTCATGTTTTGCGAAACTTGAATTTTTTCTTTCTCCTGTTCCCTAATAACGCTGTAGTTTTCAGTCCTTGATAATATTGATCTAAGGTGTGCATTTGACCATGCAGAGTCATGCCACTAAGATGTCCTCCAATCATACACCAGTTTCCAGATGGTGATTAGACACCAGACATGGTTGATCAGGGACTCCCAGCGGATCCTCCAGTCATGCCAGCCTTGGCACCAGCAGTTGTACCTGATATAGGTGTAGATTCACAGTTCAAGGAGGGAATTTTGAGGATTATGCAGACCGTTCAGGGAGCACTGACTCGTGCCCCGTTAATGTAAGAATTTATGCGGGTATTTCAGCAGAAACATCCTCCTTCAGTATCAAGGGATGGAGGACCCCAGGCTACAGAGTCATGGATAGAATCCTCGCTTACAATCTTCGAGCATCTGAAGATACCTCCAGAGAAGAGGTTGAAGCTCGCTACCTATATGCTTCGAGACTCTACCAAGAGATGGTGGGATGTGATCTCATAGGTGGGACTCCAGTAAAATATGTCTTGGGATGAGTTTCAGCACATCATCTAAGATTACTTCTCTCCGGAGACCTTGAGGGCCGATCGAGCCCGAGAGTTCATGAGCCTGGAGCAGGGTACTCTTTCAATTATGGAGTATTCCACTTGCTTCACTGAGCTATAAAATTTCATGCCTATTCTAGGAGGTTATGAGATGTTACTTGCATGAATGTTTGAAGATGGTATGAGGCTCGACTTCTGATCTCAGGTGAACAAATTCAGGTTGACTTCGATATCTTCTGTCATCAACCAGGCGCTGATCACAGAGCACAATCTGAGGGATTCTGGAGCTGTGACAGACAAAATATTTTTTTATTATAATTGCCTAATTATGGGTTTCCGGTACCAAAAATAGCTCCAAAAAAACATATCAATGCCAAACGACCAACACCATCACAAACCAACACTTACAGTTCAAACACATAAAAAGAAAAAGCACCACACTACAAATCATAGTACCCGTAATCATCACCGCATCCCAATCCAGATTCGTCATCTACGGTGGTCAATTCCCAAACAGAGGTCGGTCTGTGCTGCCTCTCAAAATTACTAAACTCTCATATCCTCGACTGAACCTGATACGGTTGAATTCCACATGATTGTTCGACCAAGCTATCTTTTTTAAAGGCAAGAATCACTCCACTCTCCCGCTTAAAGGCCGATCTGGTTCTTGCCGGGTGTGGAAGATAAGAGTAGTCTTTCCTAGTTCTTCTTCTTGGGGTTCCAGATAACGTTCCTTCATGCTCAACCAACCTCTTGTTCCTACCTTGAACTATGTCACTATTTGAACGACTATCCAGTCCACTCATATTTTCTTTACCATCCCCATCCAGCTCCTTCCCTTTACCTAGAAAATTTTTCGAGCCACTACCATTGTCACCCTCTATTCCTCTCCCTTCTTTGGATCAAAGTATTATTGTCAATATGAATAAGGAATCTAACCCCATTAGTAGGATTTTCCACAGGCCTGGAACCATCCTCTTGTCCCAAACTTCCACCAATCAACTTCGTCATGGAGACCCCAACACCCACACCCCCACCTTCAGATATATCTCATAAACCGGAATCAAAACCGATATTGACAAGGATTTCAAACCTATTTCTCAAAGGGATAAAAGTTCTGGCTGAGACATCCATACCTCGAGCCCCCCCTATGGAAACAGTTTCTAAAAATGCTCTAGATCCCTCGTCCTCCACTGCATGTGCCGGGGGCACCTCCCCCTCTCTGTGATCCACAAAAAAATCTCCTACAATAGTCAGCACAGACCCTTCTAATCCATCCACCATAGAAACAAGGGCCACATATTCCTGGTTATCCTCAATAAACTTGCCACTAGAACCCTCCTTTTTATCTGGAGCTGTGATCCAGGGCGGTTCGGCATCCAGAGTTAGTGCTCCGCTAGCTGATAGCAGGATGCACCTTAGGGAGATTTCATGCGGAGATCAGAGTAGGTGGGATGCATCTTATGGTAGCCAGGTGGTCTGAAACTAATGTGGGAGGAGTAGGCATACAAGGTTGCATTGCCCGAGAGACCCGGTGGATTGTTGATCATGCAGCAAGATGGGTCATCTTCATTGCTTCTATAAGATCATCTCACCAGCAGCTGGTGACAGGGGTTCTTCTATGACACCTCATTTAGTAGAATCACCACTATTTTCTCATCAGTCAGGGAAGTAGAGTTCTTCCTTCCATTCAAGCCGAGGTGGAGGTAGTGGTTGGGGTATCCATTCTTCTAGTTTTAAGTGACAATAGGGTGGATTAGCTCAGAGTGGTCAGGAAGGGTAACAAGGCTGCGGTGCAGGCCAGACATTTGTAATGGAGTAGACCCAGTGGGAGAAGAATCTCAGACCCTCTATAGTTCGAGGTACGATCTTTGTAGCCTCAGTTTTAGCTTCTACTTGTTTCGTTATAGGGGATTCCCATAGCTTTATATCTATTGCTATTGTGGAGAGCCTTGGGCTCTATATCATTTCTTCTGCTGATATCTTGACACTAGAAACTCTGTTGGGGACTAGAACGACGAGTGTACATCAGTGTAAGGAGTTCCCTCTAGAGGTTAGTGGGTGTCACTTTTTATGGGACCTCTATGTTTTAGAGATGATAGGATATGATTTCATTCTCGTAATGGACTGTCTAGTTTCCTTCTAGGCATTCGTCGATTTTTATTGCCGCAGGGTGAGTTTCACATCACCAGAGGGCGTATCGTTTCTTCATAAGGGTGAGAGGGATGTCTAGGTGAGCAGAGTGGGTCCAGAGCATCATGGGTTAGGAGGAGTTACATCCCATATTTCTATTTTATATCTTTATGATCAGGGGACTTCTCAGTTATACTTTCCTCCAGTGGTGGATCGTTATAGAGATTTCTTTCCAGAAGACTTTTCAGGTTTGCCTCTAGAGCGTGAGGTAGTATTTTCTATTAATCTTGTTCCAGGGGCGGCACCGGTGTCCATTCCTATTTATAGGATGGCTACAGTAGAGTTGCAGGAGATCAAGAAACAGTTGGAGGAGTTGAAGGAAAAGGGTTTCATCTGACCCAGTACTTCTCCTTGGGGTTCTCCTATCCTATTTTTGAAGAAGGCAGATGACACCCTTAGGCTATGTGTGGATTATCAGAAACTGAACCAATTGACGGTCAAGAACCAATATCCCTTTCCAAGGATTGATGATCTCTTTGATCAACTTCTAGGAGCCTGAGTGTTCTCGAAGATTGAATTGAGGTCCGGTTATCATCAGTTGCACATTAGACCATCTGATATACCTCTCACAGCCATCTGGAGAAGGTAAGGTCTATATTAATATATGGTTATTCTTTTCGGTCTCACGAACGCACCTACAGTTTTCATGGCACTGATGAACCGAGTGTTCCATCCATTCATGGATTTATTCATGGTTGTTTTTGTGGAAGATACCTTGGTGTACTCTCGTACTTTACACGACCATTCTACCCATCTTGATATCATTTTGATTACACTGAGATAGCATCAGTTAGATGCTAAGATCTCAAAATGCCAATTTTGGATGGATCAGATTCACTTATTGGGTCACATTATCTCAGATACAGGAGTATCAGAAGACCCAGAGAAAGTGAGAGCAGTAGTTTCCTGGGAGAAGATGAAGAACATATTTGAGGTACAAAGTTTTCTATGGTTTTCTGGATACTACAGACGCTTCATATAAGACTTTTCATGCTTAGCAGCACCATTGAAAAGTCTGACTAAGAAGGGTGCCAAGTTCTTGTGGTCATATTCTTGCGAGTCATCCTTTCAAGAGCTGAAGGGGAGGTTGACTTTAGAAACGATACTAGTCTTTCTAGAGCCATGAAAGAGCTATACTGTTTACTGTGATGCATCAGGTATCGGGCTGGTAGTTGTGCTTATGTAGGGATATGGAGTTGTTGCATACGGGTCTCAGCAGTTGAGGCAACATTAGAGGAATTACCCGACGCACAATCTGGAGTTGGGAGCTGTTGTTCATGCCCTACTCTATTGGATACATTATATTCTGGGAGAGAATTTTGTGGTTTTCATCGACCACAAAAGTCTCAGGTACATCTTCACACAACGTGATCTGAATTTGAGGCAGTGAAGGTGGGTAGAGTATCTTTAGTCCTTTGACTTTGAGCTTGCCTATACGCCTACAAATGGAAATGTAGTGGCTGATGCACTTACCAGGAGGACTTAGATACAGGCAATTAAAAAGGCTAGTAGTGAGTGTAATCTTATGGCTCTATTCTTTGAAATACATTTGGATGTGCACAAAAGGCAAGGGCATACTTTTCTATCTTTTATAGTTGTTACCTCTACTCTTCTTGATCGAGTTTGAATGAGGCAGCTATCATATTATGAAGGACTAGTCCTAAGGGAGAATGTGTCAGGAGAGGCCCCTATTCACGGATGGACCATAAGCGAGGATGAGATCTTGCGTTTTCAGGGGCACGTATGGGTGCTAGAAAACATACGCGAGGAGCTTATGTGGGACATTCATTTCTTAGTTTGGCTAGTTCATCCTGGAGTCACTAATATGAATCATGATATACACCGTCAATATAGGTGGCCAGGTATGAAAAGGTATGTTGCTGGTTTTTTCATGTGGTGTTCTACTTGTCAGTAGGTAAAGGCAGAGCATTCGCATCCAGCAGGGCTTTTACAGTAGTTACCCATTCCCGAGTGGAATTGAAATGATGTCACGATGGATTTCGTGACCAGTTTTCCAAGTTCATCTCTAGGGAATGATGTAGTCTGGGTTGTCATTGAAAAACTCATGAAGGTCTCTCACTTCATACCGATCAAGGAGACCTTCAGTGTTGATGAGCTAGGACAATTTTACATCTATGAGATCGTACGTCTAAAAGGATTTCCACACTCCATTGTTTCAGACAGGGATTCTCATTTTACTTCTTGGGTCTGGAAGGGGCTTCAGAAGGCATTGGGTACATAGGTACTTTTGATTACAGCTTACCATCCCCAGACAGATGGTCAGTCTGAACGTACAATTCAAGTGCTTGAGGACATGCTCTGAGCATGCATTCGGGATTTTGGAGGTTCTTGGGAGAAGAATATACCTCTTGTGGAGTTTTCCTACAACAATAGTTTTCAAGCAACTATTCAGATGGCACCTTATGAGGATTTGTATGGTCGGCCATGCTGATCACCCTTATGTTCACTGGAGGCAGGAGAGGCAACTATGTTGGGACCTCATCTTGTCTTGGAGACCTCATAACAGATAGAGATACTTGAGAAGAGGATGTATACTGTATAGTCTTGACATAAGTCTTATGCTGATCAGCGGAGACGACCTCTGGAGTTAGAGGTTGGGGATCAGGTTTTCTTGTGTGTCACACCGAGGTGAGACACAAGAGGATTAGGATACAGGGTAAGCTTTCACCGAGGTACGTTGTCCTGTTTGAGGTGTTGGAGAGAGTTGGGCCGTTTACCTATCGGTTTCAGTTACCTCAGTAGTGCCGGGATTTGCATGATTTTTTTCTGGTTTCTCAGCTCCAACATTACTTTTCTGACCCATCTCATATATTTCAACCTGAGGAGGATGAGCTCAAAGTTGATGCGTCGTTCGAGGAGCATCCTATCCATATTGTTGATCGCAGTACAAAGGTTATTCGTGGCTGGTCTGTTTCTATGGTACGAGTACTATGGCAGCACGGGCAAGTACAGGACAAGACTTGGGAGAGGGAGGCCGATGTACGAGCACAGTGGATAGAACTGTTCGGGGTTTCTTCTTTTACACCATGCTTGAGAAATTTGGGGATGAATTTCTTTAAGGGGGAAGTTTGTAAGAACTCGGATCTTTATTTCAGGTATGTTTTTCTTTTTTCTGGTTGTTTTTGAGAAAAAGATAAAATTATGGAAATTTTCTAAGTACATGTCGTGTACTTTATGAATACATGCCTTGTACTTCTTTGCTGCATGAGGTCGTGTGCTGGTCATGTAGTAGCCACCCACACAGCCATGTGGGAGTGAGTTGGAGGCCACTTAAAGCGGATTATAGAAATGGTGAGTACATTCCATGTACTTCAAAAGTACACGTCATGTACATTTTTTGTTAAAGGCATTGGGGTCGCGTTTAATCGCCAGAACTCTCTTCTTTTAGGTCTCGTTCGACCAAGAGCTCCGTACGGCTGTGGATCTTTGATGAACCCCCAAGAGTGCATCCATCCTCTAAATTGAACACCATTGGTTGCATTGGAATCGCATCGGTGAGTTCTCTCTTCTCCTTGAGCCTCGTTTCATGATTCCTCTTCTTTCGCAAGTTATCATTGGTTGAATGTTTTGGACTTTTTTGTATATCTTCTGCGTTCTAGGGTGAATCAATATTTGAGGATCACATATATCGATCTCATAACTCCATGGTATGTGGTTTCTGCCTTTCCGTTCAAATTCTTTGAGTATTATGTGAAAATTATACCAATACCCTTGAATGGGGTATTGCGTGTTTACTGTTTTACCCATGTTGTTTGCCTACCATGCTTGTGTTCCTGTGTAGAGGTTAATTGGATGTGAGTAGGGTATTTTTACATGATTGGATGTATTTTTCCCACACATGTTTTGTTTACAACCGTTTGGTCCTACTTAGCCTTAGGCTGCCTCGCCTGTTTTCCATGCCTGTTGCTGTAGGATGGAGAGTCTATATTTTGACATGCTTTATATGATGTAGACTATTTATCCAAGTAGTTCTGTAGGTTTCCTTTAGCCATACTTCATTTTTATGCTCGTTGACCTACACAAGAACATGACAACCTGGTGTAGTAGGGTATAAGGGGAGTTGATCGAGTAAGCTTCCTGAGAGAGTCCTTGAGAACTTTAGACTATAAGGGGAATTGACTGAGTGAGATTCCTCAGAGAGTCTTTGATAACTTTAGACTATAAGGGGAATTGACCATGTGAGATTCCTCAGATAGTCTTTGTTTTACTTTGAATTACCTTGATTGCTTTAGACTATAAGGCGAATTCACGGTGAGTGCTTCCTCAGAGAGTCTATGAACGACTTGGGCTATAAGGGGAATTGACCGAGTAAGCATCCTCAGAGAGTCCTTAATCATAGGGATATAATGGGAATTGACTGTGAGTGCTTACTCAGAGAGTTCCTAACTACCTTAGACTATAAGGGGAATTGAATTTGAGTGTTTCCTTAGAGTGTCTTTATATACTGAACCTCAGGGGTTAGGCCGAGTGTACTGCCCAGAGGGTGGCTTGTACTTGTTAGGTAGGACCAGAGGGGATGAATGAGAGTACATCCCAGAGGGTTACCTGTTTGTGTGTATCTCTTTGATTAACTATTTATTGATGTTGAAATTGTGGATTGTTTACTGCCGAGTACTTTCCTAATTACTGCTTTCTATACTTTACCTTCCATATATTCACTAACTGTTAAGAAAAGATCTTTGGTTGGTTTCCAACTGGGATTTTGTCTCACACCCTATTTGGGTCATGCTTTTGGGCCCAAACAGATTATATTGTTGCAGGTATAGATAAGGGCAATCCACCTTCTACTTCGGGTACTTGACTAGCTATGGAGCTGGAGAGCATGGGACCAAGCTTAGGCTTGCGATGTTGAGGATTTGTTTATCTTTTTATTTTGTACCAAGGGTTAGTAGTGTTTGTATTTCCAGCATTATGACTTCTTTAGCTTCTTTCCTATGCATAAGTATCGGGCATCATTTTATATATCTGTGTGGGCTCTAGTTGTTTATTATTCAAGTATTCCGCTATTACTATTGTTGGATATTTACTGCTTCCATGATTGTATGTATTTTTTTACTTCCATTGTGTACCCTACCAATGAGGGCATAGTTTCCCCACTATCACATCCAAGGCCCTCGATGCTAGTCAGCAGCCTCTGGCATTTGGGGAAATGCACTTGAGGCCATGTGACCAACTGGGTACGGGGCGCCTCTGGGTGGCTTCTGGAGCCAGGACGTTACACATACACATATTTCAAAACCCATTTCATAAATCCTATGCACCATTTAAATTAGAAACACAGTTGTAATGGCCGAAGAGGCATATATAACTAAGCACTTAATGTGTAAAACCTATTTTATGACATAAATCACCACTTTAAACTTCACAAACATGTTTATAATAGCCAAACCATGAAATAATAAATCACTAATCATTTTAAAGATCCAACATGGCCATTTAGGGAAAAACACAAAGTGTGAGTAACTTGGAAAAAATGAACCACACACTAAAATCCCCTTTTAAAATCATGTGCACCTCAAAACACTTCCAAAACATGATTTTAACCATTAAAATTATATAATAAACCATTTAATGAATTTCTAAAACAATTTTTTTAAAAATTAACTTATGAATTTATGGAAAAAACATATCCAAAAACCATTTTTTTGATCAAATGCACACCTGAAACATACAAAAACAGAATACACATGACTTTCATTGTTCGAAAAACAAATAGAAGATTTTCATGGAAATATATTAAACAGTAGAAATTTGGTTTTCATAAAAATTCACTATACTTCCCATAAACATGGTTCACAATATCAAACACCACTAAATTCTTTTAAAAACTAAATTCACACTAATACAATTAATCCCAACACACACTAAACTAATTTATTAATATTCAAGAAATAAAAAACACAAGCAATCAATGTATTTTAAAACATAAAGTATGAATTTGAAAAGGGATCCTACCTCAATGCTTAGAAGGATTCCCAAAACTAGTGTGAAAACTCATTCATACCTCAACTGCAGGCTCAAGAAGTTGAAACCAACATAAACAACAAGATCGAACACACAAATTTTAGGATTTAACCCTAAATATTAAACCCTAACATATCGAGTTTATTCTATAATCGAAAACCTATCAAGGGAGAACCCCAAAAAATACCTTACCGAAAGGGGGAGAACTGTCACCAAAGGTAGAGGACCCTGGTGAGGTGCATGGTCGGAGGAGGTTGACACTGGAGGGTGATGCCGTGCTAGTTGGGAGTTGCACCGACATGAGGGTCGACTAGAAAGGGGGTGCACCATTGATGGAAAGAGGGTTGCGGGTTTGGTAACCCCGAAGGAAGTGGGGTCACTGGTCCCCAAGCTTTAATGAGGAGAGCAGTGCTGGATAGAGGGTGTGTGGAAGACGTAGAGGCAGACAGGAAGTCGAGAGTAGGTGCGGGTGTGCGGGGGGGGGGGGGGGGGGGATTCTCCACGGGCCTATTCGAAGGGAAATGGGAGTGCACAGCTTCCAATTAGGGGTAAGGAAGGAATACAACAGTTTTCAAACAGTGGCAATGTGCTACTCAGGTTGCCAATCAAGAGGGGGAGGGAAGAAACGGTGGCCTTCCACCAAGGCGCATTACGAAACCCTTATCTCCCCATTTTTTTATTTAAATTAAACAAAATTAATAATATAATAATAATTATAATAAAAGTTCTATGAATAATTATAATAATAAAAATGATAATAGTAATAGTAATAATAATAATAATAATAACATTAAGAAAAATATAAAAATGATAAAATAATTATTTTAATAATAAATTTTTTTTTATTAATAATAATATTAATTATAGGATTATTACTATAAAAATACTTTTAACCACCATTTTAATATTTATTAAACTTTTAGTCTTCCCAAAATTCCATAAGAGTAGTACGGTGACCAAGGTGTTATTTCATGGTCCCTCAACTGTCCTCTACTCTAGCATAGACATTTCCAAACCCATACACGCATTTTTCTCAACAAAACTCGATATTTTTAACATGGGCTCACCCAAAACCTGACCGAGTCGTATCGAAAGAAAAAATTCAATCTCGGGAATGACAGTATGAGTATCATGTATGTAATCTGATTTTCCAAAACTATTAAACTAGTCAGTCCTTATATATTTGATTGCTTGTAGTCATGACAATGTAATGGTAGTGGACACTGGCTCCAGGCCTCTAGGGTCAGGTCACTGCTATAGATATAATAAAAAATTTAGAAGCAACCTTGGATACAAGATTTAGAAAACATTAATTAGGGAACTTAGAACTATGATAGAACATGATGATAAATATAGAATAATATCCTTGGAATTTTGGTAAGATATATATTATGTGGTTATTCCTAGAAATACATCCCTATCTAGATACTACAAGTGGACATGATTCTGTCGTATATGTACCTAGGGGTAAAAACTCTAACAAGGTCTGTCAGGCCTATCTCAAACATAACTTGGTATACAATAATGAGTCTTACTATACACCAATTTTGAAACTCCCAAGGGATACACTTAGGATAATTCAACTTTTCATTAGAAATCGGTATAAAGGATTTAAAAGTAATTATATAGCCAAAAAATATGTTCATGATTATGATATTAGTTATACATAAATTTTTCAATTTTTGTTATGTGTTATTACATATTTATTATTATAAAAATGTAATAATTTTGTGAGTTAAAATAGTATATGACATTTTTTAGATATATAAAATGGAAAGAAGAGGTGTATCAATACTAATATCTAATGTAGAGGTTTCCTTTCTATAAAAGTAAACGTATATGGTATTGTAAATGAGAAAGTTATTGATATATTAAGGTAAATTAATCAGGTTGTGACATATAACCTTTTCTGAATGGGGGAACCTATTAAAAAATGAGGCTCTACAGTTATGGATCACTTTATGTTAATGAGTTCCCTATAAATTAGTAGGAGTACTAATCTAATGGTAGATAATCAATGGATTAAGTTTTTGTGAAAATATTTATGGATTTGGTATGCATCAAAAAGGAAAAGGTTACACTTGTGGTGTATCTTATCAAAGGTAATACTGATCAATGGTGGTCTATAATCTAGAATATTAGGGAGGATAATGAAATATAACTCATTTAAGGGAATGATTTTAAGGAGTCATTCATTGAAAAATATTTCCCACTATAAGGAACAAAATGATATGAAGAGGATGTTGTCTAGATTAATGAAAATGGGTGAATAATGTTTTTTGGTATATGAATTTAACCTTATAAGGTTATACAAATGTCCTTAAAATTACAAAAACAACATTAATTTCATGATTTATCATTTTTTTGAAGTGCTTAATCCAACTCTTCGAAGGGCACTGGTACCAAAAAATATTTTTTCATATGACGAAATAATATTTGTTTCATATCATTATAGAGAAAGATTTATCTTAGTATTATGGATTCGAATGGAATCCATAGAATAAGAAGAAGGTAGATTAGAAAATGGATAAGGGAAAGAAGAGAATGATGGATTTTCCTGCATGTGTTAATTGTAGAAAGAAACACCTTTTTACTTTAATAAAGGGAATGTTAGTTTTTTATAAGTGTGGAAAAAAGTCCACCACATTTTTTATTTTAAGGGAAATAAATAAAATTCAAATGTTCAATTCTTCCACTATATGGAGATTGGGATCTTCACAAATGAATACCCCAACATAAAGATAACATACCTCGGAAGAAGCAAGGGGATCAGGGCTAAACTTTTGTTATTGATATTGATGAAGTGGGATGATCATTGTTCCTATGTATTTTGATCATAAAGTAATATTGTAAAATTATTTTATCAACTACGAGGTTATAATAACTATGAAATATGTCATTATTGTACTGAAGTTCTATTTCAATAATGATTTAAGTTTATATATTGAATTATACCAAGGAATGTGATTCAGTAGAAAGTTAAACTAAAAAAATAGACACAATTGTGGAAAAGATAAACATTAATCTGTTCCAGTTGTTGATTCATTGATACTTGGAAAAAGAGATGATGGATATGGATATTGTAAATTGTATACTAGTAACTACATTAAAACTAATTCTAATGTTTCATATCATAATACATGGAAGGGTCATAAGGTTTACCATTTATGAAATGGTTTAAGTTGATCATTGGATGAGGTATTAGATAATATTATTTTACTTCTATGTATGAAGAATATTTTTCTAAGAGATGAAGTAGAAATAGTTCAAGTAATAATCAAAGGAAAAGATTATGTAAATAGAAACATATATTTACTTATATTCGTAGAGGGTGAAAGAATTTTACACCTCTAGAAAAAGGGAATTGAAATAAACATTTTATCCTATTATATTCACATCTAATGATTCAAATGGTCATTTAGATCATCACATGTTTATGGTTTTGAGTCCCTTAAAATTCTATTCATCAATTACTTTCTTGTGACCAATGAATATAGTTATTTATATTTTTATTCCAAGTCCATGTTTTTATTTCCAACCTATCTTCTTCTACTTGTGATCCCAGTTATGTGGCCTTTGTACTTACCTATCTCTCTTATAAATAAGATGTGTTATTAATACTATTTTAGAGGTGTTTTTTCCATTAATATTATTTTGAAACATTAAAACCTATATTTTTTAGATCAAGTTTAAATTATGAGGAAAAAATTTAATTAAGGAGGGGAGAATGTAACACATGATTACATTAAAAGATTTTTGTTTTAGAATAAATTAATTTTGTTCCTAGATTTATATATATATAACACAAAGTTGATATTATGTTTCCATAGAAATAATTTTTATCTTTCTCTATATGGAACAATGGGGTTATCTTGCGTTACATAAAACAATGACATTCCTCAATGGCTTGTGTAATAAAGAATACTGATTTTTAGTGCCAAAAAATATATCATTAATGATATTATTATTCAATATAATAAGATATAACCTATAAATTAAATTGATGGTTATGAATAGTATTAAATAAATTATGAAAATATGTATTTATATTTATTATTTACCTATTAATTCGAAATGAATTTAGAACCCAAATGAATATAAAAGGAATGATTTTATAAACATCTATTTTTATTTACAAAAGAAGATTTATATTAATAAGTTAAATTAATTACTATTAGTTAATTATCCTAAATAAATTTATATATTATATATTCTATAAATTAGTTTTGATATTAATCTAATAGATTTCATAGTCATAAGATAAGAAGAATCCTCGAATTACACATTAAAAATATATATTTTTTTATAAAGGCACTTTTACCACCTTTTAATGGTGAACCTATTTTAAATCAAATTTTTGGAAAATATATAAATTTTATAAGTCAAAATAAATATCATTTTTTAAATAGTAGCATAAAAAAATTTTCGGTGGGTTTTTTGGAATTTTTCATTGAGGCTTCATTTTTTGATGAACAGTGACAAAATACGAAACTGTAATTCAAAACTCATTTTTAATCTAAGTTATTTATAATGATAAATTATAATTTTGATTGTATTTAAATTATAATTAGATAAAAGTTTCATCTATAAAAACAATTTACTTCATTTGAATAAATTTCACTTTGAAATTTTATATAAAAACCTAGTAAACTTTTGAACATTTCTACATTAAAAAAAATTTATTTTCATTCCGCCTGTGGGGTTAAATTTAAATTAATTTCAACCCCTTATATGATTTTAATTTAGAAAAATGTATTATATATTAGGAATTAGAATAATATTTAACTAATAATATGGTAATCTTAGATTTTGACAAATAATATTAGTGAAAGTGATTAAAATTAATTATATAGAATAAGAGAAAAATTATCGTAACAAGTGACTAAACCTTAATATTAAGGGCCAAAATAACCTAAAAACTAGTAAAAAGCCATTTTTTCTATATTAAAACCCCATAATCCCATTTATAATTTTTTTCCATTATTGGAGGCAATGGTCATGGGAAACACATGGGTGGAATTCCCTTTTTATAAATATACTAGAATGTCAGTACTAATTCACTATAGAAAATCACTAACACCTCCCAATTATTCACACCTATAAATTCATTTGGATCAGAAAAACTCTGCTCAAATAAGATCCCAACATCTTTATTCTCATCCTAGAAATATAACATTTGGGATACAGAATCCCAATGAATCCCTTTTGTGCAAACCAAAAGGAGTTTCCAAAAAAGAGGTAACATTCTTCGATGTGAATTTATTTATTTTCAAACTACATAATTTTTTATTTTTCCATTATTATGTAATAATAAAATTTTATTTAATATACTTATATTTTTTATGTCAATTATTATACCAACAAATAAACATATTTCCGTTAATTGGGTATTGTATTTACTATTCGTGTACGACGAATGACCACCTCAGGAAACCATGATTGCTTGTTTTTCCTTTACCACCTCTCACGGTGGGAATTATGTCAAACAACCTATTTTTATATGATATTTATGATATTTATGTTTTATTTACACTTCTTGTAATTTTTAAATAACACATACCTTTATGAATCTTGTTTGGTGTAAATATGATAACATCGTTTGTGGATGTGTAGACTACTACCTCCTCCAAGAAATGTGATACATTAACACATTACATGGAATGTATTAATGATTATTTTAATTAAGAATATATGAAATAAATTAAATATATATTAAATATATAACATATTTACCTTTTTTTAATATCAAAATAACATTTTATTTGTTACCATTTTCACACATTAAAAAAAGTGATAACATCGTTCATGGATGTGTGGAATACGGCCTCCTCAGTGCATTGTGATTCCTTTTAAATCACAATAATTCGATATATAATAATATATTATTAATTAAAATTTTATTTATGAACATATTTGGTAAATATATAATTTTACGTGCCTTATTTCCATAACAATCATTGAAAAATATGAATTTTACTCATGCGTACGTATGACCTATAGTCTCCATTATTATAACATTGATTCATTTTTCATGACCATATTTCTTGATTGGTTTTAAAATTATAATTTATGGATAAATATTATTAATATTTCATGATTATTATTCTCTATATTTTTATATAATGACCCCTTTTATCATAGTCAACATAGAAAATTTGTTTTTAAGGCATGAACAAAATCTGGTAAAAAAACTAGACGTAAACTTAATTGTTCAAGTAGTTATTTAAAAAAATTTAATAATTGAAGTAAAAGAGGTAATAAACCTAAAAATTATATAAATAAATTATATAATTAATATAAGTTTATTATTAAATATGATAATGAAACTCACAAGATGTCTCTCTTAAGGTAAGAGATTATTGTCTCACTTTTTATTTTTTGAGGCATACACCATTTTTAACACTTAATAATTTTTAGGGTATTTATTACCCCATTGTATATATTATATCATGAATTATTTTACCTTGATGGTATTTAAAACATTAATTTAATTTTATTCCTTTATGAGGCTTATGAATCAAATGTTTGAAAGTGGTATAGGAAATTTTAGAATGTTATTTATCCTTCAATGGTATTTCCATTTATCAAAATCAAAAAAATATTATTGTTATTTGTCCTCCACTTTTTAATTATTGATAATTATAAATTATTTATATAATATGGATATTTAATGATAATAAAGATATTTTTATTAATTAAATCAATTATTCAATATATGAGGAATTCTTTCGACATGTACAACATGGGTTGGGGACCGTTTAATGTAATCCCCTCAATAAATAGATAGTATTAGGAGAATAATTCTATTGAAAACCCCTTAGTGTTTGTATGTATTATATTTTAAAAATTCTTATTAATGGTCTTAATAGTAGCGTTAAGGATGGAGAAACCAAATTGGATTGTAACCAGTTTTTTTAACCATATTGTGAAAGGTATTAAGTTAATGCTTCCATATACCTAGTAAACATGAGATGTAATAATTAAAAAGATAAATTATTTAGAATTCAGTTGTTATTTCTATTTTCTTTTCATGATATTTTTTCTTTGAGATTATCTACAGATTCATTTCATTCTCAGTTTATTTATTAAATGGAATGTTTTTCAATTATTTACCTGGATATATTGATTTTATCTTATCCTGTTATATAAATGGAATGTGTGATCAATAATTTAGGTTTCCATGTTGATTATTCTCATTGATTATTTTCAAATTCGGATGTACTTACCCATACTGATAATTTGATCTCACGCTTATTTTTTTCTTTCCCTAGGATATGAAGATGATTTCATTGAATGAGTTTCAAGGATGTGGTTTATCAGCCCTTGTTATGTATTATGTTTTATTTTCTATTTCCCAGTGTTATATGGGAAATATGTATGTAATTAGGTTATCCAAAACTGCTAAACTAATCCGTCCATTGGGATGATTACTTATAATCATGTCAATTTAATGGTAGTAGACATTAGGTTCATGCTTCTGGGGTCAGGTTGCAACATTCCAACATAGTTCATCTATAATATGAATTCAACGGACAATAAATATCTACTCCACCCATTCAATAACATACTGAATCATCACCATCAAGATAATATAAACCCAAATTTTCTATCACCAAATAAAATAAAAAAAATATTGGATAATTTAGTGATTTAATTAATGATTCTCAACCACTTCGTATGTGGCTTGTCAGTTGAGCACATAATTTTTACCTCAACATAGAAAACAAAAAATCATGGACATAATCACAATTTCATAATTTTTATATGATACCCCTTTTTTTAGATATTAATGATTATGTTAATATAATAAATAAATAATTATTTAATAAATATTAATAATCACATTTAATTCATATATCTCAGAAAACTACCAAAATTGTACCTGATGGTAAAAAATCTATTTATAATAGAATAGTCATAATATTTTTTCAAGGTTATTTAATAACATGAAATTATCACATTGCCATTTTTTGGGTCTAAGTAATTCTATGTAAAAAATGTGACATGTCCCACTGGGAAAAAATATAGATTGCAACACCCTTCCGACCATTAAAAAATTTCACCATGAAAAATAAATATTTCATGATAATAATTTTTGATTGTCATAAAAACATCATATTTATAGGTTCACATTATGAAAATTTCATAAATTCCCCACACCCAACTCCCTTTCCTTCCCAAAATCATTTTCTAAGAACTAAGGATGAAATAAATCCTTGAAAAACTAACATCCAATTTGAGGAGGTTCATTACGATGGAACTCCCTGACTATATCATTACACTCCCCAATATTAATAGAAACCCTTTGGTCCATACTCGTAAGATACTAAGTTAGAATCACTACTCAATTGAAATCACCATCTTGGGACTCACTAACCTAATGGGTTTGGGGTCACCGCCATTGATCACTGGTGAGAAATTAATTAATATCAATTAGATAATTGATCATTTTGAGACTATCTTTTCAAGAACCACTTTCAATAATTGAACATGAAATTCCTTCCAATAACATTAACCACTACAACACTAGTGTGACTCTTTGATAACACCAACTATCATGACATAAAAATTCATTTTGACCAAATTCTAACCATAAAATGAAAAACAGAAAATATATATCAATTTTCAAAGATTGATAATAATGAGAGAGCATTTGAAAATAATTCATTAACTCCATTGTAGTATGAAGAACCTAATTATTAAGTACACTCTTAATGTGAGTAAAATATATTCACACTTTGGTGTGTAGTCAGCTGTAACATATTGTGATCTCTCTCCAATTTCCACAATGGGGTGTATTTCTCACCACTAAAGGTATTCCTCGCCATGACTATTGTTCTGATTAATAGTTTATAATGATAATAATATATAATAAATCCATATCATGGATGATATTGTTCAATATCATATTTTTATAGTAGTTCTTGATAAATATTTTCCTTTTCTATGAAGGATACACTTACCACATCAGAGGGTTTATGGGAAAGATACTCAATATCATCGCATGTTCTCCACCTGAAAGGATTCTATCCAAGATATATACTGTAATACCTGTTTCTGATGCTTTTGCTGGGGCGCACACATCTGTCACGCAAAGGACACGCTGTTGTTACCTCGCATTCCCACTTTCCAAAGGCGGGTGGCATCCACTTCTTATTCCGGGAAGTCTTCTCCTTTATTGAAATGGGATAATGGGATATCGGTTCTTACTTCCATGGATTCCTTCTCGGAGCTCGTTACCTAGTCCGGGTCTCCCTCATAGATTTAAGATGTAGTTCGTGAAACTCTTCCTGGTGCGATATCTTCATGGACACCAGTTAATTACGCCACTTCTGTCAGGACCATCCAAGGAGTCCAGTCTGGGCAGCAACCTTCGGTTAAGAGAGTAGTCATGTTGGGGCATCACTGACATGTCTTGACATTGGGGAATTGGCATGTCTATCTTCTGTCCCTTATCATAGGGCTTCTCAAGGGCACGGAAGCCTGAGGAATCCCACATCGAACTTGGAGAATTTTATTCCATTGGCATGTATCTGAGGTTTTTCATTATCTTCCCATATTTAACATAGGGTATACCACAAGTTTAACGCCCAGCGGAGATGGATCAGACTGATTGGAACACTGATTAGAGTGGATCAGATTGAGGAACCCCCTGGAGGGAACACCGATATCGGGGCCAGCACGTGGTCGGATTTCTGAATATTGTGGAGGGGAATAGAGAATGAAGTGGCATGATCTCACCAGGATGTGGCGGCCCGGGTGAGAATCCGGATGGACGATGGGTTTGTCTTGAACCTCGAAGAGACTTCCTACATATCCCAATGGCGGGGAATCAAAGTCTGTGTAGTTCAGTGGAACGATGGGACACCTGAGGAGGAGACCCCTGGTAATGGACGCGGTGGATGGGACCCAGCGGAAGTGGAACCTCCAGGTTAGAGAAAGAGCTTCCTGAGACATGTGAGCTTGAGGGAGAGGTCAGGATGAGACATGGGTGCTGGGCTTGAACCTCGTGGAGGATTCCTACGTATCCCCATGGTAGGGAATCAAAGACCATGTAGTTCAGGTGGCATTTGGGGATTGCACTCTGAGGTGGCCCATGGGGTCGGTAAACTGACGTGAAGGTGGACCTGGGGTCCTGATGGATGGTGGGCTTGAACCTCATGGAGGCTTCCTACGTACCATGACTTGACATGGATCAAAGTCCCCATAGTTCAGGATGGATTGGTGCTTACACTCTGAGTAATCCCATGGTGGAAATGGGGCTTGGCACACAGACACGGAGACGGTTGGGGCCAATGGTGTTGGGGCTTGAAACTCATGGAGGCTTCCTATGTACCATGCCCTAGCATGTATCAAAGTCCCTATAGTTCGGGAGGGATTAGGGATTACACTCTGAGGCGGCCCAAGGTGGTGGGGCTTGAACCTCATGGAGGCTTCCTACGTACCATGCCTTGACATGGATCAAAGTCCCCATAGTTTGGGATGGATTGCGGCTTACGCTCTGAGGCGGCCCAAGGTGGCAGGGTTTAAACCTCGTGGAGGATTCCTACGTACCATGCCTTCACATGGATCAAAGTCCCTGTATTTTGGGTGTACAATTTATCGTCATGCGGGACGGGGGAATTTGGGGCTTACGCTCTGAGACGGACCAAGGTTTTTCATGGTCGATGCTTACTCTAAGCTCACGGGAGTCATGATCAGTGTGAGAAAGAAGAGCTAGAAAATACCTAAAGATCACATCGCGAAGGGTGCGTCCGTGGGAAATAAAGAGGGGCTTATGCGTTGAGCGGCCCAAGGTGTCGGGACTTAGTCCATGATGGAGGCCCGAGGGTGACAAAGCGCAACGGGAGAGGGATTTGGGACCGAAGAAAGGAGGAGCCCCATTCCCTATTACACCTTCCGCTGGCCTTGGGGACTGAAGATGAAAGGAGGATCACCGTTCCCCATCACGTCCTTGGCTGGCTTTGGTGCCGAGGAAGTGAGGAGGAATAGGGGCGCTGCCTCCTGTAAGAAAGGTTAGGGGCTTAAACCAAGGTGGCTGCCCTTTCCCACAGACAAATTCCACTCCAATAAATCACCCTCAGTGAGGGATGATCCCATCCCCATGGAGATGAGTGGGCATGGAGAATGTCTATGGTGGGGGGACCCTACGTGCGGGCCACAGGGCCATGTCACAATTTAACATCATGTGTTGAGGACGAGGTGCTTGGCAGTTTAATGTCCTATAGATCAGATGAGGTGAGTTTTCTCCGCACCCCTAGGACTTACATAACTTGTACCTTCTGCCCCTTGTGGGAGGGAAGGCATCGGTAAGGCCGTAATGAGGGGGTGTTGTGGAGCGAACCATCGAGGGGTCCATGTTAGCATGGATATGCGAAAAAACAATAGCTGTTAGCATGCCTATGTGAAGAAGCATGAGGTGAAGCAACGCAATGGGAAGAATTGTCCAAGGGACTTTGAAGTTACTTCGTATGAGCCTAGAAGGTCACACGGGGAGACGATGCATGATGTAGATGCCCGGGGTGCACAAGACACCCTCTAATGGCACCCAGAAGAAGGGCATCGGGCACTCGCGCAGGGGGGGCGCCTGAGGAGCACCGAGTTGAAGGGACCTGGGGAATTGCGCACACCTCTTGAGGATTGTGCGAAATAAAGTGGATTAGCATGAAAAACTCTGGGCTGGTGCGAAATTGGTGATGCTTGCGCATAATTGGGGGAAGAATTTTTGCGTGCGATTAGGAGGATTGCGCGCAAGGAGTATGAATTGCATGCAAGTGGCAGAGGCCACACACAAGGACAGGGGTTTGCACAAAGGAAGGACTTTGTGTGCAATTGGCCAGCATTCACGTAATGGAAGGAATTGTGTATAAGGGGGAACCCCGGAGGGATTGGAATTCAGTCTAAGCCAAAGTGGATCTCGTGCGAAGGTGGACCCCAGGGCGACTGGGTGAGAAAAGAACCATACTTGAAAGCCATATTGCGCGTGCGCGGAATGCCGATTACGCGCACGAGAGCCGGTTCAGATTATTCAGCCCTGAAAAGGAAGAGGGTCACCTTCTATTTATAGACGACCAGGGGTGAAAAATATAGGTCGGCGTGAAATAATTTCACGACAGAGGTGGCGGTGCGAAATGTCCACTGCACGGGGTGTGAGCGCAAAATTGTTTCGTGCCTGCACTGATGACTCTTCGTGAATCCCGGCCCTTTCCGCACAGGACACATTTTTTCGCGCACTTCACCATTTTTTCTGCAAAACACCTCTGGGCCCCCCTGACCGGTTCTTCAGGTCCGAATATGACTTCACTTTGTCCTTTCGAAACATTCTACAACATTTAAGTACTTTTCAGCGTCTACAAATTCCCCCATTCAGAATTGGATTAGTGAGGGGTCGCAATGATTAGATTCTGAGGGAAACGTCGAAATGCAGAGCTTCGTGGGCCCCCTGCGTGCAAAAATTTAAAGTGGTGTGCAAAAATAATTTAGGCACGGAATCTGCTTTTCGCGCGGGTGTGGAACCCAGGGTAAACCAATAAAATTTGCCGCGGGACCCATGCTCCGTACTAATTTTTTCTCACGCGATATGCTTTGAACTCTCATGCGTGAAATTACTTCTGCTCCTACATGAAAAACCACCTCGGCAGTGCATAATTCCACTGAGATTTGGCATAATTTTACGTGCAATTCTGGGGTTTTCGCACCACAGCATGATATTTTATGACATCTACTGGTTTTCCCAGCCTCCCAGATTTCGCACCAGCTATTGAAACACCTGGTCGGAAGAAGATGGCCGCAAACTGGGTTGATGAGGGGGAGGCCACTGGTTGAAGAGCTAAAATGGTTTCCAACCCGGAGGTTTATGGCGCAAAGAGGGTTGTCTCCAATAACCACACCCTTTTCAACATGCTAACCCCCACCCAAAAATAGTACGCCTTGTTTGACAATCTTCCACTATGGGACTTCGACATTCTTGGGGAGATCGCTCTGCCGGGTTTCGAGGTTGATACATCGCGGTCATGGGTAACCCGAGAAGATGACCTTACTCGATAAAACGTCACCAATAACGGTCATCCTGCCAGAGAAACAAGGTATATGGATGTATATGTCTTGAATCCCAGGACCAGGACCGTTTATGGGGGTGACCCTATTGCAGAGAGCTCCCTGACCCTCTATGCAAACACTTTCCATCAAAGCATTACTGACAAGACCAAAGTTTGGCTACAGGACTGAGACCTGCGGTCTGGTGGCAACTTTACCGCTGAATGGGCATGGTCGTACTGGGTTCGCCTTACATGCGACCAATTTGGGGCCGATCTGTGGCACATTGGTATATTTGAGGCGGTGTGGACATCACAATTCCATTTCTACAGGCAGCCTGAGCTTGGGCTAGAGCTGTTCACCTGGTGGTCCCCCAATACCAATACATTCCACCTTCACCACGGGGAAGTCGGCATTAGTCTATGGGACATCCACTGCATCGGGGGAATACCTTTGGAGGGCCATCAATTTGATGAATTCCTCCCACCGATGAACATCTGGGGTGACAGGTCTTGAACCCCCATACTGACATGGCACCTGCTGGAGCTGGCCAAGGAGAAGCTGGGAGTCAAGAACTACCTGAAGGACATCGCCTACAAGAACTGATTCAGCCTGTTCCTGGAGAAGGATCCAGAGGTCAAGATGTTAGGGCGGGGGAAACGGTGTTCAACTGCGGTTCAGAAAAGCAAGAGAGGATCATAGTGGAGGGACCTAGAGGCGGTCCACTACCAGTCATGGGGATACATCATAAATGAGGCTCAGGACCTGAATGTTCGGTATGTCAGATTCCTCGCCACATGTATGAGCGGGTGGCTCATGCCGGTGCAGGACGCAATGATGGGCATCCATCCAGCGACTCTGGTGACGGTTTGCATCATGGCTGCCAACAAGAGGGTCAACCTAGGGGTCCCCATGATGGCTTGGCTGTATTCCATCTTGGGATGAATCGCGAGAGGGGTATCACCTAGGAGAGAATGTGGCCCCTTCCAGATCTTCCATGGCCGGGTTGCAGCTCACTACGGTGGATAAACTTTCCCAAATGCCATCCATCCTCCAGGGAATGTCTTGTGACCCTATCTGCTAAATATTTTTGGGGTCATGCCGATGACGCTAAATGAGGAGGGAGTACGGATCAGGATTGGTAACCATGCCAACTTCACCGTCATCCCATTCCCCACCCCAACTGGTCAGCTGATAGACGACAGGAAAGGCTCACAGAGCAGAAGGATTACTTTGAGATCATTAGAGGTGGGGTGCTTGTGGCCCGAATCGATGGGAAGATTTTCTATGAGCCTTATGTGCCATCCAGGTTCACCAGGCAGTTTGGATGCCTCTAGAGAATGCCGAAGAGAGTATACACCGGCATCCTGGAGGAGAAGCATCCATGTGTTCTTCGTTAGGTGTGGCTGATGTTCACGACTTACGGCTCTGGTGACGTCATCACTTTTCCTCCCACCGGAGTCAACACTGGCCTCTCAACTGATTATGCCAATCATTGGACCATGGCATACCCTGACGGGATTCTACGGAAGTGAGTTCGGTAGCTCAAAGTCACCAGTGTGGATCCTCGGTGGTGAGAGAGCAGGCAGTGTGCCACTAGAGGGGGAGGATCAGAAGCACCTCAAGCAACGAGGAACGCATAAGCTGGGACCTCAGCCGTGGGGGCATCACATGGTGTGGCAACACCCTCATTTCCTGGAGGAGGAGGGTCCCATGGAGAAGCCAGATAACTTCCTCGGAAGAAAATACGATACCTTCTTCAACCTTCCCACGACGCGATCTTCCCTGTGCTATGGTGGGCCTGGCTAACCCTGCAGTAGTCAGCGAGTACCGAATACCTCCAGCAGAAGATAGTGCGAGATGAGATCCAGTAGCCATAAGTCGGGCTCATTCGGGTTTTCAATAGAGTGAGCTTACATCGATGACTTTCATATCTAACGGCCATGGACACGTACGCATGCCAATGGGGTCGGCGTGTGGAGCCACCTATCTTGGTGAAGGTGCTGCTCAGCCAGGAGCATGATCCATAAAGGAAGCTGTCGGGGGATGATGACAACGATGAGTCGGAGGGTGAAGAAATAGGAGAGGAGGCTGAAGGAGAAGGGGAATGTGAAAGATAATGTAACACCCCAATCTTCCATGGTACGTTTCCCTTTGAATAATTCAATGGCGTGCATTGTACGCAACTTCGAGATTCTAACACACCACAACCAATCAAACTAGCCGTTATGAATAGTAATACATACTTTTTGAAATTTTATAAATTTTATCTTTTGAAATGGACTTCATTTTTGGATCCGTAATATCGAAATTAGCTTAGGGTGAAATTTTGGTACTTTTCAGATAACTTTCATATTTTGATGAATAATGAAAATTACTAAATTTTAATTAAAAACAAATTTTTTAATCGAAATAATTAATAGTGATAAATTATTAATTTGAGTGGTTTTAAAGTATATTTAGAATATATTTTTACCATTTAGTACAATGTTGTTCATTGGATGTAATTTCACATTTAAACCAGACATAAACAAGTGTCAATCTTTTGATAGTTATTATCTCTTAAAAACACGCTATTTATTTTGATGACGGGAATTAATTTTTTAATTAATTAATGCAACTAATATGTTTTGAATTTGGTAAAATAGACATTATTTTTGAATTAATAATATCAAATTTATCTTAGGCCTAATTTTTGGTATTTTTCTGGAAACTTTCATTTTTTGATGAATAGTTAAACCACTAAGTGGTAGTTAAAAAACTGAATTTTTCATAAAACTTAATTTTACCACTTCTGTGAGTGGAATTTCGAAGATCTGAGAGACACGGTTAATATCAAGAATTAAAATGTGGTTCAATGAGATGAAAATAATTTTTGGTGAATAGTAACTTTTTACTTTTATTTACCACATTTAAAAGTAAATAGGGTAATTAAGGGTAAAAATGATATTAATATTACCCTAACACATGTCCTAATTCTATTGGACAAGTGTATCTCGACCAAAAACAACCTTAGGAGTAAAATACTATCATTTAGGTTCACTTTTATTAGATTATGACATTTATTATTATTTAATTCAAAGAAGAGTTAAAATCAATGTTTATTTACTAAAACATTGTTAATATACGGATATACATAAGATAAATTCGATTTTAAATATTCATTAGAAAGATAAAAATATTTCCTATATAATGGTATTTTATTTATAATTTTTAGACATTAAATAACTTAATTTATTTTTGACACAATGGTGATGCAATAATTACCTAATTAATGAAATATTAAAATAATTGATATTATAAATATCAAAATAAATGTAATTTGAGACTTTTTATGAATTCCACTAATTTTCTAGGTTAATATGACATATTAGGATTGATTATATAAATTGTGTTCTACGTAATAATGTTGTTATGAATTTATCAAAAACAAAATACCCAATAGTGTCAAAATTGACATAAAAGAGTTTTTAAAACAAATATTATATTATTAATTTATATTCAATTCCTAAAAATATAAGGTTTGGACAAGAGACTTATATCATGATATTTTTATCATTAATGGACCACTTGGGGGTAGCTTCGATGTATATAGTAATATTATTAACCATATAATATAAAAATACCAAGAGACATTGTAAAAGTGAAACTAATTAACTAAGAGTTAATACTTAAAGATAAGGTTAATATAATGACCCAAACCTTTATAAATTCTATTTTTTGAGTGTTTTTCGACCCATCCCCACCTTAACCTTTAAATAATCTACTTTGGAGCCATTAGAAACCGAATATTAATTTATTATAAAATAATATTTTTAGCTTTTCCAAAGGTGCCCATCACCCCTCTTATAAAAGGGCACTCCACCTTCTCACCAATTCACACATTCAAAGCCTTTTAGCTCGGCCAAACCCTGCTCAAATACTTTCTCAACTTCCCTCACTACAACCTAGAGTCCTTAGTTTGATCATAAAGCCAACCTAAGGAGCCCTTTTGATCAAATAAAAAGAAAGAATCCAAAGAAGAGGTAATGTTTTCACCACCCTCTTTCAAGTTCCTTTCTTCTTCAACTTCTAATTTCTTTGATATTTCTATTCTAAAATAATAACTCCAGTATCTTCTATATACTGTGATGTTATTATAAATATGGTACAACCATATTCATTATTCTATCCATCCTTTGAATGGGATGTCACCGTATGTGCGTACGTACGGCTTACCGTTTCCACGTCATGGTGTAATTGTCATTAAATAAATTATTATTTGGATGGGTATAATAATGATGTGTAATTCATGTAAATAATAAATATAACATGATAATTATTCTTTCTATATGATATACCATTCAATTATATATTATTTTAACATCAAAATAATGATATTGTCGCTCATGCGTACGTACGGACTACCGTCTCCACGAACGCGATGAGATTCATTCTCCATCGTATCCATTCAAGTATAATTCTCATTTGATGATTAAAAATACTGTTTAAGTACTTTATATAATTCTGGATATGAATAATATACAACCTATCCATAACAAACACGGCTTATGTAACAAAGAATATAAAGGAAAACGAGTAAGTTAACACCCAAAATGACGATAATACTAAGATTTTATTAACAAATCAATGTTAAAAGATCATATATGATATCATATTAATGTAAATTATTATTTTATAATTCAATAACAATTATTTCACCATTATACAGGAGGTTAACCTACCATCGACCAAGGAAAAAGTACAAAGTAAGGGGTTTCTTATCTCACTCTTAATTTCGTGAGAATTCCATTGTTCACCACTTATTTATTGCATGTGGTGTATGTGTATTTCCCATGACTGTATTAATTGTGTAATATAATTTAATTTATGGGTATTTACATAATAATTTTATGATCATTCTTTCATGGTTGTATTTTTCTTATGTTACCTAATCGATAAGGAAATTTGAAATTTCAATTTGCACTCATTCGGCTTTAGGCATACTTCATTGATTATTTTACTCCAAGATTATGTGTGGAATCACTATTAATTTTATTATGTCATAATTTACACTCCCCTTTATATGGATATAATTTTTATACACATAATCAATCCATTGATAAATTATCAAGTCATCGGTATGAACTTGATAAGAGTAATTTTAACTCAATCTCTATTTGTTGAGTTAAATATCCAATTCATTCGTGTTGTTTTTACAAGAATATGTGTGAATGTCATCTGATTGATTTACACTAAATATCCTATCATATTGAGTGTATTTATATTTTTCACACATAATTATGTCGCTGATTTATCCTTAACCTAAGGATATGGTCTTTATAAGATAATTCATCTCAATTTACATTCCATTGAGACTTCTTTGTTGTTATACACCAAATCACTTTTATATGGTGTATATAATGTACTTTGACATAGTATTTCATGAATCCCTTTATTCTCATGATATTATAATGTTTTGATTACCTCAATTATTTGTGTTCAAGTGTCTCTCTTTTGGTTAGAAACTCTAACTAAAATACATTTTTAAGTGTTTTAAATATTTATTCTTCTAAATATTTCTCATTAATGTCCTTGTTTTAAAAATGGTTTTAAGAATTTATGTATATGGACATTAAAGTTTTAAAATTAAAATTACTTTTTAAAAGTTTCAAAGTGGTATGGGACATGTTGATTCAAAAATCTATTTTCAAATGGCTTCTTGGAAAATAGTGTGACTTTTAAATGATTTCTAGAAAAAGGTGGATATTTATCTCTAATAGTTTTGACGATTATTTTCATCTATGTCAATATCCTTCATTATTCTTGATTTAGATTAATCTGATACAATACAATCTTCCATATTGTATCGAATGAGTTATGTTTGACTGTGGATGTGCTATTTTTATACCATTCATGGTTTGTCGATAAAGTATTGACATTTCGTATTCTAGTTTAATATGAATGTTTATGTCATATTTCAAAATTTTCATATGAGGAATGCACTGGACTTAGTATGTGACGGGTAGAACCCGCTATAGCTCCTCGATGCATCGGTAGGTCTCAGGAGACAAACTAGTGTCTTGGCATGAGGCCTTGACAAAATCTTATTTGTAGTCTTGGCACGAGGCCTTGGCTATGTGGTTATGATAGTCTGCCATTATGCATTCCGTCATTATGAAAGTGGTTATTAATATTTTCATGTGATTATTCGAGTAGTAGAATATCCATGTGAATATGTAAATGGAATTATTTCATTTTATCCATGCCATATTATGCTGAAGTTCAATTTTAAAAGGCTTTTGTTTTAGTTATACATTGCCTTAAATTTTTATGTATATTTATGAAAGTTTCTGCTATATTGTTATCCTTACTGAGCATTTGAGCTCACCCCTTTCAATGTTTTATTTTTTCCAGGATGTGAAGAAATATTTTATGAATGACCTGTAGGGATAGTATGAGGGGATATGAAGACAATATGTTGTTGTAGTTTTTCACTTATTGATGTAATGTAAACTTTATGAATATATCTAGTGTTTCCAAGGCCACTAAACTAATCGGTCTTTCGAGACTTGACCTTTCTTGTGATCATGCCAATGTTATGTAATAATGCCCGAATCTGGGTATCTAGGGTCGGGGCGTTACAGTTGGTATCAGAGGAAGTTTAGTACAAACCATGGAAGCTAGATTTAGATAAACTATGATTAGAGTACGTAGACCTAAGATGAACTTTGAGGATTAGTATAGAAGAACTTCCTAGAATTTTGGTATTGTAGAGATTTTGTGAGTTTTCTGAGCAATACATCACTTTCTGGATACGACCAGGTAGAGGCGGCTTTGGCATAGATGTACCTAGGGGTAAAACCTGAAAACACCGCTTTGAGCTAGACTCGAACGAGAACTGGTGCACGATAATGGAACTTGCTGCGCTCTTGGTTAGGACACTCCCGGGGGATATGCTTAGGATAATTTACATTTTCTTTACAAACCAAGTTAAAGTATTATATACATAAGATGAGAGTAAATGACTTTGGTTAATCCTAATGTGTTTCAAATTGAGAATATGGTGACATGTTAATCTCTAAATGATTTTATGACTACTGTTACTCACACAATGCTTTCTAGTTTTAGTCAATGGATGGATTCCAAGAAAGTCATAGTGACTTTGAGAATGATGTACAAGGTGGGAACGATGGTGGCAATGAGAAACAAAATGGAATGTTGATAGGCGTAAAAGATATTTTCTTTATGCCAAATAATTTTTCCAAAATTATGATCAACAATATATATATTAACCAATTCCCGGACTCAACAAAGAAGAGAAAGGTGATGAATGATAAGAGCTACAACAGTGGAGACCATGGAGAAAGGAATCCTCAATTTCCATCATGCAGGAAATGTAGAAGGAGACACCCATGAAAGTGTCTCAATGGGACAAAGAAATGCTTTACATGCAGGAAGGACGGACATAAAGTGAAGAATTGTAGAAGAAAAATGGAGGGTACTATGGAAGAAGATAAAAATGGTCCCAAGAATCCATTTATAGTCATTTTCTGTAAATGTAGGGGACTTGGCCATTACCCGATTGAATGCCCTATTCTATAAGAAATTTTCTTGGTCAAAGAAGAAGCTATGTGGGAATAAATGGTTGGATAAATGTTTAAAAAGTATTAGTGCTCCTTGTTGATGGGTTTACTTTGGAATAATTTTCTCTTTTATTTTTAACCCTATAGTTTTCCATGTGAGAATGATATTTGAGGAAGAATTATCTTTTCTCTTGTGGATATAGTTATAAATAACCATTTGGTTTTATATGATCGTTGGGTTTGAGGAAATTATAAGTTATTATAATTTGGGATGAAAATGCAATGTATGAGATAATATTTGTGGTTATGTTCTGTTATGGTTATTTTGAGGAATTTATCTCATTTTGGCAATGTTATAAAATATAGTTTTTGAAAAAGGACAACATGCAGACCGTGTGACAACCCGTCGCGTCAGACAAAGCTGTGGGAATCGAACCCACAACCAAAGTGTGATTGGGATTTATCACCTACCACTGGACTACGTGAAGTCCCTGGTTAGTGTGACTATTATTTTTAGTTAAATGATTTTATTGATCAATAATAATTTTATTTGGGATCTTATGTCTTATCAAATGAATATCCTTAGTATAGGAAAATGATTTGGTGATTAAGTGATAAATGTTATTTTGGAATTTGTTCGCTTTGTTGTGAACACTATATGCCCAAGGAAAGTAGAATAGTATGGTATTTCATTTGAGGAGTAATAGTGGATTTTTATCTATGTTTTTATTGTGGATTTATAGTGATTTGGGTTATTTATGGAAATGATTAGGTTAATTAATTTTAAGTATGTGACCTTAAGAGTAATTAATGTCATTTGGAGATACAATTTAACTTGGAAGACTACATTCTTATATGTATTGGGTTTCAATATTATTTTAGATTATATTGAAATATTTTAAGGACAATTGATTATTGAATGGTATTTATTTAACTTTGGGGTATTGATGGTTTAATTTTAGAAATTAATATTAGTGTTTTTTTTCTTTAATGGAATATCCATTTGGGGGATCATCAGATATTATACTAACCATTTTGGTTTTGATTAATCTCTAAAGACAAGGTAAATATATAGTTTATCATACGTGGATCATGTATTTCTATAGAAGTTTATTCTAGCTCTTCCATTATGACCAAGTCTTCTTAAATACTCATTGTTCAAAAAAATGAGATAGTGGTAAAAATTTATTAAAGAATGAAAATCTACTTAAAAAGTAAGTATATCTATTTATGTTCTTAGTCAATATCATAAATGAATTCCTCCTCCTTATGTAATGTAACTTAAAACAAAAAATGTTGTCCGTTTACTTTTTCTACTGGGAGACTAATGATCGTTTGTCCCAACACAAGTTTGTGATTTTCTTATTTTTAACTTTCTCCTGATCATGTTTTCTATCCCTCTCCATCATAACTTAACACTTAGTTTATCGTCCATATCCATGTTTTCCTACATGTAATCCTAGTATGGGTTATCTTGGGTGACCTTTATACCTCTCTTCCTTTCTTTTAAAGTGACAGTTTTATTGACTCTTTTTTCGATGTGGGACTTTGCATTATATTCTCAAGCCCAATTTTAAAAAAATTGCGAGGATTAAATTTATTTATGGAGGGGAGAATGTAACAACCCAAGTTTCCACGGTACGTTTTCCTTTTAATAATTCAATGGCGTACATTGTACGCAACTTCGAGATTCTAACACACCACAACCAATCAATCTAGCCGTTATGAATAGTAATACCTACTTTTTGAAATTTTAAAAATTTTATCTTTAGAAATAGACTTCATTTTTGGATTTTTAATATCGAAATTAGCTTAGGGTGAAATTTTGGTACTTTTCAGATAACTTTCATATTTTGATGAATAGTGAAAATTACTAAATTTTAATTAAAAACAACTTTTTTAATCGAAATAATTAATAGTGATAAATTATTAATTTGAGAGGTTTTAAAGTATATTTAGAATATATTTTTACCACTTATTACAATGTTGGTCATTGTATGTAATTTCACATTTAAACCAGACATAGACAAGTGTCAATCTTTTGATAGTTATTATCTCGTAACGACACGCTATTTGTTTTGACGACGAGAATTAGTTTTTAAATTAATTAATGCAATTGATATGTTTTTAATTTGGTAAAATAGACATCATTTTTGAATTCATAATATCAAATATTGCTTAGGCCTAATTTTTGGTATTTTTCTGGAAACTTTCATTTTTTGATGAATAGTGAAACCACCTAGTGGTAGTTAAAAAACTGAATTTTTCATAAAACTTAATTTTACCGCTTCTATGAGTGGAATTTAGAAAATCCGAGAGTCATGGTTAATATCAAGGAGTAAAATGTGGTTCAATGAGATTAAAATAATTTCTGGTGAATAGTAACTTTTTACTTTTATTTACCACGGTTAAAAGTAAATAGGGTAATTAAGGGTTAAAATGATATTAATATTACCCTAACACATGTCCTAATTCTATTGGACAAATGTATCTCGACCAAAAACATCCTTAGGAGTAAAATATTATCATTTATGTCCACTTGTATTAGATTAGGACATTTATTATTATTTAATTCAAAGAAGAGTTAAAAGAGTTAAAATCAATGTTGATTTACTAAAACATTTTTAATATAGGGTTATACATAAGATAAATTAGATTGTAAATATTAATTAGAAATCTAAAACGATTTCCTACATAATGGTATTTTATTTAAAAATTTTAGACATTAAATGATTTAATTTATTTATGACACAATGGTGATGCAGTAATTACCTAATTCATGAAATATTAAAATAATTGATATTATAAATATCAAAATAAATGTAATTTGACACTTTTTATGAATTCCACTTATTTTATAAATTAATATGACATATTATGATTGATTATATAAATTGTGTTCGAAGTAATAATGCTGTTTTAAATTTATCAAAAACAAAATACCCAATAGTGTCAAAATTGATATAAAAGAGTTTTTAAAACAAATATTATATTATTAATTTATATTCAATTCCTAAAAATCTAAGGTTTGGACAAGATACTTATATCATGATATGTGTATCATTAATGGACCACTTGGGGGTATCTTGGATGTATATAGTAAGTTTATTAACCATATAATATAAAAATACAAAGAGACATTGTAAAAGTGAAACTAATTAACTAAGAGTTAATACTTAAAGATAAGGTTAATATAATGACCCAAACCTGTCTAAATTCTATTTTTTTAGTGGTTTTATACCCATCCCCACCTTAACTTTTAAATAATCTACTTTGGAGCCATTAGAAACCGAATATGAATTTATTATAAAACAATATTTTTAGCTTTTCCAAAGGTGCCCCTCACCCCTCTTATAAAAGGGCACTCCTCCTCACTAATTCACACATTCAAAGCCTTTTGGCTCGGCCAAAACCTGCACAAATAATCTCTAAACTTCCCTCACTACTACCTAGAGGCCTTAGTTTGATCATAAAGACAACCTAAGGATCCATTTTGATCAAATCAAAAGGAAGAACCCGAAGAAGAGGTAATGTTTTCACCACCCTCTTTCAAGTTCCTTTCTTCTTCAACTTCTTCTTTATTTTTTATTTATATTATAAAATAATAACTACAGTATCTTATATATATTTTGATGTTATTATAAATATGGTACAACCATATTCATTATTCTATCCATCCTTTGAATGGCATGTCACCATACGTGCGTGCGTATGACTTACCGTCTCCACGTCATGGTGTAATTGTCATTCAAATAATTATTATTTTAATGGGTATAATAATGATGTTTAATTAATGTAAATAATAAATATAACATGATAATTATTCTGTCTATATGATATATCATCCAATTATATATTATTTTAACATCAAAAGAATTATATTGTCGCTCGTGCGTACGTACGGACTACCGTCTCCACGAATGCGATGAGATTCATTCTCCATCGTATCCATTCAAATATAATTCTCATTTTATGATTAAAAATAATGTCTAAGGACTTTATATAATTCTGGAAATGAATATGATACAACCTATACATGACAAACACGGCTTACGTAAAAAAAATATAAAGGAAAACGAGTAAGTTAACACCCGAAATGACGATAATACTAAGATATTATTAACAAATAAATGTTAAAAGATCATATATGATATCATATTAATGTAAATGATTCTTTTATAATTAAATAAAAATTATTTCACCATTATATAGGAGGATAACCTACCTTCGACCAAGGAAAAATTACAAAGGGGTTTCTTATCTCACTCTTAATTTCGTGAGAATTCCATTGTTCACCACTTATTTATTACATGTGGTGTATGTGTATTTCCCATGATTGTATTAATTGTGTAATATAATATAATTTATGGGTATTTACATCATCATTGTACGAACCTTCTTTCAGGGTTGTATGTTTCATAAGTTACCTAATCGATAAGGGAATTTGAAATTTCAATTTGCACTTATTCGGCTTTAGGCATACTTCATTGATTATTTTACTCCAAGATTATGTGTAGAATCACCATTCATTTGATTATGTCATAATTTACACTTCCCTTTCTGTGGATATAATTTTTATACACATAATCACTCCATTGATAAATTCTCAAGTCATCGGTATGAACCTGATAAGAGTAATTTTAACCCAATCACCATTTGTTGAGTTAAAATATCCAATTAATTGGGTTGTTTTTACAAGAATATGTGTGAATGTCATCTGATTGATTTACACTAAATATCCTATCATATTGAGTGTATTTATATTTTTCATACATAATTATGTCGTTGATTTATCCTTAACCTAAGGATATGGTCTTTATAAGATAATTCATCTCAATTTACATTCTATTAAGACTTCTTTGTTGTTATACACCAAATCACTTTTATATGGTGTATATAATGTACTTTGACATAGTATATCATGAATCACTTTATTCTCGTGATATTATAAAGATTTTATTACCTCAATTATTTGTATTTAAGTGTCTCTCTTTTGGTTAGAAACTCTAACTAAAATACATTTTTATGTGTTTTAAAGATTTATTCTTCTAAATATTTCTCATTAATGTCCATGTATTAAAAATGGTTTTAAGAATTTATTTATATGGACATTAAAGTTTTAAAATTAAAATTACTTTTAAAAGTTTCAAAGTGGTATGGGACACTTTGATTCAAAAATATATTTTTAAATGGCTTCTGGACAAATAGTGTGACTTTTAAATGATTTCAAGAAAAAGGGGGATATTTCTCTCTAATAGTTTTGATGATTATTTTCATCTATGTCAATATCCTTCACTATTATTGATTGAGATTAATATGATACAATAAAATCTTCCATATTGTATCGAATGAGTTATGTTTGATTGTGGATGTGCAATTTTTATACCATTCATGGTTTATCGATTAAGTATTGACAATTCGTATGCTAGTTTAATACGAATGTTTATGTCATATTTTAGACTTTTTATATGAGGAATGCATTGGACTTAGTAAGTGATAGGTGGAGCCCGCTATAGCTGCTCGATGCATCGGTAGGTCTCATTAGACAAAATAGTGTCTTGGCACGAGGCCTTGACAAAATCTTATTTGTAGTCTTGGCACGAGGACTTGGCTACGTGGTTATGATAGTCTAGAATTATACATTCCGTCATTATGAAAGTGGTTATTAATATTTTCATGTGATTATTCGACTAGTAGAATATCCATGTGAATAAGTAAATGGAATTATTTCATTTATCCTTGCCATATTATGCTGAAGTTCAAGTTTAAAAGGCTTTTTTTAGTTATACATTGTCTTAAATTTTTATGTTTATTTATGAAAGTTTCCGCTATATTTTTATCCTTACGGAGCATCTGAGCTCACCCCTTTCAATGTTTTATTTTTCCCAAGATGTGAAGAAGTATTTTATGAATGACCTGTAGGGATAGTATGAGGGGATATGAAGACAATATGTTGTTGTAGTTTTTCACTTATTGATGTAATGTAAACATTATGAATATATCTAGTGTTTCCAAGGATACTAAACTAATCGGTCTTTCGAGACTTGATATTTCTTATGATCATGCCAATGTTATGTAATAATGCACCGACTCTGGGTATCTAGGGTCGGGGCGTTACAGAGAAGGAGAAGGGGAGCCCGAAGGTGAAGGGTCGTTGGGGGTGTCCCACCAAGGGAGTCTCCGGGAGAGCAGCGAGATAGTTGGCTCCGATATGGATGTGACCAAGTTGCTTGAAGTATGATTTGACCCTTATATTCTCCTGTATTCTCATTCCTTTTCAATCCTTAACCCACCTTCCATATCATACTTAGGAGCACATCGGCACTGATCAAGCATCTCCAGCTAGAGGAAGGGAGGAAGTGCCAAAGGGGCAAGGCGGGGCATTGATGCCCATTATTGAATTGACGAGCGTTGAGGGATCCCCTGTCACGATAGCTACTATAGCAGCCAAGGAAATAAAGGTTGTTGCCTTGGGTTTCTATAAGATCCTTTCTATGACATCAGTACTCACTGTCGGAGGACTCAACTGATTAGGGTACTCCTTGTCTATACAGTGATCACTGCAGTGGAGGCTCGTCATGCTGTTGAGCCCAGACCATCCACGAGCGTGCTGATGGAAAACATACCACCCCATCCCGAACATGCTTCCCAAATGGAGTGGGCCCCAACAATTGGTGACCAGGGACTGGTGGACACTAGTGGTGCTGCTGTCGGGGCATGGCCGGAAGTCGACGAGGGTACCACTAGGATCGAGGGGAGAGAAGAAGGTCACCCAGATGCCGAGGAGCCTATTCCCCTGGAAGGAATCTCTGAGCAAGACTATGTCGCTGGCCTGTTGGCTGTCTTCCCTATCTATCCGCCCGCTGATCCTGAAGAAATTTATGATTCAGATTCGGAAGTGGCTGAGGAGAGCCGGATGATGTGACACAATGGATGGAAGTGCATCTGGTGTTTTCTCAATCAACCCCAGGTGGAATGGCTGAAGCAGATGGGGTCACTCCACACCTGGATACGTTTCCTATGTGCTGGAGGGGTGGATGCTCAACGCCTTCTCCTAACGGTCCGTGATTACATGGACGAGAAGATGCGTGAGAGCAGCCGCCGCACCGATGTCATCCAGTGCCAGGAGGAGTTGGGGAGTACTTGAGCATTTTTGAGGGCGGAGTAGGAGGTCCAACGCCTCGAGGAACATGCGAAAGAGAAGTAGATATTCATCGCAAGCTGCTCTGAGCTCATGGAGTAGTAAAGCACCCAACTAGAAGATGCCCAAGAACAACTCATGGAAGTGAGTCTCTAGATAACTGAGCTCCAGACTGAACAGGCACATGCATGGGCCAGTGTCAGTGAGTTTCACTCCACAACCGTTGATGAAGAAAGTGTCCTCAGGGGATGGGAGGCAGTCTTGGAGGCCACCAGAGAAATGGTGGCGGTATTTGATATATCTATCCAAGAAGCCGACCCTTAGGGTCCCTGTTTTGGCCGAACCCATAAACTTATCCCGCCTTACTGATTCTTGGTCTTTTGAACTGTATGTATGGAAAATTTTAATTACGTTCCCCTTTGTCTAACATACTTTTCCTTTCGGCTTAACATGCTCAACCATAATCCCAAAATAAATATCAATCCATCCCTAAGCTCACGTGGGCTGTGAGAAGCAAAAGAGGGTCTTAATATCACTTCGTTTGATCATGGGACTGCAAACCAAACTTCAGGCATTCTAAATTTGAACCCAGATTTCTGAGGAGAAGAGTGAGGCCCAGTCAAAGGAATAATATGTCAGACCGATCGATGTATCGTCTTCTCAATGTGCTCTAGCACACGAGCGGGGCAATTCCAAGGGCATTGGAATTAGTCCGAACAGAAGGGAATGAAAAATGTGAATCATGTAACCCAAATTCGGAACACTATGGGAGGGGCATGGAAATGGAGGAAAACTATTGACTGTGTTCGAAACACATCATCCCTATCGCATTGCCTGAAATGGGGATGATAAATGAGGGTCGACCGCTGCCCATGTTCGCAACATAGGACCTAACTCAAATATCATTGATCATTCTTCCGGAACGTTGGCCCAAGACAGCAGGCGGACAACAGTCAAGCATCCGTACTGTTAGGGGGTCCCTTCAAACATGATTAGTCTTCAAAAACATTGTCCCAGGACAGCAGGTGGACCATAGGTCAAGCATCCATACTATTAGCGGGTCCCTTCAAACGTGGAAGAGGATGAGGATCCGAATAAAGGGGAATGAAAAGTTTGGAAAGTGAAGTGGTGGTTTGTTCGAACGGAATCCAACACACCCAACATTACACCACCGTGGTGGAATCACATTAGGCGGGTGCATTAATATGATCATGGATCATCCCTGCTTTTAGACAGGACATCTCTGGCGAGGGAACTGTTGCTTCCCAATGTCATTATGGGGCATCCTAAACTTGTTCAGGGAAAATGTGGCAGTTAGACAACTCCTCGGGGGGGGGGGGGGTCAGGCCAAGAGGCCAACGGTGGGGAAAAAGATGGGATTTATGATTCCCAAGGATGGACCTGAGACGAAATGTCTGGGCATTTCTACGTATTTCATAAGGATGAGAATCAAGCCGCACATAGTTCTGGAAAGGGTCTTAGTTTAAGTTCTTTTAACTCAGACCAGGGATCGGTAAGGAATGCAGGAGTCACATGGTAAGGTGACTAAGGAACCCTACGTGAATGAGGATCGGAGTCCATATTATCACGTGTTCCTTGGGGATGTTTTTAGGCCAAGGGACCGAACAGGAAAGGTTGGTTGGGCCCGTGGGGAAGTGCCTTGACATTCTTATGCATCCCATAAGGATGCGAATCAATCCATACGTAGTTCTTGGAGGGTGGCACATCACGGAAAGGTACAAGTGCAAAGGATGAAAGGAGTGTGCGGGTCTAGACCTCGCACCAAAAGAAGTGTCATTTGATGTTTATTGTCTGTCCTTTAAGGTGAATGGTTTTTCTTTTTTGGAGCAACCGACCTAGGGTAGAAACTCCTGGCATCACCATAATAATCAATCCTTAGACAGGAATTGAAAAATGGTACAGAAAACTACAGATACGCAACATGATGTCCTCTATGATGCGGTCATCATAATGCAGTTCCGTTTTTCATCGTGCAGCCAGGACGATATTATCACAGTTTATGGTCATGTGGTAGGACCCACCAGCACAATTTCAATTCATATGGCTTGGAAATGAAGGAATGAGCATGATGCGATAAAACATACCTGACGTGAATATGGAAGAGGTCTAGATCATCACTGTGCGCACCTCTAGGAAAGGAGCCTCGGACCAAGAGGCAAGTGAGGGTCATAGCATAAGGGGAAGGAGAAACTCGCTCCTAGCTGAGCTGGGCCCAGAAGCATGATGTCCAGGTGATCCTACCTATCCCATGGGGATGAGGATCGAGCTGCACATAGCCCTTAATGAGGATCTTAGTTTACGATCTTAGATCTCGGACCGTGGGAGCCCTGAAGGATGTCGTATTGAAGCTTTGTCCTCCGGACATGCGTAGGTGCACTAAGGGATAGTGCCAAGAGTGTCGAGATTCCACCTAGACATGATGGGGTGAAACATAATGTGAATCATGAAACCAACATTATATGCCTGAAGGGGATGGCGTGATGACGGGGATTACTGCTGACCATGTTCGCAACACAGCATCCTGTCGCGTTATCCTGAAATGGGGACAAACAAATGAGCATCGACCACCGACCATGTCGCAACGCGGGATTTGTATCAATTTTTTGTCTGAAACCCTCGGGGGTGTTGGCCCATAACGGTAGGAGATCCCTTAGGCGTGGTATCCATGCCATTTTTTGGGGTCCCTTCGAGTGTGAAAGATAACGGGGGACCAAATGAAGGGGGACACGATGCTTGAAAAGTGGAAGGAACTTGCCTGAGTTGAATATGACATTCTAGGTCCTAGACTAGAGTACTCTTAGGCACATTGGTGAACCACTGCAAGGGGTCGATGGACTCAACTTGAGGGCGACCAAGAGATAGCAGATTCCCAGGAGGAGGGGCAATGATGCCAAAAACCTAGTGCGAAGGAGGGGATAACCCTGTACCACACCAATATATCCCCCTCGTGGAGAGGAACAGGACAAGGGGCCTAGGTGACCGGGAGATCGGGAGATCTCTAAGAGATGGAGATGGACCAAAAATCTGAATGTTCAGGTGGTCCTACGTATCCCATAAGAATGGGAATCAAGCCACACATAGTTATTGAAGATACAGTTTAACTTCATGCAGGATGAAAAACATTTTAACGTCATGTGGAACGACATAAAGTTCATGATCATGTGGGATGAACATGTAATTTAACATCATGTGGGACCGACGGTTTAAGGTCATGCAGGACCGTATTCTAGTTTAAGGTCCTGGAGGACCCCAGTCCAGTTTAAGGTCATGGGGTTTGAAGAACCAAGTGTAGGACCAAATGATAAGGAAAAGTATTTCTTGAAGAACATGGCATTGGTGGGAGGAGTTTTACGCTCACCATCCATGGTCACCAGGGAGTACGCACCATTGGGATAATCCTTATGAACAATGAAAGGTCCTTCCCATTTGGGCTCCAACTTGGGTGGTTTTCTGCTGGGGATCATTGGTTCCTTGAGGGCCAATACCAAATGGCCTTCCAGGAAAGATCAGAGGTGAAACTTCTTATTGAATGCTCGAGCCATCCTACTCTGATGCCTTTCTAGGTTGTGCAGGGCACGAAGCCTATACTCGTACAATGCCTCCAATTCTGCTAGACGGATCTCAGGCACTCAATCCGACACTTACTGATCATAGACCATTGTGCGCAATGAGGGAAATTGAATCTCGATGGGCAGGATGACCTCAGTTTTGTACACCATGGAATATGGGGTCACTTGGGTGGAATTATGAGTCATCGTCCGATAGGCCCAAAGGGCATTGGGGAGCTTATCCAACCATCTCTTCTTATTCTGACCAACCATTTTCTGTAGAATGTTAGATATGGTTTTATTGAACGCCAAAATCTATCAATTTGCCTGCGCATGATAGTGGGAGGTATGGTTGGAGCGAATACTGAACTTGGTGTACAATTTCTTCAGCTCGGCTGCTCGGAAGATAGTGCTGTTATCATTGTGGATAGTGTGAGGTACTCCAAATTAATAGATGATATTGGAACTCACGAAGTCGATGATAGAACAGGCCTTGAATTCCTTGAGTAGAATTGCCTCTGCCCACTTGGGAAATAAATATGTAGTGGTCAGAATGAATCGGAATTGGTGAGTCGTTGCTAGTGGGTATGATCCTATGACATCTAACCACCAGACTGCAAAGGGGCAAGATTACATGGTAGTATGGAGAGGCTCCGGTGGCCGATGCACAAAGTTAGAATGAACTTGGCATGCATGGAACCTCTTGGAGAACTCGATGTAGTCGTGGATCATGGAGGGCAAAAAATACCCTAATCTCCAGATCTGATGAGACAGGTTTGGCCCAGCCTAGTGGGCACCAAAGGAACCGACATGAACCTCCAGCATGACCTATGGAATCTCGACCCCCTAAATGCAACGGAGGATAACACCATCAAAACCACACTTATAGAGGATCTTCTCAAGACTGGGACCACTCTAGAGGTTAAACTGCACTGAGCGACATCAAATTAGTTCACGCTCGGCCTGATCTGAAGGAACATTACCGTGTTGGAGGTACTCAACAAAGGGTTTCCTCCAATCAGCAACCATTTTGATCACCACATCTGGAATACTTGGGGGTATTTACGCAGAGGCGCTGATGGTAAGATGGCTTACCTGTGGGCCATCAACATCATCCGGGGTAACAGGAGCTATGACTCTCTGGTGTGCCACATGGGTAATTAGATGATCCCCTTCAGGCTCTGCAAGTGATTAAGCCAGGTTGTCCAAAGCATCTGCTCGACCGTTCTGTGACTGAGGGACATGGATAACCTCTGGCCGATAAGGGAACTGAGCCATTAGCTGGATGGTGCGTTCTAACAACGGTACGAGCTCAGACTTCCTAACAACATAGTCTCCATTGACCTGCTTAATAACTAGCTCGGATTCCCCTTTCACATGAAAATGGGGAACATCGATCTTTAGAGCCAACTCGAGGCCAGTGATAAGGGCCTGATACTTTGCCTTGTTGTTGGTTCAGCCTTCTGACAACAGGGATGATTACGGTAGAATGGCTTGCGCCGGGGTGATGAAGATGATACCCAGGACTACTCTATTAAGCCTATGATCATTGAGCCTCCTGCCGGTGGGGCTCCGGGAGGCACCATCGAAGTACATTTTCCAACATGGGACGGCTTGATCGACTGAGAGGATTGCCTCATCAGGAAAATCCTGGTCCAGGGACTGGTCTGCTGGGGTTGGATGGGCGGCTAGAAAGTCCGCCAATTCCGGACCCTTGATATCCTTATGGGGCACGAACCTGATGTCGAACTGTTGTAGGATCACTACCCACCGTGCTAGTCAGCCAGTCAACATGGGGTTGTTCAGAATATAATTTAACGGGTCTACCCAAGAGACCAGTTGTACCCATGGTGTTGAAGGTAGTGCCCCAATTTCTGCACAGCAAATATGAGTGCAATGCATCTCTTCTTTAGGGCGGAGTACCTGGTTTCCATATCGAGGAGTAGGCAGCTGAGATTGTAGAGGATGTTCTTCATCCCCTCATTGTTCTTCTGGGTGAGAAGGGTGTCGAGGGACTGTTCCAGGGCGGTGACATAGAGGACCAACCGCTTTCCAAAGATGGGTGGCATCAAGACCAGAGGTTGGAGCAGATACTGCTTTATTTCCTCAAAGGCAGTCTAGCACTCCTCATCCCACTCATAAGCGGTTCCCTTCTTCATGAGATGAGAAAAGGGCTTACACTTTCCAGCCAGATTTGCAATGAATCAGCGTATGTAGGCTAAGTGTCCTTGGAGACCTCAGAGCTCCTGAATATTCCTCAAGGGAGGCATCTGGATGATGACCTTGATCTTCTCTGGGTCGATCTCGATGCCTCGGTATTGGACAACAAAGCAAAAAAAACTTCCTATAAGTGACCATGAAGGCACACTTCATCGGGTTCATCTTCAGGTGGTGGGAACGGAGGAAGCCAAACACTTTCTCAAGGTCCTTGAGATGGTCCTGTAACTGGCGAGATTTGACCACCAGATCATCCACATAGAATTTCACCAATGTACCAAGGATTGTCTTGAATATGCGATGCATGGCCCGCTGATAGGTGGCACCTGCATTCTTTAGGTCGAAGGGCATAACCTAGTAACAAAAAGTACCTTGGGTTGCCCTAAAAGTTGTATACTCTTCATCCTCAGGGGCCATCTGGATCTAATTATATCCAGAGTAACCATCCATGAAAGAGAGGGCATGGAACCGAGCTGCAGCGTCGATCAATATTTCTATCACTGGAAGGGGAAATTCATCCTTCGGACAACGGCGGTTGAGATTGCAGAAGTCGATGTAGACCCTGATCTGTCAATTCTTGTTCCTTACTGGCACGATATTGTCTAGCCACTTGTAGTACTGGACCTCCTTGATGAATTTGGATCTAATGAGTTTGTGAACTTTGGCCTCGACCATGGCACCCTGAGAAGGGTGCATCTTTCTCGGAGGCTTCTTGAATCCGTGATGATTCACCGAAAGACCAAGGCAGTGGACGATTACCTAAGGATCTAGTCCCAGCATCTCATCACGACTCTAGGAGAACACATCACAGTTCTTTTTAAGGAAGTCTACATACCTCTACTACTCCTCGAGGGACATGGCGGCACTGATCAATGTGGGTCTCAGATTTGCCTTGCTACCAAGGTTCACCTGTACCAGCTCATCGACCGTGGATGAGACACCTTCTTCAAAGGCATAAGGAGAATCCTCTATATCTTCTTCTCCACTTATGGAGGGATCCTCCACTTGAGAAGCATCTTCTGGGTTTCCAGGCCCCGATGGGAGGCTTGTACCAGCTTGTGCGGCAGTGGTTACTGCATCAGGGCACTCCAGCGCTGCTGTGACCATGGCTATGAAGGCTACCAACCCAATCCCATCTGGTCTCCAGCCCAAGGGGCCACGCTAGGAAATATCAAAGCAGTATGAGCGCGTTGTCTGCAGATGAATTATTCCAGCTCGGTGAAATAGGAAATTCTGACGTACCGACATTGCCATGAGTCGGATGTCCCGATACCTGATGGGAGTGGGAGGCTCCGGGATCACTAGAGCCTGGTTTATATAAGAATACAAAGTGGTCTTCCAATGCAGCCTGGATTTTGGAGAACGATTCCCCCTTGTCCCAGAAATGAAAAAACATTTCCCCATATCGGCGGTTGTGGCCTCCAACCGATGGATCGGGAAGATGTAGGCATCATTCAGGCCTGCCCAAGGGTCGGCCGTAACGGCGAGGAGCTCAACTTCCCTTTCCTAGACTTTCTTATCCTTGATCTTTTAATAGTCAGCATCCAAGTAGCGGGCTTCATAAAAGGAGAAAGGAGATGCATCACCTTGGAGTATGCCCACTTGACCATTAAGGGAGTACTTGAGGCATTGGTGATACGATGAGGGGACCGCCTCATGCAGGTGGAGCTATGGTCTGCCCATCAACGCATTATACGCAGTGTCCTGGGAGAAACCAGAAACTCGGTGCTAGAAACTAGGCCACCGAATTGGGTCTTCAGACGGATCTTTCCAACCAGTGTCTACTCTATCCTGTCATATCCCTGGATCCTTAAATCAGAGGGATTCAGGTCATCCTCGGATAACCCATGCTTCCGCAGTGTCCACATCGGGATAAGGTTGATCCTGGAGCTGGTGTCAATGAGACTGCGGTGAACTTCCACGCTGTTAAATTGGGTGGGGATGTACAACGAGTAGATGTGACCCTGTATGGGGGAGCCCTCATCCTCTCCAAAGAACTAAATGATGACCTAACATCCGGTATCCTAAAATACTTCAGCATGGAAAGCTTCTACATCTGCTATCTCTGTTTCAAACTGGAGGGGGCTCTTTAAAGCTTCGGCGAGTGCTTCGCGCATATCTGGTGATAGGCGAAGTGATTCAAGGATCGAGAGCCTCGCTGGGATGCCGGAGAGATGCTTGAGAACATCATACTTCCGGTCCAGGCATGAAATTCTGCTTACAGGGGGCCGCTCTGTGATTTGAGGCTTGGCGAGCCCTGCTGGTCGGACCGGCGGCTGACTGGTATTGAGGACATCCCGCTGCTCACTGGTCGAAGCCCAGAGAGTAGCTGTCGGGTGAGGAACGGATGACTAATATCATCCTATAGTGGGGTGAATCTAGTCATGTCATGGTCGAAGTGGCTCTGCCTAATCCAGTAGCACAAACGGTGGTTGAGGTGGACCCATCGACATCGAATGAAGAGGTTGTGCGTGCTGAGCTCTGTGCTGGGCCTTTTGTCTGGTCTCAACGGCATGCATGGCCTGGATGGAGGTGTCAGCTAACATGCCCTGGAGACCCATATGGCCGCGGATCCACCGACATTGGCATCGGCTGGGGACATTGGGGAGGCTCGCCTGGCGCTCCCCCTCATCGGGAGTCATATAGGGATTTGCCAACTCGACGGTGTTAACCGAAGCGTGCCCTTGGATTTAACTTGACGAATCATTCACCACTGGGAGAATATTGGGGGGAATTCCCATATCAGGGGGCATGAAGTCTCCGAGAGTGAGGGATGAGGATGACATCGGCGGCACAGGTTTCTTCTTCTTGCGTTGCCGATGCTTACTCTTCTGGAAAGAGGCTAGCTGAGGTGATGATGTACAAGTGGTGGCTGCAGCTTCTGAAGGATTGGGCTGATTCAGGCATTCCTGAATGATTCCATGGGCATGGGCGACCATCTTGCGATCCATACAATCATTATACTTCCGGGACCCATGGTCATAAACCTGCTGCCACTCACCTTCGCCGTCACTACTGCTATCTGATCCCACAAAGACACCCGCCACTTTTTTCGGTGCCATGCCCAACCAGACTATGTTATTGTCAACCTAATCTTGGATCCAGTCCTTGAACTCATATCATTTCTTGATGGTGTTCCCTAGGAACCAGTGATAAGGGCAGTAGTTGGGTAGATTAGTGAGATGAACCTATTATGGCTTTCGGCACTCAGGTAGTCATACTATTCTCTACTCCAAGGCGATGTGGAAGTAGCCAGGGACCTGGGCCTTGTCGAACGAGTAGGTCTGATTCCTTCTGTCTGGAAAGGGGGATCTAGGAGCCTGTCCGTGATGGGGGCTGGAAGAGCCTACCAAGGAGGTAGAACTTGATTATCTCTCTTAGGCGGTGGTGGCACGATACATAGGGGAACCTGCCGATTCTAAGGATGCTACTGGGCTGGAAGTAGTGCCCGTGGTGGCGGACCTCTGCGGGGCTATAGAGATGGCTCCACTGGTATCAATTCCAGATGCCCGGGGGCCTCTATCTGGGCCACCGCGGCGGGCTTGGCTCTGGCATCCCTCTTGCCAGGATTATAGGAGGCAGCAGGCATGCCTGAATGGCCTGTTGTAGGACTTCTTTCAAGGCGTTGGGCCTTATCCGAGAAGTCTCGGAACCCTCTGGGATAGTTTTGAGTAATTAGGGAGGGAACCAGTTCCATCTTGGAATTTCCCACGCACATCATCAGAAATAGGTCTTGAGTCAGTGGCATGTCAAGGGACTATGTGATCCCCTTCCACTGGGCGATGAAGTCCACGACTCGGTCATCGGGCCTTTGCTTGCACCTGAAGAGGTCTGTGATGTTCGTCTTCTGGGTGGTAGAGCTGAACTGGTAAAGGAACTACCTGTGAAGGTCTTCCCAACTAGTCACGGATCAAACGCAAAGCTGGCTGTACTGTTGGTAAAAATCCCTCAAGGTAACATTGCATTATTTTTGGGTTGATTGTGTTTGTTGACAAAGCAGGTTTCCAGGGATAATTGTCAAGTTCCCGAGAATTTTTTGACAATCCATGTTGACAAAGAACGATGACAATGGAAAGGATGATCTGGAGGTGGTACAAAAGAGCAGTACAAGGTGACACCGTTTCCCAGTGTTTGCCAAATTTTTGGGGTCCAAAATTTGGAGTTTGGTGAGCATCGTGAAAATAGGATTTCCATGAAGATCATATTTTTATATGGAAAAGGCATGAGTTTCATGAAGATGGGATGCATGGATTGGATTTCATGAATGCCATAAAAATTGAGGCGGTGATGCTTCGCGATTACATCAATGCTTCGTGAACGGTAGAGTTGAAGCGCATCGCGGTGGTGAAGGGCTATGCGAGGGAGCTTCGCGACGAAGGCAAGAAGGAATGTTGACGGTGATGCTTCGCGATTGTGACGAGCTCCGCGATCGGAAAATTTCTATGGTGCTTCGCAATTTAGACAGATTTCCGGCATAAACTTTGGAGCTTCGCGATTTGAGATGACGTGGCATTGAATTCGCGCGGAATGTTCGAGGGTCGGTGGAATCGTCTATAAATAGAGGCTGACCCCCTCGAGAGAATAAGAGAGAGAATTTTCAGATAAAATCATTTGCTCTCGATTCGCAAAGCTATTTCGCGTAGTCTCTGTGCTTCGTGAAAGAAGAGCTTCACAACGGCTATTGTAGCTCCGAAAAAGTTGTGCGCTCCGCGTTGGCTCAGTGATCTTCGCGAGGGATGTTGCTCTGAAACGACTTGAGCATCGCAGTAGTGCTTCGCGGTAGTGCTTCACGAAAAGGACGGAGCTTCGTGAAGGCTTGTTTGAGCTTCGCGAAATTGGTAGCCTAGTGAAGTAGGGTGCTTTGCGAAGATGTTTCCAAAGTGAATTGCCCATTAGTTAAGAGGCAAAGTGGTATTCATCAGTGGATGAATGTTGGACTATAACAGAGTATCCATCAATAGTTAAGGATGCATGTATTCATGAAAATGAGGAGACCTATAGGTCTATGAACTGTGAGTGGATCCCTTCCAATTGTAGTGAGCATAGGAAGAGGAAGAAGGTGATCCTCTCCACCGGCAGTGAGCTAGAGAGAGAAAAATAGGGAGTGACCCTTGGGAAAGCTGTGAGTTGACCCTAAACCTTGCAAAGGGAGTGAGCCTGGGATAGAGTGACTGTACCAAGACATTGTAATCCACATCTAGTGAAGTATAGTGGAATTTGGTACGACCAGAAACTTGTCGGCGTATGCTCCTTGGACGTAGCCCAGTGAGGTTGAACCAAGTAAAAATCTCTATGTCTTTCTGCTTACTTCCTTGCATTGCATTTAAAGCATCATCATCAGATAAAGAAGGAAATAAGTGATCATAGTAACCACACAAGTGCAAACAAAGTGACCCTTATAATAAAGAGGTCAATATCTTGTGGGGTAGGATGAATTTTGAAAAGAATATCCATACCCTGATTCACCCCCCTCTCAGGTTATATTGGCCCCTATTGGCCCTAACATGTACCAAACAAATGTTGGCCCCTCTAGTGTCTGAACAAATCAGCGAAGCTTGGCGGCCTCCTGCTGTGATGGGGTCCCAAACATAGGCCCACACCTTGAGTTAAACTGGTATAGGTGCTTCGGCGGGTCCCCCATCCAATTAAAGAAGGAAAAAGTGGGATTCCTAAATCCCGAGGTTGCTGGCATGTCCTCCACCCATGCCGGGTATGGATTTCCATCAGGTGGGATGGCCACCTGTCGTGTTTCTAAGGCCTCGAGGCGGGTGATGAGTGACTTTATTGAATCATCTTGATGCGGGTACCTATCCTAAAGGGGATCCCTAACCACAAGCGTGTTGTCGGGCTCTTCAATGTGGTATCCAAGCTCAGCGGCTCGTGGAGCAGCTAGTGGATCCGCCCTTGGGGCTGCCGGATGTGCCCGAGCGGGGTTCCATGGATTGTCACGCTGTTCCTAAGGGTTCGAAGAGACTTACCATGCCCTCTTGTCATGAGCTCTGGATTCCACTCTATTAGCGTATACGACATGATCAGGTTTTCCTAGGAGAATCTCGCTGAGGGTTAGTCGTTCCTACCCCTGCTGCCTCAACCTAGGATCACCGTAGTCGGGTCATCGCTCTGCAATGCGTTCAACCAGAAGTTCATCGACAAACTTCTTATGCTCATCAAGCTGTTGGCATAGCATGGCCTTCTTGGGGTCCTCTTCTGTCTTTTGTACTAAGGCGGATGGGCCGGAGAGCTTGACAGCTCCAACGTGCTCTTTGACCTTGCAGACATTCTGACTTAGTACCAATGCCTCAGTGGGTGGAGGGAGACATAGGAGGTTCTTCTGCTGGAGATTAATCCTCCCTGATGGGTCCAGTGGAGGCACACCCTCAGGGGGGACTTCCCCATCAAGAAGTCCCAACTCGTTCTCCCCCCCTAATAGATCAGTCATGTTGACTGCCACTCTTCTTGGGGGCATGCCCTCACTACCGCCAAGCGAGTTAGGATGCTGGAGAATCGCACTGAAGAGGAGGGCAGCGTACTACCCCCAGCCACGGGATTGCAGGTGGGGGATAGCCTACTCAATAACTTTGTAGAGTACTTGGAAACTTTGAAAGCACTGATGTTGGAGGGCCTTGTGGTGGCCGGGTGACTCAGGGTGCCATACTACGTGGAGTGTTGCCAGGTCAACCAGGTGGCATTGCTCGCTGATGTATTCCAGGAGCTCTTGGCTCCTGGGATAAGTCACCCACTGGTGGCGGAGACAAAAGTGAGTCGCTTAGAGGGTTCGCCGGAAACATTCAAACTCCTCCGAAATTAATGATTATGTCATACAAAAACTCAATCCTGCGATCAGACAAAACTTCTCGGGGAAGTGGTCCGCTGCAAGGATGGTCCAAAAGATCCTCAGCCCAGATTCAAGGTCTAGACCTTTATTTCCCCACTCATCAACTGGGGGTGGCTGAGGAAGTGGAAACAACAATAAGGTGGACCGTTGGGCTGATGGGCTGGCCAGCGGAGAGTACGGTGAGTGGACTGATTGGCTGCCGAATCTTGGGATGTCCTCTAAGGGTTGCAACGACCTGGCTACCATGTCATGATAGGATATACTGATGAACAATGCTCCTGACACAACATCAAAGTCTTCCAAGGGTGTGCTATGTCACGACTCTTCCGCCATTGGCCCCCAAAATAGGTCTCCATAGGCTCCAGCCAAAACAGAGGGTGCTTTCGGAGACTGTGCGGTCAGGCCCTGGAGACATGCCAAATTCTCTTCATCCTTGATATAACTTCAGAGGGAAGAATGGATCATATGGTTCTCTCATTAGGGCGGTACGAGGCTGATGCGCCTTGTTCCTACCCTAGCCCTTGACTCGGTGGACTGGGGGGAGGGCTCTCACGATGAGTTTCACTCCACTTCAGAGTTTGAGAAGCGGACTGGTCTAATTCTTATCCGGCCTTCCCTAGAAGTCCTCTTGCGGCGGCAACGACCCACCATCCTACCCCTTTGTGGCTCTTTGATACAGGGATTATTTCCGATATGGGGTCCTCTGGCTGCACTAGTGCTGGAGCGGAGAGGGTTTCTACCCGAGAAAGCCGGGGTGCGAGGAGCACCGGTACAAATGTCTAAAGGGACACGGGGAGGACCTCCATGCTGGACGTTGGTGAAGTTGGGTTGGCTTCCACCTCCCCGATTGCTGGGGTGAGGAGGACCTTCTCTGATTGGAATAGGGAAATGGGGATGACCTCCATGTTGGCGAGTGACCAGACATGCAATGTCTCTATACATGCGGTCCGCAGCAGGGGAAGTGACCCCATACCCAGTGCAGTGAGCACGAGAGAGATCCCCATATGGAGTGTTGTTGTCATGGGGAAGACCCTTACTTTGGATGAAGGTGGCGTGGGGAAGACCTCCAAGTCGAGGTTGAATGTAGGGAGGATCCACACCTTCCGTAATGGTGGCACGGAGGGAGCCTCCGTGTGGGGTGGTACCGCTGTCGATTTGTCCATGATGGCCATCGACCATGCCGACAACTGAGAGAGTTGACCCAGCCTGCCCTTGGGGTGGTTGGGGCCTCGATCTAGGTTGGGCGTGAAGCTACCCCTACTCAACGTATGCAGGGAGTTGGAGGTATGAGTTAGAGGTAGCTTGGGCCACTGTAGTCGCTGATGTTGACGCCCCACGGTGACCATCCTCTTCCGCTCATGCCTGACATTGGAATCAGGTCAAACGGGCTGGATTCGGTAGTGCAGGCGCATGGCTTACCTGCTCCTGGGCTCGGGGAGTCGGGTGGTGGTGCTGACGTGGCCTGGTGGGGGCCCACATCGGGATCCCTTGAAGCGGGACTCCGATCGGGACAACCTGAACACCCCCTACCTCGTCGGCATAGGGGATGGATTTGTCAAGATGTTCCAGGGATAATCTCTCAAAACCATTGAATGTTGGAGTGGGGAGTAGTGGCTCCCTGCGTGGCCCTTGGGGGCGGCATTGACAGTGAGGCGTAGCGGCCTTGAGATCCAAGTGGGCCATATCCCTAGTGGGGATGACCCCCTTTTCCTCTTACCTGCGTACAAGGTCATTAATTACCCTTCGCTGGATAATATCTGATGGGGATAGGGGGCGTGGGTTCCCAACGGTCAAGGAAGTCGAGGCCGTCCTGGAAGAGGAAAAACCACATGTGGTAGCCGCGTCGATATTGCCCCTGCCCCTACGCCGGTGGGTAGGTGAACGATCTCCAGATGCGACAACTTGATTTTTGAAAGCAGAGAAATGAACTCATTAATACTTCTAGGAAAATAAATCGATAACCAATTCCCCCATGCCATTCCATCTTCTGTGGTCGGAAAGAGGGATCCACGCTGACAACATCGCAGAACGGAATGCTCAACGTCCTGACTATCCCAACTTATGGAGAGTTTCACTTCAGACCTGTTTGGTGGGACCTGATACTGGATGACGGGGTCAGATGACATGCTAAACCACTGATGCCTCGAACTCTACTTACCTCCATGCTGAGGAGTAGCCTTTGACGGCGGGTTCACCATTTTCTGTTTCCAACGCTTTCTCCGGGGCGCGAGCATCCATCACACAGAGGACACAATTTTGTTACCCCGTATTCCCACTTTCCAAAGCCGGGTGGAATCCGCTCCTTATTTAGAGATGTCTTCTCCTAAATCGAAATTGGATGATGGGATGTCGGTTCTTCCTTTTGTGGATTCCTCCTCGGAGCTCGTTACCTAGTCCGGGTCTCCCTCATATATTTAAGACGAAGATCGTGAAACTCTTCCCGGCGTCATATCTTCATGGACACCAGTTAATTACGCCTCTTTTGTCAGGACCTTACAAGGAGTCTGGTAAGGGATGAAACCTTCAGTTAGGAGAGTAGTCACGTTGGGGCATCACCGACGTGTCTTGACACTGGGGAATTGGAATGTCTGTCTTATGTCCCTTATCATAGGGTTTCTCAAGGGCGTGGAAGCCTGAGGCATCCCACATCAAATGTGGGGAATTGTATGTCATTGGCTTGTATCTGAGGTTTTCCTTAGATTCCCATGTTTAACAAAGGGTATGTCGCAAGTTTAACGTCTAGAGAAGATGGATTAGATTGATCAGAACACTGATTAGAGTGGATCAGATTGAGGAACCCCTGGAGGGAACACTGATATCGGGGGCAACACATGGGAGAATTTCTGAATATTGTGGAGGGGAATGGAGAATGAAGTGGAATGATCCCACTAGGATGTGGTGACCCGGGTGAGAATCAGGATGGACGATGGGTTTGTGCTTAGGCCTCGAAGAGAATTCCTGCGTATCCCCGTGTTGGGGAATCAAAGTCCACGTAGATCGGTTGAATGATAGGACACCTGAAGAGGCGACCCGTGAGAATAGATGCATGGATGGGACCTAGGGGAAGTGGAAACTCTGGGTTAGGGCAAGAGCTTCTTAAGACACGTGGGCTCGAGGGAGAGGTCAGGATGAGACATGGGTGTTGGGATTGAACCTCATGGAGTATTCCTATGTATCCTCATGGTAGGGAATCAAAGACCACATAGTTCAGGTGGAATTTGGGGCTTACACTCTGAGGTGGCCCATGGGGTTGGTAAACCGATGTGAAGCTGGACCTGGGGTCCTGATGGATGGTGGGCTTGAACCTCGTGGAGTCTTCCTGTGTACCATGCCTTGACATGGATCAAAGTCCCCGTAGTTCTGGATGGATTGGGGCTTACATTATGAGGTGGGCCATGGTGGAAATGGGGCTTGGAACACCGACACAGAGACGGTTGGGGCCAATGGTGTTGGGCCTTGAACCTCGTGGAGGCTTCCTACATTCCATTCCATAGCACGAATCAAAGTCTTCATAGTTTGGGAGGGATTGAGGCTTACACTCTAAGGCATCCCAAGGTGGTGGGGCTTGAACCACGTGGAGGCTTCTTATGTACCATGACTTGACGTGGATCAAAGTCCCCGTAATTCGGGATGGATTGGGGCTTATGCTCTAAGGCAACCCTAGGTGGTGGGGCTTGAACCTCATGGAGGCTTCTTACGTACCATGCCTTGACGTGGATCAAAGTCCTCGTAGTTCGGGTGTACAGTTTAACGTCATGCGGGATGGGGGCATTTGGGTATTATGCTCTGAGACGGCCCATGGTGTTTGGTGAACCGAAATGAATGGGGTCGGAATGAACGATTGGTGGGATTGAACCTCATGGAGGCTTCCTACATATCCCCATGGTGGGGGATCAAATTCCCCGTAGTTTGGGATGGATTGGGGCTTACACTCTGAGGTGGCCCATGGTGGTGGGGATTGAACCTCGTGGAGGCTCCTTACTTACCATGCATTGACATGGATCAAAGTCCCCATAGTTCGGGTGTATAGTTTAACGTCATGAAGGACGAGGGAATTTGGGGCTTATGATTTGAGATGGCCCAAGGTTTGTCATGGTCAGCACTCACTCTAAGCTCACGGGAGTCATGATCGGTGTGAGAAACAAGAGCTAGCAGAGACCTGACGGTCACGTCGCAAAGGGTGCTTCTGTGGGAAATGAAGAGGGGCCTACTCGTTGGGCGGCCCAAGGGCGACAAAGCATAGCAGGAGAGGGATTTGGAAATGAAGAAAGGAGGAGCCCCATTCCCTATTACGCCTTCTGTTGGCCTTGGGGACCGAAGATGAAAGGAGGAGCATTGTTCCCCATCATGTCCTTGACTGGATTTGGTGCCAAGGAAGTGAGGAGGAATAGGGGCGCTACCTCCTGCAAGAAAGGTTTGGGGCTTACACCAAGGTGGCTTCCCTTCCCTGCGGACAAACTCCACTCCAATAAATCACCCCCTATGAGGGATGATCCCATCCTCGTGGAGACGAGCGGGCGTGGAGATTGTCCAAGGAGGGGGGGGACCCTGCGTGCGAGGCATGGGGCCAGTTCATAGTTTCATGTCATGTGTTGAGGATGAGGTGCATGGCAGTTTAACATCCTATAGCTCAGACGAGGTGGGTTTGCTCTGCACCCTAGGACTTACATAACTCGTACCTTCTGCCCCTTGTGGGAGGGAAGGCATCGGCAAGGCCGTACTGAGGGGGTGTTGCGGAGCGAACCATTGAGGGGTCCACGTTAGTGTGGCTATGAAAAGAAGAAATAGTCATTAGAGTGCCTATACGAAGAAGCAAGAGGTGAAGCAACGCAACAAGAATAATTTTCCAATGGACTTTGAAGTTACTTCGTACGAGCATAGAAGGTCACACAGGGAGACGGTGCATAATGTGAATGCCCAGGGTGCACAAGACACCTGCAAATGGCACCCGGAAGAAGGGCATCGGGCGCTCGCATAAGGGGGATCCTGGGGATCACTGAGATGAAGGGCCCTGGGGAATTGTGCGCAGCTCTTTAGGCTTGTGCGAAATAAAGGGGCCCAGCGTGAAAAACACCGGGCTGGCACGAAATCGGTGATGCTTGCGCGTAATTGGGGGCAGAGGTTTTGTGTGCGACTAGGAGGATGGAGCGCAAAGAGTATGAATTGTGCACAAGTGGCAGAGGCTGCGTGCAAGGATAGGTGTGCGCGCAAAGGAATGAATTTGTGCGCAATTGGCCATCCTTTGTCCAATGGAAGGAATTGCGCGCAAGGGGGGGAACCCCGGAGGGATTGGAATTCAGTCTAAGCCAAAGAGGATCTCACATGAAGGCATACCCCGTGGCCACTGGGCGTGAAATGAACCGTACCTGAAGGCCATATTGTGCGTGGGCGGAATGCCGATTACGCGCATGAGAGCCGGTTCAGATTCTTCATCCCCAAAAAGGAAGGGGTCACCTTCTATTTATAAGGGACTGGGGGTGTGAAATACAGGTCGGCGTGAAATAATTGAGTGACAGAGGCGGAAACACAAAATATCCACCGTGCGGGGGGTGGTGCAAAAATTTTTCATGCCTGTGTTGAGGAATCTTCACGAATGTGGGCCCTTTCCTCGCGGGACACATTTTTTCTCACACCTCACCATTTTTTCTGCACAACACCTCCATCCCCCCAGACCGGGTCTCCAGGTCCGAATATCACTTTGCTTTGTCATTTTGAAACCTTCTGCAACATTTAAGCAGTTTTTGGTGTCTACAATACCTAACCATTAGGAAATTTATTTAATAATATTATCTCATACCAATGTCAATGATTAAAAAGTTCAATGGTGAAAGGGAATAAATCATACTTCGAACAACACCAGGTGATTCATCTAAATAACAACTATCACAATTATCCATCTGTCACATCTATTTTCATTCACACTTGATAATGCGAATAATTATCTAAATGTGGAGACATTTGAAGTAGATTGATGTTCTTTTCAACACTATATACTCAACCAAAACCATCTGTAAATATGTTACTCTAACTATAACATGAAGTTTCATAGCCTCAAATTTGTATTCCTCATGGAGGTCTTTCCATGGAACTTATCTAGAGATTATTAGGTAGAAACAATTCCCCATTACCGATTATATGTTCATATATTCTATCAAAATTTCAATGAACAATGTTTCTAAAGGACATTTATATAGTTTGGATTCATAAAAGTGAAACCCTTATTTTAGTCATCTCTCAAAAATCATTTCATAAACTCCTATGATTAAAAAAATTCTATAATTTATAACCATACATAACCTCATGAGGTTTATGGGCCACAATATGTACTTGGACATATCCATGTTACCCTAGGAAGGTTATAACATCTCTTGAACATGGATAATCATTTAAATCTATAGATGGAACTGAATCATTATCATGGTTTAAACTCTAAATGAGGTAGAGTAGTTATTTTATGAGTTTAAAAAAATATTATCCATGAATGTCTCACATGACCATGTAAGGGACCCATTAATTCATTATAATGTAGTAAAAGGGAATATAAAAAATAAAAAATAAAGAAGTTATGGAATCCACCAATATTTATAACATAGGATGATTAATGTCATCTCACAATATAGTAACTACCTACTATTGGAACTATAAGATCACAAACTAGGTATGTGTAATATCTTATGAAATTGGGAACCAAAATCCATTCTACTAGAAGTATTGCAGTAAGAATAATTAAATGAGTTTTTCCTATGATCATGGATAATTAATATCTCCTATCTAAGTCTCTAGAACAATTCCTTATCGATCAACTGATTAGTGAAGAGAGGCAAGATCATTCACATAGGATCACTATAACATTAAATCTAAAGAAAAGATGGCTATTTGGGAATAGTATCACTCATTTTATAAGAGGACCCCAAATTGATTAAATAATATTTAGGGTATCAGACCCATGAAGGAAAAGTTATGATACGTCAAATCACTACATGATGCATGTATTAACATACTTGTATGATAAAAATGACGATTCAAAGTTTTATGTTGACTAATAGGATATCATAGTCAAGGTGAAAAGATATTCCAATCGCATCACTTATGTAGGTCTCCATATTCTGATATCTAATCTCATAATTATCTTAACATCAATATAAAAATTAAAAAACCCATCATCATAAGACAACTAACTATAAAATACATTCGTAACACTAAAATTTTTGTGATAACATTTTGACACTACTCAATCCATAGAGACCCCACCTGGGATAATAGTAGGATGAGTTTGAAACATATATACAATCTCCAATAGTCTATGGTCACTAAGAAGGAATAAATGTACATTGGATTCCATATACTATACCAACATCCAGCAGGCATCTAACAAAAATGAATAATATATATCAAGAACAAATAATAATTTATATAAATTACTAAAATGTATACCAAATATCTATAAACACACCAAAATTTTAAATGAATAATTATTTTTATTGTGTGTGTGACAAAACACGCTGAGATAAAACTAATAAAGTAATATATTTCATTAAGTTTAATCACTTTTATATCATGTCAAGAATGCAACCCCAACTCTAAAATAACTTTAACATAGTATAAAATTATAACATAGACATTAAAATAGAATGTGTTAATAGTACTAACAAATTAATGAAAATTATGGTTATCTATTTATTATAAATAATATATGAACCATTTAAAAAAATGTTTTCATAAAAACTGTTTTTAATGAACATTTTTGTCCCACATTTCCCACATAATTTAGAATTTATTTTAACCACTTTCAGAAAGTTTATTTTATAAAAACATATAATTTTTCTAAATAATCAAATCAGAATTATTTTAGGATGAAATTTTTGGATTCTCCTTAAATGATTCATTTTTTATTAATAATAGGCAATACATATTTTTATTAAACAATCATTTTCATTGAAATATTCATAAGGTTAAATTAAATTTTAAATTAGATTTAAATAAAAATTAGTTCATTTATATTTAATATTTAACTAGAGTAAATAATATATATCAATTTCATATTGAATTTTGATATTTAATCCTAACATACTAATGATATTTTTCTCTTAGAAAACCCATTTTCTCATCATGTATATAAGTATAATTTTAAATTGGATTGAACCCATTATATTAATTGAATTTAGAAAAATGATGTCAATATTTGGAATAATAATAATTTATATTATCTAGTAATTTCAACATAATTTTTTACTATTATGAATACTAAGATCCTTCATATATTAATTATTGCGGTTAAGGTGAAAAATAATTTACGAGGGGTTAAACTAAGATGAAAGGGGTCAAAATGACCAAAAAACTTGAAAACCAGATTGGATTACCATATTTAATCCATATGATTTATATTGTTCATTAATGACCCATTTTTGTGGATTATATCATGATAAAAACATTAGTTTAATTGAATATTTTCAAAACTTCAATTTGTTTCATCTCCACCCTTATAAAAGGCCAACCCCTCTCCTCTACTTTCCACACTTCCATTGAAATCCAAACCCAACCCAAATCAATTTCTTACTCCACTATCAATATCATAGATCCATTTTTTAATCCAAATTCCAACCTAGGATGGCTTTTGATGTAATCTTAAAGAAGTTTTTAGAAGAGTAGGTAATTATATTAAACAAGAGATTATTATTTTATTTATTATTCCACCTCTATAAAATATTATTAAATAATGATTATATTATAGAATCGTAATTAAAAATATACTAACTCATTATTATGTTATGCTATTGACCCATATACTTCCAATTTTCATCAAATGGGAAATAGAATCGTTAATCATGTGTACGTTGGATTACACCTTCGCTAAACTCTGTAATTAGTGTTCAATAACAACTACTCAAAGATGTATATAATTAAGTATTTAAATATTTTATATTACATTTTTTTATGTTATTATACATATTTAATTATAATATCATATAAACCTTTTTAATTTTCTTTCTTTTTGAAACCCGATAACGTCACCCGTGTGAACAGAGGACTAACACCTCGCGAGGCGATGAGATTAGTTATTAATTTAAACATTACATGGAAATTATTAATTGAAAATTTAGTGAATATATGTGATATATATGAGATTATATCTATTTCATATGACTAAAATGTCACAAAAATTATTATCCATTCTCTTATTAATAGAATGATATCATCGCACAAGCATATGTATAGCCTACCATATCAAGGCAGCGATGGAATTTATTTTCCATTTATAGTAATCAATAATTATTATAAAGATTTATATAATTATTAAATATTATATTTATAAGATTAATATAATTCTTGAAATTATGGATTTATATCATATACCCATGAACTATAACATTCATAAAAATGCATGAATGATAAAACATTGCAATTAACAACCAACACAATGAATATAATGAAATATTTTTAGAAAAAATGTTGTAAAATGTTATAAGATGATCATATAGAGTATTATGAATATTAATATGGTTATGTTATAATTAAATAACATTCTTAAAACCATTATGTCACGACCCATCCCCCATGGCCCGTGCTGTGACTAACCCCAAGCCCGCCTTACAAAGGCCATGGGATGGCGACTAGCACCAAAGGCATATTCCCTAAAACTGGGAAGGCATTGACATTATAACCTGTAAGAACACATAACCAAGAACACAACAAGATTGGAACAAAAGTAAACTAAACTATAAACAGAGTGAGTGCAGTAAGTAAAAGGGGCCGAAATACAAGCCCAACTGGAAAGTACAAGTACAACTGTGATGCAATACAACTGAAGAAAAAGAAGAGATAGCTATTGGATCGTCCTATGAGGTTCCTACCTAAAGGGTTGGTACAGACCACCTCCTCATCACTCCACATCCACCCATCTCCTATATGTAACGACATGCCATATGGTCCACCTACAGGTACTGTCCAGTCCTAGTACTTTGAGCCTCAGGTAGTGTTGTTTGTAGTCTGCATCCAACAAAACCAGGTGCGGACATAGCCCATGTAGGGGTGAGTATAACGATACTCAGTAGGGACCCCGAGACCCTCTAGGTCTCACAAAATCCAACAAGGATAAAAAACAAAGTATAAAATCAACATATAACCTTACTTATGTATATGCCCATACATATACCTAAGTTATCAAGTAATCCATCTCAATCATGAGAAAAGCATAGAGATACTGACTCAACTCAAACCAGGATTTATTCTAGGGGTAGTATCAAGTAACATCCCCAGTCATATCATTGAACACCTCAGCTGCTAGATAACTCCTCCTCTATCGAGTACAGTGGGCCAGTCGCGTCACACAGAGGCACTTCACACTAACCTTGGACTGCTGTTGTACTCCTCCTATCGAGTACCGTGGGTCTGCCACGTCACACAGATGCGCTCCCCACCATGGGTCTGCCATGTCACACAGAGGTGCTACCCCTCAAGGCCAACTGAGGTACTCCTCCTATCGAGTACCGTTGGTCTGTCTTGTCACCAAGGTGATCCCTACCTTGGGTCTGCCGCGTCACCAAGGCACTCCCCACTGCGCTTGTCGAGTCACTCTGAGTCGAAATGGTCAGCAGTCGTCAAGTCTCAGGAAGCCACTAGGTCTCTGCACTATGCTCGCTTGTCTCCAAGAGGATCTACTCCACAAGATACTGGTCAATTCTCCAACTGTCAAAAATTCCTAGGAAGAAGTATTACAATGGTCCACCATGTCATAGGGATCTCAACGTAATAGACGGTGCGTTAATTGGATGCCCGGTCTATGAGTTATTAGCCTTTTGTTCTTGGGGTCCCAGTTGGATTTGTGCTCGATCCAACTTGATAGTTCCTCTATCTTAATCCAAAACAGTATGAGGTATCACTCAAAGGGACCATCTTAATCCAATATTTCCAGCGCCACTGACGGTTCGTCAAATGGATGTCTGGTGCCAATGTTATGGCCAAAAGAGCGTAAATGGGTCATAGTGGGCCCGGGTCCGGTCCGACCCGCAGTGCGGTCCCGCCTGTTTGGTTCTTCCATCCTGCTGGGTCAAGCCAGATAGGTTGTGAGGGGCCGAGGATGACCATGGGTGGGCATGAGGGTGCGAGGCCGCAGGGCGGCTCGGATGGGGCGACTTGGAGGGCCGACAAGCGGCGTGAGCCAGGGCGGCTCAGAGGGCCGCAGTGAGGGCGGTTTGGCCGGGGCGCAGGGACGGTCTGGTCGGCAGGCCGGAGAACCGTGGGGGCATGGGGCGGGTTCGGCCAGGAGACCGGAGCGCCGCGAGGGCGCGGGGCCGGTTCGTCTGGGAGGCCGGAGCACCACGGGGGTGCGGGGTTGGTTCGACAAGGAGGTCGGAGTGCCACAGAGCGGCTCGGATGGGGGGCAGAGCCGAGGAATGCGGCCAGTTCGGCCGGGAGGGCAGAGCGCCACCGGTGGATCGGTCGGGGCGTGGAGCCGGGGCACGTGACCGGTTCGGCCGGGAGACCAGAACGCCTCGGGGCCGGCGCAGGTCGTAGAGGCCACAGGTGGCGGCATCGTTGCCTTCGTCACCTACATCTCCTTCATTACCATCCTCCATTTCGAAGAGTACACCCTAAAATAATGACGAAGGGGTCGGGCCATGTTTTTCATGCCCCATCCTCCACGTTAAGAGTGATAAAAAGTGGTTCACAATGAACAAAGCATTAACGTGTAGGAAAGATATTTTAAAACATCATTTCCCACAATTCTCATCAACCTCTATTCCCAAATCCTGCAACAGAATTAGAAGGGGAGAACATGGGATGTGATAATCAATAAACCCCTACTTGTTCATTTTTTGTGTTAGCATGAAGAAGATGGTGAAGTCATTGACGTTCGTCTCATCTTCCATGCACCTCCAATCTCGGGCTCATGCATCGGTTCGTCGTAGTCAAAGACGTTCCTTGTCGGCATTCTTCGTGGAGGAAGCGTTCTTCTTGGAGGAAGCGTTTTTCATGGATAATTTTTCTCCCAATCCTCCTTTTCCAACAAATGAATAACCAACCAAATAAAATATGTTTAACTCTTTAATTTGTTGGTGATTTAAATATGTCTTAATCAATTGGAAACAATAAATGGGTTTTGTTGGAAAAATTAAAAATGGAGGATACCAAGGGTTGGCATAATTAATGTGTAGGAAGCTCTAGAGGATCCTCCACATTATTGAGGGAGTTAAAGAGGTTTAGACCTTGGGTGGCCCCCACCACCATAACCTCTAATGGGAGGTTAGGATTGGGTGGTCCCCACCACCATAACCACACATGGTAGGTTAAGGTCTGGTGGTTCCCACTTCTCAAATTTGACCTAGAGGATAAACTCCTGGGGTCCGACCTCCACAATATTCACATGAGTTCTTCAAATAAAAATAAATTATTTACACAATTTTATTTTTATTTTATTCCTTCACGAAAAACCCAAAAACTAACTTTCACCCTTGACAAACTGTCGTCGAGGTGAAAGTCTCCTTAATAGAATACTGGTGCTGCGAGTTCAACGGTGCCCTCAGATTTCAATTCTGAGCACCAGTTTAAAAGTTTTAAAAACCCACTTGTACGTTTACTAAATGTACTCGAAATAAAGTTTAGAAATTAATTCCAAGCACTCTGGGCCTCAGAATCATGTGCCGCCAATTTTCACAGACACGTAAAACTCCCATTGATTTTAAAAAAATTACATAGAAATTCAGAGTCTTTACATTCTCCCCACCTCTGGCTTTACATCCCCGAAAACCACAACTCAAACTAAGGGAACAAGTGGGGGTACTGAGCATGCATCTGAGTCTCCTGCTCCCATATGCTCTCCTGGAGGTTCCCGTGCTGCCAGAAAACGCGCACCAGAGGTATTGACCATCCACAAAGGACCCTCTCCTATCGATCCTAAATCTCTACTGGAACCTCCATAAAAGTTTCCCCATCATCTATGTCTAGCTCCCCATGGTCGATGATGTGATAAGGGTCGTGCACATATCTCCCCAGCTAGGATTCGTGGAAGACATCGTGTGCCCGATGCAACTAAGGTGGAAGAGCAAATAAGTATGCCACCTCACCAACTCTGTTAAGGACCTGAAAAGGTCTGATAAACCTGGGTGATAACTTGCCGCCTCAGCCAAATCTCTATAGACCTTATTCAGGTGAGACCCGTAGAAAGACGTAGTCGCTATCTGCGAACTCTAGAGGCCTCCGTCTCCTGTCGGCATACATCTTATGCCTGCTATGTGCAGTCTTCATATACTCTTGGATGATCTACACCTTCTTTGTGGTAGCCCAAACCATCTCTGGTCTCACGAGTGCTGACTCCCCAGGGTCAGTCCAGCACAAAGGTGATCTGCAAGGTCGCCCGTATAATGCCTTGAAAGGTACCATCTCTATGGTGGAGTGATGGTAGTTTTAGTGTGAAAACTCCACTATAGGTATGTGATCCACCCAGATATGACCAAAGTCGAGGACATAAGAACATAGCATGTCCTCGACGGTCTGAATGGTCCGCTCAGTCTGGTCATCCATCTGAGGATGGAAGGCGGTGCTCAAACGAAGCTACGTCCTAAAAGCCTCACGCAACCCATTCCTTAACTGAGAAGTAAAACATGCATCACGATCAAAGATAATCATCGAGGGTAATCCATGTAATGACACAATCTCCAGCACATAGAGGCATCCCAATTTCTCTACTAAATCCTGCTCTCTGATGGGTAGGAAGTGGGAAGACTTGATGAGTCTGTCAACGATCACCCAAATAGAGTCATGTACCCAAGATGTACATGGATATCCTGTCACAAAGTCCATGGATATCCCATCCCACTTCCATTCTAGGACCTCTAAATTCTAAACCAAGTCTATTGGTACCTGATGCTCCGACTTCACTTACTGACAAGTGAGGCACAGAGAAACAAACTCTGGAACTGCTTTCTTCATTCCCGGTCACCAGTGCTGGCATCGGAGGTCCTGATAAATCTTCACCACTCCTGGATTTACTACTATAGGGGATGTCTGGAACTCCCTCAACACTTCCTCTTGAAGTGACACTGGTACCATGGTACTTCCTTTGAAGAGGATGACATGCTCTCCACCTTCAGAAAATCCATCAGGATCCTACCCTGTGAATATCTGAGCACGTTGTGCCTCACAGTCAGCTCCCCACACTGGGCCTCCATGACTCACTGAAGAAGTGGGGGAGTAACTTTAAGATACTGAAGGAAAACTGCTCCATCTCTATCCACAAAGGATATCTACAAAGTGACCAGCTGCTCTGTAGCCTCTACTAGAATCTGTATACCAGATCTCCTTCTGAGTGCATCTAAAAAAATGTTCCCCTTCCATGGATTATAGACTATATTTAAGTCATAGTCATGGAGGAACTCAAGCCAATGACATTGTCTCAGGTTCAGTTCCTTCTAAGAGAAGATATAACTGAGACTCTAGTGATCATAGTACACTGTAAAAAGCTCACCCATCAGATAGTGTCACAACATCATCAAGGCAAAGACCACTACTTCTAACTCCAGGTCATTGGTAGTGTAGTTCTGCTCATGCTATCTTAACTGCCAATAACCATATGCAATCACTGCTCGCTCCTACATCAGGACACATCCGAGCCTGGTCCCTGATGCATCATAGTAAACTACGTACCCTACGCCCTCCTCTAGAAGCCTCAAGATGGGGGCACTAGTCAGCTTCTGCCTCAGCTCTTGAAAACTCTGCTGGCATCTCTATGGACACATGAAGGGTTTCCCCTTCTTTGTTAACGCTGATAGTGGTGCTGCAACTCTGGAGAAGTCTGGAACAAACATCCGATAGTATCTAGCCAAACCCAGGAAACTCCGTACCTCCGTCACACTCCTGGGTGGCTCCCAAGAAAGTACCACCTCAATCTTTGCTGGATCCACTGAAAATCTAGCCTCCAAGATGATATGTCCCAGAAAGTGAACCTCTCGGATCTAGAACTAGAACTTTGAGAGCTTACCATAAAGCTGGTGCTCTCAGATTGTGTCTAGTACTAAATGAAAATGATTGGCATGCTCCCCATAAGTAGTCGAGTAGATCAGAATGTCGTCGACGAAGACCACAAAAAAGAAATCAAGGTATTGCTGAAAGATACTATTCATGAGTCCAATGAACACTGCTGGAGTGTTGGTCACGCCGAATGTAATAACCAAGAACTTCTAATGGCCATAATGACACCAAAATCCCTTCTTCTTCACATCCTCATCTTGTACTCTGAGCTGGTGATAGCCTGATTTTAGGTCTATCTTCGAGAACCACCGTGCTCCCTTCAGCTACTCAAAGAGATCGTCAATCCATGGGAGTAGGTACTTGTTCTTCATGGTCAGCTTCTTCAGGCACCGATAGTAAACACAAAGCCTCAAGCTCCCATTCTCCTTCTTGGCGAAAATAATCGGGGAATCCCATGGAGAAACAATGGGCCGGATGAATCCATTCCCCTGCAAGTCCTCTAACTGTACCCGTAGCTCATGAAGCTCCGCGGGAGCCATCCGATATGCTGGTGTAGATATCAGTGTCGTCTTGGGGTACAAGTCAATGTAAAATTCCACCTATCTGTGAGGAGGTAAACCCGGAACATCATCAGGGAAAACATCCACATACTGGTCCACCACTATAGGATAACTCAGACTCTCCACATAAACAGCTCCGAGGGTAAGGCTAGACAACTAATGAGTGATCGGATGCACTCTCCTTAGGGTAAGTCCAACCTACGCTGCAAAGTCTCCCTTCTCACCGGTGAAGGTAAACCTGGTCCCATCGATGTAGTCACACCACACTTTGCACCTAATATAGTCAATCTGAGCATGGACTGTAGATAACTAGTCCATACACAATATGTTGTCATAAGGCCTCGATGCCACTACTAGGAGATCCCAGCTGAAGCTCTCTCCACTCAGAGTAAGCTTGCACTACTGGAAATAGTGCATAATCATCGAATCTGCTCCCGTAGGAGTCTTTAGCTATAAAGATAGAGCTAAAGGCTCCGTTGGAATCTCTGAGCTCTGAAGGAGGGCAGTGGAAATAAAAGAATGGCGGACACCTGTGTCAATAAGTACTATATCTAAGGTAGAGTAGACACATATCGTACATCGTATAATCTATAGAGCCTAGTGATCGTAGGCCTCAGCTTCTTAGAGCTGAGCTCTCCCCTGTCCACCTGCTCTCTGCGGTCAAGGAGGACCTCCTGGTGGTTGTGGAGGCAACATCTGAAATCATCGCCCACCGTCAGCTGCACGACCAGCTCTTCTTCCACGTCCTCCTGATCCATGCATATCTCCTCGGTCAAACCTCTATCTCTACCGGGGCGGTCCTTCAATCATCTGTAGATCATCCAAACGGTGGGTCAGATAGCCACGAGCCACGTGACCCTGCCCACTACATGCATAACACTGCACGCTCCTAGCATGACTGGCTCCGCTTCGGGTGCCCCGCACAACCGATCCTGAGTCATGCGGTCATCTACCTAGAGGTCTGGTCCTCTTGGACCTCTATGACATCTTTCTGCTTCTAGCAGTAAAGAACTCTGCTATGTGATGACTGGTTGTGGGTCTCGCTGCTGGTGACAACTCAGTTAGGAAACTCTCCACCAAGAGGGCTCTCCCTAACACCCCTGTCTGCATTGGGATGCTGAGTGAGATCACTGAAGCCCTGATCTCTCGCCTGAGACCCTGATCGAAGGTCCAGGCCCTGAAGAATGGGTCCGGGACCATATCTGTGGAGTAGCGTGAGAGGTTAGTGAACCTCGCTGAGTACTGAGCCACATTCATGCTACCCCGCTGCAGATAAAGTAGCTCCTGAATGTGCACTATGCGAAGAGTCACTAGAACAGACTCTACCCAAAATAGGCTCTCAAAGTCTGTCCAGAGAAGCGTCACCTCATCAAGAACCTGGAGAATCAAACTCCCTTATCTGCCTATTGCTTCTTGTTGAAGGCTGGCGGCAAGGATCACCATGAGATCGTCTGGTGTCCCTACCAATCGGAAAACTCTCACCACGACCTCCAGCCAAACCTCAACTTCCAGTGGGTCCGTCTCTCCCCTGAACCTGGGTGGCCTCTGGCACTAGAACTCATGCAACACGCTTAAGCGGTGTGCACCGTCTGCTGCTGGGGCCGGTGGAATAGGTGGCCCAATGGGGAGTGGTACCATTGGTGCCTCTGCTACTTCCTCTAATGGAAAAGGGCCCTACACCAAGGGCTCGACACTCAGTGGGCTATCAGTACATACAACTCTCAGAACTCTAGCTGCTGTCTGCGTGGAGGCATCTTAAAAAGAAACAGGTTCGCTACGGTTAAAAAGTTATACTTGGTGAGATGAAAGTTATACCTGGTGAGATTACTCCAAAGATCATAAAGAAAACTTTTTAAAACACACACGCAATTAGTGTTTTCATACGCTGAGTCGGAAATCAGAAGTCTGGGTCTTGGAGTATAGATACGTCGGCCGCCACACCAACACTGGACTCCCCAAAATGAAACCGCACTCATTACCCTTAACACTATTACTTCAAAGAAAAGACCAGAGTCCTAGTTCTGTGGTAGAACCAACTCCTCTTATACCAATTTGTCACGACCTGTCCCCTGGGGCCGGTGCTGTGACTAACCCCAAGCCCGCCTTCCATAGGCCAGGGGCTGACGACTAGCACCAAAGATGTATTCCCTAAAATTGGGAAGGCATTGCCTTGATAACCTGTAAGCACATGTAACCAAGAACACAGTAATATAGGAACACAAGTAAACTAAACTCTAAATAGTGTGAGTGCAATATGTAAAAGGGGCCAGAATAAAAGCCCAACTAGAGAGTTCAAGTACAACTGTGATAAAATACAACTAAAGAAAAAGTAGAGATAACTACTGGATTGTCCTATGAGGTTCTTACTTGAAGGGTAGGTATATATCACCTCCTCGGCACTCCACATCCACCTGTATCATCTGTGTACCAACACGTCGTATGGTCCACCTCTAAGTACCATCCAGTTCTGGTACTCTCAGCCTCAGTCATCGATGTCCGTCGTCTGCATCCAACACAATAAGGTGCAGGCATAACCCGTTCAGGGGTGATTATAACGATACTCAGTAGGGACCTCGAGACCCTCTAGGTCTCAAAAAATAAAAGAAAGATAAAAATGTACGAAATAAACTTATAACCTTACTTAGGTATATGCCCATAAATATACCTAAGTTATCATGTAATCCATCTCAATCATGAAGAAAACACCGATATACTAACTCAGATCAAACTAGGATTTATTCTAGGGGTAGTATCAAGTAACATCCCCAGTCACATCATCGAACACCTCTGCTGCTGTAGAAATCCTCCTTTATCGAGTACAATGGGCCTACCGCGTCACACAGAGGTGATTCCCACTAGCCTTGGACTGCTGAGGCACTCCTCTTGTCGAGTACCGTGGGTCTGCCGCATCACACATAGGCACCCCCCTAAAGGTATCCTAAGGTAATCCTCTTATTGAGTACACTGGGTCTGTTGCGTCACCAAGGAGCTCCCCACTGTGGGTCTGCCACATCACCAAGGTGTTCCCCACTAGGCCTATCGAGTCACTCTGAGTCGAAACAGTCAGCAGTTTTCAAGTCTCAGCTGGCCACAAGGTCTCCGCACTATGCTAGCTTGTCTCTGAGAGGATCCTCACCACAAGATACTGGTCGATAATCCAACTACAAATAAGTCCCATGAAAAAGTATCTCAAAGTTCCACCACATCATAAGGATCTCAACGTAATAGACGACACGTCAGTCGGACACCCGATCTGTGAGTTATTAGCCTTTTAGTCCGGGGGGGGGGGGCAGTTGGATTCATGCTCCATCCAACCTGACTGTTCCCCATCTTAATCCAAAACATAGTGGGGGTATCAATCAAAGGGACCGTCTTGCTCCAAGATTTCATGCACCCCTGATGGTTCGTCAAATGGACGTCTGGTGCCAAAGTTATGGCCAAAAGAGCATAAATGGGTAGTAGTGGGCCGAGATCCGGTCTGACCGACCCGGCCTGCCTTGACCTGGGCCGACCCGGCTCGGGTCGACCTGGAATGACGCGATGGGTTTGGCCCAACCTGAAGTGCGGCCCGACCCATTGGGTTGGTCTGGCCCGCTGGGTCCGGCCTGACAGGTCGTGAGGGGCCGTGGAGGACCGCGGGTGGCCGCGAGGGTGCGAGGCCGTGGGGCTGCTTGGCCAGGGTGGTTCAGAGGGCCGGTGAGCAATGCGAGCCAGGGCAGCTCAGAGGGCTGTGGTGAGGGCAGTTTCGCCGGGGTGCGGGGATGGTCCGACCGAGAGGCTGGAGCACCGCAGGGGCCTGGGGCCAGTTCGGCCGGGATGCAGGAGCGCTGCGGGGCATGGGGCCAGTTCGGCCGGGAGTCTGGAGTGTCATGGGGTGGCTCAGCCAGGGCATGGAGCTGGGGCGCGCTGTCGGTTCGGCTGGGAGGGTGGAGCACTGCGGGTGGCTCGGCCAGGGTGCGGAGCCAGTGCGCGTGGCCGGTTTGACCGAGAGACCGGAACACCGAGGGGGAGGCACATGTCACAGAGGCCACGAGTGGCAGCGTCGTTCCCTTCGTCACCTTCATCGCCTTCTTTTCCATCCTCCATTTTGAAGAGTACACCAACGAAGAACAGCGGAGGGGTCGAGCCATGTTTTTTTGGCCCGCACCCTCTGCGTTTAGATTGATAGCAAGAGGTTTACAAAGAATGAAGCATGAACGTGTTTGGAAGATATTTTAAAACATCATTTCCCCCTACCCACATCAACCTCTATTCCCAAATCCCGCTAAATAATAATAAGGGGAGAACATGGGAAGTGATAATAAATAAACCCCTACTTGTTCATTGTTGGTGTTGGCGTGAGGAAGAAGGTGAAGTCGTCAACGTTCGTGTCATCCACCACACACCTCCAATACCGGGCTCATGCGTCGGTTCGTCGTAGTCAAAGATATTCCTTGTCAGCGTTCTTCATGAAGGAAGCTTTCTTTGTGGAGAGAGCGTTCTTTATGGAGAATCTTTCTACCAATTCTCCTTTGCCAAAAAATGAATATCCAACCAAATAAAATATGTTTAACTATTTAATTTGTGGGTGATTCAAAGTTGGCTTAATTAATTTGCAACAATAAATGGGCTGCGTTGGAAAAATAAAAAACAGTGGATACAAAGGGTTGGAACAATTAATGTGGAGGAAGCTCAAGAGGCTCCTCCACATTAATGAGGGAGTTAAAGAGGTTTAGACCTCGAGTGGCCCCCACGACCATAACCTTTCATGGGAGGTTAGGCTTGGGTGGTCCCCGCCACCATAACCACACATGGGAGGTTAAGGTCTGGTGGTCCCCACTTCTCAACTTCCACATGGACGATAAAACTCATGTGGTCCAACCTCCACAATATTCACATGGGTGCTTCAAATTAAAATGAAATGTTTTCACAATTTTATTTTTATTTTATTCCCTCACGAAAAACCCAAAAACTAACTTTCACCTTCGACCAACTGTCGTTGAGGTGAAAGTCTCCTTAAGTGAATACCGATGTTGTGAGTTCAACGACGCCCTCAGATCTCAATTCTGAGCACTGGTTTAAAAGTTATAAAAACTCTCTCATAACGTTTATTGAACATACCCGAAATAAAGTTCAGAAATTCATTCCAGGAATTCTAGGCCTTGGAATCACGTGCCATCAATTTTTACAGACTCATAAAATTCCCATTTATTTAAAAAAAATTACATTGAAATTCCAGGTCTTTACACATTATACAGGTGGTTAAATATTTTTCAATCAAAAAGAACTGTGTGTTAAGGTATTTCGTCTCAATTTCATTTCAATGAGTCATATTGAAATGATATGCACCAAATTTAATTTATATCATGTCTATACATTCTATAAGGCATGTAATATCCTGATTAACAAATTATTAATGTTATTTTTCATTTCATTTTTTATAATTTTATCCAAAAGGATTTTGATTTAAAAGATAACATGTTGCTAAAATTTTCAAAACTTAATTTATTTTCATAGTTTTATATTACTTCTTCATTGTATTTAATACTTTATCAATATTTGTGTAATGAAATTTTACTATGAGTTTTTGTATTTAAAATTGTTTTATGTGGATTTTAATTTGATACACATAATTGATTCATTAGTTAATTCTAACATCAAAATTATAATCCTTGTAAGTGTTTATTTTAAAATCTCATTTTAATCAGGGTTGCTTAAACATAAATTTTTATTGATGGGAATTATATGATCATTTGATAATAAACCAATTTAATTTTATTTTCATATTGTTATTAATTATTTTTTCATGTAATATTACCATTTTACATCCCATTGGTACTAAAAATGATTGATAAAATGTGTTTAATAAAATATGAGTTCATTTCTCTATCTAGTTGATAATCCCTTTTCAAAAAAATTCTTATTTTAGATAATTTTATCAAATTTTATTTAACATTATTGAAACGATTAAATAAAGAAATATTTACCAATTTTTGAATATTTTCAAAATGGGTTGAAGTTAATATTCTTGTCAACTTCCTAATGAGAAGGTTTTTACACTTTTTTCAAAAATATCAAAGGAATGTTTTTAAAATTTTATATCATGTAATAAATTTCATGTTATCATGACCCATAATTTCATTGAATAAAACATCACATTTTTAAAATAATATTTTTAACAGAAATTTTTTTCCAAATATTCTCAAAATATTTAGTTTTATAAATCATTTTCCAAATTAAAAAATATATTTTACTCAAGAAGGATTTTAAGGATTCTTTTAAGGTATTTAACTTTAAGAATGAAAACCCTTTATTTTTCATATAATCCACCGAGGATATGTTGTGTTGATACCATCATTATTTTTACTATAGGGGGTCTGTGATCATTTTGTCTAAGTAATTTATTGAGATTCAAATTCTTGCTTCATTTTTGTAGCCATTAACTTTCCCTTGAAATTTCAACTTTTTATTGATCATTGGGCATTAATTATGCCATAAAAATCCATATTATTTATCATGGATATACTTATTTCATAGAAAATATATCATTTTATACGGTTTTTTACATTAAATTTAATTTCATTGGATGGATAAATATTGATAAATATAAATTCTTTACTCAATACATATATTTGTTGATAAAAAATATTGTTCATGAATTAGATATATTATTTTATAGATGAGGAATGCATTGGAAAAGCAGATATGAGTGGGGCCAAGTTATAGATAGCCACTCAATGCATCAGTAGTCACATGAGACAAATCAGTTAATACACATAGTTTAATGGGTTTCTAGTGTATACCTACACAAAAATATTAAACTATATTGTGAATGGTCATTATAGTAGATGTATCTTGATTACTGAGATCAGGACATCCAATAATTCATAATTTTCTTCATCCAAAATTTAGTTATTATTATCCATGATATTTTCACAATGATATTATATCTAGATACATTTATTTGTCAGTTTATTATCAATATTTCATTTATTGTTTGTTAGTTACTTTACACATTTATTATTACTTATCTAGTTATGATAGTAATGTTATAGATTAAATTTAATTTTTTTAGCTATTTACATTGTAATATGAATTATGCAAGTAAAATTATTCAAGTGGAATGTTTGTTTAGTTCTTTAATTTGAAATATTGATTATTCTAGACAAATTATTTAAATAGAATGTGTATTTAGTTATTTACCTTTACATGTTGATTATTATTCTTAATTCATGATAGATTGTTGTGTAATTTACCTTTATTGTGCATTTAAGCTCACCCTTATTTTTATCCTTTCATAGGAATCCAATAAGTTTATTATGAATGATATGAAAGAAAATTTTAATGGGGAAAATAATTATCTGGAATAAAAATGTTGTAATTTTTGTTTTGAAATATAATATGAGAATCATGTATATATCTAGGTTACGAAGTCTATTAAAGTATTTGTCCCTTTGAGATGTGAATCCTTAAATCATAATAAAATGAAAAAAAGCAAGAAAACAACTCGATGATATTGGATTCAGTTTCATTATGGTTGGTATCATAGGATATTTAGTAGAAAACATGAGCATTAGATTTAAGAAGACATATATTTGGGAACATAACCTTAATAGTGAATTTGAGGATAAGTATGGGAGAATATCTGAATGTTTTGGTTATGTAGTGATTATGTGGTTTTCTAGTGAATACATACCTCTCTTCATACTATAGGTGGATGTGGTTCTTTCTCAAATGTACCTATAGGTAAAAACTATGAAAATGACTCATTATTCTTGACCCAATAATCACATATAGAACAGAAACAAGAATTACATCACACTAGGATTAACACTCCTAAGAGACATTCTTAGGATAATTCAAATTTTCATTACAAACCATTTTTAAATATTTGAATAGATGATGAAAATGAATGACCATGGTTAAACCTATGATTTCTTAGATAAAAAATAAGGTTTTTGAATTTATATATCATATAAATTATTCTTCATGAGTATGTAGCTACACACTATAACTACTATTCATCACACTATGTTTTCATTTTGGAAATATATGGAACCATAAATAATCATTTTAGCATTGAATATGAATGAATTTCATTAAAATAAAATAGAAGAAGTATTTATGCATTGAGATTCATGAATTAAATTGTTCAATTATTTTTAACAATGGTATTTTGGTTAAAAGGATCATGTGACATCTAAGGATTATGTAATATTTCATAAGAATATATTCTATCACTAACTTAAGAGTTATGTATAAAATCATAGGTAATGATTTTAAGGTTGATCATAAGTTAAAATCCTTAAACACCCATTAAATTTTTTTTGTATGAATATAAAATGAATAATGATATTTTTAAAAAAACATTTTTGGTAATACGACCCATTGGATTAGTATATAGAAGAGATAATTGAGTAATATTTACATTAAATTATTTTTTGATATATGATTGAATGTATTCATAACCATTAAGGTTAATATTATAATTAATACTATATTAATAATGGGTTATCACAATTTTGGAGCACTATAGGACTTATATTAATACATATTTATAAAAATGACATCCAACATACTGGGTGAAAACTCATCAAGTCTGGCAAGGCCATAGGGCTTGAACCCACAACTGAAGGAAGAGAAGGGTTAGGAACCTACCAGTAGCCTATATGATGTCCTGGTTAATATTTCATTGTTTTTATATAAGTTATTATATTAATAAATATTAATGATATCCCAGTAGTGTTATTATTGGGGTTTATATTTTAATGGATTATATTGGATAACCCTTGATAACTATTTTTTAATTTTAAAGTTAAGAGAGAAATATAGAAATAACCATCACTATTTTATATATCATATGATCTATTAAAAATGAAATTTATTTCTTCAGGAATAAACAATAATTTTAAGATATTCATTTCTTAGATTAAGCGATAAATTATAAGCCCATCGAAGAACATTCAATGGATGAAATTTTTCTTATGAAATAAAAACATATCATGTATATTTCTTTATATTCATAGATAATAAAATAGTTACCCAAATTTAGAAAAAAGAAGTTGAAACAATTGTTTTTCATGTTACCTTCATATATAATGAATCATATTTTCTTTTAAATCGTTACAGATTTATGGTTTTTAGTTTCTTAACTTCCCATTGTTCATTCACTTTGTCATGATCAATGACCTATATCATTATCTATAATTATTTATTCTTTTTATTCCATGTGCATATATTTACTTGAATATTTTTTTCTAACTTAGAAACCTAGTTATGTGTTATTTAATATGATTTCTTAAATTTCATTCTTATTAAGAGGTTGTTTTATTAAACCATTTAAATCATTGGGTTTTCGAAAATGAATTTTCAAATATCGATCCCTTGATTTTTGGGCGTAAGATAAAATTTTCAGTATGAAATTTATTTAAGGTGGGGATAATATAAAAACCTAAAATTATAAAATAAGAACATTTTGATTAATAGAGTATGAAACATAGACAATCGAGACTAAATAACCATTGTAGTATATTTATTTAAATTTAGTATCTTTGATAGTTTGTGGAACACGCTGCCCTTGGCCAAAATGAATCATAACATAGTATACCATTATAAATTTTCCATTAAAATTAATGTAATGAGAGTAATTATGAAAATTATGATAATTATGGTTACCTATGGATTTGAAATAAATAGAAGAATAATTTAAAATATGAAAAACTTTTCTTAAAAACTATATTTTTTCAAAAAGACAGTTAATTGTTCTCTTCATGCATAAATTTAAAATAAATTTTTTTACCAATTTTAGAAAATTTATTTTATAAAATTAGATAAATTTTTAAAATCAAACTATCAATGTTATCATTTGGTGAATTGTGGTAATTTTTATGAAATGATTCATTTTTTGTGAATAGTGTGAAATACTAATTTTTATTGAAAAATAACTTTTAATTTAAATAATATAGAAGGAGAAATTATATTTTCAATTGGTTTTAAAGAAAAATTAGTTCAATTACATAAAAATTAAACCATTTTATCTCATTATAATAAAATAAATATTGAATTATTGTAATAAAACTTTTTATACCTATGGGAATTTTCTCTTTGAAAACCATTAGTTTCATCATGTCTGTGAGTATAGTTTTAAATTATATTGTAGTACTTCTTTGAATTTTAATTTTTTAATTTTATTCTATATTAAAAATATCTTTTTTATATTTTCTAATAAGGAAAAATTAATTTTTTACCATTATGAATAGTAAAAGGAATAATAAATTAATTATCGTGGTAAAGGTAAAAACTTATTTAGCTGGTGATAAACTAAGATGATAAAAGAAATATTTTACATAAAGATATGTAAAAAACCCATTTGTTGAAAATATTTTGAACTTATCCCCTATAAGGGTTGATAATGACAAATTTGTAGGAATTTGGAATGTTAAAAACATGGTAATAATTGATTCTATTCAAAAAAATCATGTGTGTCATGTCCCTCGCATATAAAAGGACAACCCTCTATTCCCATATAAACGTGTAAAAAGTAATTTAGATCAGTAAAACCCTCCATAAAACACTTCAATTATCTGATCCAAACATCCTAAACCCATTGGTTTTAACAAAAAATGAACCTAGGAAGGCTTTTGGGGAAAACCAAATGAATTTGTTTAATGAAGTGCTATCATTATTAAACCATCATTTTCCATTTTTTCTTCTTCCAAATCATTAAAATATTTTTAAACAGTGATTTTATAATAAAATGATTATATTTAGAATATTTATATGTTATTATGTTAAGTTAATGACATATATCCATGTCCTCTTCCATCAAATGCGAAACGAAACTTCTGACAGTGCGTTCGACTTATGACCGCCTAAAGAACCGATGTAATTATTTTTCCTTCACTACCTCTGAAGGATTGATATAATTAGGGAATAAAGAAATTTATATTTTATTTATGATACTATTATATATATTTTATTTATAATATCTTATATACCTTCTTATTTTTCATTCCTTTTAGAATTCTATAACATATATTGTGTGTACAACGGACTACTACCTTGTGAAGTTATGTGATTCTTTTTTTACTTTAAGATTTACACATAAATTAATAAGGATAAATTTAATTAATATATGTGATATATATAATATGATATTTATTATTGAATAATAATGTATCACCAATGTACATATCCTTTCACTAATTAATTTAATATTATCTTTAGTCAAGCGTACACATGACCTATAGTCTCCCCAAATATATGCAATTATTTTTGAATGTCCGGCCTTCAAGAATGAATCTAGAAATTTATATAATGAGAAAATTTTATATTTATAAAATTAATATCATTATATATATATATATATTATGTATCTATATCATATAACCAATAATTGTATCATTCATGATAAAGAAAGAATGAGAAAACAAGTATGTTAACACCCAAAATAATGAAAATAATAAAATATTATTAGAAAATAGGAGGTAATATTTATTTAAATGATCATTTTTGATATTATAAATATGAATATTATTAGGATCTAAATTAATAACATAATTTTAAAAATATATAAATTAGTTTAAATCACGTTAAAACAAAACAATGTGTGTGGTAAGGGATTTTGTCTAAATTTCATTTTATTGAGTCATATTGTAATGGTGTGCACCTAATTTATTTTATATAGTGTATATAATTTCTCTTCACTATAAAACATAATGATTCACTAATAACTCATGGAATCATAAATATCAATTTGAAATATTCCATCCAAATGGATTTTGACATAATAGTTACCATGTGGAAAAATATTTCATAATGGAATTTATTTCTAATGGGTTATATCACAGGTTCATTGGCATAAATAATTTAAGAATTTTTTGTTAATAAATATTTAAAAGAAACTTTTTTATTTCCCCTTATTTTACGTGAATTTATATTTCATACCCAGAATCAACTCATTGGACAACTCTATCTTTATCATTATGATATTATTATGGGTTTATTCCACAATAATATTCTAAGAGGGATTGTTTATGAATTTATTTAATTTTTTTGTAATTGTTTGATCATTTTATATTATAAAACTATTTAATTTTACTTTAATATGTCTATTAATTCTATTTTCATGTAATAATAACATTTTCTCACTATTCTATAATTAAAATGACTAAAAAATGTTTTTAACAAAATCATACTTCATTTAACTCTTCAGTCGATAATATTATTTTAAATTCAAAATATATTTTTAGAAAATATTTTCATAAATGATTTAACATTCTAAAAATTATTTATTAAATAAATCTCTTCTCATGTTTTAATTTTTTAAAAAATGGTCTAAAACGAATCTTCTTGTCAATTTTCAAATATGGATACATTTAACCTTTTTAAAATTATGTAAATGAAATTTTTGTTACTTTAATGACATAAATGGAATTTCCTTCTATAATAACATATAATTTATTTGAATATGATTTTAAAATTTTAAAATATATTATTTAAAATAATTTTTTTCCTAATATTCCAAAAAAATTAGTTTTTAAAAGTGATTTTAAAATTGGAAAGGATATTTTTTTTTCTAGAATGTTTTTGAAGTTCCTTCTATGGAATTTCACTTCATAAATTAAAACCATTTATTTTTATTATACTCTAGGGATATTTGTTATTTATATTATCATTATTCTTCCAATGTATGGTTTAATATTGTTTTAACTAAGAAAACTATTGACATTCACTAAATTGATTTATTTTTGCAGTCATTATCATTCCATTAAAATATAAATAGTATTGTGATCAATAGAAAATAAATTTACCCTGAATATATATATTATTTATCATGGATACAATAATTTCTTAAAAATTATATCATTTTTATATATGGTTTTTAAAATATTAATTAATTTGAATAACTCTAGAAATATGGAATAATTCGTTTGATTTACTCAATACAGATAATTATTGATAAGGAATATTGTTTATGGATTAAATATATTATTAGATAAATGAGAAATTATTTGGTAATTATGATAAATGTGGGACCCAGTTATAGGAATATTTTTGTTACATCAATTGTCCCATCTAATGAATTAGTTGTCCAGACATAGTTTAAAGGGTTCTTGGTGTATAACTACACATCAGTTCTAAAATGTCCTGTGAAAGGCCTTGAAATTAGACATATCATGATGCCAGGAATTATAAAATCCAATAATTAAGAATTTAAAGGACAAAAAATTTAGTAATTATTATACAAGAGATTTTGAAAATGATATTATATCAAAATGAATTTCATTCATTGTTTTTAGGGAAAATTGCATGTGTTTTCAGTTATTTTACATGTCATATTGATTAGTCCTTATAAAATTATGATAGTCATGTTATTTATTAAATAATACATGATATATATAATTTACCATAAATATTTATTATTCTAGTCAGATTATTTAAATAGAATGTGTTATTTTTTATATACCTTTTCATATTTAAAATTTAATTCAAATTATATAAATGGAATGTGTGCCAAATTATATACCTATCAATGTTGATTATGTTTATTGATTCATAATGGATTTTACTATAATTAACCCCTGATGAGAATTTTAGATCACCCTTATTTTGATTCCTTTTCAAGGAAACAAGGATGTTTAGTAAGAATTATATACAAGGATATTATAGAGGGAATAATTATATTCTAGAAAAAAAGTGTTGTATTTTTTGTTTTAAAATATAATATGAGAATCATGTTTGTATCTAGTTTACCAATACTAAAAATATATTCAATATATCAGGATGGGATTCATTATATCATATTCAAATTTAATAAAGTAAGACAGTACCTCTAGGTTTCTGGATTCAGGGTCACTATAATACCTAAATGTGAAAATGACTATATATTATAACACCATTGGGAGAATGGAAAAAGAAAAAATTTACAACATATAACATCTCCTGGAACAACAGACATACAACAGGAAAAAACACCTCGACACTGCATAAATTTATTAAAGATGGAGTCTAATAAAAAATAACTCCTCTATAGACCATTAACATGGTAAATTCATAAACTCATCTGAATTCACTAGATCCACTAGCTTCTTGTCCCCAATTGAATTTCCATGATATGAAATATTTTCATAAGAAAAAAATTTCTAGGAACAAGGACTACGCATGGGTGAGTATAAGAAAACCTATTTGAATAACCAAGAAATTATAGATAAGGAAAAACAATATTCCATCTCGAAACCAAATAATACGTTACTTAAAATGATTAATACTAAATAGAAATAGATATACACTTGGTTTATGATAATCATTAGAAAAGGAAGAATATGGATCTGCTTAGTATTCTTCAATAAATATTCATAGCCCATATATATCCATTGATACCCATTTAACCCTAGTATTATGTATAACCAAATTATATATCCCATTTATAAGTCATACCATAAAATAAACCATAATATCTTGATACATCAAAATATATTTTTCCTCTATAAGATTCTACAAAACATCTAGTCATACCTCAAGGATCCATTACTACCACATCAACTCTAGTAGGGGACCCACACTTGTTGAATAATTCAAAATATTCAATGGGTTACATATCCTATGGGAGGATAAAATAATAACCTACCAAATAGTAAATATATCAAACTCTATAGGATTAGAATCCATATCCTGTTACTAATATGTTGTTGGGATTATTACTGACTCTAACAAGTATAATATGGGTCCTTAACCTTGTTTATATCAAGGGAGTAGTGACCCCATAACTGAATGGAGGATCCAAAGCCTATGAATTTAAACTTTTATCTTTGAATATTTGAGATGGTTACGTACTCAACAGATTGTACGTGGGACCCATACCTTATCCTAGCACTTCTCATGGGATTTTCCAACCATACATAAGTTTAAAAAGTATCTCTTATGCGTAGTCATTGTCTTTAAGATGATAGATAAGTATAATATAACTGTGATTCTTAAAAAAATTGAAAATACCAAGTAACTAGGCATTAAAATTCTCTATATAGATAGTAAATCAGAATAGACTTTTCTTTTGTCCAGTTTGGGTATTTCAATGAGTTTTTACAGAAAATAACACTCTCTGTTCAGAACATGGTGTAATTAATCCAAATTAATGGTATGTAAAGTATTAGTTGATATTAACCATAAGCTTCCAATAACAATCAGGGATATGGAATTGAATAAAACACATGTCCATATGGGAACACAATGTGTAAAGATACAAGAATGGAGTTTGTGAGTACTGCCCATGATATTATCCATGTTAGGTTAATGTACACTATATGTCTAGAGGGGTATACAAAATGTAGGGGAAATGTTAATATAAAAAATGGAATTAATTTTTTTCAACCAATATGTTGAAGTAAATGACCTTAAATATATCCTACAAAATGTATAATGAATTACTTTATCCTAATATATACTCGGTTACATGTTGATAATTGTTACTTTAGGACACATGATCACATTCCAGGTTATATTTAATAAAAAATAGAAAACCCATAAACTATATGGTCTGACATACATGGTGTGTGTTTAATAAACTATATTACATGTTGTTGATACACACACATAATATTTAGAATCTTATTACCATGTCACCCTTAATAATGACCAACAATTTTTCAACATTCCTTTGGATGTCGAAGCTTTTGATGTGTCTCCCACACCACAAATTTCAATTGACCATATCAAAAATTTATGAAAATTTTATTACACCTTCCTAGATTACAATATTTGGTCATTTTCTATGAATACATTCATTTAAATCATGTTTTAAGTAATAATTTTCCTATATTCCATGGGCATAACAAATATTATTGAATGTGGAAGTGAAAAGAGAATCAGCAGAAGATGGAATGGCATGATCAACCAAGACAGAGTTTTTAATATATCTCATCAAAGAACATGGGGAGAATACTAAATAATAATATAATAATAGAAAATTATTTCTCAATTATAATTTCATGATTATATTTTTATAAGGATAATAATTGATGATTCTATTATCATCACTTCGAATAATCATTTATCTCTTATCATTAATAGATTATTCACCCAAATACTTATTAGGGGTTAAAGACATCTATCATGTTGATTATTTTTTATTTGAATATGTATAATGAAAATTATATTTAAAATTTCAATACATATTTGTGTTTGATTACCATTCAATATAATCCTTAGTTATCAAATAACTAGAGGTGTTTATCATCATGGTTTCATAGTAATAGAATGAAAAGAGAAACATTAGATATGATTAAGAATCTCTTAACCTAAATATATGAAGATCTTTAAGAGATTGTATACAATCCAAAAAGAGTAAACGACTGCTAGAAAAGTTATATAAATATCAAAAAATATAAAATCATGATCTATACAAGAAATATATATATATATATATAATTGAAAATAAAAAATCAAGAAATTTACTTTCATATTATTTTTTTGGAGATATGTTGCTAAAATTAGATAAAAAATTCCATGTAGTAGATTTTGAGTTAAAATCTAGATAACATATCCCTTAATACATAGTATTAATTTGTAAGAAATATAATTTAATATCATTGATATATTATACATTTATTAAAAATAAAATATATATTAGTTATTATAGTTTTTGTTTTTACCCAATCAAAAATCATGATCCAATATACTCCATGTTTTTTCATCATTCAATATTTTAAAGAAAATTAAATCACTAAATGAGACAAAAAAAATATTGAGAATATTATTTCATGTTAATATGAATATGTACTTCAAAAATCATGATTTTGAGTGATGAAATGCACAACATAGTCTATATAGTAATATTTAGCTATGTTTATTATTTCTTATGAATTAACACATGAATCATTGAAAGAAATTCCATCACGTCATAGGTTTATTCCCATAATGCCCTAATTTTTTCCATATAAGAATCCAATTCAAATGTTTAATCATATTTTTATTTTTGGATTCAACACATTTAAAATTCCATAAAATAACACCTTCATAGGATCCAACACACCCAATATTGTTTATCAAATGAAAAATGTTAGAAAACACCAAAAATTATCATATGTTTAAATCATTGAATTATTCATGTCATGAATCAATTTTTATAATTTGTCCACCAATCCAATAGTTAATATTATATGAAAAACATAACATATTCCAATGGATTGTGAAAATTTCCACTAGTTTGTTCTTAAAAATAATGATATCTAAACTAATATCACCCATTTTCACACAGTCTATTATAAAGTTATTTTTTATTTATATATTCTTGTTTTTTTAATTTTTTAGTGGAATCATTGAAATTGATATTTCTGTGGATTTATAACATATAATAGAAATTATAAGATATAAAATAAATTATTTTATAAATTATATATTATCTATAATTTGGAGTATAAAAACATGAAAACCCAAATATATGGATTATATCACATATAATTCAACAAATTACTACAAATTTGGACTCCATGAAACCAAATCATTCTAAGTATTCTACACATTCCATTGTTGATATTCTTAACATTTTTGAAATAACTAAAATCAATTTCCATACAACTTATCAATTCACAATGAGGCATTAGTGGGTAAAACAACCCATGATTGTCTTTGCCTTTCATATATATAATGATAATATTAAGGGATATATTTTTTGATTTCTTTGGATCAACATGAAATCCTAAACACACAAAAAATCACACTAGAAATATAGTTTATTATACTTTCATTCAAATATAGAAGACATTATATCATCCTTGTATATGTATACTGATCTACTAAATTTCATGTAATATATTCCCCCAAAATAAAACCAGTCCATATTTGTGTTCTCATGATTTTACTTTTTCCTAATAAAAATAGTTTCAAAATGAACTTAAATTTCTTACTCTAGATTATATTTGGCCAATCTATGATCCTATGAATAACTTGAGTTCAACCGTAAGGCTCATATGAAACTCATTATCCATAATATTATAAAATTAATTAAAAATATAATGACTTAAGGATCTAAAGATGATATTATACACATAAATTTTCACAATCAAAATAAACACTTATTACATCTTAATAATCAAAGAAGGATCCACTTTAGTATTCTCAGAATGATTTGTAAAAAACAAATATAACCTTTGAAATGATGCTTGGGGTGGGGGTGGGGTAATTAACTCTATATAATGAATTTTTTGGCTTTAATAAATAATTATACTTCTATTAATAACCAAATATTTTTTTATAATATAAACATTCTCAAATATGATTTCATTATAAAATTACATATTGTTGTCCATATGATATAACACAAATTATTTGTTATAAATATATTTCCGTAGGATTCATATAGGCCCTAATTTGGAAATTGGGGAAAATATATCACCATGGTCAATTATATTTTATTAGATATAGACTTGATCTAATATTAAACCTTTTTTAACAATATATCAAGATTTATCTAACTTGTTCTTAAAGAGACAGTTAATGTCAATGATAGGTTAATATTTAGAAGGTTTTATTAACCTTTATACCTTATATCCTAGTAACTTGTTTAACTCTTCTTGCACTTCCAACACTGAAATTAATTCCTTATATACTTCAGGAACACTTTTTAGTGATTTAAGAAAAAATAATACAATGTGATCAATAGTAATTATTAAAATATTTATAGTATTAATTGAAGAATTAACATTGGTAATATTGTTCTCTAAGGTATGATATCAATGCTACATTCACACATATAATCCCCCATAATGAACAAAAATCCTCTCTCATTCAACCTTAAAATAGATTTTTAATCATCTAGATTAAATTCTAAAAAGTATTACATAAATTGATCCAATATATTACATATTTTTCATATAATGAAAGTTTCAAAAATTCTTCGATATTCCTTTTCCACTTGTTGTAAACACTATATATTTTATTGTTAGAATAGTAACAAAAATTCCCCCTTCCTCTATTTTTGAAGTTATGTTTAGTGTTTTATTTAGAACTGAGGATGCATACCTTAAAACCAAACAATTAAAAATTTCCAACCATATGATATATTCAATTCTATAAATCATTTAGTTTATTCTTCAGAATAATTATTAGAAACATTATGATGATAACATAGCAGGATGTGTTGGTAACTGGTACCCAAATTTTTTAAGAAACATTTACTCATTCATATTTGTACATACCTTCTCTTATATAGTTCTATTACACCTCTACAATACAATATATTATTATAGTCTTTAGAATCACCCAAATTTTCCCTACTTATAGAAGCATTTTTTGTTGTACGAGTAGGTTTTAAATCCATAGGGACTAAATAACCAAAAATGAGAGAGTAAAATTTGGTGGTGGGGATGTCTATGAAGTAGAACAATAACTGTATTAATTTTATATATATAATGGGTTTATTTAATGTATATAAAACAAATAAATAATTTAACTAAATAATTAACAAGTACTGTTAAATAGAAGAATTTCACTTGGGCTAGAATGGATATAATTGTTGTCATTAAAATATTAAGCCCACTAGTTCAAGATGTATCCAATCTATGAGATAAGATCCCAACATATTTCACCAATTAAATGCACACTAAATTAAAATTATAATATCTTATTCACTTAGATAAATACATTAATGATCACTCTATGAAATAAGATCATACCTGTACTCAAAATGTGTATTATTTAAATGTAGTGATGTCAAACAAGAAAATCATTCAATGAAAGTAACTATCATACCAAAGAACTAATTTAATTAAATAATCACTTAATATAATATCCAATATTTCCCCAAGAAACTCTCTATAATATAATAGGGTTAACATTACATTTATTCAAAACATTAAATGAAATGTGAAGGATGACATAAATAAGAAGTATTAAAGAATATAAAACAAGAAAATATCAATCACGTTCATAGTTATGTGAATGTATTCACACTATTAAATCAATGGAATTTTATAGATATGGATTTAAAAAAATGGTGATGAAAAGTCTTTATATTTTGATGGAAAAGATATTTTATATCAAGGTAGAGGGAGAACCATTACATAACCTAAGGTCTTGAGTCCAAGTGGCCCATGAACATGGCCTGAAGGCCTATTGAAACATCATGTGTGCATCAGTGTGCCAATGTCACAAGGACCATTTCATGCCTACCCACATTAACATCATAACATAACATTACACTGAAGGGGAATTATCTAAAATCTATAATTGTCTTCACAAATTATTTATTAAATAAGTATTTTGAGTCCCTTTGGTTGATAAATATCCTTAAAAGTCAATCCATTCAATAGGATATGCTGAATAATGGTGAAAAATTGTATAGAATTAACTTTTCATCATTTCCAAGTCATTATTCTTGCCTTTGTCTCCCCTCCATGACGCACCAAAGATAATTTTATAGATACATAATTTGGATAGGTTATAAAAGATAAAAACCTAGATCTATTATTATTATAAATCACAAATTACATTATCCTAATTAGACAATCCATTTTTGATTTATTACAAATTTGGTGAGATGAATTTTTAGTCCTTCGAATCTGGACCAAAATGTAATCTTAAACATGGTCCACCGGGACCCCTTAAAAATAACTAAATTATCCTCAGACCCAGTTTAAGGAAATTTTATATATGATGTCACTTATATTATTTTACAAGGTTCATCATCATTGGACTTTAATAAGGGAATCCATTTCCATTTTACTGAGGTTAGGATAGATATCATTTTCCCAAAATTTTCTATTTTTGATGCCCAATATGATCATTATCCATTGTGAATCTCCAATTTATCAAAAAATAAAAAATATTTCTTAGATGGTTATATTAATGATCTTGAAATATAAAATTAAAAAAATTAACTAATAACATAACATAATATTGTATAATAATTGAATGATGTTATAGCATTTTAATCCTGAACTTCACATATGATGAGAAATGAATTTCTAATTATTAAATAAATAATGGATTTTAGAAACAAATAATTAAATTAAAATCCATCAAAATGGTCTGAAAATTATTTACATTCAATGAAAAACCAAACCCCCATATTGGTATTTTAATATCCCATGAATACTAATAACTATTAAAATTTAATCCACATGTCCTAAAATATTTTAACATAAAATGTCACACACCATCACCTCAAATTAAGTATTGATGATTCCTACTAGAATCCTTTATAAAAATACATGTATACATGAATTTACCAATTTTAATCCCATTCCATTATTAAAATTCACCACTACCCATCACCCACATACAATTATTCATGATTGTGTGTTGTGAATCACAAAAGGAATACTGCTATTTTTTTAATAATTTTTCTTTATTTTTGGTATTTTTTTGAACCACAATAGAGATTAAAATATAAAATCCACGATTGAAAAATATGCATTCACATTCACCAAGTTCCAAAAACCATATATTTTATCCATTACATTATATAAAATATATATATAAATTATTACTTTGGGAAATAATACTATGGGTTCATGATTCCCGAATGATGAACACCACAAATTAGGATAAAACTTTTATCTATGGTGTCATTATTTTTATATTTAATGGATTATTAGATTATAATTTAAGTGAACCATTACCCTATGATATAAAGAATATAACAAGGGAACTCAAAAACACACCCCATGATCCAATGGATTTGAATTATAAAATTTTGAATAAATGGAAGAAAATTATATGGAGAAAAATGGAATCGAACAACCAGTCCATACAAAATTATACACAGTAATAAAAACATGAATTATGATCCTAATAAAGGAATTAAAAATCATTTGAAAATTAATATATTAGGTTTCAAAAAGTATATTATAACAATAAAAGATAAGGAAATAATTTTTTTTGATAAAAGGCCATGTTTTTTAAAATATAACTTTTCAAAAATAATTCTATTTTCACCCCCAATCATAGACTAAAATTTCCCTTAATGATTAATGAAAATAGAAAATAGTGTTTATAATTGGAATGAAATTGGGGGAAAAGTTTAATGAATTGGATTTAAATTGAAATAATATAGCATATTCACATAATTTAAATACGAAGTCACAATATTATACAATTGTTTATAAGTACTCCATGTCATATATAGGCTTCCCATGAATGATTTAAGACTAGTATTGAACTATTGATGTAATTTGGATTAATTGAAAATCCCCAACTTCTTCGACTCCTATATATCAGAGTCAAACAAAATTAGAGAATTGAAGAAACCCTAAGGGATAATGAAAAAATATTTATTAAGAAACATTTATTTTTTATTTTTTATTATATAAAATATAACAGATAATAATGAAAAAATAAATCATGAAATAATATTTGGGGATTCTTCTTGGAAGGAAGTTTTTTTAAATTCGTTACATCAACATGGACCCCCAACATTCCCAATAACAAATATAATCATTTTATAGAATTCATTCATCACTGATTCTTATAAATTGTGATTATGTCTCCACTGTGGTTGGTGGAAATGTTTTTAAATTTATTTATGAATGATCATGTAAGTCCTAAACAATATTATAATAATAATAATATAAAAAATTGTTCACTTTATTTATTTTTTAATCTTAATTTAGACATCTAGCATAATTTTCTATTAATTATATTTAGGAGTTGATGAAATGATAAAGAAATGTTTTGGTTCTCCCCTAAGAAGGAATACAATTGTGTAATGATGGACCTTGAGTTTGAGTGTGGTTTGAATGATATTTCCAAAATTAAATTGGCAATTTGAATCAAAATAAATTTCTTTTCCCAAGATTTTAGAATGAATTGGGTTCTTTGTAAAACTTTTTTAAACCCCAATATTTCCAATATTAGTATTAAGAGTTGGTTTAGACATATAGTTTAACGTTTTTTTCAAAATTTTGAGTGATATTTATTTCTAAAAAATCTAAAATAGAGAAATATTCTAGAAACTAATTAAAAAATTTCAAATTTACCTCTTTGGAATTTAGAAAATAAGTTTTCTACAAATTTATGCAGACATAAAAAATTACTCATATTCCTTAAATTGAAATTCATCTTTCCATTACTAATTAGACCGTATTTTATAGCTCTGATTCCTTAAATGCTAATGTTGTTTCATTGATTTTCTATAGTGATTTTGAATCCTTTGATGTTTGGGGAATTATTTGATTATGTTTTCACTAGTTTTCCCTACCATTAGAATTTGAATAGCATCTATATGCTCATGAGATATTTTTTGTAAAAATATTATTATATCGATATTGATGAAGGGGTAACCATATTGGTAATTGGGTCTATAACCGTTTCAATTCACTACATTTCTAATATCAAAGATGACACTTTAGAATTAATTTTCTCTATTTGTTCATAAAATTTTTCAAGTAATGTCTATGGATCATAATTGAAAAGGGTTTGAGCTATATATTTTATATATATAGGATAATTATATAATTTTAATTACACATGAGGATGTTCAAATTCACCTTGTTAGGATTGAAACCCATTATTTATTGGAATGTTTTATAGAAAATAAGAGTTCTAAAATTGTGGTTGGATGAATTATTGATTATTCACAAAAAAATAATATTATATTGTAATTACACATTGCATTGAAATTATATGGTTTTTAAGTATTTTGAAAATTTTAAGAAATTACCTCTGTATATATTCTATCATGAAGAACCTCTTTGATATATGCAATTGTTGGGAAATTATAAGTACTTCTGCCAGGTTTATCAAGAAAAGTTTATAAAAGTATAATAGTTTGATTTTAATAGAACTTCCTATGGTTAATTTCATTAATATTCTATGATAGTGATTCAATGTCAACCATATAGATTTCATTATCACAAATAGTATATTTCCCACTAGTTAAAAGGTTTTTATTCATGGTTTGATGAACAAAATTGTCTTTTTTATAATAGGAATCATTTATTTTTCCCATTTAAGTCCACCCATTGTTTAATATTGTGTTATGTTTAGGGAAATATATTGAATTGTACTTAAAGTTAAATTTATGTGATTAGTGAATATTTGAAACAAAATTAAAATACCCATGGTAACACTTGAATCCCCTAACAATAAATTATCATGACTAATAGATTGTTTTTAATGGTCTCTAGTATCATTAGACACGCATGATTGAAAAGTGAGAAATATATGAGAATTGGGGGGGGGTGAGAAAATAGATATGAGGTGAGAATAGAATGTGAGTTTCTTTGATATTATACACGGGTGACTATAAATGATTCAAAAATATTGTATCACCCAAATTTACCCAACATGTATATTTAGTCCTTATTGTATATATTGGGATGAATCCACAGGGACTGAAAAAGTATACATGAGATAGTTAGACATTCTGTGTGTGGGTGGGGGGGGGGGGGGTAGGGGTGGCTATGAATTGGAAAACTAATTGTATTTATTTTATTTTAAGAACTGATTTGTTGATTTAATATATAAAAAACACATTAATAATTTAATTAAAATAATTAATAGATATGTATTGATCCTAGGTTTTCACTCATGCTTGAATGGATGTAATGGTTTTCTAATTTTTTTAGATTTATAGTTAAAAAATTATCAAATAAATGGGATAAGTAGAAAAAATAATTTACTATTTTAATGAATATAAAATTTAAATATTAATATATTAGTTATTTGGAGTCCCAATTTAATGATCACCCCATGGAAAATGATCATAATGTAAATAAAAAAGTGTTATCATTATGGTTAGTTGAGATGAAGAAGAAAATAAGTCGATGAATGGAATTATAAAACCAAAGAACTATTTTAATAATTCAATAAGATAAAATAAAATCCAATATATCCCTAGGAAACTTGATATAATACACCCATAATATGGTTAGACTTCCATTTATACAAAGCTTCCAAATGAAGGTGGAAGTTTAATTAATAAATTTAGACTAAAGAAGAGAAAGAAAAAAAAACACATTTTTGGTTATGTGAATGGATTCACAATGTGAAATGAACATAATTACTATTATATGTTTTATAAAAATAAGGCTTATTAATAAAGGATAAAATTTATTAGAAAACTAAAATTAGTTTTGGCAACATAAAAATGAATAACACACTTAAGACATCAAAATTGTAGTATAACATTGCAATGAAAGAAAGAAACCCAAATATACCATTTTCTTATGAAATTCCACCTTAAATTGTTCTTAGGAGTCTCTTTGTACAAGACACAACATTAGAACATAAACCATTCAATTGGGTATAAAAACGGTAGTGGAAAGTGGTGGAGAATTAAATTTTCATCATTTCTAAGGAATCATGCATACCATTTTTATCTACTCCATGACAGAAAATAAATAATTTTTTGGATAGTAAATTAGTATAGGTTTGGAATTTAAAAAATATAGATATTTAATTATTAAAAATTGTGGAAACAAATTTCAAAATTTTTAAATTCATTGATGTGATATTCAAAAAACATTTAGATGCCTTTTTTAGCCTTGATATTCAGCCATGATTTAAATCCGAAACTTAGGACTTTTAAATATCCCTTAAAATAACTGAGTTAGCCTGATAACCAGTTCAATGAAATTTTATCCATGATTTAATATATCATATTAAAATGTTTTAGATCCATTGGATATCAATTTAGGGATCTATATATGTCTTAATGAACTGCAGTCAAATATTCTATGCCTAGAAATTTGTATATTGTAGAACTAAAATGACCATCATCACTTATGAATATTCAATTCCCCTAAGAAGAATTTTTTTTCATTATATTTTTTATATTGATGTTATGAGAATTTAAATAATGAATTGATTGTGTTACAAAATATTAGGTAAACGTGGGGTGAGATTAATACATTTTAATTGTTGAATTTCATAAATCATTGGAAAAATGTTCAAATTTTGAAATGAATTAAAAAATGATTTAAAAATAGTTAAGAACATGAAAATTCATCAATATATATTGGAAATTATTTAATTTCATTGGATAATAAGTATCATCTAAGAATAACAATAATTTTAGTAACTATTATCTTCACAAAAATTCAAAATATTTATTTTGGAACTCTACACAAAGATCACTCGAAATTGAATATAATCATGAATCATTTGTAATTCTAAACTAAATTATAATATGTTAAAAAAAAGAGATAATATCACTACTATGTTCTTAAAAATGAACATGTAAATCTTGTATAATAATCTACATTAAAATATGTGAATATCTTTTTGGTAAGAACTGAAACTTGAGTAAGTATAAATAAGTCCAAGTACACATTCTTTAATGGTATTATTCTAATAACATAATTTATTAACTTCAAATATTCCTTAATCTAATTATATTTTAATTAATGTTTAAAAATTTAACCCTATTAATCTTAAAGATAGGTTGATATAATAAATATTTATACCTCTATAAATTTGATATCAATCTAGAACTATATTTACCATAATTGTTTTACAAAATGAATGATCCATATTTAAATTATTTAAATCATTACCATATTTTAGGTTTGGATCATCAAAGCTAACAATATAGACACTATATTTTAAGTTAAAAAAATAATTGAAGCATGATTAAAATCATGGAATTAATTATAATTTAATTTAATTGGGAAACAATCATCACATAAATGAGATATACTAAAAAATTATGTTTAAAATATTAAATATATATAACCTTACTTGTAATAATTGTATTTTAATGTTCGTACTCCCAAAAAACTATGATCTTTCCTCCAGAATTGACTTTGAATTTAATATAGTCACATCCCAACCCTAACCCATTGTCTTAGGAAACACTGACATGACACTAAAATTATTTAATTCTTCTAGATACCAAATTATACAAATAAATTCAATGTGTATATAATAAAACTATAAGATAATTTACCCTTACATGAAACAAATATTTCAATAGTAAAATATGAGAAATTATATATTACATGATGATTGAATAAAAAAATATAAATATCCAACATATAACATGTCAATAAACAGTAATCATTGTCCCAATAAACAACCATATCATTAAAAATAAGAATATAAGACCCAAAACCAAAATGGAAGAAAAAATATCCCAGATGGAACTCTTTTTTTCTCCACACAAATACTATATCTATTCTCTTATCTCTATCACCCATGATCATAACAGTAATATTATCTACTATAAAGGTAATAGGCCCCCCTTACCTATAGATTTTCATATAACATATGTATATGCACTGAGATGCACATGTCAGTGTTGAGTATACAAACCTAGTGAGAAATAGAACCAATAAATTCTCACGAACACCATATAAATAACAGTAAATTGAATGATATTTTTTTATAAAGATAAATAATATAAAAATAAAAATAAATTTGTCTAATAAAAATAATGTAAATTGTAAGTTCTTGGACATCATGGAGTTATGTCCTTATTTAAATTTTTCTTTCAATCTCTTATTTTTGGATAATCAGGTGTTTCATAGGATTTTGAGGGGCATAAAGGGTGTTTTAGGGGTTAGGAACATGAAATAAGGGGGGAACCATGTTAACCTATACAAGGCACATATTAAGCATATATCTGGATCATGGATAATTAATTCATGTGAAATTAAAGGCCAAATTATACAATTTTGGATAGTGGAATATCACATGGTCAGTGTACAGTTTGTAAACTATGCAGGTCACCCTAGGAAACTGTCCAACCCAATATTCAACAGTTTGTGTCTTGTGTATGGTTTGCACATGGTTTTGAAAAGTGTGTTGGTAAAATATTTTCCCCTATAAAAGTAGGAATAATTAAAAAAATTCAACTTTTGTATTTTAAGTTCCCACTCATTTTTCTTCCCCATTTCATTCCCTTCAACCCTAATGATTAACCCCCATGACCCATGATATCAAGAGGTTATTATCCTTCGATCCCAAGACATTTAGAGCATTTTTGGTTGCAGATCAAAACTCTAGGTAAGTCTAATCCATCTCTTGCTTCTCTTTTTGGATTAGGTATTTCATCATTCTATTATCTCAATCCGAAGAAACAAAAACCTATCTTTCCAGTTATATCTAGTTTCTTGCTTCAAAGGGTCATTAAATTAGGAGATAAGGTTTCAACTAGGAGCGTGTTCATTAATGGTTTCAAGGTAGCTAGTCTAGAAGTCATATCAAACAGTTTTTATAACGCTATGTGCATGAAATGTTTTGTTATTGTTTTCCCCTTGTTATGTTCTTGGTTTCATTTGTGAGATTTGATATATTGGTTGTATAAATGAAAAACTATACCCCTCAAAAATACCATGGGATGCATGGAGAATTACATGACCAATTTCGGACCACCAATGGGGTGTGTCGACCTTCCAAAACAAGTTAACGGAAATGTTAAGTGTGAAATTGACTTGTGATTTAATAAATCTGTTGTGAACATGGTAATTGATTAATGTGAAAATTAATTATAAAATATGGGTAGTTGTGGATAGATGTGGGTAATAGATAAGGTATTTTTTAGATAGACATGATAATGGTTTAAATAGAATTTTTTGTAATGTACTTAATGAATTTTGAATTGTAATTGAATTTCACAAGTGGGGAAATATATGAGAAATGTAAAATGACTGAATTTAATTAACATATAGAGAGGGTTGCATATGTTAATTAGCTTAATCTTGGGTAAATAGTTAACATTCTTAATAAGTTATGCATAATAATCAGGAATTTGGATAATTGGACATGCAATCAAAATAGAAAATTTGTTAATGGGTTATGACATAATGTTAATTCCCATGTTGATTGTTATGGATTATGTTTTCCATTATCATTGGTTATGTTTCTTTGTGATATGGTATATGTGTGGTGAATGGATAAATAATCATGTGAACATGGATTGGTAGATTGCGTTATTGACATGAGGTTATACGCCCATGAGTCGAGTTATACTGGGGCTTTAAACACTACCCCAAAATGCACAGATTAGGGAAGGGGATACAGTTTTATTTCCCTAATGATTGAATTCCATGATACCACCTAGACTAAGGCTCTAAGGTGAGTGTGTTGTATATTTGATGATGTGTTTATCCGTTTTGAAATAGGTACCTCGCTTTATTTTCCCTATGTGTTGAGATTTCAAGTTTGCTTAACCTATTAATAATGCGATGAAATTGAACTATGTAATGAAGATGGTATTATTCTTGATTTTTGTAATAATGTTGAGAATGAACTAAGTTATTCTTTTTAACTAATGACACCCATTTTTTTTAATTTAATTTTTGTAATGAAATATATATTTAGACTATATATTTTATTGACATTGTTGGTGGTGGCCTACTAAGTTGTACTCACACCCTGCTCGGGCAACTATTGGGTACCTGAGAAGAATTCATGCTTATAGGACAGGACAAGGGTAAGGGCCCCATTATTGGGAGTTGAGTTGGGTTTGAAAAGTACATGGATGGGGTTCCAATCATGGTGTCGAGACCATTTTTAGAGTTCCCCTAATTGTATGTATTTTGGGTTTTGTACACTTTGGCATGGTTTATCATGACATTCCATGTTTACTATTGGTTGTGGTTATACCTATTTTTGGTTGATGTTAGTTATGAATGATTATTTTTTATTACATAGTATTTCTATTATTTTTTTTATCTAAGGTGGATTACTCTTGTAAAGAGGTTATAGTCTCCCTATGTGACTTATCATGACCCTCATTATTAATTAGCAACGTCTGGTGTAGCGGGAGGCATGCTTGAGGTCATGTGGCGACCCAGATCGGGGCACCATTTAGTGGATTTCGGGCCGAGTACATTACAATGTCGTATCTTAGAAGGTATTTTATGTGAGTTACTATTTTGGGATGGTAGATATAATATTAAGAAGGTTTCTGGCCTTGGTAATGAGCTTGGGCTTGGGAGTAGCTAACCCATGTATGAGGAAAAACCCAAGTGCTTCAGGGTGTGAATTTTTGTTCTTATTGTGTGTTGTTACATTTTATAATAATTCACCATTGGGTGATAAAATGTTTTTGTGATGATATGGTATGTTGATATTTTTATCGTGACCATGATTGCACAAGGATGTTCATTCATGCATCATTGTAGGAACCTATGAATTTAATTGGCATGAATCATAATAGGAATACATAGAATGGGTGTGTGGGGTGTGAAAGGTAGAATTCATTACACTTCTATGAAAATTTAATGAAAATGGTGTTTACTGAAATGATGAAAATGGTAAAAGGAAATAAAATGTCAAATATTAGTTGAATAATGGTGTATAATGAAGGTTTAAGCGACTTGAAATGAGGATTGTAACATGTTATGAAATGGTAAATGAGTCTAGAGAAAATGTTTACATTATATGTTTGGAAATACTTTTAAAGTGATGAATATAGTATAATTTGTGACCATGCATGTTTGTTACCCTATGATAGACATGACCCATGGTTGGGCTAGTGGAGGGTAGTGTTTTTAATGTGATAAGGTCCATTTGGTTGGTAAATGTGTAATGATTTTCTGTGTCTTGTAAAGATCCATATAATATTAAACCTAAAATATTTATACGTTATGTTTTCTAAAGAATGTGTTTGTCATGTAGGAAAATTCTACTATAACATCGAGTGTCGATTGAGAGACTAGAGGATGTTGGAAAAAATGATCCTTCAGTGGTGGATAAAGAGAACATGGTGATCCCAGATAATAAAGAAGAGTATTTCTATGAGAACCTTTCTCACTTCATTAAAATGATGGTCTGTGACCCAGGGTGGGGTGTACTGAGAATGTTTGAGCTGACCGAGGAGTTTCAACTACAAAACCCTCTGATCATTACCAAATATTATGGGCCAGAGGGAGATGAGTTGTGCATAGAGTTTTTCCAGAATATTCTTGACCATTTAGAGACTGCTTCTTAGAAAGAAGTAAAGTTATCTTATTAGGTGTTGCGAGGCACACAAAAATATTGGTGGGTCATCATGGTGCATATCTAACATCATTAAGAAATTTAATAGAAATATTTTCAATTAATGTTTCTGGAGTATTTTCACATAGAGGCCTTGAGGAAGGATAAGTCTACAGGTTTTATGATTTTTACTAAAGGTACTATGTTAGTGATAGATTATTCTAGTCGTTTCACTAATTAATGATGTGTTCCATCATTGACAGAGGATGACGAAGCTATGGAAGAACGTTTCCAAGATGGGCTTAGGAACAAGATCAGGTCTGAGGAGAAAATATTTCATTTGAAATGGTTTGTAGAGGTAGTGGATCAAAACATTAATCTCATAAGGTAACCTGAAGGGATATTATAGTATTGGGCTAGTGGTACAAGATGGTTGGAGGATTGTTGTAGATTCCGAGGGAAGAAAGTGTAGTTTTTAGAGTTTATATCAGGTTTGATGTGAATAGAGTAGTCAAAAGAAAGGGTCAAACTCATAGCGTAGAGATACGGTTTTTTCTTGTCAATGTGCAAGGTCAATACCAATGCCTGATTAGTGTCCCTGACTGACCGTGTAGTGTCGATCGTGTGGTAGAATGGGGCAGATATAGAGGTTTTATAAAAACCCTCGACAACTAGGCATGAATAGAGTTCAGTGTTTGGTTCTGAGTGTAGGAAGGGGTTCGATTACCTCATATTAGGTTGGAATTTGAAGTTACAAAGGTCCTACCTGTAGTGGTGGTGGGTATGGCACTTTAGAGAGAGATCATCCATACCAATAGGGTAGTACAGTAATGGGTACTTAGGCCAGAGCTCAGGAAAGAGGGTTAGATAAGCTTCGCGTAGTTTAGCTTGTATCTGGAGGTGGTGAGGTGAGATCATCTATAGTTCGAGGTATAATTCTTATATCTTATAACACTTATACTATGTTATTTGACATAGGTTCCATAAAATATTTTATTTATACTCAATTATTGGTTGATTTGGGTTTAATAATGGATAATGTTTGTGGGATAATGTCAATTGATACTCCATTGGGGGTGAGAGTTGAGGATGTCAGACAATAAAAAAATTGTGCTCTGAAGGTTGGTGGGTACCATTTTTTATGGGACTTGTTCGTCCATCAGATTTTAGGTTTTATCCTAATTATAGGCATGGATTGGCTGGTGACATATCCGGCACACATTGAATATTACTATCATTGGGTATATCTCATCCATCATTAGGGAGACACATATATACATTGTGGTGAATGGGATGTTCGTACGGCCCATGCATGGCTATTTTGTCAGTGGTTGGGTGAACTAACAACTCATGTGTCTTTCCTTGTGGTTGATACTAGATGGGTGGATCATATTGTCATTCCAAATGTTGTGGATCTGTTTCTAGAAGTGTTTACTAAGGATTTCTTAAGGCTACGCCCTGATAGGGACATATAGTTCATGATAGAGTTTCTGCCTATGGTAGAATTAGATTTAATTCCACCACACTGAATGAAACCTGAAGAACTTCTAGAACATAAGGTTTAGTTGGAGGAGTTAGAGAGTAAAGGTTTCATCCATCAATGAATGTCTCCTTGGGGATCTCCAATGCTACTTCCTAAGAAGACTGATAGATCATTGATATAGTGTGATGACTACAGAATGTTGAATTAGATTACAATTAAGAATTGGTACTCTCTATACTAAATTGATGATATATTTTACTAGACGAGAGATTCATCAGTTTTTTCAAAATAGATTTGAGGTCTAGGTATCATCAGCTGAGGGTGATACCTACTGATACACCACGTACATCTTTCAGGAGCAGGTACGAGTTTTATGTTTTTGTGGTGATGCCATTTGGAATGACCAATACACACGCTATGTGCATGGATTTGATGAACCAAATCTTTCACCCCTATCTAGATTAATGTTTAGTTATTTTCATCAATGATATCTATGTGTACTCTAAACTCAAGAATATCATGCAAAAAATCATGACATCATCTTGGGTACACTAAGGGAGTGTATTCTTCACTCCAAGTGATCCAAATGGAAATTATGGATTAGGAAATTGAATTTTAGGGATCACATCATCTATGAGCTAGGTGTGTCAATGGATCCATAAATAGTGCAGGATTTGGTTTCTTGGTTGTATCCTGAGAATTTTTTTATTTTTTAGTGTTTTCTTGGGTTTGGCCAATTATTACCGAAGGTTCATTAAAAACTTATCTTGTTTGGTAGTGCCACTTTCAAGATTATGCAAAGAAGGGAGTCATTTATGAGTAGTGTGAGTCATCTGGGAATTATTTTCAAGATTTTAAGAAGAGGTGGAAGACCACACAGATCCTAATCTTACCTGATCCAGGTAATAATAACACCCTATTTGTGATGGATCTTGTTTCAAACTTGGGGCAATGTTGATGCAGGATGATTGGGATGTTGTGTTTGGGCCAAGGCGGTTGAGGCCTCATGAAAAAAATTATCATACTCATGATCTTAAGTTGGTTGGGGTGGTGTATTATTTGAAATGTTTGAGTCACTACTTGTTGGTTGTGTGATTCATGGTTTTTATCAACTATGAAAGTCATAAATACCTATTCTCTCAATGCAATTTAAATGTTAGGCTGCAGATATGGGTTGAATATATGCAGTCTTTTGACTTCGATTTGGATTAAACCCCATGAAAGAGGAATATAATTTTAGATTCTCTAATTTCAAAGACTTATAATTAGATGGTTCAATAATCCATCTCCGAGTGGATAATGATGGACATGTTTTTTTAGATGCACCTGGAGGTATAGGGGGGGACATGTATATGACTCTCACATCCATATAGTTGCATATTCTATTTCGAACCATGTTAAGAAGATTCATCTTGAGGATCTGGAGTGTTTTGATATGAAATAAAGTCTTAATGGTGGGGAGTCACCTTCTAGTTGGGAAGCCGGTGATGATTGGATTGTCAGTGTTTTTGGCCAGGTGGTTGTTTCAATGTGTATGTGGGAATATTTGATGCGTGAGTTCTAGACATCAAAGTGGGTGGTGAATCAGGGTCTGACTAAGATGTGTCATTATCTTTATATGTAGTTTTGGTGGCTAGGAATGAAGAATGTTGTTCCAGGTTTTGTGGTGTGATGCCTTACCCATCTGTAGGTGAAGGGTGAGCATCGAAAACTTGGTGATTGGTTACATCCATTTCTTATGATAGAGTGGAATTGGGGGGATATAACGATGGAATTTGTACTGGGTATTTCGAGGATTCCTTAGATAAATGATGAAATATGGGTAGTTATGAATCTATTGACTAAGGTAGATCATTTCATTAAAATCCAGAAGACCTTTACTATTGATTAGTTGGGTGAGCTTAAAGATGAAGAGATAGTATATTTTCATGGGGTACTGGGGACTATAGTTTCAGATCAAGATCCATTCTCCATATCACACTACTAGCATGGGTTATAGAATGTACTTGGTACCTATTTGTTTTTTGAGTAAGGATTCTCACCCACATATAGACGGGCAGTCAGAGAATACAATCTGGGAGTTTGAGGATATGTTGTAGTCTTTTGTGCTATATTTTGGTTGATCATGGAAAAAAACTTATTGATTGTTGAGAATTACTACAATAATAGTTTCATGGCTATGATTCATGTGGAATATTTTGAAGAACTATATGGAATACTATGTATATCTCCATTATGTTGGATAAAATCTGTAGATTTTGAGTTGTCTTGACCGAGTCACATGTATGAGACAACAGAAAAGGTTTAATTTGTTAAAAATTTCATCGAAAGAGCTCAAAGTTAGCAAAAGTCATATATAGATCTCTTTTATAGACCTCTTGAGTTTACGGTGGGTGATAATGTGTTTCTTCATCTATTGTCGAGGTTGGGTCACTATTGAATTCAACAACTATGAATGTTGGAACCTAGGTACATGGGTCTATTTGATATTTTGGAGACGATTGGACTGGAGGCTTACTAATTGGATATTCCACTTCAATAATGTTTTATGAACAATGTTTTTCATATTTAAAAGAATAAGAAGTATCAACCAGAACCATCTCAATTTTGTGAGTATATTGATCTTGATAGTGATGCATCCTTTGAAGAGAATCCAGTTTGTATTGTGAATTATAGTGATAAAGTCCTATGCACAAAAGAGGTGCCCCTGATGTGAGTTCTGTGGTAGCATGGGAATATTCAGAAAGAAAATTGGGAGCAGGGATTAGATATATGGTCCCACTAGACTAGTATCTTTTCATTGGAATCTGAGTGATGCCTATGAATGATGCTTGAGGATAATTTGTTATATAGTGGGGACGTTGTAAGATCCAAGACTTTGTGGAGGTATGTACTTGTTTAGATTTTTTTCAATCTCTTATTTTTTGTTAAAGGTGATTTTTTCGGGAGTTTGATAGGGAATATGGGTATTTTGTGGCTTGGGAACATGAAAGAAGGGGGAAACTGGCCCAACCTGTGCAAGGAACATGGTTGGAGCATTGATGGTGTGCAGTTATGTAAACTGTACCAGGGGGAGGTCCAAATCATGAAATTTTGGATAGTGGAATATCACACAATTAGAACACGGTGTGAAAACCATGTGTGTCTACCTAAGTAAGCATGCAACCAAGATTTTCTTGGAAATTGTCTTTCACATGGTTTTTTAATGGTTTATAAAACCATACAGGTAAATCATGCACCCATGTAATGTTTAGAAAAATTAAAAAAAATTGCCACTTTAGGATTATAAGTTCCCATTCGTTTTTCTTCCCTATTTCCTCCCTTAGAGCCCTAATGACGAACCCTAGTGACCCAATTTTCCAAGAGTTGGATCTCCACTGATCCTAATCCATTTTTAGTGTTGTTGGCTGTGTATCAATGATCAAGGTGAGTTTAATCCATCTCTTACTTCTCTTTTTGGATTAAGGTTTTCAATCATCACTTATCGGCATTAGAAGCACTAAATACCACTTCATATAGTTATATATAGGTTTAGTATTTAATGGGTGGTTGAATCAAGACCTAAGGCTTTGATTAGGAGTGTATTCATCAATTTGTTCAAAGTAGGTGGTCTAAAAGTCATATCCCAATGTTAATATAAGGATTTTTTATGCAAGGTTGTGTTCTTGTTTTCCACTTATTGTGTTATTGGTGTTGTTAGTGATATTTGATACAATGGGTGTTAAAATGAAAAATTGAACCCCTTATGATCCCCATGGGATGCATGTTGGATGACTTGACCAATTTAAGGCCACCAATGGGGTGCACCGACCTCCCTGAACATAGTTAACAGATATTTTAAGTGTGGAAATAACTTATGTTTTAACAAATATGATATGAACATGTTAATTGATTATTGTGATGATTAGAAAGGAAATATGGGTAGTTGTTCCTATATATGGATAATCACTAAGGTTTTGGATGGATAGACATGATAAAGGGTTAAATGAGATTTGTGGTAATTTGTTAAATGAATTCTAAATTATACTTGAATTTGACAATTCGGATAATACATGGGTAATGTTAAATTTGTGAATTGAATTAACTTATAGAAAGGGTTGGATATGTTAATTTTGTTAACGTAAGAGAAATAGTAAATATGGTTAGTGAATTGGTAATAATAAAGGGAAATGGAGATAAATGACTATGTAATGTAAATGGAATGCATGTTAATGAGTTATACAATAATTTTAATTCTCATGATTATTGTTATGGATTATGTTTATCATTGGAATTGGTAATGTATTTTTGTAATATGGTATATGTTTAGAGAATGTAAAAATAAGAATGTGCACATGGCTTGGTTGAGTTGGGTATTAACATGATCTTTTACACCCACGAGTCATGTTAGACTAAGGCTATAAACTCCACTCTAATTTCTAGGGACTAGGGAAGGGGACCGAGTTTTATTCCCCTAATGGTTTCATTCAAGAATACCACCTAGACCAAGGATCCAAGATAATTGTGTTGTATATGTGATGATGTGATTATCCCTAGTGATATAGGGAACTTGATTTATTTCCCCTATGTATTGAGAGTTATGAATGTTCTTAACCCATTAATAACATGATGAATGTGAACTAAATAATGAAGATGGTATAAGTCATGATTTCAGTAATAATGCAATGAATTACCTAAGTGATTATTGTTAACTAATTGAAACAAAATATTTTTTAACTTTTCATTTATTTAGTCATTTTATGCACTATATATTTAGATTAAATATTGTGTAGACACCATTGGTGGTGGCCTTCTGAGTTTTACTCACACCCTAGTCGGGCCTCCGTTGGGTACCCGAGCTGACTTCATGCTTGTAGGTCAAGACAAGGTAAAGGGCCCTATGCTTGTGAGTTGAGTCAGGCTTGGGATGTACATGGATGATGTTAAGAACGTCGATTCAGGACTATTGTTGGTGCCCATCCATTTTTATTTTTTTTTGTTTTAGTTCACTATGGTACAGTTTATCAGGACATACCATGATTACTATTTGTTATGGGTATACCTAGTTTTGGGAGAAGTTAGTTCAGCATTTCTATTTGTTATTTCATATTGTTTAAGCTATTTATATTTATTTATGATATAGGTTACTCTAGGAATGATGGTATAGTCTCCCCACATGACTTATCTACATCATCATTGCTATTTGGAAACCTATGGTATATGGGGATGTGAACTTTAGGACTTGTGGAGACCCTGCTCTGGTCACCGTTTAGTGGCTTTTGGGTCGGGGATGTTACATAAATTACCCACACTAAAATTTAATCTTTCTACTTTACCCTTTACTATCCCATGGAAACCCACACCAAAACTCACAAATACATGCCATGAACACACTCACTCACACACCTATGAAATATAGAAACCAAATGTGTATCTCCTTCAAAATGAGACCTCCCAGATTAACCAAATTAGAGTAAAAAACAATTCCTCTAGTCCCAAATCATCACCCGGTGGTAAAAACCAATATTCCCCAAAGTTGAGATGATTAACATGCCTGAATCAATCAGGCCCATTCATAGTATTACCTAAATATAGTATTAAAACTAAGTTTAAAACAACAAGGATTATTACCATATAGATAATGAACACAAATTATTTATACCCAATTCCAATTTTACACACACAAAAAATAAATTGTTAGGAAACCAAAAAATATTTCTCCCTTTTCATAAACCTACCTTGGGTTAAATCAACACCATTTATTTTAAAAATTAAATATAATATTGTAGATAATATTTAATGGTGTTATCAAGAGAAACTATAAAGAAAATAAAACAATTAAACATTCAATAAGTGAATCATTCAAGTCCCAAGGAAATTTTAGGGTGATATAATCCACCAATACCAACAAAAATTGATTATAGTGATGCACATGAATGGAAAAAAAGGATCTACCATTTATGAACTTGAAGGAGACTAAAAGAGTATAATAGATCAATTAGGAGATTAATTCCTAGTTATAGTGGTTAATATCCACTATTGTTGGACTATGGTGAACCATGGTACACATAGATTTGTATAGTGTTTGATGGTAATGAATGAGAAAATTCACTCAAGGGTAACCAAAACCCTATTTAGAAAAGATAACAGAGGGCCTTATCCATTTTGTGGTAGATTCGATCATGGTTTTTGTGCCCTTTTCCAATGGTATATTTGAAATCTACATTGATAAAATGGACCATATCCCACATTCATTAATATTCTTCCTACCATTTAAAATAACATTAACCACCACCACTGATTGTTGTTATCCAATTTTATCATGGTTCTTCCATACCACTAATCCCTTTATAATCCCATAAAGGAGTATGTGGTCTCAATTCAGAATTTATAATCCACCATGGAAGATACCATAATGTGGTGGATCCTCCACAAATATTTACCAGTCAATCACAACACCCGACCTCCCTGATACCGGACTATGACGCTAACACAGAAAAAATGTTGTAATTCCAATTTCTGATAAGGAAACATTCTCATATCTAAACTCACAAAGGGAGTACTATTATTTTTTTAATATATTTTCTAAAAAATACTCTATAAATATTATTTGTTTTGATTATCACAAATAACCCTTTCTTTAATTAATGAAATTACTTTTAGTGAATTTGAGGAAATTAATATTTTTTTAAATATTTATTCTCGAAATATATTCAAGACATTGATCCATATGATGTATTTTGTTAGAGTATTTGGAATGTGTTTTAATTTATTCTAATAAAACCACTCATTCCCTATGTGTGAATGTGTAATGTAAGGAATAAACCCTACAATTAGAACAACACATATGGATCACATACCATACGATGTAATGAATGTTTGGATAAGGAACCCTATATTGGTATGGAACCCAATGTTTTAGAAAAAAAACATATTGTAAATAAACCTTACCTTTGTAATCAAACATATGTTTTCATCCCCATGTTTGGTGTTTATTTATAACATAAAAGAAACATACATTTGACTATTCAATGAAGATGATTTAAATCTATAATATGAACAATGATTTCTACAATATTCTTGGTAGATGTAAAGATCTATTCGAAACTTGTTTATGACTAATTCAATGGATCATTATTTTTTAAGGATAATAATAAATAGAGTAAATCATTCCTATTTCTAAGGGATGTTATGACTTTCTACGATGTTTTAAATTTTAATTATTGTGACATGTTAAGATATTTTCATGGATCTACTAAACCGAAATAAAGTTATGTGTTATATATAAATGGAAAGTGTATTCCCTCTTTAACTATATGAAATATAAAACTAAATATTTTTTAATATGTTTTGAAAACATAACTACTAAAAATATAAAGAGAATATGTTATTACTAAAGATGATACACATTGAAGATAAACATATTTCAACCATGTACTCCTCTACAATTGATGTAGTTTGTTTGTTTCTATTCTTATTGAAGCTCTCATGAAAATAGGATCTCTTCAAATCCAGTTAGTCCTAAATATATACATATTTAGATAAAAAGATTTATATTGTGTTAATTATTTCTACAACTATTATCTAAAACCTATTCATTCAATAAAATCAATCTATATTATTTTATTGGAGTCTCAGCTACTCAGACTCAGATGTGGAAGAGAATCATCTTCTCAGAATAATCTCTGGAGGAATTAGTTAATTGTAAAAGAACCAAAAGGATCTGATTATCCTTTTTTTAAAAGATGTAAACTACCAGTACTAAGTTGTGGAGGTCTTAACATAAGAAGAGCTTGTTTACTAAAAAACACAAAGCTCACTGAGAGAATGTTGGTGGAGTGGACAAAGGGATCTTTGTGCCCTGAACCACTAAAAAAATTATGTTTTTATTTTTTATCTAATATTTAAATCACATATAGAAGGTAACACTACATATCTGAATAAAATGAAAAGAACATTAAAATCTAGAATTTGGAAAGATTATTGAAAAGACACAATTCAACCCCTCTTGTGTATATTTTTATTATTATGACCTAACAATTGGTATCAAATGTTATTTTTTTGGATCAAGAAGATAAATCTATAACAAGAATTAAATTATTAGATCAATATAGAAGAAAATGTAAATAACTAATCCAAGATAATGCTTGCCTAGGATTAACACTCCATACTTCAATGGTGATAATTATTGATATTGGAAATAACATATAATCATTTATTTATAGAATATTATATTGAAATTTTATAAGAAAATCATCAGTACCTATGTAATTCTAGAGAAACAAGAAACATGAGACGCTACTAAAGAATATGAGTATGACATCAAATCAAAAGAAATTAATGTTATCATATGTATACATGGTCTTGATGAATTTAATAATGTATATCAATGTACTACTTCTTATGAAACGTGTCAAAAAATTTCTGTTGCATATAATGGGACTGAGGATTTCATATAGATAAGGTATATTACTTCAAAAAAAATCACACCTTTAGAATGTATTATGGTGAAGGAATAACCAAAATTAATGGTTGATTAATAGAAATAGTCAATTATGTTTCCTATTTTGGAGATCCAGTTACTCAAGAATATCAAGCACTGAATTTTCTTATATTACAACCCTTAAAATATAATGGTATATCTATAGCTATTCAACAATCCTCATCTGTCAAAAATTTGAATATGAAAGAATTGATTGGAACATAGATGATGTATGAAGTAGAAATGAAAACGGAGGTTAAAGATCATAAAATAGTAAAAACGGAAAACAATGAGATTAATTTTACATCATAGTAGAAAGAAAATAAATCACGAAATGATGCCAAAATATATAAATATTCAGATTTTTCATATTCTAAAATGAAACAGGCTCAGTTAGTAATAAATTTTAACAAATTATATTAGAAAAAGAATGGATTCAATAGATCCATCAAAAAATATAAAAAATTATCCAAATAATTAATATTAAACGAGTCAATAGAAATCAGTCATATAAAACCTGATTGACCCAGCTAAAGGAATAAAGAAGAAAGACAGAAATGAAAAATTAGAAGAAAACATATTATGAGAATAATAGAAAAATAACTATAAAGGATATATGGTGTGTGTCTAAAGACTCTAGCATCGCTTCAAAATTTTATTAAAAAAAGGCACAAGCACTCAAATAAAACATGTGATTTATGGTTATTAATGAAAATGAGATTCAATCATATTACTCTTCTTCATGTGATTTTGATTGTTTATTAAATAGAAAACCTACTTCCTATTGCTCATTGATTGAAGAAAAGATTGATTCTCTTGTAAAAAGAATAATTCATTAATAAATATACACAATGTTGTTTAATGTAAAAGAAGTGAAATGATAAAACAATATCAATAATTGATATAAATATTTAATACATCTATATCAAACTTTACTATTCCTAAAAATAGAATAAAATAATTACAAGATGAAGTGGAATTATTTTAAACTACTTCTAGTATTTTTAATAAAGGATAAAAATCTATAAATAATATTCTTATAAAATATGTAATTAGAATTGAAAAATATATAATCGGAATCAATATAGAAAAAAAAATGATTAAAAATTATTTTGTATGATGTTATAAAAATGCTTGTTATTTCTATTGTGGAATGAAGGGGAAATATTATAACAAATTTTATTTAACAAATCCATAGATAAATGGAATTGAAAATTATTTTATTTACAAAATAAAATCTGAAACTAGTATGTAAATATTGGTAAAATAATAAAAATATGAATTAATAGATCCTGTCTTGATGACACTGTTGGCCCAACGAAAATATACTTATAAAAAAACTAATTTTTAAATAATTTTTCAAGAAAAATACCACAAAAATGATATATGGTATATGGATAGTGCCTGATCAATCCATATGAGTATATAATATTAAAACTTCCATAAATATACAAAAATGAATATAGTAAAGTCACCTTTAATATAGTTAAAAAAGAAGGATAGTTAGAGTTTGATTAGTTGGAGATCCAATGTCAATATCAATCAAAACAGTTATGTTTGTGAAAGGGATGAATCATAACTAGATAAATATTTCTAAAAATTATGATTATTGCCTTTATGATAATTTCTAAAAAATGTCTTACTCAATTTTTCAATGATAAGTTTATGAAATTTATATCGCATAGAAATGAAATTTTTTACACTTTAGTTCTCAATTACTTATGTAAACAAAAAGTGAACTGTTTAAATAATAAGAAAAATGAGCCATGGACCTGGAAACGAATACTTGTAAACTATAATATATGATATTTATTTAAATTATCTAAAAAACATTTAGTTTCATATTTTCTTAGTCTAAAATTCTATAATGATATATTTTATGATGCATGTAAAACTGAAAAACAACTCAACTCATTGTTCAAACCAACTAACTAACTTTCTACATCTAAACCACTAGATAATATTTATATATAATTGTTTGGACCATCAACCGTAGCAAGATTTATTGAAAAATTGTATTATTATGTATTAGTTGTAGATTTTTCAATATTTACATTTGTTTATTTTTTAAAACTTTAAAGTGAAGTATTCACTATTTTTGAAAGGTTTTTTAATATTTTTTAAATTAAAAAGGTTTTGAAAATAATTTCATGATGAAGTGATCATAGTGGATAATTTGAGAACTAATAATTTAATTCTTTCTACTCAAAAATAGGTGTTACACACACCTTATCTACACAAATAACATCTCTATGAAATGGAGCTGTTAAAAGAAGAAATAGAACTATTCAATAGATGGTAGGGACTAAGTAAAATGAATATAGTATTCCTACCGATTTTTGGAAAAGGCAGTTAAAAAAATTTGATATATTATGAATAGAGTTTTAATAATATGTCTTATTGAAAAGTAATCCTATGAACTTTGGAATAGTAGAATAAATAAACTAAAGTAATTTAATGTACATGGATTGATGTTGTATATCAGTAATATTAAGGAAAACCTTGATAAATTAGATCCAAATACTGATGAAGGAATCTTTATAGGATATTATTATATTTATAAAGATTATAAAGTATATAATAAAAGTTCAAGGATTACTAATGAATCAGTTCATGGGAAGTATGATGAATATGACCCTCTAGTAAAAGGAAAGATCAAACAGATGAAATTATTGGAACTTTTGAGAACATGAGGATTGAATCAACAAAAATTAATTTTGAAAATATACTAGATAAATTTCAGTCTAGTCTAAATGAATTTGAAAACGAAGAGAATGTATCTTACCTAGATAGTCTAGAACCTTAATGTACCATTCGTTGGAATTTGTTATTGTAAATATAGACATAAGAGTAAGAGTTAGAATAAATATAAGAAACATAGCCTAATATTCTATATTTCTATCACAATTAGAACCTAAGATAACAGAATAATGATTTAAATGATGAGAGTTTGTTATTATCCATGGATTTTATTATGGGATTAGAGGACCCTACTCGTTTTATGAAATATATTTTATGAAATATTTTATTAATGAAAATTTATGCTGATTATGTTATTTTTGGTTCAACAAATAAAAATATTTCTATCGATTTTTCTAATATTATGAAAAAATAATTTAAAATGAGTGTCATGAGAGAATTTAATTTATATTTAATATTTAAAATTATTTAAATAGTTTATAGGAATGTTTCAAATAAAATTAAATATATTATTGACTTATTTAAAAAGTTTGAACTAGAAAAAAGTAAGAAATATATAGATCTTTTCTGTACTAATGTAAAACATGATTTGGATGCAGGTGGAAACCAAGTGGAATTTATCTAGATGTATGATCGGAATTTTACTATAACTTACTACTAGAACACTAGAAAAATTTTTGCTATATTTTTTTGTGATAGATTTTAGTCAAACCCAAAATAATCCCATATTACTCTCGTTAAAATAATTTTTAGATTTTTAAAATGAATTATTTTTCAATCACTACATTATCGAAAAAATATGATTTTAATTTAATTTCACATTTAGATACTAATTTTGGAGGATATATGCTTGGTAGAAAAATTACATCATGAACCTATCACTTATGTGGAAAATATTTATTATCATGGTTGGTTAATAAAAAACATTCAGTTTCTTTATCTATAGCCGAGGAGGAATATATATCTTCTAGAAGTTATTGTGCACACATGTTGTGGATTAAACACACCTTACCGAGCATTGGACTTAATTTTAGTAATATACCTATTTTATGTGATAATACTAGTGAAATTAATATTTCCTAAAATACTATAAGTCATTCAAAAATCGATCATATTGATATAAGAAATCATTTTCTAAGAGATCATGTCCTTGAAAAAGATATATAATTATAATTTTAAAATACCAAAAATCATATTTCTTATATTTTTACTAAACCACTACCCCCTAAATTTTTTATTTTATTAAATGGGTGTTAGGAAAATTAAATTTCAAATAATTTTTTATTAATTTATTTCATTAAGTAATTTATTCAGTTATTATTCATTTATATTGCTTTTAAATGAAAACTAGATTATTTTCAATTTTTTGAAAAATTTCATCTTTAAAAAATAAAGAATTAATGATTAAATTATGTAATTGGATTGATAAATAAGACCACATCACCAAAACCATCAGATTACCCTTACTCTCTCTATTCTCTTACATACCCTAGGATTTAGAACCATTTTTACTTTCAATTCAATCGTTTCTCATTAGTAACCCTAAAATCTAAAACCTTCAAATCTCATATTCTCAAAAATGTTAATGAAAAAAGCATGTGAGCTGAGTGGAATGAAGAAAGACATTACATACAGAAATATTCTTCCTGGAAATGTAATATAATTCAAATTAATCAATAAATAAAATATTCTTATGAAGAATTATATACATTTTCATGGTCTGGAAACTCTTTTTTATGATGGGAAAATCTGAGTTTATTTTTGATATAGAACATAAAGGGTTCTTCAGAAATTTTTAGTTCAATTTCGATGATATAAAGGATTTCATCGTATCTAAGATATATCCTAAGGATTTTTCAATCTCCTTAGTGGTAATAAATAATTTTTTATGTGTCCCCATAAAGGAGTTTTTCATTATGATCTCCATTAAATAAGTTATCAAGAAAATATATAAGAGGATATTATGTCTTTTCTATTCGGCTCCACCTAGATAAAAAAGTGGTTGTTAAGGATCATGATGGTGACCCGAAGGTACGAGGTCATGTCTATTCAGTCATATATAATTTTAAGAGTTGCTGAACTCTAATTTATTCTTTATTCATAAATTTATATAATTATTTTGATGACAAGGGATTTCATGTTTTATTTCTGAAGCAACATGTTAAGGTATATACACCACAACTTCCAGAAGGTGGAAAATATGTCTTTTTATCTTTTTGGAAGGATAATATCAATGATAATACATCAAAAAGGTATAATTAGAGATAAAATAATATATTAATTTTTTTTGAACAACAATATTCTCAATGAAGGATATTTAAAGATGATAGGTTACTTTTGGAGTATAGTAAAACGAATGATGTTACCTATTGCTAAAGAATACCAACAAAGAACTGTTTTTCCTACTCAAGCGAAGAAGAGAATTGTTTGATTAGATATTACAATCCAAATTCAAAAAGAATTTTTTTAGAATAAAGAATTTATTATGTAATACCATAAAAGAGACATTAAACCAAATTCAGCATCTCTAAGCTGCATGAGATACCATTAAATCCCTTGAAGAAAACATGGAAGAAATAATTATTAAGGACCTTTTCATCTTTCCAATAAATATGGATGAACCTATAGTTCATGAAATCAAAAATCAATAAACAGGATTAGAAGCTATAATAGTTAGTGAAGTTTCCCCGCCATCGAATAAAAAAGTCAATAAGGAAGAGAAAGATGCACTAAGTGAAAATGAAAATCAGATTCAAGAAACTCCTTCGGAAGTGAAAGCACAAAAATATGCTCAAGGGCAAAAGAAATTTCAATAGTAAGAAGCTGATACAGGGACTTAAACCCATAATAAATCAATTTTTTCATAAATGATTACATGGAAAAATAAACTTGTGTACTTTATGATGTAATAGATATTATAGAAGATTAATTTTATTCCATTAGTGTGACCTTTAGGTAAAAAATCATTAACTACGGTTGAAATAGGACAACCATCTCTTGTTTGTGTATTCTGATTCTTTAAATAATCGAATTGAAGGATTTTTTGTTCAATAAAACATGATCCGAGATGAAACTTCAAGTTTACAAAATTAATAGGATACTAAATGGAAATAATTGGATGATTAAAGAATTAAAACTATTCTAAAAGAAGAATTTGAATCGGTTCTGACTCAATTATGTTCTCTCAGAGAATGTTCTGTTTCAAGAAGAGACATTTATGCTTTTCAAAGAGAGATGGATAATAAATTTGGTTATCTTGAAGAAGAATAATTATAATAAACATATTTTGAGGATATAAAATAGTCTTTAGGGAACCAATATGAATCATTACGTAGTAGTGTTAGTCAATACAGTTCTTCTACATTTCTACCACAAACTTATAGGGACATATTTAGAACATTTGAAGCTATTACTATCTTAATGTCTTGTTTCAATGCCAGTCTTCATACTCATAAGTGTGACATTGCACCTCTAATGTTTTTTGTATAATAAAAGAGATATTATGAAGAAGCTAACTTCCAGGGAACCAATCATTATGATTCTTATTAATCAATTTAGATAAATGCTTTCTTTGTTTGTTCATACAAGGACACATTTCATGTTTTTTTTGAAATTAAATTTAGATGAAAGTGTAAAGATTGGGAAAGATTCAAATATCTTGATGAGGAAGTTGGTTGAAAGTATCTCTAAAAATTTAAGTGGAAAGATGGATGAATTGAATGAAGTTGTTTAGGAAAATCTTGTTTCATTAAAATCAGAAACCTCTTCTTAACTGACCCTTTCACCTTCAGCCTTCCCTTCTATTTAAAAATTTCATATCCAACATTATTTTTCTAATAATAATTATCATTTTATAAATTAATTTTTCCTATTACATTTATGATTATATTATTTCTATTTGTCTCTACTTCCATAACAAAAATAATTTTATCTTAATTATAATTTAACATTCATTTACAATTATGTTCTATATTCACTATGTTTTAAACCATTTTCATAAAAACATAGATGCCATAAAAATAAGAGAAAAATGTTTAAACACAAAATTATTATCTTAGTTACAAGTTCTTGTTATCAATCATATAAAATAATTCTATGAGAACCGAAATAATACTGTGAAAAATTAAATTTCTATAAATTTAAAATCTATATCTTTTTATGATATATTATTTATGTTTATAGTTCCTATATTTTCTATAAATTATGTTATGGGTTTTCTGATCATGAAACAGGGGGATATTTTTGTGTATGTATTTTCAAAAAAATAATCTATAAATATTATTTATTTTGATAATCGCAACTATTCATTTTGTATCATTAATGAAATTACATTAAATGAATTTTATGAAGTTAATAAATTTTTAAATATGTATCCTGAATTATATTCAAGTCATTGATCAATGGGGAATTTTTAAAATGTATTAGAAACATGATTTAACATATTCTGGAAATATTTTTCATACCCTACCTATACAAGCATAACATAAGGAATAAACCCTATGTTTGAAATAATGTTTATGGATCATATACCCTGTGTTATAGAGAATGTATGGATAAGGAACCCTACAATGGAATAGAACCCATTTTTTGAGAAAAAATGTATGGTATATCAACCCTAGTTTTTTAATCAATAATATATTATCAAACAAATGTTTTTTTTTTCATCACATCAAGGAACCCTATGTTTTACTATTCAATGATGAAGTTTTAAATCCAAAATATTTACCATTATTTCTACAATATAATTGGTAAAAATAAAGATATATTCAAAGATTTTTTACATCCAATTAAAAGGCTTGTTATGTTGGTTTTAACAGATCATATTAAATAGAGTAAATTGTACCTATTTCTAACAGATGTTCCTACTATCTTGAATGATTAAAATTTGAATGATTAAGATATTTTAAGAAAGTTTATTGGATCCACTATACCAAAAGACAACTGTGTGTTCTATACATATGGACAAGGTTTTCTCTACTTAAATGCATGTGATATAAAACTTCATATTTCTGAATATATTTTAACTATTTAGTTACTGCAAAGATCAAGTGACTCTATTATTTATAAATAGGCTACACTTTAAAGATATATATAGTTTAACCTTAACATACTTTGTAACATCAACAGTTGGTTTGTTTCTATTATTATTGAAGATATTTAACAACTAGGATCTCTTCAAATATATTCTTTTATGAATACATTCATCGATGTAGAATAATATCCATATTCATTTTGTTGTTAATAAAATTGGTATCTTGAACATGTTCATTCAATGAAATCAAACTATTTATATTTATTAGAGTCTTGAATAATCAAACCCTATTGTAGAATAATATGACCTTATCAAGCTAAGATGTGGATAAATTGGTTCCCTTTAAAAGAACTTCAATGCTCATTTTAGAGTTTTTATAATGGTGTAAAGTGTCTGCACTCAGTTGTGATGGTCTTATGATAACATGACCTTGTTTACTGAAAACCACCAATCTCAGAGAGAGAGTGTTGATGGAGTATAGTAATGGATAATTGTACCCCGAAACACTATAAAAAATATTGTGTTATTATTTACTATATTCTTCTATTAAAATAACTTACATAAGAGAATGCTTCAATGTGTATAAATTGAAATGAAATTTAAAAGCCATAATCTTTCAAGATTATTTAAAATACATAATTCACCACCTCCTATGTATCTTCTTATTATTACGGCCAAAATATTATATTATAGTGTAGTACTAAACCAATATTAGGGTATCTCTATGCTCCCAATCGAACTAATCCCATAAACCAAAGTGTTTTAGTCCCCTTAGAGAATCATGTACAATAATAACATGACACCACACCAAAAACAACAACGGAACCAAAACCATGACCTCATGTATGAATACTTCCATGGAATATTGAATCCCAAAGATCCAAAATGTCATAATCCAAAAATGAACCCCTAAAAACCAGAAACAAATTTAAGATACCAAAAAACATAAAAAATATATCATTAATAGAAAAGTATCACAAATTCAAGGTGTCGCATTTTCAAATCCAATGGTCTTTCTATCCACAACAAGTATTTGTTTCAGGGTGGTTCGTAAATTCTTAGACCATAACTCCAAATTTAGTTATTCCACTCCAAATATATTCACAAAAGTGTTAAAATATAATGACATAGATACAAAATTTATGTGTTGGTATCACATTATTTTGTATTTATCATCTCAAGATATAAATCATGAAGTGAAACTAGTGGATCATTTAACATTAGATAATGGTGATCCTTACCAATTTGAAAAATATGGTCAAATTTCCACCTATAACAATGTGATATGGTAAAAATGATACCATAAAGTACACTAAATTGAAGAGGTAATTATAATTGAGAAGTGACCTCCCTGATGCACTATATAATTAAAAATTTTATGATATTATGAGGATGTAACTAAAATATATTATTTAGGAAACATATCATAATAAAGGAAATTATCATAAGAAAACATGACCCCTACTACCATGATAAGGGAATTCCATAATTATCCCAATAAAATATAAGATTATTAGAAACTATATCCATGATTCTATGTACTAATAAATCTATTCAATATAATCCCATACAAGGCTCAATCTATTAAAAATGCATATCCAAATATCCACCCAAAAAATGGAGTTTGATACAAAGGACATGCTATATGCTAAACAGGGACATATAAATCATTTCTAAATAATAGTAATTAAAAGATAACTCTTTGATGGTTGAATTGAAACCAATGGGTTAATGTGATCTCCACCAAATACATTAAATAAATAAATGTTCTCTATCATATAAATTGGTTATTGATATACTATAAAACCAAAATATATTATAAATATCAAACCATTCCAAATATATTAAAAATTTTAAATCTTGAGTTAAAAATATGCACTAACCTGGTGGATTTTTAAAAAAAAATCTAAGTAATGTCCAGTTTCTAAATAATGTGATCCACTAATGAAAAGAACCATGGAAATTCAATCCCACTGAAAAATATTTAAATGTGACAATTACAACTAATAATTTTTCTTTGGTGTTTGATATTAATTACCTTATATTTCTTCCCAAAATCTTGATGGAAAACTAAAATGGTTGATGATGTGTTTGAAGATATTATACTCGCCTAAAAGAGGATTTCAAATAGATTTATGAGAATACCAAAGATGACATTCAACCACTGTACATCCATTAAAATCTCCCAACCATTGAGGTTTAATATCATGGTAAGGCTATAAATGTATGAATATTGAAATTATTTTCACTTATCCATCTAAATTAAGAGTAAGAGTGGACCAATAAGAAATCAATGAAATTATCTATACTTATAAGAAACAAAATATTTTCAATGATTTATTCCGTGAATGAATATTAATGTCATAATATATTAATCAGTCATATAATTACTCATGAAATAAGGTATCCCCATCCAAAATGGCCATAAAGAGTCATAACTAGTCATAGAATCCCATAGTGACAATATATTTGAGAAAATATGAATAAAGAACTATAAATAATTCACAAAAGAAATAGATTAAGGATTATAAAGTTATCTATAAATGATACAATTAATTAATTCCAGGAAAATAGATTAGAGATTATTAATACTAGAGACACGACCATATACACACCCACACCTTGTGAATATTTCTAAGGGGTTATCCATCATGAAACTACTAATGTTCAAAATAGTTAAATATGAATTTCAATACATTTATGCTACAAAAAATATAGGTGAATGTTTTTTACTAATTCTTCCATTATTCCCTTAACTCAAATGTTCCATTTATTTTATTGTAAGGAATTATTTCATCCCCTTTTAGTATATACCCAAATATTTCCATATATATGTCCCAAACCCATTTAATATATGAAACAATCTTTATAATTAATATAGTGAGTCTCTTAGAATAGTAATAAACATGACATTGAATGAAAAAAACAACATCATTTCAATGATTATACCATAGAAAAACCTGAGATATTAAATTACCAAGAAAGAAGACTAGGTTTCTAGTAATTGATTATAGTGACCAATAAATATTCATAAGATATCCTATATCTTGTGAGATGTGTTATTATTCATCTAATGCTACAATATATATAAATAAAACCCTATTTCCATTTCATGATATCATGACTACTACGTAGAGGAATAAGGAGTAAAAAATTCACAAGTTTCACAAAAAACACATCAATATAAATGATGGCAATAAGGGAAACAAGTTCAATATGATTTTTTAAATAAATTTTTTCGAATGAAATCATTACATAATTCAAAAAATTCTAATATACCATTAAGATGTTTTCACCCCTCAATTAAATAGATCAATGTATTTCTTGAAAACTGGCCGACTATAGATTTCAAGTCACTAAATTGTTTTATTTTTTACATTATCTCTCTTGTGTACCCTTTAAAGATAAATATTCAAATCCTTCATTAAACCAAAAAACTAGAATTTTTTTTCAAGAATAAAAAATTCCTTCTTATAAAGGTTTTTCAAATAAATATATCTTTTATTAAAACAATAATTCCAAATAAATTATTGAATTGGAAAACCTTTTTATCCCTAAATGCATCCCCAAATCAATAAAATTATATAAACTCCAAAAAGAATTTAATAACATACCAATTCAATTGTATACCAGACGAAATGATACTAATTCTTCTATCAACTATTGATGATGAAACTCAATTAATAAAATGAACTATTAATTCATCTTCCAATAATCTATATCATATTAATTTATTTTCAAAATAAGATATGAAAAAAAATTAAGACACATAATTTGTTACCATATTTCATTCCATTACGTCTAAAATTTATACATTTGAAAAATAAAACTATAATTATAATCAATAATTACCAACTAATAAATTAAATTAAAAACTCAAGTTAACATGTCAAATTTTTAAACATGCACTCAAAACCCATGAACCTAAAATTGAATTATATAAAATTTAAAATACAAAATATAAAAATATTTCTCATTTCTCATTTAAATTATATATATGTTAGACTACTCAATATGTTAAACATGCTTATCTAATTATGCACATATCCTAGAATAAAAAAAATATGTTTTTTCCTTTTCACATATTTTCCAATTTATGAAAACTATAATATCTCAATGTTATTAAATGTGCTTCATATAATCATAGTTAATATTCATAATATTTTAAAATCATGATATTAAAGTCATGGCATGGATTATCCTAAAAACATTTAATGAGATTTTGAAAAAATTCATCGTATCATGTTAATTTTCCATCTAAAATATAGACCTGGAACATATTTTTAATAATGTAGAAATGTAAACATGAACTTATAATTTAAATTTATTGTAATGGCCTGGACCTCTTTGGTCTATCCCTTTTCTGAAATCTGGTGTTTGAGGTGTTCTAGGAGGTCAAGGTGACTCATCCCCAACACTTTTCCAAATTTTCTAATTCAGTGATTAGTGTTTCTAGTTTTATGAATAGTGTCATGGTGAGTCAGAAATGGTGTGACAGAAATGGAGATTCAGAAACAGTGAGTCAAAAAGGGTGAGATAGAAATGGCATGTCAGAAATGAGGAGGCAAAAACGGTGAGACAAAAACAGTGAGACAGAAATGGTGAGTCAGAAACGGTGAGATAGAAATGGTGGGACAGAAACTGTGAGACAGAAACGGTGAGTCAAAAATGGTGACAAAAAAATTGTGAGACATAGATGTTGAGACAAAAATGGTGAGATAGAAATGGCGAGTCAGACACAATGTCATAGCTCATGAACATTGTTTCCAGAACTGTTTCATATTTCCTTTGCCAAATTTCCAGATTTTTCCAGTTTCTCGAATTTAACATTTTCTTTGATGTAAAACGCCTTTATGGCCTTGTTTTATGAGATTTAAGGCCGAATAAAATCCTATGACTCTTATATTCATTTTCCTAAGGCCTGGGATTCATTTACTTGGTCAAACCACATGGTATAATTTGATCTGATTTTAAATGGAAAATCCACTATATATTAAACTGCTACTCCATTAAATCATCAAAAGGGACAAGATATCTTCCTCCCTTGTTCTTTCTCCTTGTTCTCTGGTGAGATATTCTCAAACCATTCCTTCCTTATTGTAGGAATCGTGAGATCAAACATTTCTCAGTATATTGGTTTCCCTCGACGTTCTTCTTCCGTTAAGTGCCCCCCTGTTTTGGTGTAACAAAGAAGTAACCATCAATATTTGATATAAGGTATGATTTATCATCATTATTTTTGGTTCACCTTTTCTTATTTCTCCTCTCCATATTATGGAATGTGATCTCCATGCTTCTAATAGAGTTTCTTGGGTTTTGGTTGGCGCAATCATGCCATGAAATACTCGGGTGGATGCAGTTGTCATGGGAGGAGCTGATCGTGATACATTGAGTAGATCATTTTCATATAAAGAACATTAAGAACCTTTTTAAGGAAGGGGATTCATTTATTATCTTTTATTTTTAAGTGAAACTATATAGTTAGCATGTTTTATTCACTAGATCACAATAGAATTGACACAATAAATATTTGAACCGGATAAATAAATTGATATCAATCGTATGTCATTGCCTCTTGTTTTGCTAGATAGTGTGATATCCAGGATTTCTTTGTTTAGATGTTCATTCTTGAAGGAAATTGGTAATGAACGTAAACCATAATTAATTAATAACAGTTTGGCTAAAGATAAAGAGGCATGTAAATGAATCTGGTTCTTCTTGTTGTAATTTGATGTTAGTCAAATTAGTGCAGTAAGCATGTTTAATTTATTTATGATAGATTACTATTTTGGTTAAATGAAAATGGAACCTGTGAATAAAAAATCGGTTAATTCATGATGGATTAAAGAACTGATTGTTTTATAATTCCTTGAAGGGTTCTGAGTTACCCTCTTGATTGTTTAAGGGCTAAGAGCCTAGTTGATATGATGATTGTTTTCCTACTGCTTGTTTTGTGATGTGTGCCTGGAAGGCTATTGTGATATGTGGGGGAAAGAAGTTCTATTTGGTTGTGGTATAATTTGATGCCTAGAGTAGCGAGATGCATCGGTTTATGCATGTGGGTGTTAGGGAGGACACTAGGGATGATGAAATGGGTTGGATGTGAATGTTTGGTTTTCTGCTGTTTCTTATTCGTTGTTTATATGCTTTACTTTCCCTACTACTCAAGGAAGATGGTATATCTAACACTTCTTCTAAAAGGGGTGAATACGTGTGGGGTATGCCATGTGATTTTCGTGTTTAGCTTCTCAAGGGAGGATGGGTCTATGCTCTTGCTATAGGCGGAAAATAATCGATGGGTAGTTCATCTACTTGTCGTGTTGATCCCCTTGTGTTTATATGAATATACTGTTTTTCTATAATGCCTAGGAATATGGGAAAGTAATTCTATAAATAAATAATTGAATAAACGTTGTTAACCCATGGGGTTTGGAGCTTCCTGGGGCGTAATGGTGAGGTTGTGATTTGAAGGAACAATGTACTTTGGGTGTGGTGCTAATGAAATTTAATGTGGAATTGTTATTTTTTAATTAATGTTTAAATAATTAATTAACATAAATTACAAAAGATAAAAATAAATGAAGTAATGTATTAAATCTCTTTAAATGGTCATGTGCTTATAGGATACCACGTCTTAGAAGTAGCAGCCCGGAGTCCAATAGACGTAATCTGTAGTTGGTTCTAAGACTAGGTTATGCCCATAGTGTGGTTGTGAGCTATAATATATTCTGTACGTTTTGTGTTTCTATATGGTACTCTACCCTGTCAGTAAGCGCAACAGACACCCCAGGGATTCTGAGCCCTGGGGGGAGTTATCCCCGACATCCCAGTGGGAGGATGGATGGATGTCTACCCCATTTGGCACCGATCTCTTCTCTTGGTAGTTACTTGTCATGGCAAGCACATTGGTTAGCTTTCCCCATATATGTGTGTAGATGGTTGCAATGGATTGTGGTTATTCACACACATATATTGTGGATATAGTTTTCTATTGATACAATAGGTGTAACGTGTATAGGCTTTGATGGTTTAAGGATCCTTACTCAGTGTATGGGCTGTAATGGGTTGAGGTATAATACCCAATGTATGATACACATTATATGAGTGGTGGTGGCTCCCAAAAACTACCTGTTTACTTTGATTATAGGGACTTTGTGGTTTTGTTACACGAGGTGCATGTTGTGGTGCTTCTCCCAGGTGTCTGCGGACAAGCCTTTTTGGAGAGAGATTCTTAGGACGCATGACGTTGGGGAAAAGCAGGAAACTAGTGGGGAAGTAGTAGCAGGGTACCCTTGATATTATTTGTTATATTATATAATCCTGGATGCATTACTTGGTGAGAGTATCCATGGTGAGGTTGGGAACATAGTATACCTATTTATGTGACGAGTTAGTTTCACATGTTGTTCACTGTGATTTAGCATGCTTTATTTAATTTTTCATGAGAGGATTCAGGGAGGATCTTACTGAGTGTACTATTATACTCACCCTATTTATATATAAAATGATTTTAAGGTCACTTGGAGCAGGATAGATATTAGTATGGTTACTACTAGATTGAGGTTGTAAGAGGAGTTCGGGCTTATGGTTACTGCAATTTTACTTTCTTTTGTGTGCTTGTAGTTTTTTCCCTTTTCAGCTGTAGTAGTTTTTCATTACATTTCATGTGTGTACTTGGGATTTCTTTTATCTTACTGGTTGAGTTGGAGTTAGTTGTTGTCAATATTATCTCTCTCTTCTGCATGTGTTCTCTTATAGGGTAATGCCTATACCCTCGGTGCTAGTCGCCAACCCGGGGACTACTAGAGGTGGGACACTGGGGTCATTATCTCCCTTCTCACATTGCCGGCCCAGGAGAGGTACACTTTGTGGGAAGGAGTCGTGAAATTTTTCATATTACTATTATAATTTTTTTAATTGGGTTTATAATGATCATTTTTTGAATTATATTTTAATTAAATTCATTAAGAAAGAAGAAAATATAAAATTATTGTTTTAGGTGTATTTTTGAGAGAAAGGAATATGGAATGAATAAACACAAATCAATTCTTAAAAAATATGCACACAACATATAGTGAATTCTTTTTAACATATTTTAAAAACCATTTATTAAATTTTTTTAATCTTATGAACAAGAACCATTATCAATTTATGAAGAAAAATTAATGTCTTATTCTCTGAATATATAAGTGATCAACTATTATATAATTTTTTCAATAATAGTGGTAAGTCTCTTTACTAATGCATGATACATAAATTTCATCAGGTTATACCATTCCAATAAGGTGACAACAATTCTAGAATTTTTTTAAAACAATTTGTACTTGGTCCAAGATGGTAACTTTACGTTCAGTATAAGGAACATGAATATTTATTTTTATACATTATATTTCATGTTAAAACAAATCATATTTATAGGGGTACCATTAAAAATTGATTAAATTACCAAAATGATACCATTTATAACATCATGAACATAACCCATTGTCTCAGTTAGGGCATAATTACACTAACCATTAGGGTATTTCATAAACACCTATGTCTCAATATAAATGACAAGGGCATATAATGTCACTCATAGGGATTTATGCTTATATAAAACTCAAAAAACTCAATGAAACTATATACAATATGACGTATCAATAAAATAATACCACAATCAAATAAAAAACATTCCAATAAATAATTATTAGAGTCACAACTGATAAAAATTTCTTAAAAATGAGACTATAAGACCAAATACTCAAAAGGAAGAACAAAGTGACCACATGGAACACACCCATGATATACACAACCACCACCTTTATGTTCCCAACTTTGTCACCTCAGACTATATAATCCATATTATATACAATAAATATATGATATTCCCTTACCTAGATAATGTTACACAATATCTTCACATACACTATGAATATTTTGCAGGGTACGATTATATAATATTTTTTTAATAAAGCCCCTAAATACATTCAACACATGAAGCTAAACCACAAAATGTTATCTCATAATTTTTTATAAAATATAATAAAAATATAAATAAATAAATACTTCTAATTTGAACTATATACATTTTTCATTCTAAAAAGATAACTTTCATTTTAACCCATGATTATCCCAAATTAACCCACACAAGTGATCACACATCGATGCCAATAAAACACACACAACTATGAAATAATCCAAATCAATGCACCTCCCCTAAAATTGGTCCATCATGAATAGAAAAAATAATAATTGGGAACTAGTTTCTATACTCTTAAGTCATCACATGGTGGTATAGACCAGCGTGAAACCATTTTAGAAAAATATATGTCTTTGAATCAATAATCCCCATTAATAGTGTGCCCTAAATTGTGTATGACATGCAGGAATGAATCTATAAGACCTTAGTCTCTATGAATCTTCAACACACACCACACATGACCAATGATTATTTTAAAAAATAAAAACACATTTGTTATGAGGGAAAAAAACGATTGTACACTTCTACAGAACCATTTTATGGTAATTCCTAAAAAAATTATTTTCAAAACTATGAGAATAATATAAATTTTTTTAAAAGGATTTATCTTGATCATTATTACAAAAATAGAATGATTTATCTTTTCAAACCATAAAACATCATGTTCCAAGTAATGTACAATAAAATATAATCCACCCACCTCAAGAAAGTTTTAGTGTAGTGATGCACAAGGCTAGATAAAAAAAGGATATTCCACATATTAACATGAAGAATAAATACAAAAAATCATATATGAAATGTTTCTAAATTAATGAATTTAAGTGGTTAATATCAAATGAAGAATAACTAAAGAGAACTAGTGAATCCACGATATTACCTAGGTTTTTATGTGAACGAATGTAAAAAACTAAAGGATACTCAACAATCTATTTATAAAAGAAAACTGATGGACTTTTCAATTGTATTGTGTTGTTGACCAAGCCTATTGTTCCCCCGATCAATGCTTGATCCAAAATCCTAATGTTCTAAAAGACTCACATCCACCTTCCTCGATAGCTGTTTTACCCATTTAAAATAAGTTTGACATCGACATTGAAATTTTAGTATCTAACAAGTCTATGGTGCATATTAACCACCAAACCTTTTAGATTCCCACCACATATTAGGGGAACTCCATTTATTATTTACATCAAATTAAGACATGGATAACGACCGGGGACCCTCCCTTTATAATTTCCATTATCCTATTGAGCTAAAAATCCCTTAACATTATTCCATAACACTCACCAATAAGGTATGTTTTTCTTTATCATTTCTCAAATAGAATTCATCTATGTATCAAGCCCAAAAATGTGTACCTCTGTGGTATGGTGATGTACTCTCCTAAAACAGGGATATATCTATGATCATAAAAGAACCACACCATTAAACAAAAATGTTTTATAACACATAGTGTCCACAATTGGAAGACACCATGCACGCTGTAACAACACAACCTGAACCATGAACTACACCATCACTAATTCCATTTTGTGTTGAATAATATAGAAAAAAAAACGTTATTATCTTACCCATTTCCTAATAAAAACATTCCAAAACCAATTCAAGACACCTCATATCATAAAAATAAATCATTAAAAACATTTACATCATCTATAGCAGTCAGAAATAAATAATCTATCACATTTTTTAAATATTTTTAATTTTTTGGGGGTCTATAGTAAAGTTCCTTATTACCCACATTATTTTTAGGAAATTTTATTCATGAGACACCCAACTAATTTAAATTTAAATAATAAAATTTCATAATTATTTTAACACCTGAAAATGTGGGTCTAATTGGATTATTCGTTGAGATGTTAAATATCCATATCAATTTAATAGTGTAATTATAAATCAAATAACCAAATTGATATTTTAAAATAAAAACACTCTTATCGGAAAATTATTTATGATTCCTGGGTGATTATTCACTAGAATGGTGCACCATTATGCCATGGAAAAACCATGTAATAGAATAAATCCTAAAAATAATTCTCTTAAAAGTGAAGTATATAAATTTTATACAACTATCCACCATAACCTATACCATTAATTATATTTCATATTATTTATAAATACACCATTTTATAATATTTTTCACATATGTTGGTAAATTTTTCTTGAGAATTATTCATCAATCATATTTCACCCATATGTTTTTATACTTCTTCATATTCTGAATACTTTTTACAAAGACAATATAAATTAAATTTCAACTTCCAATGTCAAACTCTAATTCTCAACAATAACCTTTTAGGGTTATAATTTAATTTTTTATTTATAATAATAATGTTTTTAACATTATATTTAAGTTTATTGAAAACCTCAGTTAGTTATTCACCACCAGTCTTCTTATATTAAAAATAAAAATAAAAATAACTAACATAATCAGTGATTTATATTAACCACAAGTTAGGTGACTCATTTTTATATTTTTATTCATAACATTATGATATATCCAAAATATAACATCAATATATTTTCAGAGAACATTACAACTTCATCTTATAGTGTTTTTCTTTCATGTAGTTTTTTAATTCTTTAATCACAATTTTTATGTTTATTTTGATCCAATATTCATAAAATGTGACATATGTGGAATTGAAATTCTAATTAAAGTTACTATTATACACTTTTCATTAATGATCTTTAATGGTGTCTCTATTTGGACATATTTAAAAACCATATCCTTCCTTGAAAATTAACAGATTTATTTTTTTTAAATATTTTCCAACACATCAAAAATTATATGTAATTAATCATCAGAAGTTTCAAATAATAAAATATTAGTTGATTTAATGTGTAGGACTTTATTTTTTTATTATTATATAGGACTCTCCATTGAAATATTATATAACAAAAGTAGACCAATGAGATTATCTATTCAAAAAACTATTAAGTTCTTGATTTTATATATAGAAATATTTTTAGAAATCAATTTATTAGTTAATGCTTAATGTATCATTTTAAATATAACTTCATTCTATAATAATTCAAAAAAAATTATTCATTTAATTAATAATATCTATAAATATATTGAACTTCGATTCTGTAATATCATTTTTGAACATCATAATGTCTTGGTGCTCTACCAAAAGTATTGTAGTGTTAATAATCAGCAATTTTGTAGTCCCGTAACATGTATAATATAGTATTATATAGGTATTTTCAGCTCTCTTCCAAGATAATCCATTACTAATAACATTTATATTTATTAGAAAAGAGTGAATATTAATAAATCTATAATCTAAAACATTTTAAATAATTATATAACCATTAAAAATATATAAATAATCCATATAGAGTTTTTAGTTCTTTACAACTATTTCCATTGATCAATGGATAAATTATTCAAATATTCTACTGTACAAGTATACACATAACCATTATCATCACCATTAGTATAATGTGGCCAATGTGTAATATTAATATCTATCATACTTCACCCAATACTGAAAGAAAATATCTTAATTAAAGAGATTAATTTTTAAGATAGGTTACTAATAATAATAATATTTGAAAGATATATTATATCATATACCAATTTTTTCACATACAATTTTGAAACTATATCATAAAATTGGAGGGGGGGGGGTGAATTGATAAATCTAAAAAATATATCAGTTAAAGAAAAAAATAACAGGAAAATAATTTTTATAGTATATTATGAACAATGTCATAATATACTCTTAATTTTACCTCTACACAGGAATCACACTAATAGTATACCAGATTACTAAGGGGAGTTACAAACCTATTGAAAACTACTTTTTCTAGCGAGTCCAGAATCGAGACTACATTTTTTTCAATGGTAAAAAACCACTTCCAAATTATTCATATTATGATGTTATTAATCAATATATAGTAATTAATTTGTTTAAAATTAATATAATTGATTACAATTAATATTCAGTGTATAAATAAAGAATAAATTACAACACAAAACAATGAAACTGATATCAATGATAAAGCCAAAGTGAATACATTAACATGATCAGAATAATAAAAAGTGTATTAGTAGTTCAAATTTAGTAAAAATATATTATATTTGTATAGTGACAGTACTTATACGGTTCCATTATTAACTCTTATAAAAGAATAATCTCATCATTGGTTAATTCCATTATTCCCCAAAATTTTATGTTTCAATATTCATTGTAATTTTATAGAATAAAAATTTATATATGTTGATTTTCCCATTCACATTAATTCCAATTTTCTTATTATTTTTCATATACATTAATTTTGTGTTACCAAAACATTTATAAGAAAAATCATAATATTTTATGGGAAACATACACTATAAGAAATAGTACATGATAAAGATTTTTTTTCCTATATTTAAATTTTAACATTTTCTTACTTTCCATAGTCAACATTGATGCATCATTGAAGATTATCTATCCAATTTTTCCATTTTTATTGAAGTTTATAATCCATTTTATTATTAACACTATCCTACTTAAGTCCTTAATGATGCGTTAATGTCATGAAACGGTCCCATTTGAATATATATGATAGAATTGGTGTATTATAGTAGTGTGTATCAATGTAGCTGTACATAATTACTAGTTTCATAGTCTATATCTATTTTTATTTCTATATTAATAATTATATCCTATTGATGTTCAATTAAAAAACAAAACAACATGTGAATCATTTTGCTATAATGTCTTAACAAATCTCTTGATAGAGAATTGGATTTAATTTACATTATTTGTAAAGTTTTGTTTATCATCCCATATGATTGTTAGTAAAAAATTCCATAGGGTTTTGTTCATTACTTATCCTTTTATCACAAATGTAAATTTTAAAAGAAAGAACATAAGCTTTGGAAATAGGTTAAAATGAAAGAAAAACCTCATACTGAATGTCAATTATAGCAATATAATAACATAATACAATGACATATTGAGAGAACAAAAATATTTATATCATTTATTCCAATATATAATTTATTTTAATTAAAATAAAATATTTTTTTGATGTATAAGTTGTATATTCCTCCATATAGTATATGTCCAATATTAGTCATATTGAGAGAACACAAATATTATATTCACTATATAAAAAAGTAAACAACATTTTATTTTAAAAACATATCATTATAGGTGGAACATTTAAATTTTATATATGATTAATGAAAGTATAATGTGAAAAATACATTTAAATTATAATACTTATGCTTAGAAATTTAATGATTCAAGGCCACCCAAAAATACAATAACTACAAAAAACATTAAAGTACGATTTTTTTGAAATAAATTTATCATTTTTAGAACCATGAGAGGAAACTAAGTGAATAAAGAATGAAATAAATATGAGTTATATGTATCACGTAAAATTTAAATATTACCATTTATATATTTAAATAACCATTATAAATATAACCACTAAAATAGTAAAATGGTCATTTGAATATCAACTAAACCATTGAAATTGTAAAAAGACCATTAGGGTAACTTATGAGAGGAAAATATACGTAATGTTTACCAAAAATAAAATGATTAAATAAAATGATTAAATATCATTAAATTATCACTATATTCACAAAAGTTTATGAAATTTTATTTATATATTTGAAGTAAAATTTGTCTTAGATTATATAAAATAATGTAAAATATGATATTTTAGTAATTTTAATAAATTGTAAAATATGAAGGTGAAATAGTGAAATAAGTTAAAATATGGTATTTTTTATATTTAACTAAATACATTATTAATTAAATATTACATGATGTAAAAAATATTTCATTTAGACTAACATTTATTAATTAAGTAAATCAATAAATAATTTTTTTATGTTCTTTCTTCTTTAGTTTTCTTAGGATGTATCCTTTTTTTGCACAATATTCTTATAATATGATTCATTATTCACTTATGAAAATCCAATATACATTTATCACATATTATCTTGGAAAAATTCATGATATCTCATTGGGTTATGACTTCCTACATTATTTTTACATCTAAGGGGTTTCTAGGTTTTTAATTAATGTATCATATATTTTCTATGTGGTACTCATATACATGGAATGTTATGATTTGATGAGTAAGACTATATTTATAAACACCATAATAAATTGTTTAGTAGTTTCATCTCAAGAGTTATATTTTATGGTTTTTGAGCATTTATCCTTGCACATTTTGTTTGGACATGTTGGAACTAATCTTTGACTAATATTTATGATTTCATGTTATATATTTTTCCCACATTATTATTATTATAATGATTTCAATGTTAATATTATTTAATTTATCTTATTATATGATTATATATAATGATTTATAATTACCCTCTTTTAGGATCCCATGTTTTCATATTATCTAATTTGATTTATCTCGTTAGCTGGTTTATTATGATTATCCCCTTGTTTTAGTTATAGTTCATTCATTATTTTATTTATGTCCCAAAAGTATCTTATATTTTTGTTGGAATATGATAATATCTAAAAAATATTGTGAATATATAATTTTTTTAATTTTATGATATTTATTTATGTTGTGAATCCCCCCAATAAACTTGAAATTTAGAATATGGTTGTGTTTTATTAAAAAATATTATATGGAAAATATTTTAATAATTGTAAGGACCATGCCATAAACACACAATTTTAACTCAAATAATGTCATTAAAACACATAGAAAATAAATTAAAACTGTTTGTTTTTTGGAAACATAGATAATTATATCCCTAATCCCATTTTAAACCCATGTTAGAAATTACTAGAGCACCATTAAATCCATATGAGAAACCCTTCAGTAACCACCTCCATATTTCTCCAATAGAAAAGAAACATTAACCAATAGATTAGAGCACTATCTGGGTGCACCCATAATTTATTCTATTACGTGATTATTGTATTGCATCAGTTCCACAACAATTTTAATTCTCATGTACCATATAATTGATACAACATTTATCTTCTAGCACTTTTCATCATAAAAATTTTAAAAAATATTTCAAAACACTTTTGAGTAATAAAATACCATTTCTATTTAAGATCAAATTTTCATTTCAAAAAATAACCAAAAAAATCAAAAACGGGTTTTCTATGAAGAAAATTAAAAAAATTTCATTAAAGAAAATATCATTTTTGGATATCAAAATACACTTTAATTTTAAAAAATGAAATTTAAAATAAAAAACTATGAACATGATAGATGAGAATTTTATATAAAAATAACCTTGGATACTTATAAATGAAGCATAAAAAAATAAATATTAATTACATAGGGAAAATATTATCATGAAGTATTAGTTTAAAATACATTCTTTTGACTTTTGTAAAAATAAACCTTAAAAGAAGCTTTTTTAGAAGAAAGTCCTTTACCTCTAGTTTGATTTGTCAGTTACGTCCTGTATCTTTATAAATAATAAATCTATGATAGTTTTTTCTTAATTTATAACCTTTTCAAGCATATTATTTATTTAATATAACTTATTAACATGTTATAACAATTCCATTATTATTTATGTTCACATCAGATGTTTTGATGATATTCAGTTCTTGAGACCAAAATGACTTTGGTATGATGTCCATTGTCAAAGTGGTCATTAGTAAATAATCTTCATAATAAAAATCATGAAATTATTATAATTTTTATACATCAATTATACTTTTATATCCAACTATTAAACATGGATATGAAAAATGAACTATGTTGAAATACAGGAGATGGTAGGCTGCACGTATACGTGAGTAACGTTTCAATGTTTCAATGATCATTATGGAAATAAGTTAAGTATACTTGTATCATTATAGAAGAATAAGATATATTATAAATGTTGTATTAATCATTTAAATATATTTTTATATATCATCCATGTGATATGGTGGTGAGAAAATAATCAGATCGCTTCGTAGAGGTGACAATTTTCACCTATGCATGAACGACGTTATCATTTTTGTGTTCATTTATAACTGAGAAAATAAATGATATATTATCTCAAAATAATAATAAATATTTCATTATTATTATAAATAATCTTTTGTTCCATAATTATAACTAGTCACGAAAGACAGTGATAGAAAAAGAATTATATAGGTTCGCAAGGCGGTAATCCCCCAAACGCACTGATGATGAATTATTTCCCTTATTTATGGAAAGTGATATGGATATCAGTCATTCCAAAAACATAATAATATCTAATTAGTTAAATAATTTAAGCAAGTAACTGTGATTATTTTGATTTGTTCTTTAATTAATTTCTTCATAATTTTTAAGACAAATAAATTCATTATCTTAAATAAATCATACTTAATTTTATTATTTAAGTTCGTTTTATTAACTTAGTTTTTAATTATATTCTATTTAATTTAATTGATTAATTCTTAGTTGTATTAAAGTTTTAATTAATTTATCATTCACAATTACTATTCCACACTCACGGTGACATTGTTTCCTTCACACAACGTTTCACAGTGAGCATCATCCTGCTTTGCCACTGTTGCACCCCCACTCACCGCTTCCTCTATTCCTTCACAGTTCCATAGTATCCTCATCATTTTCCTGGTGCCACCGTCTCGTTACCATCCCACCTTCTTTCCTCCATTCTAGCTCCAAAAAACACAGAAAACCCTCCCCACCCTTCCCTCATACTCCGTCGCACAGCAGCAACACAACCCACCCACAAAAGAAAACAACTTCAACATCAATTTTCACTGCCGCCGAGACCCTCTCCCTACCTCTGTTCCCCATCCAACACCAGAAATGTAATAATCAAATTCACTAAACCACAAATTGAAAATTGAATTCAAGAAATCAAAACATTAGAAAAATTGTGAGAACTCATAACTATAAATTGGATTTTTGAAGGATGCGTGTTGTTGAATCTGAACCTTTTACAAGCACGCTATGTCGCTGAACCCATTCACCTGCTGAGGACCTCACCATTCTAAATCTGCTAACCCCGAACCACTGTTTCTATTTCCGGTCCCCACACCCCTGCGATGCTCGGACCAGGCCCTACTCGCCGGTGAGCCACACGAGGACCGCATGGTCATCGCAACCCTCTCCCTCATCCACCTCCTTGCGCCATCTCGACTTTGAAGCCCTAGGTCTCGCACCACTACATGCCTCCCCTCTTCGACTTCATTTTATCCACATCCGTGACCCCAACGACTCGCCGTCGCGCCCTGTTCTCCTCTCCCCGCATCGCCTTTCTCCCATGCGCCGCACCAACAAACCCCCTCCCCTCTTCGTTTTTGTCTTCTTATTTTTTTTTTTTTAATTATATTTTATTATATCATATAATATATTTATATATTATGTGTTATATACAATATAATAAAAGTTATAGTTATATTAATAAAATTATATAAGATTATATATATCATATACAATATTCATTTCTTATTATAATAATATATGTTATTAATTAAATACAATAGTTATTATATTAATAATAGTATTAGGTATTAAAAAATATATATTCTAATAAGTATTTTTATGTTGTGAATATATATATAATTACCTAATTGTTTCATTCTGACTCACGTGCATTCATTTTGTTTCTAGATAGGGGGAGTTGTGTGTGCGAAGCAATTTATGGGCACTACACGGGAAAAGCGTTAAAGGATTCGCAAGCTGTTGCAAGGGGTCAGCATCTTTCACTTGAAGTTCACTAAAAAGATGGTGACATGCTCATAAAAGCATGCCATGTGGAACCGGTTTCCTATGAGGAATTTCTAGGACTATTGTTTCGTTTCCAAATAATAAGACCCCAACTCCTCTATACACAGGAGGACAGGAGACCAAAATGCATCATTCCAAAGTAAGGGAGGAGACTCCACCACGATCCATTATCCCCATCTATTCCATCCACATCTCACGGACTGAGACCTTATTTGACTTGGAGATGAGACCTGCTCCTCCATTCTCTGCCTCATCCCCCATTGCTCAGCTTTAGTTTTGATTTCAATTGTGTCTGTAAATACTTGTGTTGCATGTTTTTTAATTAGAATTGTGACGTTCGTTATGTTTTATTTTTTGTGTCATACATTCTTCCTCATCTTGTGTTGTGATATCCAATCTCCAGAAATGGAGATCTAATTTGCGAGGCTGGATCGAGATTATGAAATATGATGCACCCTGGAGATCCGATCATCGGCGAAATCATCTTTTCTCTTTATACACCTTTATTGATCACATCTACGAGTTAGATTGAGCAAGAGAAAAATCTTTCACAGACTGATCAGTTACTTTATTGCTTAATTTCTTATCCCCATCCTTTCTTGATTTCTCAAAATAAGAAATTGAAATTGGCTGTGTGATGTGATGATCTTAGGGGAGTCATTCTGGCTTGTGAGAAATTCTTTCCAGAATGACGTTACTGAGTGAATCACCTTGCAGTTCGGAGGAACGCTTGAGTATTGAAGAACATCGATATTTGAGTGTTCAATTTTTAGGTGAGATTGGTGTGTGAACTGAGACATCGGTTATGCACTGAGAAAAGTTGAGAATTTTTGTTTAATTTCTTAAGTAGATCTAAGTGTAGGGGTAGAGGGTGGATTAACCTAGGTCCGGCCTCTATCACATAGACTATTGTATTATGTGTCTTGGTGTCATCTATTTATTATGTGCCTTGTGATGTATCTGTGCCTTCTTACTTTTCATGGTTTTATCCTCTGTCTCTATATTTTTTCATTTTTTCATTATTTTTTCTCTCTCCACAGTGCTCTTCAACACAGATTAGTGATTTCTTAGGATTTGTGTTTTTATGTTTTCAAAGTATTTAAAAAAAATACAAAAAGATTTTCAGAACATACCACTTAGTTATTCAACACTACTTCATTGAGAGTGACCATGAGGTTAGATACTGTGCTATATCTTAGGTCCTTTTGAATGTAAACCTGATCGTCCCCGTGACAAGGGTGCAGGTCAAATTTTTTGCACCGTTTCTGGTTAAGAAATTAGTTTCTAAGTGGTTTTTACAATTTTTCTTTTTATTTTAAAACAAACAAAAAAACATATAAAAAATCATTAAAAACACACACACACACAATAGTGATGAACTCTAACAAAGTTGATATAGTTTCACTATTTGACCGAGTTCAAGAGCTTGAGGAGCCTGTTACTAAATTTTAAAATTGGATGCATGAAAGGCAACATCGAGACCTTACCGATGAGGAGACAACGTATTCTCATGAGATCATGAGGTTTATGCAACAAGCCATGTATAAGGTTATGGGATACCAAGAAGATAGTGCAATACCACCACCTCCCACTGAAGCCCAATAATCTAGAAAGCAGTTGAAAAAGAAAAAGAAAAGAAAAATAAGAAAGAAAATATTAGAGTTTCCCAAATTTGATATGGAGTTGCCCCTGGAGTCAAATCATGAAATTCCAAAACCAAATTCCAAGGATGTTTTCAAGGAATGGAAGGAGATGGAACTTTCAAAGAATCATGATGTTGGGCATTTCTTTGATGATGATTTTTCCCTGATTTCCATTCTAATGACTTTGCTTTCAATAAATGTTTTAATGATTTTTAATGCTTCAACAAGTAGATCCATCACATGAAATCATATCACTCTCCTTACAAGATTCAGAAAATGAAGTAGTGTTATTTGAAGAGAGGTTGGAGGAGGTTGAATACCTCACTCTTGCCCCGTACCCTCTCCCAAGATCACTATTCCTACACGATGAGGAACAAACTACACTGATAAAGGGAGTTGGTAATTTTATGGAAGAAGCTATATTTTTATTCAACTTGGATTACATTTAAGCTGATTTTAATTGTGTTTCTCCCTGTGTAGGTTGTGAATATGCATCTCACTTTTGTGATTTCCTACAGAGTGGTGAAGTTTCAGTTGCATCTGTTGAAGAGTTAATAGAACTCCCAATTCTGGATAACACTTCTAGTTTGGGAGTTACTTTTGTAGAGGAATTTTTGGATTTGTGCACAAGTTTACAAGTGGATGATGATTATGTCCTTGTTTCTCAAGATAAAATAATTTATTAGAATTAATGAGAATAAAATCACATCCAAGTCCCCCCCCACCATTCAATATGATGTACTTCACTACAAAGGAGGGTAATTTTATTGAAGCTACACATGGGGAACTCCATGGATGGAAAGGAAATGAAGTTGGATGGATTCGATTATAGTGGTTCTTAAGTAAGAAGATAAATCCCCCATCCGACTGGAGTTGATCCGAGGACTTTCCAGCTGTAGATAGTCAAACTATAGCACCCCCTGGGGGGTTATCCCAGGATTCTCCCTTTTCATTTCCTACTTTAGTTTCTTTTTTGCATGTGGTTTTTATTTGAGTTTTGAATTCTTAAGATAATAAATATGTAGTAGATTCTATGTGGATATCATTCAAGTCTTAGGGGGCCAGTTCACTATATTAATGAATAAAACTCACTAACTCACACTTTGTAGTTTCATTTTATTTGAACATAAAATTTGGAACACTAATGATAAATTTTTTCATCATGTAGTTTCCAAACTAAAGCAGACAGAGTTCATGCGCAAGAAAAATAAAGGGAGGCATTTAAAAATTTTTATTAAATCTTCCATTCCGGGAAGTAATGTTTTAATTGTACAAGTTTTTTTTCATTCTGCTCATTCATTTTGTGTGCTGCTATGAATTAAGTGTGGGGGAGTCCCCTAGTTTTCTTTGAAAAGTAAATAGTGTTTATTGCTTGGGTGTTAGCTTGCTAATATCTTCTTAGTTAAAAAACTATTTTGAGCTGATATGTGAAACATGATTGCACCAACTACTTTCAATTTCATTATACTACAGCTACACATCACTACTAATCATGCTACTTTTTGAAGTAAATTGAGTAATATTTTTTTTGCTCTTAAAAATTCAAATCATGAACTTTTCAAAAGGAAATACACTTGTTTTCTGGTGATGGTTGGTGGGGTTGGGTTCATATATTTTTGTTTGTTTGTGTTTTTATTTTCGTTCAATTTTTGTGTGGAAAAGAAATTTTTTGAACCTCATTGCTACCTCTCCATATCCTTTTAATCAGAAAAGTATATCTGTTTTTAACATAAACTCTCTTCCACCTTAGAACTCAACATTGGGGAAAATATTTGGGTTTAAGTGTGGAAGAGAGGGTTCATTTTAGTGTCATGTCGAATTCCCCCTTCTTGAACCCGAAAAACCTGAAGTTGTTTAAAAAAAGGTCATTTTTTTATTTTTTTTCAAAATTCTCATGATTCCTTCATAAAATTTCAAATTATTTCATTACATGATGGTCATTGGAGGTTCACCAGTACTTAAATTATATCTTGTTTAGTGGATAACTATTTTCTGGTTATTGAGAGTGACACTTAGTCAGAAACTGTAAAGCCTGAGTGATTGCTGAGTGTAATTGTTCATTGCCTTAATGACCATTTCTTTTTAGGAACTAAGGACAAGAGTGTGACAAGAGAGGTTTTTTGGGATGATGATTTTTACTTAGAGTAACTAGAAGTTCTTACTAGATCCTAGGGCACTCACACTTTTTAAAAAATAATAATATTCAATCACTTTAGGAATCCAACTCGATTGATTATTAATTAAGTCCTTTGTAACTAGAGTAAAATAAAAAAATGGGATCCCATGGTGAGTATCTGAGACAATGCACACTGGGTGCGTTTCTGTGAATAAATAAAGACGATTTCAATCTTAATAAGTGCTATGAACAGTGCTCTGAACATGGAATATGGCTGGAAAAATTAAAAATAAAGTGCCCTTGTTAAAAATGAACTCATTAAGGTGAGGGGAATTTTGAACCCAGATGAAGAAGGGAGCAATTGACCTAGTTAATATTCATTTAAGTTGAATCAGAAAAGTGATCAAATTAATGGACTTTATTTTTTGGAACTTGGGAGAAGGTGAGAATGGAAGGTTCCCTTAGTTATGTTTTGAGTTCCAATACATCTAACCTTTCATCACTCCTTGAATCAAAACATAAATTGGAAATTGATGTAGGACAATTAACGAGTACCTGTAGGAGGCATGAAATACTTGACAGTGTATGAATCTGTGACGCTTTTGACTTTCAGTGGGTTTTTGAAGCTAGGGAGGACATCATTTTTGAACACCTTTGAAAAGCCTAACCCACTGTTTGGTCTTGCTCCTCTGAGTATTAAAGTTTAATCATGCACTTTTTTAACTAAAACTCACAAATTATCTTTCTGTTTTAAAGGCAATGGAATGCCCTTGTTTGAGGAAAACAAGTTTTAAGTATGGAGGTGTATGTTGTGGCTTATTTTTTATGGTCTTTGCCACATACTTGTTTATATTTTTCTTTACTTTTTAATATCAAACTATTGTATTTTGTGTAATATTTATCAATTGTTGTATTTTGTAAATTACATTATGAAAAGTGTGTTTATGTATTAAAAGTGTGTTTTTGTTGTTGATTTTTATTGTTTTTCAATAATAAAATTATTTTGTTATTTTAATTTCATTTAATTAATTTTTTTTGTTATTAGTTTCAATAATTTTTAATTCATTAATTAAATTAATTAATTCTTTATTCTTTAAATTTTAAATAAATAACTCATTTTAGTTTTTTATTCTTTTAAGAATTTAATAAGTTTTAACATTTTAATATTATTCAATTAATAATTTTATACTTTAATTTAATGATTTCTTTAGTTAACTAATTGGTTAAATTATTTAAGCAAGTAACTATAATTATTTTTATTTGTTCATTAATTAATGTCTTCATAATTTTTTAGACAAATAAATTCATTCTCTTTAATAAAGCATACTTAATTTTATTATTTAAGATTTTTTTTATTTACATAGTTTTTAATTACATTATATTTAATTTAATTGATGAATTTTTAGTTGTATGAAAGATTTAATTAATTTAATTTTTGTTTTGTTTGCCGATTTTTGCTCATGGTGGCACCATTTCACAATTATTGTTCCACACTCACGGTGCCACCAGTTCTTTCATGCACCGTTTCACACTTACGGTCTCACCGTGAGCATCATTCACACTGCCTCCTTCCTTCATTGCCACTGTTTCACCCCCACTCACTGCTTCCTCTATTCCTTCATGGTGCCAAAGTCTCCCAATCATTTTCATGGTTCCACCGTCTTGCTACCATCCCACCTTCTTTCCTCCGTTCCAGATCCAACAACACAACAAAACCTCCCAACCCTTCTCTCATCCTCTGTTTCACAGAAGCAACACAACCCACACACAACACAAAATAGCTTCAATATCAATTTTCATAGCCACCATGACCCTCTCCCTACCTCTATTCCTCTTCCAACAACAGCAACGCAACAATCAAATTCACCCAACCACAAATTGAAAATTGAATTCAAGAAATCAAAACTTTAGAAACATTGTGAGAAATCCAAACTCGAAATTGGATTTCCGAAGGCTGCGTGTTGTTGAATTCGAACCTTTTACAAGCCTAATCAGTCGTTGAACTCGTTCACCTACTAAGGACCCCACCATTCTTGATCTTCTAACCTCAAACCATTGCTTCTATTTCTGGTCCTCGCACCCCTGCACTGCTCAGACCAAGCCCTACTCGCCGGCGAGCCACCCGAAGCCTGCATGACCGTCGAGACCCTCTCTCTCATCCTCATCCTTGCACCATCTTGACCCTGAAGCCCTTGGCCTCAAACCACTACAAGAATCCACTCTTCAGATTCATTTTCTCCGCATCCACGACCCCAGCGACTCACCGTCGCGCCCTGTTCTCCTCTCCCTGCTTTGCCTTTCTCCTCTGCGCTGCATGAACAAACCCCCCTCCCCTCTTCATTTCTTTCTTTATTTTAAACTTTTATTCTACTTTATTATATAATATAATATATATATATATATTATGTGTTATATAAAATATAATAATAATAATAAAAGGTAAATTAATAAAAGTATATAAGATTATATATATCATATACAATATTAATTTCTTATTATAATAATATATGCTATTAAATAAATACAGTTGTTATTATATTAATAATTGTATTAGGTATTAAAAAGTATATATTCTAATAAATATTTTTATGTAGTGGTATATATATATAATTACATAATTTTATCATTCTGACTCACGAGCATTATTTTGTTTCTGGACATGGGGGGTTGGGTGTGCGAAGAGATTTATGGGCACTGCGCAAGAAAATTGTTAATGGATTCAGAAGCTATTTCAAGGTGTCATCTTCTTTCACCTGAAGTTCACTAAAAAGATGGCGACGTTATCATAAAAGCACACCATGTGGAACCTGTTGCCTGTGAAGAATTACTAGGACTATTGTTTCACTTCCAAATAATAAGACCCTGAATCCTCTCTACACAGGAGGAGAGGAGACCAGGGGTCATCATTCCAAAGTGGGGAAGGAGACTCCACCATGATCCATTATCACCATCCATTCCATCGAAATCTCACGGACTGGGACCATCTTCGAATTGGAGACGGGACCTGCTCATCCATTCTCCGCCTCATCCCTTTTTGCTCTATTTTAGTTTTGATTTCAATTGTGTGTGTAAATAATTGTGTTGCATGTTTTGTAATTTTAATTGTGATGTTCTTTATGTTTTATTTTTTGTGTCATACATTCTTTCTCATATCGTGTTGTGATCTCTAATCTCAATAAATATAGATCTAATTTGTGGGGCTTGATCCAGATTATGAAATATGATGCACCCTATAGATCTGAAAATCGACGGGATCATATTTTCTCTTTCTTCACCTTGTTTGATCACGTCTATGAGTTTGATTGAGTGAGAGGAAAATATTACCTCGGATGACCGGTTACTTTATTGCATAATATCTTATCCCCTTACATTCTCTATTTATCAAAATAAGAATATGAAATAGGTTGTGTGATGTGATGATCTTAGTGGAAACATTTTGGCTTGTGAGAAATTCTTTCTAGAATGACTTTATTGAGTAAATTACCTTGCAGTTCAAAGGAATGCTTGAGTATTGAAGAACTTCGATATTTGAGTGGTCAATTTTTAGGTGAGATTGTTGTGTGATTCGAGACATCGGTCATGCACTGAGCGAAGTTGAGAATTGTTGATTAATTTCTTAAGTATATCTAAGTGTGGGGGTAGATGGTGGATTAACTTGGGTCCGGCCTTTGTCTCACTGACTATTGTATTATCTGTCTTGGTGTCATCTGTTTATTTTGTGCCTTGTGTTGCTTCTGTGACTACTTTCTTTTCTTGGTTTTGTCCTGTGTCCCAATATTTTTTCCTTTTTCCATCACAATTTCTCTGTCCACTGTGCTCTTCAGCACTAATTAGTTATTTATTAGGATTTTTTTTATGTTTTCAAAGTATTTAAAAAAATACAAAAAGATATTTAGAACAGACTACACTATCATTAGACATTGCTTCATTGAGAGTGACCCCGAGGTTAGCCACTGTACTATATCTTGGGTCTTTATAAATGTAAACTTGACCATCCTCACAATAAATAGGCATGTCAAGGGGAGGGGAACTCATGGAATTTCTCACAATATTAAATTAATATAAATTAATTCACATTCAAGATGAATAAAATGTGAGTTATTTTGAATATAGGATAAGTATGGATTCAAAATACCCTCATTTATTAATTTTTTTTTTTACAATTTGAGGTCACATTATTACCCTTATCATTTATTTTTAAACCATATTTAACCCCTTTTACACTTTCATGGATGACATGGGTTTTTAACTTTTATGGGTTACTATAGTTACTAAAAAATGAAAAAAAACCACTAATGAATCATGGATGATAATTTAGAACTTATCCCAATAATATTTCTGAATTTAATATTCTCAATAATTTTATATAAATTAATAACATAAGATTTATTTAAAATATCATTAATATTAATTTTTACACTCTTCATTATGTTGAGTTTTAGAAATATTAAAAAACATAAAAATTTAAAAAAAATAATTTATTAAATACATAAAATATAAAATTAATATATAAAATTTTTCTGTGACAATAGTTATCACAAATTAATTTTAATTTAATAATTTTTTTCTTTTATTTGATTTTTCACTTTCTTGAATAATTATTGCATCAATGTTATGTCAGGATTTACAATAATTAATTTGTCACAAAAAATTATAAATAAAATACCATGGTATAGATATATATATTTTATTTAATTTTACTATTTATAGTCAATTATATCTTATGGAAAACCCTATATTAAAAAATATATAGTTGTTAGAAAATATGAGTATACCGTCATTGACTTTTCATAAAATAAAATACTATAAATGTAATAATCCCATCTAAGTGGATTAAAATGGTTATCATTTTGATCCTTATATGATTATAGTTTATGATAACTCATCTAATGAAATTAAAGGAAGTCTTAGGGCCATGTTCTAGTCATTGTCATTTTTTCCTTAATTACTTGATTTACCCTTTATCGTTGTAATAAAAATTACGTAAGTAACTATTCACATATGCAAAAAATAAAAGGGGAAAATTTACAATATTTATAAATTATGAATAAAATATGGAATTAATTTTATAATATTACAATAATAGAAGTTTCATAATTTAGTTTAAAATTAAATAAAAAAAATGCAAAGAATTTTGTTTTCAGAAAAATGCCCGTTTTAAATATAAAATGTTTTTTAAAAAATTAAATTATAAAATACTTTTAAAAATAAATAATTATAATATATTAAATTAACTTTAAATAATTAAAATTTTAAATTAATGAAAAACAAAATTTTAACTTATAATTACTTGAAAAATATAATTTTTAATATAAATATGTATTTTTCACTATTCATTTTAAAATCAATCTTTTCAAAAAAAATTATGCAAATTTAATAGTAGGTATATTTTGAGAATATTATATAAAAAATGATGTTAATTTTATCAAAATAAATTTATAAATATTCCAGAATATCATTATATTATTTCTAAATAAAAAGCAATTAAAATCATTTTTTTAGAAAGTTTATTTTTGATAAATTAAATGAATATACTTAAAATAGATATACATCAACATGAAATTAATTAATACATTAGAAATTATAATTAACATTATATATTTCTTAATTAAATTTATACTATTTATTCCTGCTAATTTAATGGCTCGGTTATAATGATCACATCGAAATTATATGATTTCATTTTCTGTTTAAGCTTAGTGTTGTGTATTTTTATGAAATCAAGAATTGTATTTTATTTTAACAACTCAGGATGTCACAATATCCCTCTATAAATTCCACCCTCATAATTTTTAACATGGCATTGATTACAAGGGCTTTATTTTTCAAAATATTGTTATTGAAATCCCACTTCAGAAAATCGAATAATAAAACATTTACACAATATGAGTGAAATGGAAGTAAAATGGCCACCTATGATAACACATATTAGTTTTAAATATAAGAGAAAATAGAAATATAATAGATAAATAACCCCATAATATTGTTAGTTAGTGATAGAAAACATGGCGATGAGAAATCTGACCATCACAAAACTATAAATTTGGGACATGTTAAAAGGGAATTGATATCACAATAAAAAAATTAGATGGATAATGATGATATTTCAAGATCCCTTTCCCTATTTTTGAGGAATTACATTGAAATATAATAACATAATGAAATATATTTACTTCAGTTGTATAATTTCTTCTTTTTATCAATTTCTACCACAAACTCATATTTTTCTCCAAATGATGAGTTTGAATTTCTCAATCTAGAATCACTATAATGAACCTACATGGATCATAAAATCCACAAAATAAAAACAATATATTACTCCTATATTTAGGAATTAACAAACAAAATGGTTAATAAAAGATAATATAATTCTCAAAGTAAATAAACCATTGAATGATGAAAATCTACTTCATTCTCTAAAATTCAATAGTGACCCCCAAAGCTCCACTTAGATCATTCAATGAATAACTATCCTTAAAAATCCTCAAAAATATTATAAATAATATTGAAACTAAAAAATTAAAAGCTTTATAGGATATCATCTTCGAAGTTAAATTCTAACATTTATCACCGAGTAACACTAATCATTTATAATGTATAATACCAAAAATTAATTTCCCAAATAAACTTCAATATAATCTAATAATTTCCATAAATAACCAGAATCTCCAAAAATAAATAATACCAAAATATATTATTCTAAAATAAAATTCAACCATTATTTATCAAATAAAATTCCCTAATATTCTCTTTACCTTAATCATATAGGGTAACCAAAATAGTGAACATGTTCTGAAATAACATTAATCTCTTAATCACTAAATCAGTTTCGAATCCCCTAATTATTTATTCAATAAAATATAAAATTCAAAAATAAACATAAAAATTATCCATTAGGTAGATTAAATAAATAAAAAGAATTATATACTACCCAGTACATCTCATAGGCCATTGGTTGGAGATTCACCCTTATCACCCTTAGATTGAGGGATCCAAACATACGACTTTGCCGGATGTGAGAAGTTGTTGAAAAATATTCAAGTTGTCATTTTTCTAAAAATATATTATTAGAATCAACATAAAATACCTTAAATGTGTGAAACGTCCAAAAATATCCTTAATATGTTTTAAATCAGTTTTTATCCCATAAAATTCATTTTTCATTCCGAAATTTAATGAACTATAATTACCTAAAAAATAAATGTCTCTAAAATATCATTATTCACTTTAAAATTTCAAAACCAAAATCCTAAAAAGTGGCTTATAAGATAGTAATGTTATTATGAACATTTAAATTGTAAACCCATGATGATATACACAACTCTTAAAAAATCCTAATATCAAAATTTAACCAAAACCTTCTCTTTTACCATCTATAATGAAACAACCTTAAACTTATCCTATAATAGTTATCTTAAAATGAGAAATCAATTTGTTCTCACAAAGATCATTTTAGTTTAGAGGCTTAGAGAATTTTGATAAAATTTTACAATATAAAACCATACATTATAATTGGAATCTTTAACCCAGTATCCATTTTTTTCTTCTAAAAAAAACATTCAAAAATAAAACATGGGGTTTTTCCATGATTTAACATCAAAATTATCAACTTGTGATCACCCCTACAACAAATCATTCTTTAACCCAATGAAAAACATTTAAAAACATTGGATGATCACAAAATCATTATTAATATATAAAAAAAGAAATAAAACCATTTATCTTGTGAAAAAAATGAAAACCAATTTTATTTTATTTAAGAGAATAGCAATAAAATTCACCAGAAAAAACACACACACATTTATCTCAAATAAAATCCTTAAAACGAATAGCATGAAAATTTAAAACCATTTTTGGAAACAAAGATAATTATATTCATAATCCCATTTTAATACAATGTTATAAATAAATGTGTCCTAGTTAAATTTATAGGAGAAACCCTTAGGTAACTCACTTATTCATACAATGAAATACAAGGTACATTTCCCAATGCATTGGAGCACCATCTGGGTGGACCCTTCATTTTGGCTGTTATGATCATACATAGAACTATCTATGATATCGTATGTTATGTTGTAATAGGATTACCTAGTGTTATATTTTCCACCCAATGTTAAGTTGTAATGGGTTTACTCGGTGCTATATGGGCCACCCCATGTGAAGCTATAATGGGCTTACTTGATCTTATTTGGTCCACCACATGTTTAATTCTCGTGGCCCATATAATGAATAAATCATTTTCATTCTTCAACTTTTCATCATAAAAAAAATTGACAAACTATATCAAAAAACATTCAAATAAAAAATATAGTTTTATTTTAAAAACTAATTTTCAAAGTAAATATACACAAAAAAATTAAAAATAGTTTTTCATCAAAGAAAATATCAATAAATTTTTATGGAAAGCAGTAGTTTTCTATATCAAAATACCATTTCCTTTTTAAAAAATGACTTTTAAAATCGAAACACAAAAAACATCATAAATAAACCATTTTCTATGAAAATAACTATGAACTTTATAAAGGAAGCATCAAATAAGTAACGATTCATTATTTATGGAAATTATTCCCATGCTGTATAAATAAAAAAGAAGTATATTTGTACTTTAGTAAAAAGAAACTTTAAAAGAATACTTTTCAAATCAGTGTCCCTTACCTCAAGTCTAATTTTTCATATATTTCATGTATCATCCTAAATATTAATTTAATGTTAATTACATACTTTATTGATATCATTTTATAGTTTATTATTACTTTTATATAACATGTTACAATGTTATAACAAATTACATAATTTTTTAAGTTCACACCTAATCTTTAGATGATATTTAGTACTTAAGTCAAAAATGACTTTGGTATGATGAATATAGTCCATGTGGTCATTAGGATATAATCTCTAGAATAATCAACATGAAATAATTATCATTTTTATTTATTAATTATGTGTTTATATCCATCTATTAAATATTTATTTGAAAAATAAACCACGTTACGTTCATGGAGACGGTAGGCTGTACACACACATGAGTAATGTTTCAATTTTTCAATAAATATTATGGAAAGAAGGTAATTATAATTTTATATTTTCATAATTAAAATTATACCATTAATAATATATTAATAATTTAAATATCATTACACATATATCATTCCTAAAATTTGGTGATGAAAGTTGAATCACAATGCTTTGTGGAGGTGATAATTCACATGTACGCATAAACGACGTTATCATTTGTCTATGAATAGAATGGTAAGCATGTAAATGATATATTATAAATTAATAATAAAATATATGTCATTAATATCATATATAAACTTTAATTCCATATTATATCAAGTCTCGAGAGATGGTGACAGAAAATAAATTACATCAGTTCGCGAGGCGGTAGCCCGATGTACACACGGAAAATGAATTATTTTACTTTTTGAAGGAAATGGAGATGGATATGAGTAATTCCACAAAAAAATAATAGCATAGTATATAAATTATATTGGACTTAATATTTTATCTATTATTAATATGTTTTTATACATGTGGAATAAGAAACAAAATAGGAACACTTGATTAAAAATGATACATGTTCTTCAGAAATCCTTTGTTTCTTAACAAATTAAGACTAGTAAGCTCGATTTTTTTCCTAAAATAAGTTATATTGAATGTTTATAGGTATTATAGTATTTTATTTTTTTAGTTATTTACTAAAAAATAATATTCTTTTTAGTGTGAGATATTGAGAAGAAAAGGTTCCCTTTTATAGGAGATGAGAAGGCTACTCTTAGAATTTCTCAATATATTAAATTAATATAAATTAGTTTCTAATTAAAAAAGATTCCAAGGTGAGTTATTTAAATGAGAGTATGAGTATGGGTCTAAATACTCTCATAAAATAACTTTTTTTACTAGTTTAGATCACATCATTACCCTTATTAGCTAGTTGTAATCCTTATTTAACTCCATTAACACTTACCGTTACAACAAGGTTTTTTACATTTTTCAGGATAATGTAGTCACAATAAAATGAATAATGAAAATTAAATGAATCATGGATGTTATTTTAAACATTATCCCAATAATTTGGATGAATTTAATATTTTTTTTAATTCTATATCATTTAACAAAATATTGTTTATTTAAAATATCATTAATGTCAAATTTGAATGTATTCAATAATTTATCTTTTAAAAATTTAATAAATACAAGATATATTAAAAATATATCTTTTATTACATCACTATCATATAATAGTAACCTATAAAATTCATTAATGAAAATAATGTTTTCAAATTATATTTACTTTAATATTTTTAATATCATTTAATTGACTTTCCCATCAACTGAATAATTACTTCATGAGCTTTGTGTCGACAGTTTTGGTAATTATTTAATAAATAAGAATTATGAATAAAATTCCATGATGTAGATAAAAATTTTATATTTAAAATTCATATTTTTAGCCTTTATTATCCTCATGATATGTAGCGACTCAAGTTTTTGTCCCTGTCAGACTTTGGAATATTTCTACGAATAAGTCCAGAGCTAGGCGTGAAGACGGCATGCAATTCTGAGGCTCGGTGTGCCCAGAATTAATTTTAATAAAATATTAAGTATTTGTATACTATGCATGTGGCAGGGGTGTGATATCTCCTAAACAGTAGCTCCGAACGGGAATCTGAAAGCACGGTTGCGTCTGGAATGTGCCGTTTACCCTAGGCGAGGTGTAAACATTGCGGGTGCGGGCTTGCTGTGGAAAACACCTCCAGGGGAATTTTTGTAAATAAGTGGAAACATTTAATTACGAGTGTTGGCTCGAATAATTTATGAACGGAGTCTCGGATCACAATTCTGATTCAGTCGTTACGTTCAAAACAACGCGTTTACCCTAAGAGCAACCTTACCTTTGTGTGCACCGGGCACCGGGTCGGAGGCGAGTTGGTGGGGAGAGTTAATTGAGGTTTTTATAATAACAATTAAATGGGAAATAAATCACCCCCACCTCCTACGTGCAAATGATGCCGGAACCACCTCCTCCCCTCTCCGTTGTTCGCCGATTTGAGCTCCGGGCGTCCGTTTTCAGCGCTGATCGTCAGAAGATCGAGCTCCAGCACGTCGCAGGCGTCGTTCTGCACCCGAAGCTTTGGCGATCCGCCAACAGGTAGGCGGTTTGAGTCTTACAATCCTGGACCTCGTTTATGTGTTGTTTTTCTTCAAATCGTCATAAGGGTTGTATAGTTTGGGTCCCGAGGTTTCCGAAACAGGTTTCAGATCTGTTTTTGGAGCACCGGGGTGCTCTCGGGGGTTCCCGGAAGTTTTCCGGCGGAAACCCCGGATTCCAGCGGCTGCCATGGCAGAATCCGGCAAGGCGTGGCGGATTTTTCCGGCGGCACGGTGGTTTCCCGCGAGGCCAGCGGTGGTCCGGCCAGGATTTTTCGGGGGTTCTTTAAACCCCCGTAACTCACAAACCGTAACTCCGATTTGCGAGCCGTTTGCGGCGACACCTTCCTTGCATCGGGTTGGACCTTTTGAACTCACTTTGAGAGTTTTGTGATTCGGGATTTTGACCCGGGGGATTGAAATGTCGTATAAAATAATAATATTTTATTATTTTACGACTTTAGGCCGTTGTAATTTCTACCCGGTGCATCTGAATGACGTGCCGTCAGTGGCATTGAGACCCTGATGGTACGACAGAGTTTTCGAGATGGTTTCCAGGTGTTGGGACTAAGAATGGGGTGCGGGCCCCATGAGGCCGGTTTTTGGTGTTTGTGGAGAAACGCAGCTTCCGCACCAGGAGTCCGATTTTGGTGGATGAATAGTCGATAATGTGTGTTTTTCCGAGAGGATTGCAATGGTGAGATCTGTTCGATGTGTTTCAGGATTGAGGCGTGGGCCCCACCCAAGATGGCCTTTGGTGAAATCATTTAAATTTTTGGTAATGTTTTGATCATTGTATTATAAAACTATTTAATTTTACTATAATATGTCTATTAATTCTATTTCCATGTAATAATACCATTTTCTCACTATTCCATAATTAAAATGACTAAAAAATGTTTCTAACAAAATCATACTTCATTTCACTCTTCAGTCGATAATATTATTTTAAATTCAAAATATATGTTTTTAGAAAATATTTTCATAAATGATTTAACATTTTAAAAATTATTTATTAAATAAATCTCTTCTCATGTTTGAATTTTTTTAAAAATGGTCTAAAACGAATCTTCTTGTCAATTTTCAAATATGGATACTTTTAATCTTTTTAAAATCATGTGAATGAAATTTTTGTTACTTTAATGACATATATGGAATTTCCTTCTGTAATAACATATAATTTATTTGAATATGATTTTAAAATTTAGAAATATATTATTCAAAATATTTTTTTTCCTAATATTCTAAAAAAATTTGTTTTAAAAATTGATTTTTAAATTGGATAGGATATTTTCTTCTAGAATGTTTTTGAAGTTCCTTTTATGGAATTTCACTTCATAAATTAAAACCATTTATTTTTATTATACTGTAGGGATATTTTTTATTTATATTATCATTATTCTTCCAATTTATGGTTTAAGATTGTTTTAACTAAGAAAACTATTGACATTCACTAAATTGATTTATTTTTGCATTCATTAACATTCCATTAAAATATAAATAGTATTGTGATCAATAGATAATAAATTTACCCTAAATATCTATATTATTTATCATGGATACAAAAATTTCTTAAACATTATATCATTTTTATATATGGTTTTTAAAATATTAATTAATTTGACTAACTCTAGAAATATGGAATAATTCGTTTGATTTACTCAATACAGATATTTATTGATAAGGAATATTGTTTATGGATAAAATATATTATTAGATATATGAGAAATTATTTGGTAATTATGATGAATGTGGGACCCAGTTATAGGAATCTTTTTGTTGCATCGATTGTCCCATCTAATGAATTAGTTGTCCAGACATAGTTTAAAGGGATCATGATGTATAACTACACATCAGTTCTAAACTGTCCTGTGAAAGGGCTTGACATTAGACGTATCATGATGCCAAGAATTATAAAATCCAATAATTAAGAATTTACAGGACAAAAAATTTAGTAATTATTATACAAGAGATTTTGACAATGATATTATATCAAAATGAATTTCATTCATTTTTTAGGGAAAATTTCATATGTTTTCAGTTATTTTCCATGACATATTGATTAGTCCTTATCAAATTATGATAGTCGTGTTATTTATTAAATAAGACATGATTTCTATAATTTACCCTAAATATTTATTATTCTAGTCAGATTATATAAATAGAATGTGTTATTTTTTACATACCTTTTCATATTGAAAATTTAATTCAAATTATATAAATGGAATGTGTGTCAAATTATACACCTATCAATGTTGATTATGTTTATTGATTCATAATAGCTTCTACAATAATTGACCCCTGATGAGAATTTTAGATCACCCTTATTTTGATTCCTTTTTAAGGAAACAAGGATGTTTAGTAAGAATTATATACAAGGATATTATAGAGGGAATAATTATATTCTAGAAAAAAAGTGTTGTATTTTTTTAAAATATAATATGAGAATCATGTTTGTATCTAGTTTACCAATACTAAAAATCCATTCAATATATTAGGATGGGATTCATTATATCATATTCAAATTTAATAAAGTAAGACAGTACCTCTAGGTTGCTGGATTCAGGGTCACTATAATACCTAAATGTGAAAATGACTATATATTATAACACCATTGAGAGAATGCAAAAAGGAAAAATATAAAATATGTAACATCTCCTGGAACAGTAGACATACAACAGGAAAAAACACCTCAACACTGCATAAATTTATTAAAGATGGAGTCTAATAAAAAATAACTCCTTTATAGACCATTAACATGGTCAATTCATAAAATCATTTGAATCCACTAGATCCACTAGCTTCATGTCCCCAATTGAATTTCCATGATATGAAATATTTTTATAAGCACAAAATTTCTAGGAAGAAGGACTATGCATGGGTGAGTATAAAAAAACCTATTTGAATAACCTAGAAATTATAGATAAGGAAAAAAAATATTCCATCCCGAAACCAAATAATATGTGACTTAAAACGATTAATACTAAATAGAAATAGATATACACTTGGTTTATGATAAACATTGGAAAAGGAAGAGTATGGATCCGCTTAGTATTCTTCAATAAATATTCATAGCCCATATGTATTCATTGATACCCATTGTAACCCTAGTATTATGTATAAACAAATTGTATATCCCATTTATAAGTCATACCATAAAATAAATCATAATTTCTTGATACATCAAAATATATTTTTCCTCTATAAGATTCTACAAAACATCTAGTCATACCTCAAGGATCCATTACTACCACATAAACTATAGTAGGGGACCCACACTTGTTGAATAATTCAAAATATTCAATGGGTTACATATCCTATGAGAGGATAAACTAATAACCTACCAAATAGTAAATATATCAAACTCTATAGGATTAGAATCCATATCCTGTTACTAATATGTTGTTGGGATTATTACTGACTCTAAAAAGTATAATATGGGTCCTTATCCTTGTTCATATCAAGGGAGTAATGACCCCATAACTGAATGGAGGATCCAAAGCCTATGAATTTAAACCTTTATCTTCGAATATTTGAGATGGTTACCTACTCAACAGATTGTACATGGGACCCATACCTTATCCTAGCACTTCTCATTGGAGTTTCCAACCATACAATAGTTTAAAAAGTATCTCTTATGCACAATCATTGTATTTAAGATGATAGATAAGTATAATATAACGGTGATTCTTAAAAAAAATTGAAAATAGAAAATAACCAGGCATTATAATTCTGTATATAGATAGTAAATCAGAATAGACTTTTCTTTTGTCCAGTTTGGGCATTTCAATGAGTTTTTACAGAAAATAACATTATCTGTTCAGAACATGGTGTAATTACTCCAAATTAATGGTATGTAAAGAATTAGTAGATATCAACCATAAGCTTCCAATAAAAATCAGGGATAGGGAATTGAATAAAACACATGTCCATATGGGTACACAATGTGTAAAGATACATGAATGGAGTTTGTGATTACTGCCCATGATATTATCCATGTTAGGTTAATGTACACTATATGTCTAGAGGGGTATACAAAATGTAGGGGAAATGTTAATATAAAAAATGGAATGAATTTTTTTCAGCCAATATGTTGAAGTAAATAACCTTAATTATGTCCTACAAAATGTATAATGAATTAATTTATCCTAATATATACTCTGTTACATGTTGATAATTGTTACTTTAGGACACATGATCACATTCCAGGTTATATTTAATAAAAAATAGAAAACCCATAAACTATATGGTGTGACATACATGGTGTATGTTTAATGAACTATATTATATGTTGTTGATATACACACATAATATTTAGAATCTTATTCCCATGTCACCCATAATAATGACCAACAGTTTTTCAGCATTCCTTTGGATGTCGAAGATTTTGATGTCTCTCTTACACCACAAATTTCAATTGACTAGATCAGAAATTTATGAAAATTTTATTACACCTTCCTATATTACAATATTTGGTCATTTTCTATGAATACATTCATTTAAAACATGTTTTAAGTAATACTTTTCCTAGATTCCATGTGCATAACAAAAATTATTTAATGAGGAAGTGAAAAGAGAATCAGCGGAAGATGGAATATCATGATCAACCAAGATAGAGTTTTTAATATCTCTCATCAAAGAACATGGGTAGAATACTAAATAATAATATAATACTAGAAAATTATTTCTCAATTATAATTTTATGATTATATTTTTTTAAGGATAATAATTGATGATTCAATTATCATCACTTCGAATAATCATTTATCTCTTATCATTAATAGATTATTCACCCAAATACTTATTAGGGGTTAATAACATCTATCATGTTGATTATTTATTATTTGAATATGTATAATGAAAATTATATTTAAAATTTCAATACATATTTGTGTTTGATTACCATTCAATATAATCCTTAGTTATCAAATGACTATAGGTGTTTATCATCATGGCTTCATAGTAATAGAATGAAAAGAGAAACATTAGATATGATTAAGAATCTCTTAACCTAAATATATAAAGATCTTTAAGAGATTGTATATAATCCAAAAAGAGTAAAAGACTGCTAGAAAAGTTATATAAATATGAAAAAATATAAAATCATGATCTATACAAGATATATATATATATATATATATAATTGAAAATAAAAAATCAAGAAATTTACTTTCATATTATTTTTTTGGAGATATGTTTCTAAAATTAGATAAAAAATTCCATGCATTAGATTTTGAGTTAAAATCTAGATAACATATCCCTTACTACATAGTATTCATTTGTAAGAAATATAATTTAATATCATTGATATATTATACATTTATTAAAAATCAAATATATATTAGTTATTATAGTTTTTATTTTTACCCCATCAAAAATCATGATCCAATATACTCCATGTTTTTTCCTCATTCAATATTTTAAAGAAAATTAAATCAAAAAATGAGACAAAACAAATATTGAGAATATTATTCCATGTTGATATGAATATGTACTTCAACATTCACGATTTTGAGTGATGAAATGCATAACATAGTCTATATAGTAATATTTAGCTATGTTTATTATTTCTTATGGATTGACACACGAATCATTGAATGAAATTCCATCACGTCATTGGTTTATTCCCATAATGTACCAATTTTTTCCATATAAGAATCCAATTCAAATGTTGACTCATATTTTCATATTGGGATTCAATACGTTTAAACTTCCATAAAATAACACCTTCATAGGATCCAACACACCCAATATTGTTTATCAAATGAAAAATGTTAGAAAACACCAAAAATTATCATATGTTTAAATCATTGAATTATTCATGTCATGGATCAATTTTCATAATGTTTCCACCAATCCAATATTGACTATTATACGAAAAACATAACATATTCCAATGTATTGTGATGATTTCCACTAGTTTGTTCTTAAAAATAATGATATCTAAACTAATATCACCCATTTTCACATAGTCTATTATAAAGTGGTTTCTTATTTATATATTCTTGTTTTTTGAATTTTGTAGTGGAATCATTGAAATTGATATTTCTGTGGATTTATAACATATAATAGCAATTATAAGATATAAAATATTTTTTTTATAAATTATATATTATCTATAATTTGGAGTATAAAAACATGAAAACCCAAATATATGGATTATATAACATATAATTCAACAAATTAATACATATTTGGACTCCATGAAACCAAATAATTCTAAGTATTCAACACATTCCATTGTTGATATTCTTAACATTTTTGAAATAACTAAAATCAATGTCCATATAACTTATCAATTCACAATGAGGCATTCGTCGGTAAAACAACCCATGATTGTATTTTCCTTTAATATACATAATGATAATGTTAATGGATATATTTTTTGATTTCTTTGGATCAACATGAAATCCTAAACACACAAAAAAGCGCACTAAAAATATAGTTTATTCTACTTGCAATCAAATATAGAAGACATTATATCATCCTTGGATATGTTTACTGATCTACTATATTTAATGTAATATATTCACCGAAAGTAAAACCAGTCTATATTTTTGTTCTCATGATTTTACTTTTTCCTAAAAAAAATAGTTTCAAAATTAACTTAAATTTCTTACTCTATATTTTATTTGGCCAATCTATGATCCTATGAAGAACTTGAGTTCAACCCTGAGGCTTATATGAAACTCATTATCCATAAGATTATAAAATTAATTAAAAATATAATGACTTAAAGATCTAAATATGATATTATCCACATACATTTTCACAATCAAAATAAACACTTCTTACATCTTAATAATCAAAGAAGGATCCACTATAGTATTCTAAAAATGATTTGTAAAAAAACAAAGATAACCTTTGAAATGATGCTTGGGGTGGGGTGGGGTGGGGTAATTAACTCTATATAATGAATTTGTTTCCTTTTTTAAACAATTAGACTTCTATTAATAACCAAATATATTTTTTATAATATAAACATTCTCAAATATGATTTCATTACAAAATAACCTATTCATGTCCATATGATATAACATAAATTATTTGTCATAAATATATTTCAGTAGGATTCGTATAGGCCCTAATTTGGAAATTGGGGAAACCATATCACCATGGTCAATTATATTTTATTATATATTGACTTGATCTAATATTAAACCTTTTTTTAACAATATATCAAGATTTATCTAACTTGTTCTTAAAGAGATAGTTAATGTCAATGATAGGTTAATATTTCGAAGGTTTTATTAACCTTTATACCCTATATCCTAGTAACTTGTTTAACTCTTCTTGCACTTCCAACACTGAAATTAATTCTTTGTATACTTCAGGAAAACTTTTTAGTGATTTAAGAAAAAATAATACAATGTGATCAAAAATTATTATTAAAATATTTATAGTCTTAATTGAAGAATTAACATTGGTAATATTGTTCTCTAAGGTATGATCTCAATGTTACATTCACACATATAATCCCCCATAATGAACAAAAATCCTCTCTCATTCAACCTTAAAATAGATTTTGAATCATCTAGATTAAATTCTAAAACATATTACATAAATTGATCCAATATATTACATATTTTTCATATAATGAAAGTTTCAAAAATTCTTCGATATTCATTTTCCACTTGTTGTAAACTCTATATATTTTATTGTTAGAATAGTAACAAAAATGATCCCTTACTCTATTTTTGAAGTTGAGTTCAGTGTTTTATTTAGAACTGAAGATGCATACCTTAAAACCAAAAAATTAAAAATTTTCAACCATATTATATATTCACTTCTATAAATCATTCAGTTTCTTCTTCAGAATAATTATTAGAAGCATTATGATGAAAACATTGCAGGATGTGTTGGTAACTGGTACCCAATTTTTTTAAGAAACATTTACTCATTCATATTTGTACATACCTTCTCGTATATAGTTCTATTACACCTCTACAATACAATATATTATTATAGTATTTAGAATCACCCAAATGTTCCCTACTTATAGAAGAATTTGTTCTTGTACGAGTAGGTTTTAAATCCATAGGGACTAAATAACTAAAAATGAGAGTAAAATTTGGTGGTGGGGGTGTCTATGAAGTAGAACAATAAATGTATTAATTTTTTATATATAATGGGTTTATTTAATGTATATAAAACAAATAAATAATCAAACAAAATAATTAACAAATACAGTTAAATAGAAGAATTTCACTTGGGCTAGATTGGATATAATTGTTGTCATTGAAATATTCAGCCCACTAGTTCAAGATTTATCCAATCTATGAGATAAGATCCCAACATATTTCACCAATTAAATGCACACTAAATTAAAATTATAATATCTTTTTCACTTAGATAAATGCATTAATGATCACTCTATGAAATAAGATCATGCCTATACTCAAAATGTGTATTATTTAAATGCAATGATGTTAAACAAGAAAATCATTCAATGAAAGTAAATATCATACCAAAGAACTAATTTAATTAAATAATCACATAATATAATATCCAATCTTTCCCCAAGAAACTCTCTAGACTATAATAGGGTTAACATTACATTTATTCAAAACTCTAAATAAAATGTGAAGGATGACATAAATAAGAAGTATTAAAGAATATAAAACAAGAAAATATCAATCATGATCATAGTTATGTGAATGTATTCACACTATTAAATCAATAGAATTTTATAGATATAGATTTAAAAAAAATGGCGATGAAAACTCTTTTTATTTTGATGGAAAAGATATTTGTATATCAAGGTAGAGGGAGAACCATTACATAACCTAAGGTCTTGAGTCCAAGTGGCCCATGAACATGGCCTGAAGGCATATTGAAACATCATGCGTGCATCAGCGTGCCTATGTCACAAGGACCATTTCATGCCTACCCACATCAACATCATAACATAACATTACACTGATGGGGAATTATCTAAAATCTATAATTATCTTCACAAATTCCTTATTAAATATATATTTGGAGTCCCTTTGGTTGATAAAGATCCATAAAAGTCAATCCATTCAATAGGATATTCTGAATAATGGTGAAAAATTGTATAGAATTAACTTTTCATCATTTCCAAGTCATTATTCTTGCCTTTGTCTCCCCTCCATGACGCGCCGAAGTTAATTTTATAGATACATAATTTGGATAGGTTATAAAAGATAAAAACATATATATATTATTATTATAAATCACAAATTACATTATCCCAATTAGAAAATCCATTTTGATTTATTGCAAATTTGGTGAGATGAATTTTTACTCCTTCGAATCTGGCCCAAAATGTAATCTTAAACATGGTCCACCTGGACCCCCTAAAAATAACTAAATTATCCTCAGACCCAGTTTAAGGAAATATTCTACATGATGTCACTTATATTATTTTACATGTTTCATCATCATTGGACTATAATTAGGGAATCCACTTCAATTTTACTGAGGTTAGGATAGATATTATTTTCCCCAAATTTTCTATTTTTGATGCCCAATATGATCATTATCCATTGTGAATCTCCAATTTATCAAAAAATAAAAAATATTTCTTATATAGTTATATTAATAATCTTGAAATATAAAATTAAAAAAATTAACTGATAACGTAACATAATATTGTATAATAATTGAATGATGTTTTAGCATTTTAATCCTGAACTGCACATATGATGAGAAATAAATTTCAAATTATTAAATAAATAATGGATTTTAGTAACAATTAAGTAAATGAAAATCCATTAAAATGGTCTGAAAATTATTTACATTCAATGAAAAACCAAACCCCCATATTGGTATTTTAATATCCCATGAATACTAATAACTATTAAAATTCAATCCACTTGTCCTAAAATATTTTAACATAAAATGTCACACACCATCACCTCAAATTAAGTATTGATGATTCCTACTAGAATCCTTTATAAAAATACATGTATACATGAATTTACCAATTATAATCCCATTCCATTTTTAAAATTTACCACTACCCATCATCCATATACAATTATTCATGATTGTGTGTTGTGAATCACAAAAGGAATAATGCTATTTTTTAATAATTTTTCTTTATTTTTTGTATTTTATTGAACCACAATAGAGATTAAAATATCAAATCCAGGATTGAAAAATATGTAGTCACATTCACCAAGTTCCAAAAACCACATATTTTATCCATTACATTGTATAAAATATATATATAAATTATAACTTTGGGAAAGAATACTATGGGGTCAGGATTCCCGAATGATGAACACCACAAATTAGGATAAAGAATTTATCTATGGTGTCATTTTATTCTTTTTTTATATTTAATGGATTATTAGATTATAATTTAAGTGAACCATTACCCTATGCTATAAAGAATATAACCAGGGAACCCAAAAACACACCCCATGATCCAATGGATTTGAATTATGAAATTTTGAATTAATGGAAGAAAATTATATGGAGAAAAATGGAATCGAACAATCATTCCATATAAAATTATGCACAGTAATAAAAACATGAATTATGATCTCAATCAAGGCATTAAAAATAATTTGAAAATTAATATATTAGGTTTCAAAAAGTATATTATAACAATAAAAGATAAGGAAATAATTTTTTTGATAAAAGGCCATGTTTTTTAAAATATAACTTTTCAAAAATAATTCTATTTTCACCCCCAATCATAGACTAAAATTTCCCTTAATGATTAATTAAAATAGAAAATAGTGTTTATAATTGGAATTAAATTGGTGGAAAAGTTTAATGAATTGGATTTAAATTGAAATAATAGAGCATATTCACATAATTTAAATACAAAGTGACAATATTATACAATTGTTTATAAGTACTCCATGTCATATATAGGCTTCCCATGAATGATTGAAGACTAGTATTGAACTATTGATGTAATTTGGTTTAATTGAAAATCCCCAACTTCTTAGACTCCTATATATCAGACTCAAACAAAATTAGAGAATTGAAGAAACCCTAAGGGATAATGAAAAAATATTTATTAAGAAACATTTATTTTTTATTTGTTATTATATTAAATAAACCAAATAATAATGAAAAAAATAAATCATGAAATAATATTTGGGGATTCTTCTTAGAAGGAAATTTTTTTAAATTCGTTACATCGACATGGACCCCCAACATTCCCCATAACAAATATAATCATTTTATAGAATTCATTATTCACTAATTCTTATAAATTGTGATTAAGTCTCCACTGTGGTTGGTGGTAATGTTTTTAAATTTATTTATGATTGATCATATGGGTCCCAAACAATATTATAATCATAATAATATAAAAATGGTTCACTTTATTTATTTTTTAATCTTAATTTAGAAATCAAGCATAATTTTCTATTAATTATATCTAGGAGTTGATGAAATGATAAAGAAACGTTTTGGGTCTCCCCTAAGAGGGAATACAATTGTGTAATGATGGACCTTGAGTTTGAGTGTGGTTTGAATGATTTTTAAAAAACTAAATTGGAAATTTGAATCAAAATAAATTTCTTTTCCCAAGATTTTAGAATGAATTGGGTTCTTTGGAAGACTTGTTTAAAACCCAATATTTCCATTATTGGTGTTAAGAGTTGGTATAGACATATAGTTTAACATTTGTTTCAATTTTTTTAGTGATATTTATTTCTAAAGAATATAAAATAGAGAAATATTCTAGACACTAATTAAAAAATTTCAAATTTACCTCTTTGGAATTCAGAAAATAAATTTCCTCCAAATTTATGCAGAGAAAAAAAATTACTCATATTCCTTAAGTTGAAATTCATCCTTCCATTACCAATTAGACCTTATTTTATAGCTCTTATTCCTTAAATGATAATGTTGTTTCATTGATTTTCTATAGTGATTTTGAATCCTTTGATGTTTGGGGAATTATTTCATCATGTTTCCACTAGTTTTCCCAATCATTATAATTTGAATAGCATCCATATGTTCATGAGATATTTTTTGTAATAATATTATTATATCGATATTGATGAAGTGATAACCATATTGGTAATTGGGTCTATAACCATTTCAATGCACTACATTTATAATATCAAAGATGACACTTTGGAATTAATTTTCTCTATTTGTTCATAAATTTTTTCAAGTAATGTCTATTGATCATAATTGAAAAGGGTTTGAGCTATATATTTTATATATAGAGGATAATTATATAATTTTAATTACACATGAGGATGTTAAATTTCACCTTGTTAGGATTGAAACCCATTATTTATTGGAATGTTTTATAGAAAATAGGAGATTTAAAATTATGGTTGGATGGATTATTGATTATCACAAAAAAATAATATTATATTGTAATTACACATTGAATTGAAATTATATGGGTTTTAAGTATTTTGAAAATTTTAAGGAATGACCTCTGTATATAGTCTATCATGAAGAAGCTCTTTGATATATGCAATTTTTGGGAAATTATAAGTACTTTGGTCAGGTTTATCAAGAAAGTTTATAAAAGTATAATAGTTTTATTTTAATAGAACTTCCTATGGTTAATTTCATCAATATTCTATGATAGTGAGTCAATGTCAAACATATAGATTTCATTATCACTAAGAGTATGTTTCCCACTAGTTAATAGGTTTTTATTCATGGTTTGATGAACAAAATTGTCTTTTTTTATAATAGGAATCATTTATTTTTCCCATTTATGTCCACCCATTATTTAATGTTGTGTAATGTTGAAGAAAATATATTTAATTGTACTTAAAGTTAAATTTAGGTGATTAGTGAATATTTGAAACAAAATTAAAATACCCATGGTAACACTTGAATCCACTAACAATAAATTATCATGACTAATAGATTGTTTTTAATGGTCTCTAGTATCATTAGACATGCATGATTGAAAAAGTTAGAAATATATGAGAATTGGGGGGGGGGGGGGTGAGAAAATAGATATGAGGTGAGCATAGAATGTGAGTTTCTTTGATATTATACATGGGTGACTATAAATGATTCAAAAATATTATATCACCCAAATTTACCCAACATGTAGATTTAGTCCTTATTGTACATGTTGGGATGAATCCACATGGACTGAAAATGTATACATGAGATAGTTAGACATTCTGTGTGTGGGTGGGGGGTAGGGAGTGGCTATGAATTGGAAAACTAATTGTATTTATTTTATTTTAAGAACTAATTTTTTTATTTAATATATAAAAAACACATAAATAATTTAATTAAAATAATTAATAAATATGTATTGATCCTAGGTTGTCACTCATGCTTGAATGGATGTAATGGTTTTCTAATTTTTTTTAGCTTAATAGTTAAAACATTATCAAATAAATGGGATAAATAGAAAAAATAATTTACTATTTTAATGAATATAAAATTTAAATATTAATATCTTAGTTATTTGGAGTCCCAGTTTAATGATCACCCCATGGAAAAGGATCATAATGGAAATAAAAAAGTGTCATCATTATGGTTAGTTGAGATGAAGAAGAAAATAAGTCGATGAATGGAATTATAAAACCAAAGAACTATTTTAATAATTAAATAAGATAAAATAACATCCAATATATCCCTTGGAAACTTGATATAATACACCCATAATAGGGTTATACTTCCATTTATACAAAGCTTCCAAATGAAGGTGGAAGTTTAATTAAAGAATTTGGACTGAAGAAGAGAAAGAAAAAAAACACATTTTTGGTTATGTGAATGGATTCAAAATGTGAAATGAACATAATTACTATTATATGTTTTATAAGAATAAGGCTTATTAATAAGGAATAAAATTTATTAGAAAACTAAAATTAGTTTTGGCAACATACAAATGAATAACACACTTAATACATCAAAATTGTAGTATAGCATTGCAATGAAAGAAAGAAACCCAAATATACCATTTTCTTACCAAATTCCCCCTTAAATTGTTCTTAGGAGTCTCTTTGTACAATACATAACATTAGAACATAAACCATTCAATTGGGTATAAAAACGGTAGTGAAAAGTGGTGGAGAATAAACTTTTCATAATTTCTAAGGAATCATGCATACCTTTTTTATCGACTCTATGACACAAAATAAATACTTTTTTGGATGGTAAATTAGTATAGGTTTGGAATTTAGAAAATATAGATATTTATTTATTAAAAATCATGGAAAAAATTTCAAATTTTTTAAATTCATTGATGTGTTATTCAAAAAACATTTAGATGCCTTTTTTATCCTTGATATTCAGCCATGATTTAAATCCGAAACTTAGGACTTCTAAATCTCCCTTAAAATAACTGAGTTAGCCTGATACCCAGTTCAATTAAATTTTATCAATGATTTAATATATCATATTAAAATGTTTTAGATCCATTGGATATCAATTTAGGGATCCGTATATGTCTTAATGAACTCCATTCAAATATTCTATGCCTAGAAATTTGTATATTGTAGAACTAAAATGATCATCATCACTTATGAATATTCAATTCCCCAAAGAAGAATTTTTTTTTTCATTATATTATTTATATTGATGGTATGAGAATTTAAATAATGAATTGATTGTGTTACATAATCTTAGGTAAATATGGGGTGAGATTAATACATTTTAATTGTTTAATTTCATAAATCATTGGAAAAATGTTCAAATTTTGAAATGAATTAAAAAAGTATTTAAAAATAGTTAAGAACATGAAAATTCATCAATATATATTGGAAATTGTTTAATTTCATTGGAAAATAAGTATCATCTAAGAATAATAATAATTTTAGTAACTATTATCTTCACAAAAATTCAAAATATTTATTTTGGAACTCTACACAAAGATCACTCAAAATTGAATATAATCATGAATCATTTGTAATTTTAAACTAAATTATAAATATTTAAAAACAAGAGATAATATCACTACCATGTTCTTAAAAATGGACATGTAAATCTTGTATAATAATCTATATTAAAATATGTGAATATCTTTTTGGTAATACCTGAAACTTGAGTAAGTATAAATAATTCCAAGTACACATTATTTAATGGTATTATTATAATAACATAATTTATTAACTTCAAATATTCCTTAATATAATTATATTTTAATAAATGTTAAAAAATTTATCCCTATTAATCATAAAGATAGGTTGATATAATAAATATTTATACCTCTATAAATTTGATATCAATCTAAAACTATATTTACGATAATTTTTTTACAAAATGAATGATCCATATTTAAATTATTTAAATCATTACCATATTTTAGGTTTGGATCATCAAAGATAACAATATAGACACTATATTTTAAGTTAAAAAAACAATTGAAGCATGATTAAAATCAAGGATTTTATTATAATTTAATTTAATTGAGAAACTATCATCACATAAATGAGATATACTAAATGATTATGTTTCAAAAATTAAATATATATAACCTTACTTGTAATAATTGTATTTTAATGTCCGTACTCCCAAAAAACTATGATCTTTCATCCAGAATTGACTCTGAATTTAATATAGTCACATCCCAACCCTAACCCATTTTCTTGGGAAACACTAACATGACACTAAAATTATTTACTTCTTCTAGATACCAAATTATACAAATAAATTCAATGTGTATATAATAAAACTATAAGATAATTTACCCTTACATGAAACAAAAATTTCAATAGAAAAATATGAGAAATCATATATTACATGATGATTGAATAAAAAAATATAAAAATCCAACATATAACTTGTCAATAAACAGTGATCATTGTCTCAATAAACAACCATATCATTAAAAATAATAATATAAGACCCAAAACCAAAATGGATGAAAATATATCCTAGATAGAACTCTCTTTTTCTCTACAAAAATACTATATCAATTCTCTTATCTCTATCACCCATGATCATAACAGTAATATTATCTACTATAAAGGTAATAGTCCCCCCTTACCTATATATTTTCATATAACATATGTATATGCACTAAGATGCACATGTTAGTGTTGAGTATACAAACTTAGTGAGAAATAGAACCAATGAATTCTCACAAACACCATATAAATAACAGTAAATTGAATGATATTTTTTATAAAGATGAATAATTTAAAATTAAAAATAAATTTGTCTAATAAAAATAATGTAAATTGTATGATCTTGGACATCATGGAGGTATGTTCTTATTTAAATTTTTCTTTCAATCTCTTGTTTTTGGATAATCGGGTGTTTCATAGGATTTTGTGGGGCCTCAGGGGTGTTTTAGGGGTTAGGAACATGAAATAAGGGGGGAACCATGCTAACCTATACAAGGCACATATTCAGCATACATCTAGCTCATGGATAATTAATTCATGTGAAATTAAAGGCCAAATTGTGCAATTTTGGACAGTGGAATATCACATGGTCAGTGTACAATTTTTAAACTATGCAGGTCACCCTAGGAAACTGTCCAACCCAATATTCAACAGTTTGTGTCTTGTGTATGGTTTGCACATGGTTTTGAAAAGTGTGTTGGTAAAATATTTTCCCCTATAAAAGTAGGAATAATTAAAAAATTTCAACTTTTGGATTTTAAGTTCCCACTCATTTTTGTTCCCCATTTCCTTCCTTTAAACCCAAATGATTAAACCCCATGACCCAAGATTCGAAGGGGTGATTCTCCTTCGATCCCAATACATTTAGAGCATTTTTGGCTGCAGATCAAAACTCTAAGTAAGTCTAATCCATCTCTTGCTTCTCTTTTTGGATTAGGGATTTCGTCATTCTCTTATCTCAATTCGAAGAAAAAAATACCTATCTTTCCAGTGATATCTAGTTTCTTGCTTCAAAGTGTCATTAAATTAGGACATAAGGTTTCAACTAGGAGTGTGTTCATTAATTGTTTCAAGGTAGCTAGTCTAAAAGTCATATCAAATAATTTTTATAACGCTCTGTGCATGAAAGGTTTTGTTATTGTTTTCCCCTTGTTGTGTTCTTGGTGTCATTAGTGAGATTTGATATATTGGTTCTATAAATGAAAAACTATACCCCTTATGAATACCATGGGATGCATGCAGAATTCCATGACCAATTTCGGACCACCAATGGGGTGTGTCGACCTTCCAAAACAAGTTAACAGAAATGTTAAGTGTGAAATTGACTTGTGATTTAACAAATATGATGTGAACATGTTAATTGATAAATTGAAGATTAAGTATAAAATATTGGTAGTTGTGGATAGATGTGGGTAATGGATAAGGTATTGTTTAGATAGACATGATAATGGTTTAAATAGAATTTTCTGTAATGTACTTAATGAATTTTGAATTATAATTGAATTTCACAAGTGGGAAAATATATAGGAAATGTAAAATGACTGAATTTAATTAACATATAGAGAGGGTTGCATATGTTAATTAGATTAATGTTGAGGAAATAGTTAAAATTCTTAAAAGGTTAGGCATAATAATCAGGAATTGGGATAAATGGACATTCAATCAAAATAGAAAATTTGTTAATGGGTTATGACATAATGTTAATTCCCATGTTGATTGTTATGGATTATGTTTTCCATTAGCATTATTTATGTTTCGTTGTGATATGGTATATGTGTGGTGAATGGATAAATAATCATGTGAACATGGATTGGTAGATTGTGGTATTGACATGAGGTTATACGCCCATGAGCCGAGTTAGACTGGGGCTTTAAACACTACCCCAAAATGCACAGATTAGGGAAGGGGATACAATTTTATTTCCCTAATGATTGAATTCGATGATACCACCTAGACTAAGGCTCTAAGGTGAGTGTGTTGTATATGTGATTATGTGTTTATCCCTTTTGAAATAGGTACCTCTATTTATTTTCCCTATGTATTGAGATTTAAAATTTTCTTAACCTATTGATAATGCGATGAAATTGAGCTATGTAATGAAGATGGTATTATTCTTGATTTTTGGAATAATGTTGGGAATGAACTAAGTTAGTATTGTTAACTAATGAAAACCATTTTTTTTAATTTATTTTTTTATGAAATATATATTTAGACTATATATTTTATTGACATTGTTGGTGGTGCCCTACTAAGTTGTACTCACACCCTGCTCGAGCAACTATTGGGTACCTGAGAAGAATTCTTGCTTATAGGATAGGACAAGGGTAAGGGCCCCATTATTGGGAGTTGAGTTGGGTTTGAAATGTACATGGATGGGGTTCCAATCATGGTGTCTGGACCATTTTGAGAGTTCCCATAGTTGTATGTATTTTGGGTTTTGTACACTTTGTCATGGTTTATCATGAAATTACCTGTTTACTATTGGTTGTGGTTATTCCTAGTTTTGGTAGATGTTAGTTATGAATGATTATTTGTTATTACATAGTGTTTCCATTATTTTTTTATCTAAGGTGGATTACTCTTGTAAAGTGGTTATAGTATCCCCATGTGACTTATCATGACCCTCATTATTAATCAGCAACGTCTGGTGTAGTGGGAGGCATGCTTAAGGTCATGTGGCGACCCAGATTGGGTCACCATTTAGTGGATTTCAGGCCAAGTACATTAAAATGTGGTATCATAGAAGTTATTTTATGTGAGTTACTATTTGGGGATGGTAGATAGAATATTAAGAATGTTTCTGTCCTTGGTAATGAGATTGGGATTGGGAGTAGCTAACCCATGTATGAGGAAAAACCCAAGTGCTTAAGGGTGTGAAGTTTTGTTCTTATTGTGTGTTGTTACATTTTATTATAATTCACCATTGGGTGATAAATTTTTTTTGTGATGATATGGTATGTTGATATTTTTCCCGTGACCATGATTGCACAAGGATGTTCATTCATGCATCATTGTAGGAACCTATGAATTTAATTGGCATGAATCATAATAGGAATACATAGAATGGGTGTGTGGGGTGTGAAAGGTAGAATGCATTAAACTTCTGTGAAAATTTAATTAAAATGGTGTTTACTGAAATGATGAAAATGGTAAAAGGAAATAAATTTCAAATATTAGTTGAATAATAGTGTCTTGTGAAGGTTTAAGTGACTTGAAATGAAGATTGTAACATATTATGAAATGGGAAATGAGTCTCGAGAAAGTGTTTACATTATATGTTAGGAAATACTTTTAAAGTGATGAATATAGTGTAATTTGTGACCATGCAAGTTTGTTACCCTATGATAGACATGACCCATGGTTGGGCTAGTGGAGGGTAGTGTTTTTAATGCGACAAAGTCCATTTGGTTGGTGAATGTGTAATGATTTTCTGTGTCTAGTAAAGATCCATATAATATTAAATCTAAAAAATTTATATGTTATGTTTTCTAATGAATGTTTTTGGCATGTAGGAAAATTCTACTATGACATTGAGTGTCAATTAGGAGACTAGAGGATGTTGGAAAAAATGATCCTTCAGTGGTGGATAAAGAGAACATGGTGATCCCGGATAATAAAGAAGATTATTTCTATGAGAACCTTTCTCACTTCATGAAAATGATGGACCGTGACCTAGGGTGGGGTAAACTGAGAATGTTTGAGCTGACCAAGGCGTTTCAACTACAACACCCTCCAATCATTACCAAATATGATGGGCCAGAGGGAGATGAGTTGTGGATAGAGTTTTTCCAGAAGATTCTTGACAATTTAGAGACTGCTTCTTAGAAATAAGTGAAGTTATCATATTAGGTGTTGCGAGGCCCAAAACAATGTTGGTGGGTCATCATGGTACATATCTAACATCATTAAGAAATGTAATAGAAATATTTTCAATTAATTTTTCTAGAGTACTTCCACATAGAGGCCTTGAGTAAGGATAATTCTATAGGTTGTATGATTTTTACTAAAGGTACTATGTCAGTGATAGATTATTCTAGTCATTTCACTAATTGATGTTGTGTTCCATCATTGACAGGAGTTGGGGAAGCTATGTAAGAACATTTCCAACACGGGCTTAGGAACAAGATCAGGTCTGAGGAGAAAATATTTCATTTTAAATGGTTTGTAGAGGTAGTGGATAAAAACATTATTCTCCTAAGGTAACCTGAAGGGAGATTCTAGTAGTGAGCTAGTGGTACAAGATGGGTGGAGGATTGTTGTAGATTCTGAGGGAAGGAATCTTAGTTTTTAAAGTTTATATCAGGTTTCATGTGAATAGAGTAGTCAAAATAAAGGTTCAAACTCACAATGTAGAGATTGGGTTTTTTATTTTCAATGTGAAAGGTCGATACCAATGTATGATTAGTGTCCCTGACTAACTGTGTAGTGTCGATTGTGTGGCAGAATGGGGCACATATAGAGGTTTTATAGGAACCCTCGACAACTAGGCATGAATAGAGGTCAGTGTTTGGTGCTGAGTGTAAGAAGGGGGTCGATTACCCCATATTAGGTTTGAATTTGAAGTTACAAAGGTCCTACCGGTAGTGGTGGTGGGTATGGCACTTTAGGGAGAGATCATCCATACCAATAGGGTAGTACAGTAATGGGTACTTAGGTCATAGCTCATGAAAAAAGGTTAGATAAGCTTCACGTAGTTTAGCTTTTATCTGGAGGTGGTGAGGCTAGATCATCTATAGTTCGAGGTATAATTCTTATATCTTATAACACTTATACTATGTTATTTGAACTAGGTTCCATACAATATTTCATTTATACTCAATTATTGGTTGTTTTTGGGTTTAATAATGGAGAATTTTTGTGGGATAATTTCGATTGATACTCCATTGGGGGTGAGAGTTGTGGATGTCATACAATATAAAAATTGTGCTCTGAAGGTTGGTTGGTACAATTTTTTATGGGACTTGTTCGTCCATCAGATTTTAGGTTTTTTCCTAATTATAGGTATGGATTGGCTGGTGACATAACTGGCACACATTGACTATTACTATCATTGGGTATATCTCATCCATCATTAGGGAGACACATATATCCATTGTGGTGAATGGGATGTTCGTACGACCCATACAGGGCTAGTTTGTCAGTGGTTGGGTGAACTCACAACTCAAGTGTCTTTCCTTGTGATTGATGCTAGATGGGTGGATCATATTGTCATTCCAAATGTTGTGGATCTGTTTCTAGATGTGTTTACTAAGGATTTCTTAAGGCTACCCCCTGATAGGGACATAGTGTTCATGATAGAGTTGCTTCCTATGGTAGAATTAGATTCAATTCCACCACACCAAATGAAACTAGAATAACTTCTAGAACATAAGGTTTAGTTGGAGGAGTTGGAGAGTAATGGTTTCATCCATCCATTTATGTCTCCTTGGGGATCTCCAATTCAACTTCCCATGAAGACTGATAGATCATTGATATTGTGTGCTGACTACAGAAGGTTGAATTAGATGACAATTAAGAATTGGTACTATCTCTACTAAATTGATGATATATTTTACTAGCCGAGAGATTCATCAGTTTTTTCAAAATAGATTTGAGGTCAGGGTATCATCAGCTGAGGGTGAGAGCTACTGATATACCACGTACGTCTTTCAAGAGCAGGTATGAGTTTTATGTTTTTGCGGTGATGTCATTTGGAATGACCAATACACACGCTATGTGCATGGCTTTGATGAACCAAATCTTTCACCCATATCTAGATTAATGTGTAGTTTTTTTCATCGATGATATCTTTGTGTACTCTAAACTCAGGAAGATCATGCAAAAAATCATGACATCATCTTGGGTACACTAAGGGAGTGTAGTCTTCACTCCAAATTATCCAAATAGAAATTATGGATTGGGAAATTGAATTTCAGGGATCACATCATCTACGAGCTAGGTGTGTCAATGGATCCATAAATAGTGCAGGATTTGGTGTCTTGGTTGTATCCCAAGAATGTTTTTATTTTTTAGTGTTTTCTTGGGTTTGGCCAATTATTACCGAAGGTCCATTAAAAACTTATCTTGTTTGGTAGTGCCACTTTCAAGATTATACAAGAAGGGAGTCATTTATTAGTAGTTTGAGTCATCTGGGAATTATTTTCAAGAGGTTAAGAAGAGGTGGAAGACCACATAGATCCTGATCTTACCTGATCCAGGTAATAATAACACCCTATTTGTGATGCATCTAGTTTCATACTTGGGGCAATGTTGATGCAGGATGATTGGGATGTTGTGTTTGGGCCAAGACGGCTGAGGCCTCATGAAAAAATTACCATACTCATGATCTTAAGTTGGTTGGGGTGGTGTATTATTTGAAATGTTTGAGTCACTACTTGTTGGCTGTGTGATTCATGGTTTTTATCGACTATGAAAGTCGTAAATACCTATTCCTCAATGAAATTAAAATGTTAGGCTATAGATATGGGTTGAATATATGCATTCTTTTGACTTCGATTTGGTTTAAACCCCATGAAAGAGGAATATAATTTTAGATTCTCTAATTTCAAAGACTTATAATTAGATGGTTCAATAATCCATCTCCGAGTGTATAATGATGGGCATGTTTTTTTAGATTCACCTGGAGGTATAGGGGGGAACATGTAGATGACTCTCACATCCATAGAAGTTGCATATTCTATTTCGAACCATCTTAAGAAGATTCATCTTGAGGATCTGGAGTGTTTTGATATGAAATAAAATCTTAATGGTGGGGAGTCACCTTCTAGTTGGGATGCTGGTGATGATTGGATTTTCAGTGTTTTTGGCCATGTGGTTGTTTCGATGTGTATGTGGGAATATTTGATGCATGGGTTCTAGACATCAAAGTGGGTGGTGAATCAGGGTCTGACTAAGATGTATCATTTTATTTATATGTAGTTTTGGTGGCTAGGAATGAAGAATGTTGTTGCAGGTTTTGTGGTGTGATGCCTTACCCATCTGTAGGTGAAGGGTGAGCATCGACACCTTGGTGATTGGTTACATCCATTTCTTATGCTAGAGTGGAATTGGGGGATATAACGTTGGAATTTGTACTGGGTATTTCGAGGATTCCTTAGATAAATGATGAAATATGGGTAGTTATGAATCAATTGACTAAGGTAGATCATTTCATTAAAATCCAGAAGACCTTTACTATTGACTAGTTGGGTGAGCTTAAAGATCAAGAGATAATAAATTATCATGGGGTACTGGGGACTATAGTTTCAGATCAAGATCCATTCTCCATATCACACTACTGGCATGGGTTAGAGAATGTACTTGGTACCTATTTGTTTTTTGAGTAAGTATTCTCACCCACATATAGACGGGCAGTCAGAGAATACAATATGGGAGTTTGAGGATATGTTGTAGTCTTTTGTGCTATATTTTGGTTGATCATGGAAAAAAACTTATTGATTGTTGAGAATTACTACAATAATAGTTTCATAGCTATGATTCATATGGAATAGTTTGAAGAACTTTATGGCAGACTATGTATATCTCCATTATGTTGGATAAAATCTATATATTTTGAGTTGTCATGATCGAGTCACATGTATGAGACAACAAGAAAAGTTTAATTTGTTAAAAATTTCATGGAAGGAGCTCAAAGTTAGAAGAAGTCATATATAGATCTCTTTTATAGACCTCTTGAGTTTATGGTGGGTGATAATGTGTTTCTTCATCTATTATAGAGTTTGGGTCACCATTGAATTAAAAAACTAGGAAAGTTGGAACCTAGGTACATGGGTCTATTTGATATTGTGGAGACGATTGGACTGGAGGCTTACTAATTGGATATTCCACTTCAATAATGTTTTTTGAACATTTTTTTTTCATATTTAAAAAAATAATAAGTATCAACTAGAACCATCTCAATTTTATGAGTATATTGATCTTGATAGTGATGCATCTTTTGAAGAGAATCTAGTTTGTATTGTGGATTATAGTGATAAAGTCCTATACAGAAAGGAGGTTCCCCTGGTGTGAGTTCTGCGGTAGTATGCGAATATTCAGAAAGAAAATTGGGAGTAGGGATTGGATATATGGGCCCACTAGACTAGTATCTTTTCATTGGAAGCTGAGTGATGCCTATGAATGATGCTTGAGGATAATCTGTTATATAGTAGGGATGTTGTAAGATCCAAGACTTTGTGGATGTATGTACTTGTTTATATTTTTTTCAATCTCTTATTTTTTGTTAAAGGTTATTTTTTCAGGAGTTTGATAGGGAATATTGGTATTTTGTGGCTTAGGAACATGAAAGAAGGGGGAAACCGGGCCAACCTGTGCAAGGAACATGGTTGGAGCATTGCTGGTGCGTAGTTATGTATACTGTACCAGGGGAGGTCCAAATCATGAAATTTTGGATAGTGTAATATCACACAATTAGAACACTGTGTGAAAACCATGTGGGTCTACCTAAATAAGCATGAGACCATGATTTTCTTGGACATTGGCTTTCACATGGTTTTTTCATGGTTTAGAAAACCATGCAGGTAAATCATGCACCCATGTAAAGTTTAGAAAAATTAAAAAAATTTCCACTTTAGGATTATAGGTTCCCACTCGTTTTTCTTCTCCATTTCCTCCCTTAGAGCCCTAATGACAAACCCTAGTGACCCAAATTTCCAAGAGCTTATTCTCCACTGATCCTAATCCATTTTGAGTGTTGTTGGCTGTGTATCAATGATCAAGGTGAGTCTAATCCATCTCTTACTTATCTTTTTGGATTAAGGTTTTCAATCATCACTTATCAGCATTGGAAGCACTAAATACCTCTTAATATAGTTATATATATGTTTAGTCTTCAATGGGTGGTTGAATCAAGACCTAAAGCTTTTATTAGGAGTGTATTAATCAATTTTTTCAAGGTAGGTGGTCTAAAAGTCATATCCCATTGTTAATATAAGGATTTTTTATGCAAGGTTGTGTTCTTGTTTTCCTCTTATTGTGTTATTGGTGTTGTTAGTGATATTTGATACAATGGGTGTTCAAATGAAAAATTGAACCCCTCATGATCCCCATGCGATTCATGTTGGATGACATGACCAATTTAGGGACACCAATGGGGTGCACCGACCTCCCTGAACATAGTTAATGAAAATATTAAGTGTGGAAATAACTTATGTTTTAACAAATATGATATGAACATGTTAATTGATTATTATGATGATTAAAAAGGAAATATGGGTAGTTGTTTCTAGATATGTATAATCACTAAGGGTTTGGATGGATAGACATGATAATGGGTTAAATGAGATTTGTGGTAATTTGTTAAATGAATTCTAAATTATACTTGAATTTGACAATTGGGATAATACATGGGTAATGTTAAATTTTTGAATTGAATTAACATATATAAAGGGTTGGATATGTTAATTTGGTTAAAGTAAGGGAAATAGTATATATGGTTAGTGAATTGGTAATAATAATAGTAAATTGAGATAAATGACTCTGTAATGTAAATGGAATGCGTGTTAATGGGTTATACAATAATGTTAATTCACATGATTATTGTTATGGATTATGTTTCTCATTGGAATTGGTATTGTATTATTGTGATATGGTATATGTTTAGAGAATTTAAAAATAAGAATGTGCAAGTGGCTTGGTTGAGTGGGGTATTAACATGATCTTTTACACCCACGTGTCATGTTAGACTAAGGCTTAAACTCCACTCTAATATCCAAGGACTAGGGAAGGGGACCGAGTTTTATTCCACTTATGGTTTCATTTAATGATACCACCTAGACCAAGGATCCAAGATAATTGTGTTTTATATGTAATGATGTGATTATCCCTAGTGATATATGGAACATGATTTATTTCCCATATGTATTGAGAGTTATGAATGTTCTTAAACTATTAATAATATGATGAAAGTGAACTAAATAATGAAGATGGTATAAGTCATGATTTCAGAAATAATGCAATTAATTACCTAAGTTAGTATTGCTAACTAATTGAAACAAAATATTTTTTTAACTTTTCATTTATTAAGTAATTGTATGAACTATATATTTAGATTGGATATTGTGTAGACACTGTTGGTGGTGGCCTTCTGAGTTTTACTCACACCCTAGTCGGGCCTCCGTTGGGTACCTGAGCTGACTTCACGCCTGTAGGTCAAGACAAGGTAAAGGGCCTTATGCTTGTGAGTTGAGTCAGGCTTGGGATGTACATGGATGATGTTAAGAACGTCGATTCGGGACTATAGTTGGGGCCCTTCCATTTTTCTTTTTTTTGGTTTTAGTTCACTATGGCATAGTTTATCATGACATACGATGATTACTGTTTGTTTTCTGTATACCTAGTTTTGGGAGAAGTTAGTTCAACATTTCAATTTTTTATTTCATATTTTTTGAGCTATTTAGATTTGTTTTATGATATGGATTACTCTGGTAATGATGGTATAGTCTCCCCACGTGACTTATCTACACCATCATTTATATTTGGAAACATATGGTATATGGGGATGTGAACTTTAGGTCTTGTGGAGACCCTGATCTGGCCACCGTTTAGTGGATTTTGGGTCGGGGACGTTACATAAATTACCCACACTAAAATTTAATCTTTCTATTTTACCCTTTATTATCCCATGGAAACCCACACCAAAACTCATAAATCTATGCCATGAACACACTCACTCACACACCTATGAAATTTAGAAACCAAATGTGTATCTCCTTCTAAATGAGACCTCCCAGATTAACCAAATTAGAGTAAAAAACAATTCCTCCAGTCCCAAATCATCACACGGTGGTAAAAACCAATATTTCCCAAATTTGATATAATTAACATGCCTAAATCAATTAGGACCATTCATAGTATTCCCTAAATCTAGTATGACAACTAAGTTTAAAACAACAAGGGCTATTACCATATATATAATGAACACAAATCATTTATACCCAATTCCAATTTTACACACACACAAAATAATTTGTTAGGAAACCAAAAAATATTTCTCCCTTTTATTAAACCTACTTTGGATTCAATCAACACCATTTATTTTAAAAATTAAATATAATATTTTAGATAATATTTAATGGTGTTATCAAGAAAAATTATAAAGAAAATAAAACAATTAAACATTCAATAATAGAATCATTCATGTCCAAAGGAAATTTTAGGGTCATAGAATCCACCAATACCAACAAAAATTGATTATAGTGATGCACATGAATGGAAAAAAAGGATCTACCATTTATGAACTTGAAGGAGACTGAAAGAGTATAATAGATCAATTAGGAGTTTCATTCCTAGTTATGGTGGTTAATATCCACTATTGTTGGACAAAGGTGAACCAAGGTACACATAGATTTGTATAGTGTTTGATAGTAATGAATGAGAAAATTCACTCAAGGGTAACCAAAACCCTATTTAGAAAAGAAAACAGAGGGACTTATCCATTATGTGGTAGATTTGATCATGGTTTTTGTCCCCTTTTCCAATGGTATATTTGAAATCCACATTGATAAAATGGACCATATCCCACATTCATTAATATTTTTACTACCATTTAAAATAACATTAACCACCACCACTGATTGTTGTTATCCAATTTTATCATGGTTCTTCCATACCACTAATCCCTTTAGAATCCCATAAAGGAATATGTGGTCTCAATTCAGAATTTATAATCCACCATGGAAGATACCATAATGTGGTGGATCCTCCATAACTATTTACCAGTCAAGCACAACAGTCGACCTCCCTGATACCGGACTATGACGCTAACACACAAAACATGTTGTAATTCCAAATTTCCAATAAGGAAACATTCTCATAAAAAATCTCACAAAAAGAGTATTATTATTTTTTTAATATATTTTCTAAAAAAATACTCTATAAATATTATTTGTTTTGATTCTCACAAATAACCCTTTTTTTAATTAATGAAATTACTTTTAGTGAATTCGAGGAAATTAATATTTTTTTAAATATTTATTCTCAGAATATATTCTAGACATTGATCCATACAATGTATTTTGTTAGAGTATTTGTAATGTGTTTTAATGTATTCTAATAACACCAATCATTCCCTATGTTTGAATGTGTAATGTAAGGAATAAAACCTACGATTGGAACAACACATATGGATCACATACCATATGATGTAATGAATGTTTGGATAAGGAACCCTATATTGGTATGGAACCCAATGTTTTAGAAAACAAACATATTGTAAATAAACCTTACCTTTGTAATCAATCATATGTTTTCATCCCCATGTTCGGTGTGTATTTATAACATAAAAGAAACATACATTTGACTATTCAATGAAGATGTTTTAAATCTACAATATGAACAATGATTTCTACAATATTTTTGGTAGATGTAAAGATCTATTTGAAACATGTTTATGACTAATTAAATGGATCATTATTTTTTAAGGATGATAATAAATAGAGTAAATCATTCCTATTTAAAAGGGATGTTATGAATTTCTACAATGTTTTAAAATTTAATTATTATGACATGTTAAGAGATTTTAATGGATCTACTAAACCGAAATAAAGTTATGTGTTATATATATATGAAAAGTGTATTCTCTCTTTAACTATATGAAATATAAAACTAAATATTTTTGAGTATATTTTGAAAACATAACTACTAAAAATTTAAAGAGAATATGTTATTACTAAAGATGATACACATTGAAGATAAACATATTTCAACCATGTACTCCTCTGCAACTGATGTAGTTTGTTTGTTTCTATTCTTATTGAAGCTCTCATGAAAATATGATCTCTTCAAATCCCTTTAGTCTAAAATATATACATATTTAGATAAGAAGATTCATATTGTGTTAATTATTTCTACAACTATTATCTAAAACCTATTCATTCAATCAAATCAATCTATATTATTTTATTGGAGTCTCAGCTACTCAGACTCAGATTTGGAAGAGAATCATCTACTCAGAATAATCTCTGGAGGAATTAGTTCATTGTAAAAGAACCAAAAGGATCTGATTATCCTTTTTTTGAAAGATGTAAACTACCAGCACTAAGTTGTGGAGGTATTAACATAAGAAGAGCTTGTTTACTAAAAACACAAAGCTCACTGAGAGAGTGTTGGTGGAGTAGACAAAGGGATCTTTGTGCCCTAAACCACTAAAAAATTATGTTTTTATTTTTTATCTAATATTTAAATCACACATAGAAGGTAGCACTACATATGTGAATAAAATGAAAATAACATTAAAATCTAGAATCTGGAAAGATTATTGAAAAGACACAATTCAACCCCTCTTGTGTATATTTTTATTATTATGACCTAACAATTGGTATCAAATGTTATTTTTTTGGATCAAGAAGATAAATATATAACAAGAATTAAATTATTAGATCAATATAGAAGAAAATGTAAATAACTGATCCAAGATAATGCTTTCCTAGGATTGACACTCCATACTTCAATGGTGATAATTATTGATATTGGAAATAACATATAATCATTTATTTATAGAATATTATATTTAAATTTTATATGAAAATCATCACTCCCTATGTAATTCTAGAGAAACAAGAAACATGAGATGCTACTAAAGAATATGAGTATGACATTAAATCAAAATAAATGAATGTTATCATATGTATACATGGTCTTGATGAATTTAATCATGTATATCAATGTCCTACTTCTTATGAAACGTGTCAAACAATTTCTGTTGCATATAATGGGACTGATGATTTCATATTGATAAGGTATACTACTTCAAAAATAAAATTTCACACCTTCAGAATGTATTATGGTGAAGGAATAACCCAAATTAATGGATGATTAATATAAATAGTCAATTATGTTTCCTATTTGGGAGATCCAGTTATTCAAGAATATGAAGCACCTAATGTTCTTGTATTAAAACCCTTAAAATATAATGGTATATCTATAGCTATTCAACAATACTCATCTATCAAAAATTTGAATATGAAATAATTGATTGGAACACAGATGATGTATGAAGCAGAAATGAATGTGGAGGCTAAAGATCATAAAATAGTAAAAAGGGAAAACAATGAGATTAATTTTACATCATAGTAGAAAGAAAATAAATCACGAAATGATACCAAAATATATAAATATTCATATTGTTCATATTCAAAAATGTAACAGGCTCCGTTAGTAATAAAATTTAACAAATTATATTAGAAAAAGAATGGATTCAATAGATCCATAAAGAAATATTAAAAATTATCCAAATAATTAATATTAAACGAGTCAATAGAAATCGGTCATATAAGACCTGATTGACCCAGATAAAGGAATAAAGAAGAAAGACATAAATAAAAAATTAAAAGAAAACATATTATGAGAATAAAGGAAAAATAACTATGAAGGATATATGGTGTGTGTCTAAAGACTCTATCATCACTTCAAAATTTGATTAAAAAATGGCATAAGAACTCAAATAAAACATGTGATTTATGGTTATGAAATAAAATGAGATTCAATCATATTACTATCCTTCATGTGATTTTGATTGTTTATTAAATAGAAAACCTACTTCCTATTGCTCATTGCTTGAAGAAAAGATTGATTCTCTTGTAAAAAATAACAATTCATTAATAAATATCCAGAATGTTGTTTAATGTAAAATAAGTGAAATGATAAAATAATATCAATAACTGATATAAATATTTAATACATCTATATCAAAATTTACTATTCCTAAAAATCGAATAAAATAATTACAAGATGAAGTGCAATTATTTTAAACTACTGTTAGTATTTTTAATAATGGATAAAAATCTATAAATAATATTCTTATAAAAAATGTCATTATAAGTGAAAAATATATAATAGGAATCAATATAGTAAAATAAAAATTGATAAAAACTTATTTTGTATGATGTTCTAAAAATTCTTGTTATTTCTATTGTGGAATGAAAGGGAAATATTATTACAAATTTTATTTAAAAAATCCATAGATAAATGGAATTTAAAATTATATTATTTACAAAAAAAATCTGAATCTAGTATGTAAATATCGGTAAAATAAGAAAAATTTGAATTCCTAGATCCTTTTTTGATGACACTGTTGGCCCAACGAAAATATACTTATAAAAAAACTATTTTTTAAATAATTTTTCAAGAAAAATACCACAAAAATGATATATGGTATATGGATAGTGCCTGCTCAATCCATATGAGTATATAATATTAAAACTTCCATAAATATACAAAAAATGAATATAGGATAGTCACCTTTAAATACAGTTAAAAAAGAAGGATAGTTAGAGTTTGATTAGTTGGAGATCCAATGTCAATATCAATCAAAACAATTATATATATAAAAGGGATGAATCATAACTAGATAAATATTTCTAAACATTGTGATTATAGCATTTATGATAATTTCTAAAAACTTTCTTACTCAATTTTTCAATGATAGGTTTATGAAATTTATATCGCATAGAAATGAAATTTTTTATACTTTAGTTCTCAATTACTTATGTAAACAAAAAGTGAACTATTTAAATAATAAGAAAAATGAGCCATGGATCTGGAAACAAATACTTGGAAACTATAATATTTTATATTTATTTAAATTATCTTAAAAAAATTTAGTTTCATATTTTCTTAGTCTAGAATTCTATAATGATATATTTTATGATGCATGTAAAACTGAAAAACAACTCAAATCATTGTTCAAACCAACTAACTAACTTTCTACATCTAAACCACAAGACAATATTTATATGTAATTGTTTGGACCATCAAAAGTAGCAAGTTTTATTGAAAAATTGTATTATTATGTATTAGTTGAAGATTTGTCAATATTTTCTTTTGTTTATTTTCTAAAACATTAAAGTGAAGTATTCACTATTTTTGAAAGGTTTATTAATATTGTTCAAATTGAAAAGGTTTTGAAAATAATTTCACGATGAAGTGATCATAGTGGATAATTTGAGAACTAATAATTTAATTCTTTATACTCAAAAATAGGTATTAAACACACCTTATCTACACCAATAACACCTCTTTGAAATGGAGTTGTTAAAAGAAGAAATAGAACTATTCAATGGATGGTAGGGACTAAGTAAAATGAATATAGTATTCCTACCTATTTTTGGAAAAGTCTGTTAAAAAAATTGATATATTATGAATAGAGTTTTAATAAGATGTCTTATTGAAAAGGAATCCTATAGACTTTGGAATAATAGAATAAATAAACTAAAGTAATTTAATGTACATGGATTGATGTTGTATATCATTAATATTAAGGAAAACCTTGATGAATTAGATCCAAAGAATGATGAAGGAATCTTTATAGGATATTATTATAATTATAAGGATTATAAAGTATATAATAAAAATTCAAGGATTACTAATGAATCAGTTCATGGGAAGTATGATGAATATGACCCTCTAGTAAAAGGAAAGATCAAACAGATGAAATTATTGTCTATTTTGAGAACATGAGGATTGAATCAACAAAAATTGATTTTGAAAATATACTAGATAAATTTCAGTCTAGTCTAAATGAATTTGAAAAAGGAGAGAATGTATCTTACCAAGATAGTCTAGAACCTTAATGTACCATCCTTTGTAATTTGTTATTGTAAATATAGACATAAGAGTAAGAGTTAGAATAAATATAATAAACATAGCCTAATATTCTATATTTCTATCACAATTAGAACCTAAGATAATAGAATAATGATTTAAATGATGAGAGTTAGTTATTATCCATGCAATATGAAGACAACCATTTTAGTAGAAATAATGTTTGGGAGTTAGTAGACATGCCAACCAATTATCCCATGAGAAGAACCATAGGGGTTTTTAGAAATAAATTTGACGATAAAAGGATCAATACAAGAAGAAAATATTTATTATTATAAAAAGGATACAACAAGGATGAAGGGATTTATTAGGATGAAACCTTTTAACCTGTTTCATGATTAGAAGCAATTAGATTTCTGTTAGCTTATTCATATCATGTGATTTTTAAATTATATCAAATGATTGTAAAATATATGTTTTTAAATGGATATTTTATGGAGGAAGTTTCTATTGAAAAACCACAATATTTTTAAATCCTTAATCTACTTAATTTAGTTTTTAAACACTTCAAAGAAATCTATGGTGTTAAACATGCACCTAGAGCATAGTATTTATGATTAATCTCATTTTAATTAAAAAATTTATTTTTTTGAGGGATTAGAGGACCCTAATCTTTTTAAAAAATCAATTTTATGAAATATTTTATTAATGAAAATTTATGCTAATTATGTTATTTTTGGTTCAACAAATAAAAATATTTTTATGGATTTTTCTAATATTATGAAAAAATAAATTAAAATGAGTGGCATGAGAGAATTTAATTTATTTTTAAGATTTAAAATTATTTAAATAGTTTATGGAAATATTTCAAATAAAATTAAATATATTTTTGACTTATTTAAAAATTTTTGACTAAAAAAAGTAAGAAATATACAGATCTTTTGTGTACTAATGTAAAACATGATATGGATGAAGGTAGAAAACAAGTGGAATTTATCTAGATGTATGATCATTATTTTACTATAACTTACTTCTAGAAGACTAGAAAAAATTTTGCTATATTTTTAAGTTATAAATTTTAGTCAAACCCAAAATAATCCCATATTACTCTTGTTAAAATAATTTTTAGATTTTTAAAATGAATTATTTTTCAATCACTACATTACCGAAAAAATATGATTTTAATTTAATTTCACATTTAGATATAAATTTTGGAGGATATAGGCTTGGTAGAAAAACTACATCATGAACCTATCACTTATGTGGAAAATATTTATTATCATGGTTGGCTAATAAAAAACATTCAGTTTCTTTATCAATAGCTGAGGAGGAATATATATCTTCTAGAAGTTATTATGTGCACATGTTGTGGATTAAACACACCTTATTGATCATTGGACTTAATTTTAGTAATATACCTATTTTATGTGATAATACTAGTGAAATTAATATTTAATAAAACACTATAAGTCATTCAAAAATCGATCATATTGATATAAGAAATTATTTTCTAAGAGATCATGTCCTTAAAAAAGATATATAATTATAATTTTAAAATACCAAAAATCATATTTCTTATATTTTTACTAAACCACTTCCCCCTAAAATTTTGATTTTATTAAATGGGTGTTAGGAATATTAAATTTCAAATAATTTTTTTATTAATTTATTTCATTAAGTAATTTATTCAGTTATTATTCATTTATATTGCTTTTAAATTGCAACTAGATTATTTTCAATTTTTTGAAAAATGTCATCTTTTAAAAATAAAGAATTAATGATTAAATTATGTAATTAGATTGATAAATAAGACCACATCACCAAAACCATCAGAAAACCCTTACTCTCTCTATTCTCTTACATACCCTAGGATTTAGAACCATTTTTTACTTTCAAATCTATTGTTTCTCATTCGTAACCCTAGAATATAAAACCATCAAATCTCATATTCTCAAAAATGATGATGAAAAAAGCATGTGAGCCGAGTGGAATGAAGACAGACATTACATAAAGAAATATTCTTCCTGGAAATGTAATATAATTCAAATTAATCAATAAAAAAATATTCTTATGAAGAATTATATACATTTTCAGGGTTTGGAAACACTTTTTTATGTTGGGAAAATTCAAGTTTATTTTTGATATAGAACTTAAAGGGTTATTAAGAAATTTTTAGTTCAGCTTCGATGATATAAAGGATTTCATCGTATCTAAGATATATCCTAAGGATTTTTCAATCTCTTTAGAGGAAATAAATAATATTTTTATGTGTCCCCATAAAAGAGTTTTTCATTATGATCTCCATTCAATAAGTTATCAAGAAAATATATAAGATGATATTATGTCTTTTCTATTCGGCTCCACCCAGATAAAAAAGTGGTTGTTAATGACCATGATGGTGACCAGAAGGTATGGGGTCATGTCTATTCAGTCATATATAATTTTAAGAGTCGCTGAACTCAAATTTATTCTTTATTCATAAATTTATATAATTCTTTTGATGAAGAGGGATTTCATGTTTTATTTCTGAAGCAACATGTTAAGGTATATACACCACAACTTCCAGAAGGTGGAAAATATGTTTTTTATCTTTATGGAAGGATAATATCAATGATGATACATAAAAAAGGTATAATTAGAGATAAAATAATATATTAATTTTTTTTTGACAACAATATTCTCAATGGATGATCTTTAAGGAAGATAGGTTACTTTTGGAGTATAGTAAAATGAATGATGTTACCTATTGGTAAAGAATACCAACAAAGAACTGTTTTTCCTACTCAAGGGAAGAAGAGAATTGTTTGATTAGATATTACAATCCAAATTCAAAAAGAATTTTTTTAGAATAAATAATTTATGATGTAATACCATAAAAGAGACATTAAAACAGATACAACATCTGTAAGCTGAATGAGATACCATTAAATCCCTTGAAGAAAACATGGAAGAAATAATTACTGAGGACCTTTTCATCTGTCCAATAAATATGGATGAACCTATAGTTCATGAAATCAAAACTCAATAACCACGATCAGAAGCTATAGTAGTTGGTGATGTTTCCCCGCCATCGAATCAAAAAGTCAATAAAGAAGAGAAAGATGCACTAAATGAAAATGAAAATCAGATTCAAGAAACTCCTTCTGAAGTGAAAGTACAAAAATATGCTCAAGGTCAAAAGAAATTTCAACAGTAAGAAGCTGATACAACGACTTAAACCCATAATAAATAAATTTTTTCATAAATGATTATAAGGAAAAATAAACTTTTGTACTTTATGATGTAATAGATATTATAGAAGATTAATTTTATTCCATTAGTGTGACCTATAGGTAAAAAAGCATTAACTATGGTTGAAATAGGACAACCATCTCTTGTTTGTGTATTCTGATTCGTTAAATAATCGAATTGAAGGATTTTTTGTTCAATAAAACATGATCCGAGATGAAAATTCAAGTTTACACAATTAATAGGATACTAAATAGAAATAATTGGATGATTAAAGAATTAAAACTATTATAATAGAGGAATTTGAATCGGTTCTGACTCAACTAAGTTCTCTCAGAGAATGTTCTATTTCAAGAAGAGATGTTGATGCTTTTCAAAGAGAGATGGATAATAAATTTGGTTATCTTGAAGAAGAATAATTATCAAAAACATATTTTGAGGATATAAAATAGTATTTAGGGAACCATTTTGAATCGTTACAAAGTAGTGTTAGTCAATCTAGAGCTACTAAATTTCTACCACAAACTTATAGACACTACGGGAAAAATGTGTATTTGCGACGGGTTATTTGCGACGGGAATAAATCCCGTCGCAAATAGTCCCGTTAAAAAATTATTTGCGACGGGGGTATTTACCCATCGCAAATAATTAGGCTTTTGCGACGGGATTGCTTTCCCCGTCGCAAATAGTTTTCCCGCAATGCGCGCCAAATCGCGGGAAACTTATTTGCGACGGGGGAATATTCCCATCGCAAATAACCGACGGCGGTAAAAGGTATTTGCGACGGGAATATTCCCCCGTCGCAAATACTATGTCGGCAGGGGTTATTTGCGACGGGTCCCGTCGCAAATAACTATTTACCAGTTGACCGTAATAAATGTTGGCTAAGGTATTTGCGACGGGTACCGTCGCAAATAATACTATTTGCGACGGGAATCCCGTCGCAAATAATCTAACCTATAAATACCCCCATCCATTTTTTTCATTTCATTCTCATTTCTTATCTTCTCCTCTCAAAATTATATTTCTAGAGTTGAGTTTTTCTCCAGTTTAATTTTTTTCTCCGGAGCTGATATTAAAGTTTTGAAGAACGATCAGAACAGATCAATTTTCAAGGTATTTATCTTCATTTTAATTTTTTATTTATTTTTAATTTTTTATTAGTTTCAATTATTATTAATTAGTTGTAATTTAATTATGTTTACATTGTTTTATTACTTAATAAATTTAAATTATTAGTATTGTTTATAGTTAATGGTAATTAGGAATAATTAGTAATAATTTTTAATAATTAAGAATAAATATTAATAATTAGTAATAAATACCAATAATTAGGAATAAGAACATTATTACATTATTAGTTTATTTTATTATTAATATTAAAATAATATAATTTTTTATATATATACAATTCTTTTTTCATCTGTGTGTTTGCTGTCTTCACATGTATTATTTGTATGTGGAGATAGAAAACGCACAAATGAAAGAAGAATTGTATATAAATTAAAAAATTATATTATTTTAATATTAATAATAAAATATATTAATAATTTTATTATTTGTAATTATTGGTAATTATTTCTAATTATTGATAATTATTCATTTAATTACTAATAATTAGGAACAATTATCAATAATTATCAATAATTAAGAATAATTAGTAATAATTAGTAATAATTACCAATAATTAGTATTAATTACCTATAATTAGTATTAATTACCAATAATTAGTATTAATTACCAATAATTAGTAATAATTAGGAATAATTAACAATAATTAGTAATAATTACCAATAATTAACAATAATTAGTAATAATTACCTATAATTAGTATTAATTACCAATAATTAGTAATAATTAGGAATAATTAACAATAATTAGTAATAATTAGTAATAATTAGGAATAATTACTATTAACTAGGAATAATTAGTAATAATTACCAATAATTAGTAATAATTATTATTAATTACCAATAATTAGTATTAATTACCAATAATTAGTATTAATTATCAATAATTAGTATTAATTACCAATAATTAGTATTAATTACCAATAATTAGTATTAATTACCAATAATTAGTATTAATTACCAATAATTAGTATTAATTACCAATAATTAGTATTAATTACCAATAATTAGTATTTATTATTAATAATTACCAATAATTACCAATATTTAGTAATAATTAACAATAATTGCCAATAATTACCAATAATTAGTAATAATTACCAATAATTATCAATAATTACTAATAATTATCAATAATTAATAATAATTAGCAATAATTAGTAATAATTAGTAATAATTACTAATAATTAGCAATAATTAGTAATAATTAGAAATAATTAGTAATAATTAGAAATAATTAGTAATAATTAGTAATAATTAACAATAATTAGTAATAATTAACAATAATTAGTAATAATTAGGAATAATTAGGAATAATTAGTATTAATTAGGAATAATTAGTAATAATTACCAATAATTAGTAATAATGATTATTAATTACCAATAATTAGTATTAATTACCAATAATTAGTATTAATTACCAATAATTAGTATTAATTACCAATAATTAGTATTAATTACCAATAATTAGTATTAATTACCAATAATTAGTAATAATTTGGAATAATTAACAATAATTAGTAATAATTAGTATTAATTATTAATAATTACCAATAATTACCAATATTTAGTAATAATTAACAATAATTGCCAATAATTACCAATAATTAGTAATAATTACCAATAATTATCAATAATTACTAATAATTATCAATAATTAATAATAATTAGCAATAATTAGTAATAATTAGTAATAATTACTAATAATTAGCAATAATTAGTAATAATTAAAAATAATTAGTAATAATTAGAAATAATTAGTAATAATTAGTAATAATTAACAATAATTAGTAATAATTAACAATAATTAGTAATAATTAGGAATAATTAGGAATAATTAGTATTAATTAGGAATAATTAGTAATAATTACCAATAATTAGTAATAATGATTATTAATTACCAATAATTAGTATTAATTACCAATAATTAGTATTAATTACCAATAATTAGTATTAATTACCAATAATTAGTATTAATTACCAATAATTAGTATTAATTATCAATATTTAGTAATAATTACCAATATTTAGTAATAATTAACAATAATTGCCAATAATTAACAATAATTAGTAATAATTACTAATAATTATCAATAATTACTAATAATTATCAATAATTACTAATAATTATCAATAATTAATAATAATTAGCAATAATTAGTAATAATTAGCAATAATTAATAATAATTAGAAATAATTAGTAATAATTAGAAATAATTAGTAATAATTATAAATAATTAGTAATAATTAGAAATAATTAGTAATAATTAGAAATAATTAGTAATAATTAGAAATAATTAGTAATAATTAGAAATAATTAGTAATAATTAACAATAATTAGTAATAATTAGGAATAATTAGGAATAATTAGTATTAATTAGGAATAATTAGTAATAATTACCAATAATTAGTAATAATGATTATTAATTACCAATAATTAGTATTAATTACCAATAATTCGGAGTTAAAATCGGTTGTATTTTCATTACCTCCCATCACTTTTGGTCCCACAATAAACCAACAGAAAATTTCTGGTTTTGGGAAAGAACACAATTGGATTAAACGTAGCATATTTTGGGATTTGCCATATTGGTCTGATTTGTTGGTCCGACACATGTTAGATGTCATGCATATTGAGAAGAACTGTTTTGATAATTTGTTTCATACAGTTTTGGATACGCCAGGACAGAGCAAAGACAATGTAAATGCACGTTTAGATCTTGCCCAAATTTGTAGGCGTCCAGAATTGGAACTATTTGAGAATGTCAGAACAGAAAGGTTACTGAAACCAAAAGCATCTTATACACTGTCTAAAGAAAACCGTTTATTATTTTGTCAGTGGATTGCAGATTTGAGACTTCCAGATGGCTGTGCTTCCAATTTGGGTAGATGTGTAAAGAATGGTCATATTACTAGATTAAAAAGTCATGATTGTCATGTTATAATGGAGAGACTTCTACCCATTGGATTAAGAGGTCTGTTGAATTCTGTGATTTGGGATTCCATAACATACATGTCTCATTTTTTTCGGGAAATTTGTGCGGCTACGGCAGATTATGATGCTCTAGGCAAACTTGAAAAAGATGTTGTTGTAATTATATGTAAACTGGAAAAAATATTTCCACCGTCTTTCTTCGACTCAATGGAACATTTGATGTTACATTTTCCATATGAAGCCAAATGTGGAGGTCCGGTACAGTTTCGATGGATGTACCCATTTGAAAGATGCATGCAAAAATTGAAAAGAAAAGTACGCAACAAAGCATCTGTTGAAGGATCTATTGCAGAAGCTTATTTGCAAGAGGAAATATCTTTTTTCTGCTCCCATTATTTTGAATCTGAGTATCCTTCAAAACACAACCGAATGGGATGGAATGAGAGGAATATTGATGAAATCGACAATCAATTATCTGTTTTCAACCAGTCAGAGCTTGGTTTTGGTGGAGTTTCTGAACGCTGGCTTTCAGATGATGAACATCATAGAGCTCATACGTATGTTCTGCTCAACTGTGAAGAGATGACATCAGTTGTACTGTAAGTGTTTATATCACTTATTCTATCATTTATGTTACAATAAATAACTTTGGTTTTTATAGGTTGTATGATAATCATATCAAGAAACAAATTCCACAAATTACAGCAGCTGCTCTCGAAGAACGTCGACTGAAAAATTTCTCTCAGTGGTTTCAAAAACTGGTAACATAAATTCTTTATCTTTTAGCAACTCATTCAATGTATAGTTTACTATATTGATAATTATTTCACAAATCTTCAGGTGTCTCGACATGCTGATAAAATTGACAAACGGCTGTGTGTATTGAGTAACCCACCTTCCAAACTTGTTAAAACTTATAATTCATATGTGGTGAATGGATTTCGATTCCACACACATGCATATGGGGAATCGAAAAAAACAATGAACAGTGGAGTTAGCTTGAGAGGATCTCATCATCGAGAAAATGAAGATGACTTTTATGGCATACTTGATGAAATCATTGAACTCTGCTATCTTGGACAACATTACATAACCATGTTCAAATGTCGGTGGTTGGATACAGAGAGAGGCGTGCGTGTTCATCCGACTCATGGAATCATCGATATTAAATGTAAAAGTTTTCTCGTAGTAAATGAACCATTCTTATTGGCTCAACAGGCATATCAAGTTTATTATGCAAAGTACTGTGCAACATCAAGAGACTTGACTGATTGGTGGAGTGTAATAAAAATCAAAATTCGAGACAATCAGTTTAGTCAAAGTGAATGTGCTTTCACTGATGTGCAAAGAATTGAAGTTTTTCAAGAGAGTACTCAAAATCAATCTTTTTTACAAAGAGACATGAGTATCGATGACGACACCCCACATTTAAGAGTCGGTGATGACGATGATGTTAATGATGTCACATATGAATTTGAAACGGTAAGAGATGAAGCAACTGTAACTCGAATGGATATCGATGATGTTGAGGAGGAATATGAAGATGACATTGACATATATGAATATGATGATGAAGATGAACACTGATAGCATTTCATGGTATTTATATACAATCATAATATGTATATATGTATATATAATAGTAATTATCAATTATTTGCTAACATTAACATTTTCTGTTTCAGATGGACGACGCCACATTTCGTGCGTTGGCGGATGCTGACCTGACTTTTGATGCAGATGAGTTGCTGACAGATGACCCTCAGCCTGCAGGCGCTCCAGGGAGTACGCGGAGGGGGCGCGGTCTTGCACGATTGATGATTCCTGACCCCGTCCCCGAGCGACGTCCACGTCTTGGGTTTGATCCACGCACACGGAGGTGTGATAACCTGTGTAATAACCTGTGGATTTGACTAAGATTTCATTAATCTATTCACATAATAAATGTTTATTATTTTTTCCGTTTTCCGCATATAGCAGTCGGACAAGGCAGCGCTATTTTGCGCAACTATTTCTCTCAGCCGTGGACCACATGGGAGCAGATTCCCATTGATGTGCAGAAGGCCATGTTCGGCCATTGGTTGGTACGTACGTAAATAAATAATTTTTATTTTGAAAATTATTTCATTTCTAACTTGATATTTTGATTTATTTGTAGGGTTTATGGTATCCGATCGAGGATACCATGCGTGACGCCATCCACGAGGCATGAGAGGTGGCCATGCGTGATTGTCTTCGTCAGTTTTTGCACAATTTAAGAAAAGCTGCGATGAAGAAAGCAGGATTGTCAGATTTTGAGGAGTCATGTAGAGCACACCGACCAGAGTATATTTCATCCCATGTATGGGATGGATTATATGCGCACTGGTTGAGTGGTGCCTTTCAGAGGAGATCATCGGTGGGGAGGCAGAATCGGGGGAGAAAGGAGGTGACTCATCGAGCTGGGAGTCGTTCTTTCAGTACTCATAGACAGCATCTGGTACGTACATTATTTATAAATATTTTATATAACTATAAATATTAACAGTTTTTTTTTATTCTTATAGGCTGTCGAGCACCCCGATATTACAGAGTACGACGTATATCGGAGGATGTATAGTGATCCTGCTACTGGGGAGCTCAGAGGTGATCGTCAGCATCACATCGTGGTCAGTATTATTTGTTTTCAAGTTTAAAAATTAACTGCATATAATATATTCAAAATTTAATATTAAATTGCAACTATAGGAGTCATATGAGGCCGCAGCGGCACAGGCCCGGCCTGAGAGTCAGGCCGAGTCATCAGATCAGACCACTGCCCGTCAGTTTGATGAGGCGGCATGGATGCAGGCCACCCAGTATGCTTTCGAGAAGGGCCGGGTAGTTGGTATCGGCTCTCGACTGACTCCTGGAGATTATTATGGCAGTGTTGCGATGTCGGCGTCCAGCTCGAGAGGAGCTCGTGCATCTTCTTCTACACAGTATGAGGATCAGTTGCGATCTCAGACTGCACAGATAGAGAGTCTCCGACAGGAGCAGGAGCAGATGCGTCAGCAGCATGAGGAGGAGCGTCGACGCCAGCAGCAGCTGTACGAGGAGCAGACGAGTCGGTGGCAGCAACAGCATCAGGAGCAGATGGAGTACATGCGCCGACTCACTCATGCTTTAGGGATGGAGTTTCCTCCACCACCATCTGCAGATCCCCCACCTCCCCCCTCCCCCCCTCCTTCAGATTAGAGTTTGTATTTCTGTTATAAAATCTGTGAAATCAAAATATTTTTTTTTCTATTCGTAGTTTCTGTCTCATTATAAAATATTAATAATATTATATTTTTAAATAACAATATTAATATGAATAATAATATTATTTATATTTTATAATATTAAATTTTATATATATATTAAAATTTTATATATATATTAAAATTTTATATATATATTAAAATTTTATATATATATTAAAATTTTATAATATTATAATTTAATTATTTTTTTTGTAATACTTTAATTATTTTAATATTTTAATGTAAAATAATTCTATTATTTTTATATTAATTAAAATAACTTATTAATATTTTATTATTTATGAATTATAATTGTAATATTATTATATTAATTAAATTATTTATTAATATTCTATTATTTTTATTTTTGAATTATAATTCTACTATTATTATAGTAATTAAAATAATTTATTATTTTCATTTGTAAATTATAATTCTATTATTATATTAATTAAAATAATTTATTAATAATTTATTTTTTTTATTTTTTTATAGTATTTGCGACGGGATACTATGCCCGTCGCAAATACTAGTATTATTAATAGTTTTTTATTTTTTTTTAAAAAAAGTATTTGCGACGGGTCCCGACTCCCGTCGCAAATACTAGTATTATTAATTTTTTTTTATTTTTTAAAAAAGAGTTTTTGCGATGGAACCGTCGCAAAAGCTATTTGCGATGGGTCCCGTCGCAAAGGGTATTTGCGACGGGTCCCGTCGCAAAAACTGTTTTAAAAGTTTTTTACAAAAAAACGGAATACTATTTGCGACGGGGAGAATGCCCGTCGCAAAAAAAAGCTTTAGCGACGGGCCCGTCGCAAATAAGTGTAGTTGCGACGGTGTTTTCAGCAACGGGCTATTTGCGACGGGATCCCGTCACAAATAGCCCGTCGCAAATACCTGTTTTTCTAGTAGTGATAGAAATATTCAGAATATTTGAAGCTATTACTATCTAAATGTCTTGTTTCAATGCCAGTCTTCATACTCATAAGTGTGACATTGCACCTCTAATGTTTTTTGTATAATAAAAGAGATATTATAGAGAAGCTAACTTCTGGGGAACCTATCATTATGATTCTTCTTAATCAATTTAGATAAATGTTTATTTGTTTGTTCATACAGAGGACACATTTCATGTTTTTTTTAAATTAAATTTGGATGAAAGTGTAAAGATTGGGAAAGATTCAAAGATCTTGATGAGGAAGTTGGTTGAAGGTATCTCTAAAAATTTAAGTGGAAAGATGGATGAATTGAAAGAAGTTGTTTAGGCAAATCTTGTTTCATTAAAATCAGAACCCTCTTCTTAACTGACCCTTTCACCTTCAGCCTTCCCTTCTATTTAAAAATTTCAGATCCAACATTATTTTTCTAATAATAATTATCATTTTATAAATTAATTTTTCCTATTATATTTAGGATTATATTATTTCTATTTGTCTCTACTTTCATAACAAATATAATTTTATCTTAAGTAGAATTTAACATTCATTTACAATTATATTCTACATTCACTGTGTTTTAAACCATTTTCATAAAAACATAGATTCCATAAAAATAAGAGATAAATGTTTAAACACAACATTATTAACTTAATTATAAGTTCTTGTTATGAATCATATAAAATAATTCTGTGAGGACCGAAATAATACTGTGAAAAATTAAATTTCTATAAATTTAAAATCTATATCTTTTTATGAGATATTATTTGTGTTTACAGTTCCTATATTTTCTATAAATTATGTTATGGGATTTCTGATCATCAAACATGGGGATATTTTTGTGTATGTATTTTCAAAAAAATAATCTATGAATATTATTGATTTTGATAATCACAACTTCCCTTTTTGTTTCATTAATGAAATTATATTAAATGAATTTAATGAAATTAATAAATTTGTAAATATTTATCATAGATCATATTCAAGTCATTGATCGATGGGGAATTTTTAAAATGTATTAGAAACATGATTTAACATATTCTAGAAATATTGTTCATACCCTACCTATACAAGCATACCATAAGGAATAAACCCTATGTTTGAAATAATGTGTATGAATCATATACCCTATGTTGTAGAGAATGTATGTATTAGGAACCCTACAATCGAATAAAACCCATTTTTTGAGAAAAAATGTATGGTACATCAACCCTAGTTTTTTAATCAATAATATATTATCAAACAAATGTTTGTTTTTTCATCACATCAAGGAACCCTATGTTTTACTATTCAATGATGAAGTTTTAAATCCAAAATATTTACCATTATTTCTACAATAGAATTTGTAAAAATAAAGATATATTCAAAGACTTTTTACAACCAATTAAAAGGCCTATTATGTTGGTTTTAAAATATCATATTAAATAGAGTAAATTGTACCTATTTCTAACAGATGTTACTAATATCTTGAATGATTAAAATTTGAATGATTAAGATATTTTAAGAAAATTTATTGGATCCACTAAACCAAAAGACAACTGTGTGTTCTATATATATGGACAAGGTTTTCTATACTTAAATTCATGTGATATAAAACTTCATATTTCTGAATATATTTTAAAGACTGAGTTACTGCAAAGATCAGGTGACTCTATTATTAGTAAATAGGCTACACTTTAAAGATATATATAGTTTAACCTTAACATACTTTGTAACATCAACAGTTGGTTTGTTTCTATTATTATTGAAGATATTTAACAACCATGATCTCTTCAAATATATTATTTTATGAAGACATTCATTGATGTAGAAGAATATCCATATTCATTTTGTTGTTAAAAAAATTGGGATATTGAACATGTTCATTCAATGAAATCAAACTATTTAGATTTATTAGAGTCTTGAATAATCAAACCCTGTTGTGGAATAATATGACCTTATCAAGCTAAGATGTGGATAAATTGGTTCCATTTAAAAGAACTTCAATGCTCAGTTTAGAGTTTTTATAATGGTGTAAACTGTCTGCACTCAGTTGTGATAGTCTTATGATAACATGACCTTGTTTAGTGAAAACCACCAATCTCATAGAGAGAGTGTTAATGGAGTAGAGTAATGGATAATTGTACCCCAAAACACTATAAAAATTATTGTTTTATTATTTACTATATTCTTATATTAAAATCACTTACATAAGATAATGCTTCAATGTGTATAAATTGAAATGAAATTTAAAAGCCATAATCATTCAAGATTATTTAAAATACATAATTGACCACCTCCTGTGCATATTTTTATTATTCCGGCCAAAAAATTATATTATAGTGTAGTACTAAACCAATATAAGGGTATCTCTAGGCTCCTAATAGAACTAATCTCATAAACCAAAGTGTTTTATTCCCCTTAGAGAATCGTGTATAATAATAACATGACACCACACCAAAAACAACAATGGATAAAAAACCATGACCTCATGTATGACTACTTCCATGGAATATTGAATTCCGAAGATCCAAAATGTCATAATCCAATAATGAACCCCTAAAAACCAGAAACAAATTTAAGATACCAAAAAACATAAAAATATATCATTAATAGAAAAGTATCACAAATTCAAGGTGTCTCATTTTCAAATCCAATGGTATTTATATCCAAAAAAGTAGTTTTTTAGGGTGGTTCATAAATTCTTAGACCATAAATACAAATTTAGTTATTCCACTACAAATATATTGACAAAACTGTTATAATATAATGATATAGATAAAATATTTACGTGTTGGTATCACATTATTTTGTATTTATCATCTCAAGATATAAATCATGATGTGAAACTAGTGGATCATTTAACTTTAGATAATGGTGATCCTTAACAATTTGAAAAATATGGTCAAATTTCCACCTATAACAAAGAGATATGGTAAAAATGATACCATAAAGTACAATAATTGACGAGGTCATTATAATTGAGAAGTGACCTCACTGATGCACTATATAATTAAAAATTTTATGATATTATGAGGATGTAACTAAACTATATTATTTAGGAAACATATCATAATAAAGGAAATTATCATAAGAAAAAATGACCCCTACTACCATGATAATGGAATTCCACAATTATCCCAATAAAATATAAGATTATTAGAAACTATATCCATGATTATATGTACTAATAAATCTATTTAATATATTTCCATACAAGACTCAATCTATGAAAAACACATATCCAAATATCCACCCCAAAATGGAGTTTGATACAAAGGCCATGCAATATGCTAATCATGGACATATAAATCATTTCTAAATAACAGTAATTAAAAGATAACTCTTTGATGGTTGAATTGAAACCAATGGGTTAATGTGATCTCCACCAAATCCTTTAAATAAAAAAATGTTCTCTATCATATAAATTGGGTATTGATATACTATAAAACAAAAATATATTATAAATATCAAACCATTCCAAATATATTAAAAAATATAAATCTTGAGTTAAAAAAATGCACTAACCAGTGGATTTTTCAAAATAAATCTAAGTAATGTCCAGTTTCTAAATAATGTGATCCACTAATGAAAAGAACCATGGAAATTCAATCCCACTGGAAAATATTTAAATGTGACAATTAAAACTAATAATTTTTCTTTGGTGTTTGATATTAATTACCGTATATTTCTTCCCAATATCTTGATGGAAAACTAAAATGGTTGACGATGTGTTTGGAGATATTATACTGCCCTAAAAGAGGATTTCAAATAGATTCATGAGAATACCAAAGATGACATTCAACCACTGTACATCCATTAAAATCTCCCAACCATTGAGGTTTAATATCATCGTAAGGCTATAAACGTATGAATATTGAAATTATTTCCACTTAGTCATCTAAATTAAGAGTAAGAGTGGCCCAATAATAAATCAATGAAATTATCTATACTTATAAGAAACAATATATTTTCAATGATTTATTCCATGAATGAATATTAATGTCATACTATATTAATCAGTCATATAATTACTCATAAAATAAGGTATCCCCATCCAAAATGGCCATAAAGAGTCATAACTAGTCATTGAATCCCATAGTGACAATATATTTGAGAAAATATGAATAAATAACTATTAATAATTTACAAAGGAAATGGATTAAGGATCATAAAGTTATCTAAAAATGATACAATTAATTAATTCCAGGAAAATAGATTAGAGATTACTAATACTAGAGACATGACCATATACACACCCACACCATGTGAATATTTATAAGGGGTTATCCATCATGAAACTAATAATGTCAAAAAAAATTTAAATATGAATTTCAATACATTTATTCTACAAAAAATATAGGTGAATGTTTTTTACTAATTCTTCCATTATTCCCTTAACTCAAATGTTCCATTTATTTTATTTCAATGAATTCTTTCATCCCCTTTTAGTATATACCCAACTATTTCCATATACATGTCCCAAACCCATTTAATAGATGAAAAAAATCTTTATAATTAATATATTGAGTCTATTAGAATAATAATAAACATGACATTGAATGAAAAAAACAACATCATTTCAATGATTATACCATAGAAAAACCTGATATATTAAATTACCAAGAAAGAAGACTAGGTTTCTAGTAATTGATAATAGTGACCAATAAAAATTCATAAGATATCCTATATCTTTTGAGATGTGTTATTATTCATCTAATGATACAATATATATAAATAAAACCCTATTTCCATTTCATGATATCATGACTACTACGTAGAGGAATAAAGATTAAAAAATTCACAAGTTTCACAAAAAACACATCAATATAAATGAAGGAAATAAGGGAAACAAGTTCAATATGATTTTTTAGATAAATATTTTCAAATGAAATCATAACATAATTCAAAAAATTATAATATACGATTAAGAAGTTTTCACCCCTCAATTAAATGGATCAATGTATTTCTTGAAAACTGGCCGATTATAGATTTCAAGTCACTAAATTGTTTTGTTTTTACACTATCTCTCTTATGGACCCTTTAAAGATAAATATTCAAATCTTTCCTTAAACCTAAAAACCAGAATTTTTTTTCAAGAATAAAAAAATCCCTCCTACAAAGGTTTTTTCAAATAAATATATCTATTATTAAAACAATAATTCCAAATAAATTATTTAATTGGAAAACCTTTTTATCCCTAAATGCATCCCCACATCAATAAAATTATATAAACACCAAAAATAATTCAATAAATTACCAATTTAATTGTATACCAAATGAAATGATACTAATTATTATATCAACTATTGATGATGAAACTCAATTAACAACATGACCTATTAATTCATCTTCCAATAATCTATATCATATTAATTTATTTTCAAAATAAGATATGAAAAAAATTTAAGACACATAATTTGTTACCATATTTCATTCCATTACGTCTAAAATTTAAACATTTTAAAAACAATACAATAATTATAATCAATAATTCCCAACTAATAAATTAAATTAAAAACTTGAGTTAACATGTCAAATTCTTAAACATGCACTCATAACCCATGAACCTAAAATTGAATTATATAAAATTTAAAATACAAAATATAAAAATATTTCTCATTTCTCATTTAAATTTTATATATGTTACACTACTCAATATGTTAAACTTTCTTATCTAATTATGCACATATCCTAGAATAAAAAAATATGTTTTTTCCTTTTCACATATTTTCCAATTTATGAAAACTATAATATCTCAATGTTATTAAATGTGATTCATATAATCATAGTTAATATTCATAATATTTTAAAATCATGATATTCAAGTCAGGGCATGGATTATCCTAAAAATATTTAATGAGATGTTGAAAAAATTCATCGTATCATGTTAATTGTCCATCTAAAATATAGACCTGAAAATTATTCCTAATAATGTATAAATGTAAGCATGAACTTATAACTTAAATTTATTGTAATGGCCCAGACCTCTTTGGTCCACCCATTTGCTGAAATCTGGTGTTTGAGGTGTTCTAGGAGGTCAAGGTGACTCATCCCCAACACTTTTCCACTTTCTCCAATTCAGTGAATAGTGTTTCTAGTTTTATGAATAGTGTCATGGTGAGTCAGAAATGGTGAGACAAAAATGGTGAGTCAGAAACGGTGAGTCAAAAAGGGTGAGATAGAAATGGCATGGCAAAAACGGAGAGACAAAAATGGTGAGACAGAAACAGTGATAGAAATGGTGAGTCAGAAATGGTGAGTCAGAAACGGTGAGATAGAAATAGTGGGACAAAAACTGCGAGACAGAAACAGTGAGTCAAAAATGGTGACACATAAATGGTGAGACATAAATTTTGAGTCAAAAATGGTGAGATAGAAACGGTGAGTCAGACACAATGTCATAGCTGATGAACATTGTTTCCAAAACTGTTTCATATTTCCTTTACCAAATTTCCAAAATTTTCCAGTTTCTCCAATTTAACATTTTATTTGATTTAAAACTAATTTATGGCCTTGTTTTATAAGATTTAAGGATGAATCAAATCCCATGAATCTTATATTAATTTTCCTAAGGCCCGTGATTCATTTACTTGGTCAAACCACATGGTATAATTTGATCTGATTTTAAATGGAAAATCCACTATATCTTAAACTGCTACTCCATTAAATCTTCAAAAGGGACAAGATATCTTCCTCCCTTGTTCTTTCTCTTTGTTCTCTGGTGAGAGATTCTCTAACCTTTCCTTATTTATTGTAGGAATCATCATATCAAACTTTTCCCGGTGTATTGGTTTCCCTCGACATCATTCTTACTGCAAGTGCCCCCCTGTTTTGGTGTAACAAAGCAGTAACCATCAATCTTTGATATAAGGTATGATTTATCATCATTATTTTGGGTTCTTCTTTTCCTATTTCTTCTTTCCATATTATGGAATGTGATCTCCATGCTTCTAATATAGTTTCTTGGGTTTTGGTTGGCGCAGTCGTGCCACAACATACTTGGGTGGATGAAGTTGTCACGGGAGGAGCCGATCGTGATACATTGAGTGGATCATTTTCATATAAAGAACATTAAAAACCTTTTTGAGGAAGGGGATTCACTTATTCTCTTTTATTTTTATGTGAAACTATAGAGTTAGAATGTTTTAGCCACTGGATCACAATAGAATTGACATAATAAATATTTGAACAGGATAAATAAATTGATATTAATCGTATGTTATTGCCTCTTGTTTTGCTAGATAGTGTGACATCCATGCTTTCATTGTTTAACTGTTAATTCTTGATGGAAATTGGTAATGAATGTAAACCACAATAAATTAATAACTGTTTGGATAAAGATAAAGAGGCATGTAAATGAATTTGGTTCTTCTTGTTGTAATTTGATGTTAGTAAAATTAGTGCAGTAAGCATGTTTAATTTATTTATGATAGATTACTATTTAGGTTAAATGAAAATGGAACCTATGAATAATAAATCAGTTAATTCATGATGGATTAAAGAACTGATTGTTTTATAATTCCTTGAAGGGTTCTGAGTTACCCTCTTGATTGTTTAAGGGCTGAGAGCCTAGTTGATATGGTGGTTGTTTTCCTACTTCTTGTGTTGTGATGTGTTCCTGGAAGGCTATTGTGATATGTGGGGGCAAGTAGTTCTATTTGGTTGTGGAAGAATTTGATGCCTAGAGTAGCTAGATGCATCAGTTTATGCATGTAGGTGTCAGGGAGGACACCAGGGATGATGAAATGGGTTGGATGCGAATGTTTGGTTTTCTGCTGTTTCTTATTGGTTTTTTATCTGCATTACTTTTCCTACTACTCAAGCAAGCTGGTCTTTCATACACTTCTTCTGAAATGGGTGAATACATGTGGGTTATGCCATGTTCTTTCCATGTTTAGCTTCTCAAGGTAGGATGGGTCTATGCTCTTGCTATAGGCGGAAAATAATCCACAAGTAGTTCATCTACTTGTCGTGTTGATCCCCTTGTGTTTATAAGAATAGACTGTTTTTCTAGAATTCCTAGGAATATGGGAATATAATTCTATAAATAAATAATTGAATAAACGATGTTAACCCATGGGGTTTGGAGCTGGCTTGGGCGTAATGCTGAGGTTGTGATTTGAAGGAACAATGTACTTTGGGTGTGATGCTAATGAAATTTAATGTGGAATTGTTATTTATTAATTAATGTTTAAAGAATTAATTAACATAAATTACAAAAGATAAAAAGGGAATGAATTAAAGTATTAAATCTCTTTAAATGGTCATGTGCTTATAGGATACCAAGTCTTAGAAGTAGCAGCCCGGAGTCCAATAGACGTTATCTCTAGTTGGTTCTAAGACTAGGTTATGCCCATAGTGTGGTTGTGAGCTATAATATATTTTGTACCTTTTGTGTTTCTATACAGTACTCTACCCTTTCAGTAAGCGCAACAGACACCCCAGAGATTCTAAGCCCTGGGGGGAGTTTTCCCCAACATCCCAGTGGGAGGATGGAAGGATGTCTACCCCGTTTGGCACCACTCTCTTTTCTTGGTAGTTACTTTTCATGGAAAGCACATTGGTTAGTTTTCCCCATATATGTTTGTAGAGGGATACAATGGATTGTGGTTATTCACATACATATATTGTAGATATAGTTTTCTATTGAATACAATATGTGTAACATGTATAGGCTTTGGTGGTTTTAGGATCTTTACTCAGTGTATGGACAGTAATGGGTTGAGGTATAATACCCGATGTATGATACACATTATGTGAGTGGTGGTGGCTCCCAAAAACTACCTGTTTAATTTGCTTACAGGGACTTTGTGGTTTTTTTACACGAGGTTCATGTTGTGGTGCTTCTCCCAGGTGTCTGCGGTCAAGCCTTTTTGGAGAGATATTCTTAGGACACATGACGTTGGGGAAAAGTAGCAAACCAGTGGGTAAGTAGTAGCGGGTTACCCTTGATATTATTTATTATATTATATACTATTGGATGTGTTACTTGGTGACAGTATCCATGGTGACGTTGGGAACATATTATACCTATTTATGTGATGAGTTAGTTTCACTTGTCATTCACTGTGATTTAGCATGCTTTATTTAATTTTTCATGAGAGGCTTCGGGGAGGATCTTACTGAGTGTACTGTTATACTCACCCTATGTATATATAAAATGATTTTATGGTCACTTGGATCAGGATATATATTAGGATGGTTACTACTATATTGAGGTTGCAGGAGGAGTTTGGGCTTATGGTCGCTGCAATTTTACTTTCTTTTGGGTGCTTGTAGTTTTTTCCCTTTTCAGCTGTAGTAGTTTTTCATTACATTTCATATGTGTACTTAGGATTTTTTTTATCTTACTAGTTGAGTTGGAGTTATTTTGTGTCTATCTTATCTCTCTCTTTCACATGTGTTCTTTTAGAGGGTAATGCCTACCATTTGGGTGTTCTCTATACACTCGGTGCTAGTCGCCAACCTGGGGACTACTAGAGGTGGGACACTGGGGTCATTATCTCCCTTCTCACATTTCCAGCCCAGGAGAGGTACACTTTGTGGGAAGGAGTCATGACATTTATCATATTACTATTATATTTTTTTTAATTGGGTTTATAATGATCCTTTTTTGAATTATATTTTAATTAGATTCACTAAGAAAGAAGAAAAAACCAATTATTGTTTTAGGTGTATTTTTGAGAGAAAGGAATATGGAATGAATAAACACAAATCAATTCTTGAAAAATAAGCACACAACATATAGTGAATTCTTTTTAACATATTGTAAAAACAATTTCTTAATTTTTTTTAATCTTATGAACAAGAACCATTGTCAATTTATGAAGAAAAATTAATGTCATATTCTCTGAATATATAAGTGATCAACTATTATATAATTTATTCAATCATAGTGGTAAGTCTCTTTACTAATGCATGATACACAAATTTCATCAGGTTATACCATTACAATAAGGTGACAACAATTCTAGATTTTTTTTAAAACAATTTGTACTTGGTCCAAGATGGTAACTTTAAGTTCAGTATAAGGAACATGAATATTTATTTTTATACATTATATTTCTTGTTTAAACAAATCATATTTATAGGGATACCATTAAAAATAGATTAACTTACCAAAATGATACCATTTATAACATCATGAACATAACCCATTGTCTCAGTTAGGGCTTAATTACACTAACCATTAGTGTATTTCATAAACACTTATGTCTCAATATAAATGAAAAGGGCATATAATGTCACGCATAGTGATTTATGCTTATATAAAACTCAAAAAACTCAAATAAACTATATACAATATGATGTATCAATAAAATAATACCACACTCAAATAAAAAAAATTCCAATAAATAATGATTAGAGTCACAACGGATAAAAATTTATTTAAAATGAGACTATAAGACCAAATACTCAAAAGGAAGAACAAAGTGACCACATGGAACACACCCATGATCTACACAACCACCACCTTTATGTTCCCAACTTTGTCACCTCAGACTATATAATCCATATTATATACAATAAATGTAAGATATTCTCTTACCTAGATAATGTTACACAATATCTTCATATACACTATGAATCTTTTGCAGGGTACGATTATATAATCTTTTTTAATAAATCCCCTAAATAAATTTTACACATGAAGCTAAACCACAAAACGTTATCTCATAATTTTTTATAAAATATAATAAAAAAATATATAAATAAATACTTCTAATTTAAACTATATACATTTTTCAGTCTAAAAAGATAACTTTCATTTTAACCCATGATTCTACCAAATTAACCCACACAAGTGATCACACATCGATGCCAATAAAACACACACAACTATGAAATAAACCAAATCAATGAACCTCCCCTAAAATTGGTCCATCATGAATAGAAAAAATAATAATTGGGAACTAGTTTCTATACTCTTAAGTCATCACATGGTGGTATAGACCAGTGTGAACCCATTTTAGAAAAATATATGTCTTTGAATCAATAATCTCCATTCCTAGTGTCCCCTAAATTGTGTATGACATGAAAGAATGAATCTATAAGACCTTAGTCTCTATGAATCTTCAACACACACCACACATGACCAATGATTTTTTTAAAAAACAAAAACACATTTATTATGAGGCAAAAAAACTGTTGTACACTTCTACAGAACCATTTTATGGGAATTCCCAAGAAAATTATTTCCAAAACTATGAGAATAATATAAATTTTTTTAAAAGGATTTATCTTGATCATTATTACAAAAATAGAATGATTTATCTTTTAAAACCATAAAACATCAAGTTCCAAGTAATGTACAATGAAATATAATCCACCCACCTCAAGAAAGCTTTAGTGTAGTGATGCACAAGGCTAGATAAAAAATGGATATTCCACATATTAACATGAAGAATAAATACAAAAAATCATATATGAAATGTTTCTAAATTAATGAATTTAAGTGGTTAAGATCAAATGAAGTATAACTAAGGAGAACTAGTGAATCCACGATATTACCTAGGTTTTTATGTGATGGAATGTAAAAAACTAAAGGATACTCAACAATATATTTATAAAAGAAAACTGATGTAATTTTATATTGTATTGTGTTTTCAACCAAGCCTATTGTTCCCCTGATCAATGCTAGATCCAAAATCCTAATGTTTTAAAAGACTCACATCCACCTTCCTCGACAGCTGTTTTACCCATTTAAAATGAGTTTGACATCGACATTGAAATTTTAGTATCTAACAAGTCTATGGTGCATCTTAACCACCAAAACTTTTAGATTCCCACCACATATTAGGGGAACTCCATTTATTATTTCCATCAAATGAAGACATCGATAATGACTGGGGACCCTCCCTTTATAATTTCCATTATCCTATTGAGCTAAAAATCCCTTAACATTGTTCCATAATACTCACTAATAAGGTATGTTTTTCATTATAATTTCTCAAATAGAATCCATCTATGTATCAAGCCCAAAAATGTGTACCACTGTGGTATGGTGATGTACTCTCCTAAAATAGGGATATATCTATGATCATAAAAGAACCACACCCTTAAACAAAAATGTTTTATAACACATAGTGTCCACAATTGCATGACACCATGCATACTATAACAAAACAACCCAAACCATGAACTACACCATCGCTAATTCCATTTTGTGTTGAATAGTATAGAAAAAAACGTCATTATCTTACCCATTTCCTAATAAAAACATTCCAAAACCAATTCAAGACACCTCATATCATAAAAATAAATCATTAAAAACATTCACATCATCTATAGAAGTCAGAAATAAAGAATCTATCACATTTTTTAAATATTTTTAATTTTTTGGGGGTCTTTAGTCAAGTTCCTTATTACCCACATTCTTTTTAGGAAATTTTATTCATGAGACACCCAAGTCATTTCAATTTAAATAATAAAATTCCATAATTATTTTAACACATGAAAATGTGGGTCTAATTAGATTATTCGTTGAGATGTTAAATATCCATATCAAGTTAATAGTGTAATTATAAATCAAATAACCAAATTGATATTTTAAAATAAAAACATTCTTATCAGAAAATTATTGATGATTCCTGGGTGATTATTCACTAGAATGGTGCACCCTTATGCCATAGAGGAACCATGTAATAGAATAAATCCTAAAAATAATTCTCTTGAACGTGAAGTTTATGTAAATTTTATACAACTATCCACCATAAACTATACCATTAATTATATTTCATATTATTTATAAATACACAATTTTATAATATTTTTCACTTATGTTGGTAAATTTTTCTTGAGAATTATTCATCATTCATATTTCACGCATATGTTTTTATACTTCTTCATATTATAAATAATTTTTACAAAGAAAATATTAATTAAATTTCAACTTCCAAAGTCAAAATATAATTCTCAACAATAACCTTTTAGGGTTATACTTTAATTTTTTATTTATAATAGTAATGTTTTTAAAATTATATTGAAGTTTATTGAAAACCTCAGTTAGTTATTCACCACTAGTCTACTTATATTAAAAATAAAAATAAAAATAACTAACCTAATTAGTGATTTATATTAACCACAAGTTCGGTGACTCATTTTAATATTTATATTAATAACATTATGATATAACCAAAATATAACATCAATATATTTTCAGAGAACATTATAACTTCATCTTACAGTGTTTTTCATTCCTATAGTTTTTTAATTCTTTAATCACAATTTTTATGTTTATTTTGATCCAATATTCATAAAATGTGACATATGTGGAATTGAAATTCTTATTAAAGTTACTATTATACAATTTTCATTAATGATCTTTAATGGTGTCTCTATTTGGACATATTTAAAAACCATATCCTTCCTTGAAAATTGATAGATTTATTTTTTTAGAATATTTTCCAACACATCAAAAATTATATGTAATTCATCATCAGAAGTTTCAAATAATAAAATATTAGTTGATTTAAAGTGTAGGCCTTTCTTTTTTTATTATTATATAGGACTCTCCATTGGAATATTATACAACAAAAGTAGACCAATGAGATTATCTATTCAGAAAATTATTAAGTTCTTGAATTTATATATAGAAAACTTTTTAGAAATCTATTTATTAGTTAATGCTTAATGTATCATTTTAAAAATAACTTCATTATATAATAATTCAAAAAAATTATTCATTTAATTAATAATATCTATAAATATATGGAACTTCGATTCTGTAATATCATTTTTGGACATCATAAAGTCTTGGTGCTCTACCAAAAGTATTCTAGTCTTAGTAATCAACAATTTTGTAGTCCCGTAACATGTATAATATAGTATTATATAGGTATTTTCATCTCTCTTCCAAGATAATCCATTACTAATAACATTTATATTTATTAGAAAATAATGAATATTAAAAAATTTATAATCTAAAACATTTTAAATAATTATATAACCATTAAAAATATATAAATAATCCATATAGAGTTTTTAGTTCTTTACAACTATTTCCATTGATCAATGAATAAATTATTCAAATATTCTACTATACAAGTATACACATAACCATTATAATCACCATAAATATAATGTGGCAAATGTGTAATATTAATATCTATCATACTTCATCCAATACTGAAAGAAAATAGCTTAATTAAAGAGATTAATTTTTAAGATAGGTTACTAATAATAATAATATTTGAAAGATCTATTATATCATATACCAATTTTTTCACATACAATTTTGAAACTATATCATAAAATTGGGGGGGGGGGGTGAATTGATAAATATAAAAAATATATCAGTTAAAGAAAAAAATAACTGGAAAATAATTTTTATAGTATATTATGAATAATGTCATAATATACTCTTAATTTTACCTCTACACATGAATCACACTAATAGTATACCAGATTACCAAGGGGAGTTACAAACCTATTGAAAACTACTTTTTTAAGCGAGTCCAGAATTGAGACTACATTTTTTTCAATGGAAAAAAACCACTTTCAAATTATTCATATTATGGTGTTATAAATTAATATATAGTACTTAATTTATTTAAAATTAATATAATTAATTACAGTTAATATTAAGTGTATAAATATAGAATAAATTACAACACAAAACAATGAAACTGATATCAATGATGAAGCCAAAGTGAATACATTAATATGATCACAACAATAAAAAGTGTTTTAGTAGTTAAAATTTAGTAAAAATATATTATATTTGTATAGTGACAGTACTTATATGGTTCCATTATTGACTCTTATAAAAGAATAATCTCATCATTGGTTAATTACACTATTCCACAAAATTTTATGTTTCAATATTCATTGTAATGTTATAGAATAAAAATTTATATATTTTGATTTTCCCATTCATGTTAATTCCCATTTTCTTATTATTTGTCATATAAATTAATTTTGTGTTATAAAAACATTTATAAGAAATATCATAATATTTTATGGGAAACATACACTATAAGAAATAGTACATGATATAGATTTTTTTCCTATAATTAAATTTTAACATTGTCTTACTTTCCATAGTAAACATTGATGCATCATTGAAGATTATCTATCCAATTTTTCCATTTCTATTGAAGTTGATAATCCATTTTATTAATAACAATATCCTACTTAAGTCCTTAATGATGCGTTATTGTCATGAAATGGTCCCATTTGAATATATATGATAGAATTGGTGTATTATAGTAGTGTGTATCAATGTAGTTGTACATAATTACTGGTTTCATAGTCTATATCTATTTTTATTTCTATATTAATAATTATATGCTATTGATTTTCAAATAAAAAACAAAACAATATGTGAAGCATTTTGCTATAATGTCTTAAGAAATCTCTTGATAGAGAATTGGATTTAATTTACTTTATTTGTAAAGTTTTGCTTATCATCCAATATGATTGTTAGTAAAAAATTCCATAGGGTTTGGTTCATTACTTATCCTTTTAGCAAAAATGTAAATCTTAAAAGAAAGAACATAAGCTTTGGAAATAGGTTAAAATGAAAGAAAAACCTCATACTGAATGTCAATCATAGCAATATAATAACATAATAAAATGAAATATTGAGAGAACACAAATATTTATATCATTTATTCCAATATATAATTTATTTTAATTAAAATAAAATATTTTTTTGATGAATAAGTTTTATATTCCTCCCCATAGTATATGTCCAATATTAGTCATATTAAGAGAACACAAATATTATATTCACTATATAAAAAAGTAAACAACATTTTATTTTGAAAACATATCATTATACTTGGAACATTTAAATGTTCTATATGATTAATGAAAGTATAATATGAAAAATACATGTAAATTATAATACTTATGCTTATAAATTTAATGAGTCAAGGCCACCCAAAAATACAATAACTACAAAAAATGTTAAAGTACAATTTTTTTGACATAAGTTTGTCATTTTTAGAACCTTGAGAGAAAACTAAGTGAATAAAGAATGAAATAAATATGATTTATATGTATCAAGTAAAATTTAAATATTAACATTTATATATTTAAATAAACATTATAAATATAACCACTAAAATAGTAAAATGGTCATTTGAATATCAACTAAACCATTGAAATTGTAAAAAGACCATTAGGGTAACTTATGAGAGGAAAATATAAGTAATGTTTACCAAATATAAAATGATTAAATATAATAATTAAATATCATTAAATTATTACTATGTTCACAAAAGTTTATGAAATTTTAATTATATATTTGAAGTAAATTTTTTCTTAGATTATATAAAATAATGTAAAATATGATATTTTAGTAATTTTAATAAATTTTAAAATATGAAGGTGAAATAGTGAAATAAGTTAAAATATGGTATTTTTTATATTTAACTAAATAAATTATTAATTAAATATTACATGATGTAAAAAGTTTTTATTTAGACTCACATTTATAAATTAATTAAATGAATGAATAATATTTTTATATGCTTTCTTATTTAGATTTCTTAGGATGTATCCTTTATTTTCTTTACAATATTCTTATAATATGATTCATTATTCACTTATGAAAATCCAATATACATTTATCATATATTATCTTGGAAAAATTCCTGATATCTCATTGGGTTATGATTTCCTACATTATTTTTACATCTAAGGGGTTTCCAGGTTTTTGATTAATGTATCATATATTTTCTATGTGGTACTCATATATATGGAATGTTATGATTTGATGAGTAAGACTATAATTATAAACACCATAATAAATTTTTTAGTAGTTTCATCACAAGAGTTATATTGTATGGTTTATGAGAATTTATCCTTGCACATTTTGTTTGGACATGTTGGAATAAATCTTTGACTAATATTTATGATTTCATGTTATATATTTTTCCCACATTCCAATTATTATAATTATTTCAATGTTAATAATATTTAATTTATCTTATTATATGATTATATAAAGTGATTTATAATTACCCTCTTTTAGGATCCCATGTTTTCGTATTATCTAATTTGGTTTATCTCGTTAGCGGGTTTATTATCATTATCCACTTTTTTTAGTTATAGTTCATTCATTATTTTATTTATGTCCCAAAAGTATCTTATATTTTTGTTGGAATATGATAATATTTAAAAAATATTTTGAATATATAGTTTTTTTATTTTTATGATATTTATTTATGTTTTGAATCCCCCCAATAAACTTGAAATTTAGAATATGGTCGTGTTTTATTAAAAAAAATTATATGGAAAATATTTTAATAATTGTAAGGACCATGTCATAAACACACAATTTTAACTCAAATAATTTCATTAAAACACATAGAAAATAAATTAAAACTGTTTGTTTTTTGGAAACCCAGATAATTATATCCCTAATCCCATTTTAAACCCATGTTAGAAATTACTAGAGCACCATTAAATCCATAAGAGAAACCCTTCAGTAACCCCCTACATATTTCTCCAACAGAAAAGACACATTAACCAATAGATTAGAGCACTATCTGGGTGCACCCATTATTTATTCTATTACGTGATTATCGTATTCCATCAGTTCCACAACATGTTTAATTCTCATGTACCATATAATTGATACAACATTTTTCTTCTAGCACTTGTCATCTTAAAATTTTAAAAAATATATATTTCAAAACACTTTTGAGTAATAAAATACCATTCCTATTTATGATCAAATTTTAAATTAAAAAAATAACCAAAAAAATAAAAAATGGGTTTTCTATGAAGAAAATTTAATAATTTTCTTTAAAGAAAATATCATTTTTGGATATCAAAATACCCTTTGATTTTAAAAAATAAAATTTAAAATAAAAAACTATGAACATGATAGAAGAACATTTTATATAAAAATAACCTTGGATACTTATAAATGAAGAATTAAAAAATAAATATTAATTAGATAGGGAAAATCTTCTCATGTAGTATTAGTTTTAAAATACGTTCTTTTGACTTTTGTAAAAATAAAAATTAAAAGAAGATTTTTCAGAAGAAAGTCATTTACCTCTTGTTTGATTTGTTAGTCACATCCTGTATCTTTATAAATAATAAATCTGTGATAGTTTTTTCTTAATTTATAAACTTTTCAAGCATATTGTTCATTTAATATAACTTATTAACATGTTATAACAATTCCATTATTATTTATGTTCACATTAGATGTTTTGATGATATTCAGTTCTTGAGACCAAAATGACTTTGGTATGATGTCCATAGTCAAAGTAGTCATTAGTAAATAATATTCATAATAATAATCATGAAATTATTATAATTTTTATACATCAATTATAATTTTATATCCAACTATTAAACATGGATATGAAAAATGAACTATGTTGAAATACTGGAGATGGTAGGCTGCACGTATACGTGAGTAACGTTTCAATGTTTCAATGATCATTATGGAAATAAGGTAAGTATAATTTTATCATTATAGAAGAATAAGATATATTATAAATGTTGTATTAATCATTTAAATATACCTTTATATATCATCCATGTGATATGGTGGTGAGAAAATAATCAGATCGCTTCGTAGAGGTGACAATTTTCACCTATGCATGAACGAAGTTATCATTTTCGTGTTCATGTATAACTGAGAAAATAAATGATATATTATCTAAAAATAATAATAAATATTTCATTATTATTATAAATAATCAATTGTTCCATAATTATAACTAGTCATGATAGACAATGATAGAAAAAGAATTATATAGGTTCGCAAGGCGGTAATCCACCATACACACAGATGATGAATTATTTCCCATATTTATGGAAAGTGATATGGATATCGGTCATTTAAAAAACATAATAATATCTAAATATATGGTGGATACTATATTTATTATTTTTCATTGTTATATAATTTTTTAGGGATATGGATGAAGAAACCAAACGGAAACACTTAATTAAAAATGATACCTCTTCTTCAGAAATCGTTCATTTCTTAACAAATTAAGACCACTAAGGTTTGTGTTATTCCTAAAATGAAGCCTATATAATGTGTATAGTTATTATATTAAGGTAATTGGGAAGGTATTTTCTAAACCAAAATATTTTTTATTTTTTTTATACTGAGAAGAAGAGGTGACATTTTACAGGAGAGGGGTGATATGACTCATTTTTAATGGTCTTTGACACATCTTTTTTTAAATTTTTGGTGACTTTTTAAAATAAAACTATTGTATTCTGTGTAATATTTATCAATTGTTTTATTTTGTAAGTTATATTATAAAAAATCTGTTTATGTATTAAAAGTGTGTTTTTTGGTTTATTTTTTATTCTTTTTCAATAATAAAATTAAGTTTTTATTTTAATTTCCTTTAATTATTTTTTTTTATTAGTTTCAATAAATTTTAATTCATTAATTAAATTAATTAATTAATTATTATTTAAATTGTAAATAAATAACTCATTTTACTTTTTTATTCTTTTAAGCGTGTAATTAGTTTTAACATTTTAATATTATTAAATTAATAATTTTATTCTTTAATTTAATCAGTTATTTAATTAATAAATTGGTTAATTAATTATTTAAAAAATATTAGCAAGTAACTGTGATTATTTTGATTTGTTCTTTAATTAATTTCATCAAAATTTTTAAGACAAATAAATTCATTCTCTTAAATAAATCATACTTAATTTTATTATTTAAGCTCGTTTTATTAACTTAGTTTTTAATTATATTCTATTTAATTTAATTGATTAATTTTTAGTTGTATTAATGTTATAATTAATTTATCATTTTTTTGTCGTTTTCTGCTCACGGTGGCACTGTTTCACAATTACTGTTCCACACTCACGGTGCCATTGTTTCCTTCACACAATGTTTCACAGTTACGGTCTCACAGTGAGCATCATTCACGGTGCCTCTTTCCTGCTTTGCCACTATTTCACCCCCACTCACAGCTTCCTCTATTCCTTCACAGTTCCACAGTCTCCTCTTCATTTTCATGGTTCCACCGTCTCGCTACCATCCCACCTTTTTACCTCCATTCTAGCTCCAAAAAACACAAAAACCCTCCCCTCCCTTCTCTCATCCTCCGTCGCACATCAGCAACACAACCCAACCACAACACAAAACAACTTCAACATCAATTTTCACAGCCGCTGAGACCCTCTCCCTACCTCTGTTCCCCTTCCAACACTAGAAATGTAATAATCAAATTCCCTAAACCAAAAATTGAAGATTGAATTCAAGAAATCAAAAAATTAGAAACATTGTGAGAACTCAGAACTATAAATTGGATTTCTGAAGGATACGTGTTGTTGAATACGAACCTTTTACAAGCACACTATGTCACTGAACCCATTCACCTGCTGAGGACCTCACCATTCTAAATCTTCTAACCTCGAACTACTATTTATATTTCTGGTCCCCACACCCCTACGCTGCTCGGACCAGGCCCTACTCGCCGGTGAGCCACCCGAGGACCGCATGGCCATCACAACCCTCTCCCTCATCCTCCTCCTTGCGCCATCTCAACTTTGAAGCCCTCGGCCTCGCAACACTGCATGCCTCCCCTCTTCGGATTCATTGTATCCACATCCATGTCCCCAAAGACTCACCGCCATGCCTTGTTCTCCACTCCCCGCATCGCCTTTCTCCCATGCGCCGCACGAACAAAACCCCTCCCCTCTTCGTTTTTTTCTTCTTATTTTTTTAATTTTTTTTATATTTTATTATATCATATAGTATATTTATATATTATTTGTTATATACAATATAATAAAAGTTATAATTATATTAATAAAATTATATAAGACTATATATATCATATACAATATTAATTTCTTATTATAATAATATATGATATTAATTAAATACAATAGTTATTATATTAATAATAGTATTAGGTATTAAAATATATATATTCTAATAAATATTTTTATGTTGTAGAATATATATATAATTACCTAATTGTATCATTCTGACTCACGTGCATTCATTTTGTTTCTAGACTGGGGGAGTTGTGTGTGCGAAGCAATTTATGGGCACTACACAGGAAAAGTGTTAAAGGATTCGCAAGCTGTTGCAAGGGGTCAGCTTCTTTCACTTGAAGTTCACTAAAAAGATGGTGACATGCTCATAAAAGTGTTCCATGTAGAACCAGTTTCCTATGAGGAATTTCTAGGACTACTGTTTCGTTTCCAAATAATAAGCCCCCAACTCCTCTCTACACAGGAGGACAGGAGACCAAAAGGCTTCATTCCAAGGTAGGGGAGGAGACTCCACCATGATCCATTATCACCATCTATTCCATCCACATCTCATGAACTAGGACCTTATTTGACTTGGAGATGGGACCTGCTCCTCCATTCCCTGCCTCAACCCCTGTTACTCTGTTTTACTTTTGATTTCAATTGTGTCTGTAAATACTTGTGTTGCATGTTTTGTAATTAGAATTGGGATGTTCGTTATTTTTGATTTTTTTGTCATACATTCATTCTCATCTTGTGTTGTGATATCCAATCTCTAGAAATGGAGATTTAATTTCTGATGCTGGATTGATATTATGAAATATGATGCACCCTAGAGATCCAATCATCGGTGAAATCATATTTTCTCTTTCTAAACCTTTATTGATCACATCTACATGTTAGATTGAGCAATAGAAAAATATTTCACAGACTGATCAGTTAATTTATTTCATAATTTCTTATCCCCCTCTTTTCTTGATTTCTCAAAATAAGAATTTTAAATAGGCTATGTGATGTGATGATCTTAGTGGAGTCATTCTGGATTGTGAGAAATTCTTTCCAGAATGACTTTGCTGAGTGAATCACCTTGCTGTTCGGAGGAACACTTCAGTATTGAAGAACATCGATTTTGAGTGTTCAATTTTTAGGTGAGATTGGTGTTTGATCTGAGACATCGGTTATGAACTGAAAAAAGTTGAGAATTTTTGATTAATTTCTTAAGTAGATCTAAGTGTAGGGGTAGAGGGTGGATTAACCTGGGTCCGGCCTCTGTCACATAGACTATTGTATTATGTGTCTTGGTGTCATCTATTTATTCTGTGCCTTGTGATGCATTTTCCCCTGCTTACTTTTCTTGGTTTTATCCTGTGTCTCTATATTTTTTCATTTTTTCATTATTTTTTCTCTCTCCACAGTGCTCTTTAACACAGATTAGTGATTTCATAGGATTTGTGTTTTTATGTTTTCAGAGTATTTAAAAAAATAAAAAAATATTTTCAGAACAGAACACTTAGTCATTCAACACGGCTTCCCTGAGAGCGACCATGAGGTTAGATACTGTGCTATATCTTTGGTCCTTATGAATGTAAACCTGACCGTCCCCGTGACAAGGGTGCAGGTCAAATTTTTTGCATTGTTTCCGGTTAAGAAATTAGTGTCTAAGTGGTTTCTACAATTTTTCTTTTATTTTAAAACAAACAAAAAAACATATAAAAATCATTAAAAACACACACACACACACAATAGTGATGAACTCTAACAAAGTTGATATAGTTTCACTGTTTGACTGTGTTCAAGAGCTTGAAGAGCCTGTTACTAAATTTCAAAGTTGGATGCATCAAAGACAGCATCTAGAAATTACCGATGAGGAGACAACTTATTGTCATGATATCATGAGGTTGATGCAACAAGCCATGGATAAGGTTATGGGAAACCAAGAAGATAGTGCAATACCACCACCTCCCACTGAAGCCCAATATTCTAGAAAGCAGTTGAAAAAGGAAAAGAAAAGAAAAAGAAGAAAGAAAATATTAGAGTTTCCCAAATTTGATATGGATTTTCCCCTGGAGTGAAATCTAGAAATTCCTAAACCAATTTCTGAGGATGTTTTCATGGAATGGAAGGAGATGGAACTTTTAATGAATCATGATGCTGGGCATTTCTTTGATGATGATTTTTCCCTGATTTCCATTCTAACGACTTTTCTTGCAATAAAAGTTTTAATGATTTTTAATGCTTCAAAAATTAGAGCCAGCACATGAAATCATATCACTCTCCTTAAAAGATTCAGCCACTGAGGTAGTGTTCTTTAAAGAGAGGTTGGAGGAGGTTGACTACCTCACTCTTGCCCCGTACCCTCTCCCAATATCACTATTCCTACACAATGAGGAACAAACTACACTGATAAAGGGAGTTGGTAATTTTATAGAAGAAGCTATATTTTTATTCAATTTGGATTACATTTAAGCTGATTTTAATTGTTTTTCTCCCTGTGTAGGTTGTGAATATGCATCTCACTTTTGTGATTTCCTACAGAGTGATGAAGTTTCAGTTTCATCTGTTGAAGAGTTAATAGAACTCCCAATTCTGGATAACAATTCTTTTTTGGGAGTTACTTTTGAAGAGGAATTTTTGGAGTTGTGCACAAGTTTACAAGTGGATGATGATTATTTCCTTGTTTCTCAAGATAAAATAATTTATTGGAATGAATGAGAATACAATCACATCTAAGTCCCCCCACCATTCAATATGATGTACTTCACTACAATGGAGGGTAATTTTATTGAAGCTACAGATGGGGAACTCCAAGGATGGAAAAGAAATGAAGTTAGATGGAATCGATTATGGTGGTTCTTAAGTAAGAAGCTAAATCCCCCATCCGATTGGGGTTGATCCGAGGACTTTCCAGCTGTAGATAGTCAAACTACAGCACCCCCTGGGGGGTTATCCTAGGATTATCCCTTTTCATTTCCTACTTTAGTTTCTTTTTTCACATGGTTTTAATTTGATTGTTGATTTATTAAGACAATAAATAGGTAGTAGAATCCATGCGGCTATCATTCAAGTCTCAGGGGGCCAGCTCACTGTAATAATGAATAAAACTCACTAACTCACACTTTGTAGTTTCATTTTATTTGAACATAAAATTTGGAACACTAATGTTAAATTTTTTCATCCTGTAGTTTCCAAACAGAAGCAGACAGAGTTCATACACAAGAAAAATAAAGGAAGGCATTTAAAAAAATTAATTATATCTTCCACTCAGGGATGTAATGTTTTAATTGTACAAGTCTTTTCATTCTACTCATTCATTTTGTGTGATGCTGTGAATTAAGTGTGGGGGAGTCCCTTGGTTTTCTGTGAAAAGTAAATTGTTTTTATTTCTTAGGTGTTAACTTGCTAATATCTACTTAGTTAAAAAAACTATTTTGAGCTGATATGTGAAACATGATTGCACCAACTACTTTCAATTTCATTATACTGCGGCTGCACATCACTGCTAATCATGCTACTATTTGAATTAAATTGAGTAAACTTTTTTTTGCTCTTAAAAATTCAAATCATGAACTTTTCAAAAGGAAATACACTTGTTTTCTGGTGACGGTTGGTGGGGTTGGGTACTTATATTTTTTTTTGTTTGTGTTTTTATTTTCTTTCATTTTTTGTGTGGAAAAGAAATTTTTTGAACCTCATTGCTACCTCTCCATATCATTTTTAATCTGAAATTTCTATTTGTTTTTAACTTAAACTCTCTTCCACATTATAACTCAACATTGGGGAAAATATTTGGTTTTAATTGTGGGGGAGAGGGGTCATTTTAGTGTCATGTCGAATTCCCCCTTCTTGAACCCGAATAACCTGAAGTTGTTTAAAAAAGGTCAATTTTTTTTTTCAAAATTCTCAGGATTCATTCATAAAATTTCAAATTATTTCCTTTCTTGATGGTCATTGGAGGTTAACCAGTACTTTAGTTCTGTCTTTTTTAGTGGATAACTATTTTTTGGTTATTGAGAGTGACACTTAGTCAGAAACTGTAAAGCAAGAGTGATTGCTGAGTGTAATTGTTCATTGCCTTTATGACCATTTCTGTTTAGGAACTAAGGATATGAGTGTGAAAAGAGATGTTTTTTGGGATGATGATTATTACTTAGAGTAACTGGAAGTTCTCACTAGAACCTAGGGGACTCACACTTATTAAAAAATAATAATATTCAATCACTTTAGGAATCCAACTAGATTGATTATTAATTAAGTCCTTTGTAACTGGAGTAAAATGGGAAAAATGGGATCCCATGGTGAGTATCTGAGACAATTCACACTGGGTGCATTTCTGTGAATAAATAAAGACAATTTCAATCTTAATAAGTGCTATCAATAGTGCTCTGAACATGGAATATGGCTGGAAAAATTGAAAATAAAGTGCCCTTGTTAAAAATGAACTCAATAAGGTGAGGGGAGTTTTGAACCCAGATGAATAAGGGAGAAATTGACCCAGTTAATATTCATTTAAGTTGAATCATAAAAGTGATCAAATTAATGGACTTTATTTTTTGGAACTTCGGAGAAGGTGAGAATGGAAGGTTACCTTAGTTATGTTTTGAGTTCCAATTCATCTAACCTTTCATCACTCCTTGAATCAAAATATAAATTGGAAATTGATGTAGGACAATTAACGAGTACCTATAGGGGGCATGACATACTTGACAGTGTATGAATCTGTGACACTTTTGACTTCTAGTGGGTTTTTGAAGCTAGGGAGGACATCATTTTTGAACACCTTTGAAAATCCTGACTCGCTATTTGGTCTTGCTCCTCTGAGTATTAAAGTTTAATCATGCACTTTTTTAACTGAAACTCACAAATTATCTTTCTGTTTTAAAGGCAAATGAATGTCCTTGTTTAAGGAAAAACATTGTTGTAAGTATGGGGGTGTATATTGTGGCTCATTTTTAATGGTCTTTGCCACATCCTTATTTATATTTTTCTTGACCTTTTAATATCAAACTATTGTATTTTGTGTAATATTTATCAATTGTTGTATTTTGTAAATTACATTATGAAAAGTGTTTTTATGTATTAAAAGTGTGTTTTTGTTGTTTATTTTTATTGTTTTTCAATAATAAAATTATGTTGTTATTTTAATTTCATTTAATTAATTTTTTTTGTTATTAGTTTCAATAATTTTTAATTAATTAATTAAATTAATTAATTATTTATTCCTTAAATTGTAAATAAATAACTCATTATAGTTTTTTATTCTTTTAATAATTTAATTAGTTTTAAAATTTTAATATTATTCAATTAATAATTTTATTCTTTAATTTAATGATTTATTTAGTTAATTAATTGGTTAAATTATTTAAGCAAGTAACTATAACTATTTTGATTTGTTCATTAATTAATTTATTCATAATTTTTAAGACAAATAAATTCATTCTCTTTAATAAAGCATACTTAATTTTGTTATTTAAGATTTTTTTATTTACATAGTTTTTAATTAAATTATATTTAATTTAATTGATTAATTTTTAGTTGTATGAAAGTTTTAATTAATTTAATTTTTGTTTTGTTTGCCGATTTTTTCTCATGATGGCACCATTTCACAATTACTGTTCCACACTCACAGTGCCACCAGTTCTTTCATGCACCGTTTCACACTTACGGTCTCACCGTGAGCATCATTCACGGTGCGTCCTTCCTTCATTTCCACTGTTGCACCCCCACTCACCGCTTCCTCTATTCCTTCATGGTGCCACAGTCTCCCCATCATTTTCATGGTGTCACCGTCTTACTACCATCCCACCTACTTTCCTCCGTTTCAGCTCCAACAACACAGCAAAACCTCCCTACCCTTCTCTCATCCTCTGTTGCATAGAAGCAACACAACCGACCTGCAACACAAAATAGCTACAATATCAATTTTCACAGCCGCCATGACCTTCTACCTACCTCTGTTTCACTTCCAACACCAGCAACGCAACAATAAAATTCACCCAACCACAAATTGAAAATTGAATTCAAGAAATAAAAACTTTATAAACATTGTGAGAACTTGGAACTCGAAATTGGATTTCCGAAGACTGCATGTTGTTGAATTCAAACCTTTTACAATCCCACTCAGTCGTTGAAATCGTTCACCTACTAAGGACCCCACCATTACAGATCTTCTAACCTCGAACCATTGCTTCTATTTCTAGTCACCGCACCCCTACACTGCTCAGACCAAGCCCTGCTCACCGACGAGCCACCTGAAGCCTGCACAACCGTCGAGACACTCTCCCTCATCCTCATCCTTGCACCATCTTGACCCTGAAGCCCTCGGCCTCAAACAACTACAAGTCTACTCTCTTCAGATTCATTTTTTCTGCAACCACGACCCCAGTGACTCGCCGTCGCGCCCTATTCTCCTCTCCCTACTTCACCTTTCTCCTCTGCGCTGCATGAACAAACCCCCTCCCCTCTTCATTTATTTCTTTTTTTAAAAAAAATTATTCTATTTTATTATAATATATATATATATATATTATGTGTTATATACAATATAATAATAATAATAAATGGTATATTAATAAAATTATATAAGATTATATATATCATATACAATATTAATTTCTTATTATAATAATATATGTTATTAAATAAATACAATAGTTATTATATTTATAATTGTATTAGGTATTAAATGGTATATATTCTAATCAATATTTTTAAGAAGTGGTATATATATATAATTACATAATTGTTTCATTCTGACTCAAGAGCATTATTTTGTTTCTGGACATGGGGGGTTGGGTGTGCGAAGAGATTTATGGGCACTGCGCAGGAAAAGCATTAAAGGATTCAGAAGCTATTGCAAGGTGTCATCTTCTTTCACCTGAAGTTCACTAAAAAGATGGAGACATTCTCATAAAAGCATGCCACGTGGAACCTGTTGCCTGTGAGGAATTACTAGGACTATTGTTTCGTTTCCAAATAATAAGACCTTGAATCCTCTCTACACAAGAGGAGAGGAGACCAGGGGGTATCATTTCAAAGTGGGGAAGGAGACTCCACCATGATCCATTATCACCATCCATTCCATCGACATCTCACAGACTGGGACCATCTTCGACTTGGAGAAGGGACCTGCTAATCCATTCTCCGCCTCATCCCTTATTGCTCTATTTTAGTTTTGATTTCAATTGTGTGTGTAAATAATTGTGTTTCATGTTTTGTAATTTGAATTGTGATGTTCTTTAGGTTTTATTTTTTGTGTCATGCATTCTTTCTCATCTCGTGTTATGATATCTATTCTCTATAAATAGAGATCTAATTTTTGGGGTTTGATCTAGATTATGAAATCTGATGCACCCTGTAGATCTGATCATCAGCGCAATCATATTTTCTCTTTCTTCACCTTGGTTGATCACGTCTACGAGTTTGATTGAGCGAGAGAAAAATCTTTCATCGGATGATCGGTTACTTTATTACATAATCTCTTATCCCCTTACTTTTTCTATTTCTAAAAATAAGAATATGAAATAGGTTGTGTGATGTAATGATCTTATTGAAAACATTATGTATTTTGAGAAATTCTTTACAGAATGACTTTATTAAGTGAATTACCTTGCAGTTTGGAGAAATTCTTGAGTATTGAAGAACGTCGATATTTGAGTGGTCAATGTTTAGGCAAGATTGTTGTGTGATTTGAGATGTCGGTCATGAATTGAGTGAAGTTGAGAATTGTTGATTAATTTCTTAAGTAGATCTAAGTGTGGGGGTAGAGGATTGATTAACTTGGGTCCAGCCTTTGTCTCACTGACTATTGTATTATGTTTCTTGGCGTCATCTGTTTATTTTGTGCCTTATCTTGCTTCTGTGACTACTTTATTTTCTTAGTTTTGTCCTGTGTCTCAATATTTTTTCATTTTTCCATCACAATTTATCTGTCCACTGTGCTCTTCAGCACTAATTAGTGATTTCTTAGTATTTTTTTATGTTTTCAAAGTATTTAAAAAAATACAAAAAGATATTTAGAACATACCACTCTATCATTAGACACTACTTCATTGAGAGTGACCCTGAGGTTAGCCACTGTACTATATTATGGATCTTTATAAATGTAAACTTGACCATCCTCACAATAAGGAGGAATGTCAAGGGGATGGGGACTCATGTAATTTCTCACAATATTATATTACTATGAATTAATTCAAATTCAAAATGAATAAAATCTGAGTTATTTCGAATATAGGATAAGTATGGATTCAAAATACCGTCATTTATTAATTATTTTTACAATTTTAGGTCACATTATTACCCTTATCATTTATTTTTAAACCATATTTAACCCCTTTTACACTTTCATGGATGACATGGGTTTTTAACTTTTATAGGTTACTATAGTTACTAAAAAATGAAAAAAACCACTAATGAATCATGGATGATAATTTAGAACTTATCCCAATAATATTTCTGAATTTAATATTTTTAAAATTTTTATATGAATTAATAACATAAGATTTATTTAAAATATCATTAATATTAATTTTGACACTCTTCATTATGTTGAGTTTTAGAAATATTAAAAAACATAATTTTTTTTAAAAAAATAATTTATTAAATACATAAAATATATAATTAATCTATAAAATTTTTCTATGAAAATAGTTATCACAAATTAATTTTAATTTAATATTTTTTTTTCATTTATTTGATTTTTCACTTTCTTGATTAATTATTGCATCAATGTTATGTCAGAATTTACAGTAATTAATTTGTCACAAAATTTTTTAAATAAAATACCATGGTATAGATATATATATTTTATTTAATTTTACTATTTATAGTCAATGTTATCTTATGAAAAACCCTATATTAAAAATTATATAGTAGTTAAAAAATATGAGTATATCGTCATTGACTTTTCATTAAATAAAATACTATAAATGAAATAATCCCATCCAAGTGGATTAAAATGGTTATCATTTTGATCATTATATGATTATAGTTTATGATAACTCATCCAATAAAATTAAAGGAAGTCTTAGGGTCATGTCCTAGTTATTTTCATTTTTTCTTTAATTACCTGATTTACCCTTTATCGTTGTAATAAAAATTACGGAAGTAACTATTCACATATGTAAAAAATAAAAGGGGAAAATTTAAAATATTTATAAATTATGAATAAAATATGGAATTAATTTTATAAAATTCAAATAATAGAAGTTTCATAATTTAGTTTAAAATTAAATCAAAAAAATGCAAAGAATTTTTTTTTTCCGAAAAATGCCCGTTTTAAATATAAAATGTTTTTTAACAAAATAAATTATAAAATACTTTTAAAAATAAATAATTATAATATATTAAATTTACTTTAAATAATTAAAATTTTAAATTAATGAAAAACAAAATTTTAACTTATAATTACTTGAAAAATATAATTTTTAATATAAATATGTATTTTTCACTATTCATTTTAAAATCAATCTTTTCAAAAAAAATATGCAAATTTAATAGTAGGTATATTTTTATAATATTATATAAAAAATGATGTTAATTTTATCAAAATAAATTTATAAATATTCCAGAACATCATTATATTATTTCTAAATAAAAAGCAATTAAAATCATTTATTTAGAAAATTTATTTTTGATAAATTAAATGAATATAATTAAAATAGATATACATCAACATGAAATTAATTAATACATTATAAATTATAATTAACATAATATATTTCTTAATTAAATTTATACTATTTATTACTGCTAATTTAATGGCTCGGTTATAATGATCACATTGAAATTATATGATTTCATTTTCTGTTTAAGCATAGTGTTGTGTATTTTTATGAAATCAAGAATTGAATTTTATTTTAATAACTCAGGATGTTACAATATCCCTCTATAAATTCCACCCACAAAATTTTTAACTTTGCATTGATTACAATGGTTTGATTTTTCAAAATATCTTTTTTGTAATCCCACTTCAGAAAATCGAATAATAAAACATTCACACAATATGAGTGAAATGGTTGTAAAATGGCCACCTATGATAAAAAATATGAGTTTTAAATGTAATAGAAAATAGAAATGGAAGAGATAAATAACCCCATAATACTGTTAGTTAGTGATAGAAAACATGGTGATGAGAAATCTGACCATCACAAAACTGTAAATTTGGGATGTGTTAAAAGGGCATTGATATCTCAATAAAAAAATTAGATGGATAATGATGATATTTCAAGATCCCTTTCCCTATTTTTGAGGAATTAAATTGAAATATAATAACATAATGAAATATATTTACTTCAGTTGTATAATTTCATCTTTTTATCAATTTCTACCACAAACTCATATTTTTCTCCAAATGATGAGTTTGAATTTCTCAATCTAGAATCACTAGAATGAACCTACATGGATCATAAAATACAAAAAATAAAAACAATATATTACTCCTATAATTAGGAATTAACAAAAAAAATGGTTAATAAAAGAAAATATAATTCTCAAAGTAAATAAACCATTGAATGATGAAAATCTACTTCATTCTCTAAAATTCAACAGTGACACCCGAAGTTCCACTTAGATCATTCAATGAATAACTATCCTTAAAACTCCTCAAAAATATTATAAATAAGATTGAAACTGAAAAATTAAAATCTTTATATGGTATCATCTTCGAAGTTAAATTCTAACATTTATCACCAAGTAACACTAATCATTTATAATGTATAATACCAAAAATTAATTTCCCAAATAAACTTCAATATAATCTAATCATTTCCATAAATAACTAGAATCTCCAAAAATAAATAATACCAAAATATATTCTTCTAAAATAAAATTCAACCATTATTTATCAAATAAAATTCCCTAATATTCTCTTTACCTTAATCATATTGGGTAACCAAAATAGTGAACGTGTTCTGAAATAACATTAATCTCTTAATCACTAAATCAGTTTCGAATCCCCTAATTATTTATTCAATAAAATATAAAATCCAAAAATAAACATAAAAATCATCCATTAGGTAGTTTAAATAAATAAAAACAATTATACACTAACTAGTACATCTCATAGGCCATTGGTTAGAGATTCACCCTTATCACCCTTAGATTGTGGGTTCAAAACATACGACTTTTCCAGATGTGACAAGTTGTTGCAAAATCTTCAAGTTGTCATTTTTCTAAAAATATATTATTAGAATCAACATAAAATACCTTAAATGTGTGAAACATTGAAAAAATATCCTTAATATGTTTTAAATCAGTTATTATCCCATAAAATTCATTTTTCATTCCGACATGTAATGAACCATAATTACCTAAAAAATAAATGTCTCTAAAATATCATTATTAACTTTAAAATATCAAAAGGAAAATCATAAAAAGTGGTTTCTAAGATAGTAATGTTATTATAAACATTTAAATTGTAAACCCATGATGATATACACAACTATTAAAAAAATCATAATATCAAAATTTAACCAAAACCTTCTCTTTTACCAACTATAATGAAAAACCTTAAACTTATCCTATATTAGTTATCTTAAAATGAGAAATAAATTTGTTATGAAAAATATCATTTTAGTTTAGAGGCATAGAGAATTATGATAATCATTTACAATATAAAACCATACATTATAATTGAAAACTTTAACCTAGTATCCTTTTTTTCCTCCAAACAAAACATTCAAAAATAAAACATGGGGTTTTTCCGTGATTTAACATCAAAATTATCAAATTGTGATCACCCCTACAACAAATCATTCTTTAACCCAATGATAAACATTTAAAAAAATTGGATGATCACAAAATTATTAGTACTATATAAAAAGAGAAATAAAACCATTTGTCTTGTGAAGAACATGAAAACCAATTTTATTTTATTTAAGAGAATAACAATAAAATTCACCAGAAAAAACACACACACTTTTATCGCAAATAAAATCCTTAAAATGAATAGCATGAAAATTTAAAACCATTTTTGGAAACATAGATAATTACATTAATAATCCCATTTTAATAAAATGTTATAAAGAAATATGTCCTAGTTAAATTTATAGGAGAAACCCTTAGGCAACTCACTTATTCATACAATAAAATACAAGGTACATTTCCCAATGCATTGGAGCACCATCTGGGTGGACCCTTCATTTTGGATGTTATGAGAATACATAGAACTATCTTTGATACCCCATGTTATGTTGTAATAGGATTACCTAGTGTTATATTTTCCACCCAATGTTAAGTTGTAATGGGTTTAATCAACGCTATATAGGCCACCCCATGTGAAGCTATAATGGGCTTACTCGATCTTATTTGGTCCACCCCATGTTTAATTCTTATGGCCTATATAATGAATAAATCATTTTCATTCTTGAACTTTTAATCATAAAAAAATTTGAAAACCTATATAAAAAATCATTCAAATAAAAAATATAGTTTTATTTTAAAAACTAATTTTCAAAGTGAATATACAAAAAAAAATTAAAAATAGTTTTTCATCAAAGAAAATATCAATAAGTTTTTATGGAAAGCAGAATTTTTCTATATCAAAATACCATTTCCTTTTTAAAAATGACTTTTAAAATCGAAACACAAAAAACATCATAAATAAACCATTTTCTATGAAAATAACCATGAACATTATAAAGGAAGCATCAAATAAGTAACGATTCATTATTTATGGAAATTATTTTCATGCTGTATAAATAAAAAAGAATTATATTTGTACTTTAGTAAAAAGAAACTCTAAAAGAATACATTTCAAATCAATGTCCCTTGCCTCAAGTATAATTTTTCATATATTTCATATATGATCTTAAATATTAGTTTAATGTTAATTACATACTTTATTGTGATCATTTTCTAGTTTATTATTACTTTTATATCACTTGTTATAATGTTATAACAAATTACATAATTTTTTAAGTTCGCACCTGATGTTTAGATGATATTTAGTACTTAAGTCAAAAATGACTTTGGTATGATGAATATAGTCCATGTGGTCATTAGGATATACTCTCTAGAATAATCAACATGAAATAATTGTCATTTTTATTTATTAATTATGTGTTTATATCCATCTATTAAATATTTATTTGAAAAATAAACCACGTTACGTTCATGGAGACGGTATGCTGTACGCACACATGAGTAACGTTTCAATTTTTCAATAAATATTATGGAAAGAAGGTAAGTATAATTTTATATTTTCATAATTATAATTATACCATTAATAATATATTAATAATTTAAATATCATTACACATATATCATTCATAAAATGTGGTGATGAAAGTTGAATCACAATGCTTTGTGGAGGTGATAATTCACATGTACGCATAAACGAAGTTATCATTTGTCTGTGAATGGAATGGTAAGCATGTAAATGATATATTATAAATTAATAATAAAATATATGTCATTAATATCATGTATAAACATTAATTCCATATTATATCAAGTCTCGAGAGATGGTGACAGAAAATGAATTACATTAGTTCACGAGGCGGTAGCCCGATGTACACACAGAAAATGAATTATTTTACTTTTTGAATGAAATGGAGATGGATATGGGTCATGCCACAGAAAAATAATACCATAGTATATAAATAATATTGGATTTATTATTTTATCAATGATTAATATGTTTTTATACATGTTGAATAAGAAACAAAATAGGAACACTTGATTAAAAATGATACATGTTCTTCAGAAATCCTTCGTTTCCTAACAAATTAAGACTAGTAAGCTCGGTTTGTTTCCTAAAATAAGTTATATTGAATATTTATAGGTATTATAGTATTTTATTTTTTAGTTATTTACTAAAAATTAATATTCTTTATAGTGTGAGATATTGAGAAGAAAAGGTTCCCTTTTATAGGAGATGGGAAGGCTACTCTTAGAATTTCTCAAAATATTAAATTAATATAAATTATTTTCTAATTAAAAAAGATTCCAAGGTGAGTTATTTAAATGAGATTATGAGTATGGGTCTAAATACTCTCATAAAATAATTTTTTTTACTAGTTTAGATCACATCATTACCCTTACAAGCTAGTTGAAATCCTTATTTAACTCCATTAACACTTACCGTTACAAAAAAGGTTTTTTACATTTTTTAGGATAATGTAGTCACAATAAAATGAATAATGAAAATTAAATGAATCATGGATGATATTTTAAACATTATCCCAATAATTTGGATGAATTTAATATTTTTTTGAATTCTATATCATTTAACAAAATATTGTTTATTTAAAATATCATTAATGTCAAATTTGACAGTATTCAATAATTTATCTTTTATAAATTTAATAAATACAAGATATATTAAAAAATATATCTTTTATTACATCACTATCATATAATAGTAACCTATAAAATTCGTTAATGAAAATAATTTTCTCAAATTATATTTATTTTAATATTTTTAATATCATTTAATTGACTTTCCCATCAACTGAATAATTACTTCAAGAGCTTTGTGTCGACATCTTTGGCAATTATTTAATAAATAAGAATTATGAATAAAATTCCATGATGTAGATAAAAATTTTATATTTAGAATTCATATTTTTAGCCTTTGTTATCCTCAAGATATGTAGCGACTCGAGTATTTTTCCCTGTCAGACTTTGGAATATTTCTACGATTAATTCCAGAGCTGGGCGTGAAGATGATGTGAAATTCTGAGGCCCGGTGTGCCCAGAATTAATTTTATAAAAATATTAAGTATTTTTATACTATGCACGTGGCGGGGGTGTGATATATCCTAAACAGTAGCTCCGAACGGGAATCTGAGGGCACGGTTGCGTCTGGAACGTGCCGTTTACCTTAGGCAAGGTGTAAACATTGTGGGCGCGAGCTTGCTGTGGAAAACACCACCAGGGGAATTTTTGTAAATAAGTGAAAAAGTTTAATTACGAGCGTCGGCTCGAATAATTTATGAACAGAGTCTCAGATCACAATTCCGAGTCAACCATTACGTTCAGAACGACGTGTTTACCCTAAGAGAGACCTTACCTTTGTCTGCACCAGGCAATAGGTCGGAGGCGAGTTGGTGTGGAGAGTTAATTGAGGTTTTTATAAACAAATTAAATGGGAAATCAATCACCCCCACCTCCTACATGCAGTGGATGATGAAACCACCTCCTCCCCTCTCCGTTCTTCACCGATTTGAGCTCTGGGCGTCCGTTTTCAACACCGATCGTCAGCAGATCGAGCTCCAGCGCGTCGCAGGCATCGTTCTGCACCCAAAGCTTTGGCGATCCGCCAACAGGTAGGCAGTTTGAGTCTTACAATCCTAGACCCCGTTTATGTGTTGTTTTTCTTGTAATCGTCATAAGGGATGTATAGTTCGAGTCCTGAGGTATCCGAAACAGGTTTTGGATATGTTTTTGGAGCACCGGGGTGCTCCCAAGGGTTCCCGAAAGTTTTTTGGAGGAAACCCCGGATTCCGGTGGCGGCCATGGCGGAATCCGGCAAGGCGCGGCAGAATTTGGCGGCGACGCGATGGTTTCCGATGAGGCCAGCGGTGGTCTGGCCAGGATTTTTCGGGGGTTCTTTAAACCCCCTAACTCGCAAACCGTAACTCCGATTTGCGAGCCACTTGCGGCGATGCCTTCCTTGCATCAGGCGGACCTTTTGAAATCACTTAGAGAATTTTTTGATTCGGGATTTTGGCCCGGTGGCTTGAAACATCGTATAAAATAATAATATTTTATTATTTTACGACTTCGGGTCGTTGTAACTTCTACCCGGAGCATCCGAATGACGCGCTGTCAGTGGCGTTCAGACCCTGATGGTACAACGGGCTTTTTGAGATGGTTTCCAGGTGTTGGGACTTAGAACGGGGTGCGGGCCCCATGAGGGTGGGTTTTGGCATTTGCGGAGAAACGCAGCTTCCGCACCAGGAGTCCGATTTTGGCAGATGAATAGTCGATACTGTGTGTTTTTTCGAGAGGATTGCAATGGTGTGATCCATTTGATGTGTTTCAGGATTGAGGCATGGGCCCCACCCAAGCTGGCCTTTGGTGAATAGTACCTTTTTCACCAGGTGTCTGTTTCAGATGAACGAGTAGTGGATCTCGTGTGTTTTTCTGAGGGGATCGCCATGGTATGATTCGCTTGATGGGTTTCGGAATTGTTGTGTTGTCCCCGCACGATCTAGCTACGATGAATAGTGTATTTTTCACCGGTGCTTCGTTTCAGGCAAGTAAACAGCCTATCCTGTGTGTTTTTCCACGTGGATTACGATGATGGCCTCGATATCGGCCTTGGGGTTCGCAATCTGGTGTTGTTGTGGGTCACTCGAGTTAGCGACGTTTTGGACCAGCAGTGGTTGAGAGTACTCCCTTGGTTCATTCCCACAAGGGTTCGCGCGACATCACAACCATCGTACAGGTTTGTGATCCTCTCGATGGGATGTTTAAACTGTTAGAGTTGTGGCATTCCTCGGGTGGGCTCGGAGCGAGATCCTCTTGCATCTTTTCCCTAGATCGGGTTCTTGGTATCGCTGTAACCGCTTATTCACGGGTGGTGATCCCCTATCTAGCAGGTTAACCTCGTAGGGTTTGTGGCATCATTGGGAATACGATCCCCAACGCAGTGAGCCATGCTCAGTATAGTTGCGGCATCATCGGGTATACGATCCCTTTCTCAGCATCAGGTTTATAGTAGGGTTGTGGTATCACTAGTTATGCGATCCCCAACTCAGTGCGTGGTTTTGGTAGGGTTGTGGCATCGTCGGTTCGATCCCCTACCTCGCGAGTTATACCAGATAGGGTTCTGGTATCATCGTGACCACCTTTATATGGGAGATGATCCTCTATCTGAGTGATGTGCTTCTGTCGAGCGCCAGATTGTATTGTGGTATCCCCCAGCGGATCCTGGGTGTGATCCCCTATCGGTGAGATCTATGGAAGCCAGATCGGGTTGTGGTATCCCCTAGCGGACCCTGGGAGTGATCCCCTATCTGTGAGATATTTATCTACTGGATTGGGTTCTGGTATCCCCTAGAAGACCCTAGGAGCGATCCCCTATCTGAGGAGTTTGGTGGTTTTATTTTTTCAAAGAGGTTTTCCTCAGTGACAGAATTCGACGAGCATGGCCTCTCGGGTGAGCGTCTGATATGTTTTCTTGGGACCCGTTGGAGTGTATCTCTCGGGAGCGTGTCATCTTGGATGACTGTGATCTCTTGGTGTACTCTCCTTGTTGTGGAAAATTGCTGGTGGCGAGGTTGGTACCTCTTGTGGCTTGTTACGTGAGCTGAGTATATCTGGATTGTTCAAGGTGTATATATGGGCATACACTTGAGCTGAGCTGACTAGTTTTGTTTAGCTGAGGATGGTCAGGAGACAGAGTTTCTCTCTCGTCTAGGTTCCCTCTGGTTGTGATGAGCGGACCGTTGCCTTTCAGTTGCTCTCTTTTGGTTTTTGATTTTTGGGGTGCCTACTGAGTATGTTATACTCACCCCTGCACGGGCTTTGCCCGCACGTGTTTGTGTCTTGTGCAGACCACAGGCCTTTTGACGGAGTCCCAGGAGGACCTGAAACAGGCTGAGCTTAGTGAGCGGGTTTGACCAAGGAGCTGACCGGTGGGTGTTTGGTAGTGTTTACCCTCCTTCTGAGCAGGTTGGACACTTTGCAGTTTTCTTTTGGTGGGCCCTGTTTTTCCCTTTTGTACTTCTGCTGTACTCTGGTTTCCATATCTTTGTACTGTTTCATGTAGGTGTTTGTGGGTGCGTGTGTACAGGTACCTTAGGCTAATGCCTCCCATGTGAGTGATAGCCTACTCAGCACTGGACGCCAGCCCCTGGCCTATTGGAGGCAGGCTTGGGGAGTCACGGCTCGAACCCTATTGGGTCGGGTCATCACAGAGTGGTATCAGAGGAGGTTCCACCTTTGGGATCTCAGAGTGTAGCTGGTTTAGCAGTGAGTTCGGTTTGGGTTGCATAGAGGCAGTGTTAGGATGTTTCGAGTTTGGCTTCTAGGTCAGGGACTCCAGTGTTGGTGCGGCGGCTGACGTATCCATATACAACAGGAATCTGATAACCTGCCTTTCAACTCAGGACATTCGTACACTGGTCGCAGGGAAATAATGGTACATGCATCATATAGGACTGGGTTTTAGGGTTTTCCTTATCCTTCTTGAGTCAGCTCTCCAGATATACTCTTTGACTGTGGTGCTTCTTGAATGTATTTCAGGATGCCTCCACGACGACATCCAGCGAGGGTTCCGTAACTGGATTGTGGTGACGACCCACCCCGTGTAGATGCTGTGGAGTAGGGTGCAGGTTCTGAGGGTGCACCTCCAGGTGGTCTGCCGGTTGAGCCGCCACCTGTCGAGCAGCTGGTTGTGACAACAGTGCAGGATCAGGTTGCGTGGAGGCTGAGTGCGCTGCACGATTTCCAGAGGAAGCGAACTCTAAGGTTCTGGGGTGATCCAGACCTCCAGGCAGCTGATGACTGGTTTGAGGCAGTCACCTGAGTATTCCTCCTAGTGAGGACACCTCCAGATCAGATGGTGGTCCTATCGGTGAGCATTCTGCATGGTTCTGCCGGGCGATGGTGGAGTTTGGTGACGTAGTCCCATGACGAGAAGACGCTCACGCGGGCAGAGTTTGAGCGGCTCTTCTGGGAAGAGTTATATCCGGTGACGCATAGGTCATTGCGGATTCAGGAGCTTCTGCAGCTTTGGCAGAAGGGCCTGACTGTGTCGGAGTACTTAGCGAGGTTTACAGACCTATCATGCTACTCCCTGGATATGGTTCGAGACCCATTCTTTAGGGCTACGACCTTCGTGCAACACTTACGCAGAGACATCCGGGCAGGTGTGGTTTTCGTGTGCCTGCCCACCTATGCTGGAGTGCTGGAGGGAGCGTTGGTAGTGGAGAGCATTCTGGCTGAGCAGATTCCCCCTGTTAGTACTGGTCACGTGAGAGTTGAGACTTTGTTAGTCGGATCAGCATCTGGTAGCTGACGACAGACTCAAGGGCCCGATCGTGGCTGACGTTTCAGGAGGCGACCCCAGGATGGGGGATCTGAGGCTCAGGGCTCACAGGGATCACATGCCAGTTTTGGTAATCCGCAGGAGAGGCGGTGTTATGCTTGCGACGGTCGGATAAATATTGCTACGGATTGTCTGACCTGACGTGCTGCTGAGAGGGAGCCAGTCGATGGACCGACTTGGCAGAGGCAGCGTCTCAGAAAGGAGGTCTGCAGGGCGGCGGACGTGGCGGCGGAGCGGGTGCAGCAGGAGGAGGTGGTAGGTGGTACCGGTTGCCACCACCCCCACCTCCAGATGGTCCACACCATGCTCAGTGAGCTGGTGGCCGAGGGCGAGGACAGCTGCATTCCCTAGAGGCTATTGACCCAGAGGCTCCGTGGATGGATAGAGGTACGCCTTGTGTCCTTTCTACTTTCTGAAGTAGTTTGATAGACACTATTGAGCGGTACTCTTCCCTTTCCGTTTCTTGCTTGAGTTTTGTTCAGGGCGTTGGTAAGACCTTGTGTGGGTATTGTTCGGCATGCTTAGAATGCGTGGGGAAGAGGGACCCTTCCCCCACCGAGATGCGTTTTTGTGATGCGATTAAAACCGTGCGGCTGAGTTAGTGCCGCCCAAAGCGGATAGTATCGAGGTGTGGTGGATGAGTCCCTCTGACTTATGCATTCGGGCAGGGGTGTTTGTTAGTGAACTCACTGGTGTGTGAGACCCAGTTCAGAGTCCAGTCGCTTTCCTTAAGCTTAGCGCTTTTGGGGACGAAAATTTCTAATGGGGGAGGATGTAGAGACTCAGTTTTTTGGCCATGTTAGACTTTGGAATGTTTCTACGAATAATTCCAGAGCTAGGTGCAAATACGGTGTTCGATTCTGAGGACCGATTTTCCCGCAATTAATTTTATAAAAATATTAAGTATTTTTATACTATTCACGTGTCGGGGGTGTGATATCTCCTAAACGGTATCTCAGAACGGGAATCCGAGGGCACGGTTGCATCCTGAACGTGCCGTTTACCCTAGGCGAGATGTAAACATTGCAGGCGCGGGCCTTCTGTGGAAAACACCACCATGGTCGTTTTCGTAAATAAGGCGTCAGCTCGAATAATTTCTGAATGGAGTCTCAGATCAAAATTCCAAGTCCGCTGTTGCGTTCAGAATGACGCGTTTACCCTATGAGCGACCTTACCTTTGTCTGCACCGGGCACCGGGTCGGAGGCGAGTTGGTGGGGATAGTTAATTGAGGTTTTTATAAAAAAATATTAAATGCGAAATCAATCACCCCCACCTGCTACGCGCAGAGGACGATAGAACCACCTCCTCCCCTCTATGTTCATCGCCGATTTGAGCTCTGGGCATCCGTTTTCAGCGCCGATCGTCAGCAGATCGAGCTCCATCGCATCGCAAGCGTCGTTTTGCACCTGAAGCTTCGGCGATCCGCCAATAGGTAGGTGGTTTGAGTTTTAAAATCCCGGACCTCGTTTATCTGTTGTTTTTCTTCAAATCGTCATAAGGGTTGTATAGTTCCGGTACCGAGGATTCCGAAACATGTTTCAGATCTGTTTTTGGAGCACCAGGGTGCTCCCGGGGGTTCCTGAAAATTTTCCGGTGGAAACCCCAGATTTCGGCGGCAGCCATGGAGGAATCCAGCAAGGCGCGGCGGTGGCAGCGGCGCAGCGGAATCTGGCGGCGACACGGTGGTTTCCGGCGAGGCCAGCGGTGGTCCGACCAGGATTTTCCATGGGTTCTTTAAACCCCCGTAACTAGCAAACCGTAACTCCGATATGCGAGCCATTTGCGGTGACGACTTCCTTTCATTGAGGCGGACCGTTTGAACTCAATTTGACATTTTTTTTGATTCAGGATTTTGGCCCGGGGGCTTGAAACGTCCTATAAAATAATAATATTTTATTATTTTACGACTTCGGGCCGTTGTAAATTCTACCTGGAGTGTCCAAATGACGTGCCGTCAGTGGCGTTGAGACCCTGATGGTACGATGAACATTTTGAGATGGTTTCCAAGTGTTGAGACTGAGAACAGGGTGCAGGCCCCATGAGGTCGAGTTTTGGCATTTGTGGAGAAACGCAGCTTTCGCATAAGGAGTCCGATTTTGGCGGATGAATAGTCGATCCTCTATGTTTTTTCGAGAGGATTGCAATGGTGTGGTCCGTTCGATGTGTTTTGGGATTGAGGCATGGGCCCCACTCGAGCTGGCCTTCGCTGTATAGTGCCGTTTTCATAGGGTGTCTGTTTCGGATGAACGAGTAGTGGATCTCGTGTGTTTTTCCGAGGGGATCACCGTGGTATGATTTGCTCGATGGGTTTCAGAATTGTTTTGTGGGACCCACACGAGCTAGCTATGGTGAATAGTTCCTTTTCACCGGTGCTCCCTTTCGGGTGAGTAAATAGCCTATCCTGCATGTTTTTCCGCGTGGATCACGATGGTGGCCTCGGTATCAGCCTTGGTGGTGCGCAGTGTGGCGTTGCTGTGGGTCGCTCGGGTTAGCAACGTTTTGGACCAACAGTGGTTGAGATCACTCCCTTGGTTCGTTCCCACGAGGGTTCACGCGACATCACAACCTTTGTATAGGTTTTTGATCCCCTTGATGGGATGTTTAAACTGTTGGAGTTTTGGCATCCCTCCGGTGGGCCCAGAGCGGGATCCTCTAGCATCTTTTCCCAAGATCGGGTTCTTGGTATCGCTGTAACCACTTATTCACGAGCTGTGATCCCCTATCTAGAAGGTTAACCCCATAGGGTTTGTGGAATCATCGAGAATATGATCCCTTACGCAGTAGGCCGTTCTTAGTATGGTTGTGGAATCATCGGGTATATGATCCCATGCTCAGCATCAAGTATATAGTAGGGTTGTGGTATCGTTGGTTATGCGATCCCCTACTCAGCGTGTGGTTTCGGTAGGGTTGCAGCATCATCAGTTCGATACCCTACCTCACGAGTTATACCAGATAGGGTTCCAGTATCTTTGTGACCACATTTATATGGGGGATGATCTTCTATATGAGTGATGTGCTTTTGTCGAGCGACAGATCGGGTTGTGGTATCCCCTAGTGGATCCTGGGTGTGATCCCCTATTTGTGAGATCTACGGATGCCAAATCGGGTTGTGGTATCCCCCAGCGGACCCTGGGAGTGATCCCCTATCTGTGAGATCTTCATCTACCAGAGTGGGTTATGGTATCCCCTAGCGGACCCTAGGAGTGATCCCCTATCCGAGGAGTTCGGTGGTTATGTTGTTTCAGCGAGGTTTTCCTCAGTGACGGAATCCAATGAGCATGGTCTCTCTGGTGAGTGTCTGAGATGTTTTCTTGGGACCCGTTGGAGTGCATCTCTCGGGCGCGTTTCATCTGGGATGACTGTGATCATGTGGTGTACTCTCCTGGTTTTGGACAGTTGCTAGTGGTGAGGTCGGTACCACTTGTGGCTTGTTACGTGAGCTGAGTATATCTGGATTATTCAAGGTGTATGTATGGGCATACCTGAGATGAGGTGACTAGTTGTGTTTAGCCGAGGATGGTCACGAGATGGAGTTTCTCTCTCCTATGGGTTCCCTTTGGCTGGGATGAGTGGATTGTTTCCTTTCAGTTGCTCTCTTTTGGTTTTGGGTTTTTGGGGTGCCTACTGAGTATGTTTATATTCACACCTGCACGGGCTTTGCCTGCACATGTTTGTGTCTTGTGCAGACCACAGGCTTTTCGACGGAGTTCCAGGAGGACCCGAAGCAGGTGGATCTTAGTGAGCAGGTTTGACCGAGGAGCTGACCGGCGGGTGTTTGGCAGTGTTTACCCTCATTCTGAGCAGGTTGGACACTTTGCAATTTTCTTTTGGTGGTCCCTATTTTTCCCTTTTGTACTTTTGCTGTACTCTGGTTTCTATATCTCTACACTGTTGCATGGAGGTGTTTGTGGGTGCGTGTGTATAGGTACCTTAGGCTAATGCCTCCCATGTGAGTGATAGCCTACTCGGCGCTGGACGCCATCCCCTGGCCTATTGGAGGTGGGCTTGGGGAGTCGCGGCTCAAGCCTCGTTGGGCCGGGTTGTGACAAGATAAACCTATATTAAAAATGATATTGTGATTAAAAATATAACTATGAAATATTTGCCTTTTCTTTAAATAATATTTTATAAATACGATACACTCATCCTAGAAACATCCAAAGATTATAATTTAGATCCTCGGATGATTATAATCAATTATAACTCACCCCTTAAAATTAAGGATCATTTTAGGGTAATTTCATAGGCCTTATAATTTTATTTTTAACCATAATTACTTTATTTACACATTACTCGAGTAATAAAAGCTAAAAAGTTACTATTAAATTGTGAAAAATAAAGGAAACAATTTACTAAATTAAGAAATTATAATTAAAAATATGGAATCCCTTTTTGAAAATTCAAATCACTGAATTTTCAGAATTTTATTTAATATTATACTGGTAAAACACAATGAAAAATGATTTTTTTTTTGAAAAATACCATTTTTAAACAAAATATGTTTTTATACTACATTAAAGTATAAAATACTTCTCAAAATATATAATTAGATTATATAAAATGAAACTGAAATAATAAAAAATTAAAACTATTACAAATCATAATTTGGTATTGTATATACATAGAAAATATAATTTTTAATATAAATTGGTATTCTCTCTATTCATTGAAAAATAAAACATTTCCGAAAATTATCACAATATAATTTCACGTACATTTTGGTAAGATGATATAAAAAATGATTTTTCGTTTTTCAAATACTTGTTCTAAAATTTCAATAAATTAATTATATTTTTGGTACATAAAATTAAATCCAAATCATATTTGAAGAAAATATGTATTTGATGAATAAAATGACTTTACTAAAACAAGTACTTATTTAAATATATTTAATTGATACACTATAAATGAGTATTAAAATTATCTATTTAATATTTCCATTAATACTATTAATTTCTACTAATTTAATGGATATGTTACAATGGTCACTTTTAAATAATAAATTGTTTATTCATTTAAGAATGGTGTTGCATATCATTATTCTATTGAACATTGTATTTTATTTTAAAACAGTGGTTTTCATAAAAATAATTTGATGATATATGGTTCATTTTAATATACATATGGCTATAAAAGTAAACCTAATTTGTTATGGTTTAGTTAAGGTGAATTCTTCAGTTCTTCTTAAAGTGAGCTATATATCAAACAATGGTTAATTACAAAAGATTTTTTGGTAATTTACATGTATAGATTTGTGGCCGTTTATTTGATATGGATTTTCATTGTGAAACAAGTTTTATTATTATTTCATTTTAGCCTTGATGGAATTTTTTTAAAATATTATATTATTTTGTTTTAATATAATTTTTTATAATATACTCAATGATTGAACATGTCATTTCCTATTTGGTTTTATTATAAATGTAATATAATTCCATAAAAGTATTTTAAATCTATATAGTAGTTTACAACATCTCTGTAATGTCCTGAATTTTACATGTAAAGTTTTTAAAATTATATGGGATTATTTCGAGACCAGGTTCTGAGATGGTATGTGATTCCATGTCCTGAGGTACCCAAAATAAATGTTTGTATTATTTTTCAGTTTATTAAAAGTATCACATGCGCTTGATTTTAGTAACTTTTAAACAAGTGTTCAGATTTGAAATCTGAGGGCACCATTGTGTTTAGAGTAACAAGTTTTTCTTAGGTAGGACCTAACTTTGACCGACATGGGTTGACTGCGAAAATCTTTTTTGGATGTTTTAAAGATAAATAAAAATAAACTTACAAAATTTATTTTGTTTTTCTTGTAGCATTTCGTGATGACGCAGCAACACAAGGTAACAACGACAAAGAAGTTGTTTCATTTCATAAATGAACTAGTGTGGTGATGCTGTTTCAAATCAAAATAGTAATGATGAAAAGCATTAAAACATTTCCTCCTCTAATCATGGGAAAGGAATATCATTAGAATTCAAAACCCTAGAAAATTTCCATAGAGAAATATTGTTTCTATATAAAGGAGATGGAAGATCTCTCACCGGTGATGATGAACGAAGAACAATGATGAACAACAGATCAAGGAAATTCATGGAAAGATCTCAGTCAACAAATATTTCTCTTCGCCGACTGATCCTATTTCTAGGTAGGGGGTTTATTTTTCTTCATGACTCATATCCCTGTTATTGTTTCCAACGACAAACATGGACCAAACCACGAATTTGCTGATCTATAGTTTGTTTATTTATGAGGGATGGTGAAAAATTCCGAATTAATGTGGGGATTATATCATTGTGATTTTAATTTCATTATTAGTGATACTTATAACAAAAAAGAATTCGGGTTGACATGAACAATGGCTTGGATTAGTTCTTCAGGTGTTCCTGTGTTTCACTTTTCCCCTTCTTTCTTCATAAGGATATGAGAAGATTGATTGGTGTGCCTTTGTTCCATGGCACAAAAATCCCGAGGCCATGAATTTGACACCACAACAACCCCACAGAGGTGCAATGGTTGGTGTAATGCGATACGATGCTTCAGGTGGAACATACCAGCGGCATAAGTGGAACCGACCTAACAGACAGTCTCCAGCTTAATAGTAAGTGGTGGCAGGGAGACCTGTGGTAGGGTTCGTGGGTGGTATCGGCAACGGAGGCCACCGAATTAATATTAGAAGGGCCCCGTAGCCGTGTGGTAGATGAAAATGACGGGGGTTGTAGCTAGGGTGGTCCTCGATGGTGTGGACTGGTGATGCGGTGCGACACCGTATCATCCAGTAGGCACAAGATCCTGCAAACCGTGTGTGGGAGGAGTGGCCAAAACATGGCCGACCACCCTTGAAAGATGTGGAACCCACCACATCCAGGTTAGATAAACTATCCCGCTCGAGTGGACTGGGATGGAGCTCTTAGACCAAACCGGCAGTAGGACAGGCTAGTAGTGGGTCAGGCCCAGTTGGGGCAGACCGAACCCATGTGGTCAGGTTGGACCCACCAGGTTGGGTCAGGTCGGAGTGGACCCAGACCTAACCAACCCCTTTTACTTAAAATCCCATAACTCTCAAACCGTGTGTCTGTTTGATAATATGTTTGCGCCATAAGTACCCTTATGATGAGGCAATACTTCTTAGATACTCTAAGTGAGTTTTTGTGGAATTTTCCGTATAGAAAATTAGATTGAGGAGGAGGTGCTTTTGGAATGAGCGTGCTAAGGATTGAGTCCTACATCTTGTTGTGAACTAAAATCTATGTGATTAACTATACTATGTGTCTTACATAGAAAATGTGTTCTATCTAGACATTGGGTCTTATGAATATTGAGTCGGTAATCCCATGTCCTGCTAGGGTTTGTGTCTCCTAGTCTTTGACGACACTGTGTGTGGTACCAACACTACGTGTGTTATCTACACTCCATGTGTTACCAGCACACCATGTGTTATCTAAACTATGTGTATTACCAATAATATGAGAGGTACCAACAGTCTAGGTTTTACCTACACTTCCTGTGTTACCAGCGCTCTGTGCTTTATTACTTTAGGGTGCGATGGATTATTACAAAAATATTGTTTACGTACCATAGTCCTATACATGGTGTGAGCTAACTCATGTAACTCTCTTGATTGTACCTCTTAGAGGCTACACTTTGTGTACCACTTTAGTAATCTACTTAGAGTATTTCTTAGGGATATTATTCATGGAATACTTCATGTGATTTTTCTTGTGGTTTACTCTATGTAATTCATTTGTGGTATTTGGTCTCTACTATGTATAGTGTTACTCACCCCTACACAGGATCATGCACATTTGTCAAGTCTTATGCAGATGATCAAAAACTTTGACCGAGTCCTTGGAGGGTCGGATATAGGTTGTGGTTCAGGGATCTCTGATGGACGTGGTATGCTTCAACGACATTCAAATAGCTTACTGTGCTTACCATTTAGGTAGGGTTTTTTATAGATTGGATCCAGAATATTTTACTTTTCTGTTTTAGTTGGGCTTGTATCCTGGCCTGTTTACTTTTCAGCTTTTTTAATATTAGTTAGTTGTTGTCTTAGTGGAATGAATTCCTATTTACTCTGTGTTTTTAGTTCAACACTTTTCTTGGAGATGACTGTGTGTGTACATGTCCTTAGTAAATTGCATCTCCTTTATGGGATATGCCTATTCAGTGCTAGTCATTAGCCCCTTGACTATGGGAGGTAGGATTGGGGTATTCACGACATGAGTCCCATGGGATGGGTTGTAACAGAGTATTATCTGAGGGCGGTTGGTTTTACTCTTGTTTTGGGGCAACAATACTAAGTGTTTCTAGTTTGGATTTCAGGATAGGGAACCCAGTGTTGGTGCAACAACTGACATATCCATACATAATGACCATGGATTATTCTTTCTGAATCAGTACATGAAAATAATAGTTGCATGAGAAATTAATGGTTCTTGAATCATATAGATATTGAGTGTGTTATCATGTCCTTCTCGAGTCAGTGTTGGCTCCCCACATATACTCTATTTACTGTGTTACATCTAGTTCTATTTCAAGATGATTCCACATAGGAAGCCAATAAGGATTCCATGGTATGACCACGAGGATGGTTTGGTGAGCAATGAGGTATTGGTGCATGGACTGTTTCCAAAGATTACACCTCTTAATGATGTACTAGCGATACCACCACTTGAAGAGTTGTAGTTCCGACCGACATTACCGGAAAAGTATGCACGTAGGATTAGTGAATTGCATGAGTTCTATAGGAAACAACCACCTAGGTTCTGAGGGGAGACATATCCTCATGTAGATGAGGACTAGTTAGAGATGGTGACATAAGATTTACACTTAGTGAGAAAGTATTTTGACCTGAAGGCAGTCCTAGCAGCGGGCCATCTATAGGGCTCGATGGGGAGATGGTAGATCCTGATGACTCAGATGCATGAGGAAGCGGTGATATCCTTGAAATACTTTGATCACCTCTTCAGGGAGGAGTTCTTCCCAATGATTATATTCTCTTCATGTATACAAGAGCTACTCCACTTGCAGTATAGAATCTAGTTAGCTACACATTGTTCTGCGAGATTCACAGATCTTTATCACTAGTCAACTTACATGGTGCAAGAACCATTCATCAGGGCCCATACCTTCAAGAAGGGACTATGCTAGGATATAATGGTGTCTATGATATCCCTATACATTATGGGGTGTTAGAGAGAGATCTAATAAAATATAGATTTCTTGCGGAACAGGCACCGATGGTGGGATCTACCACCAGACATCTAGAAGCTAGGTCTTTAGTAGCACCTAGAAATAGCTAATGTGGGGGCCCAAGAGGACTAGAAATTCTAGTGGACAATCACATGATATGAGATCAGTGGCACAGGAATCCCGAGGTATAGCGAGTCAGCTGAAGGATAGAATGTGATACTCATGCGGCGGTTGAGGTAATCTGGATAGATATTTTACTAATAGCTATATGACCATCCAGGAGATGATCAAGGGACCAATAGGGTGATAGAGGATGTAGAAATATGGTGTTCCACCAGTTGGAGGATGTGGAGGAGAGGAAGGACAAGCAACATGAGGTGGATGGAGGTTCGAAGCACTACCACCACCACCACTAGGTGCTCCACCCTAAGCCCAGGGAATGGGTGGATAGGGGCGAGGCTAGATCCAGGAGATGGGGTCTTATGATCTGAAGACTCCCAAGATGATTAGAGATATAATATTTGTATTTTCCATCATAGCTGCAGTTTTTATATACATGGGAGTTAGTCGCACTTTTCTCTTCGTGACCCTTTTTCGATACATGAATATTCTAGTGGAACCATTGACTTGATTTCTGTGCATAGAGACTCCTACAAGTGGGGATTCAATGATCACACACTTTTTCCAATATTGTTCCCTTACTCTTGGGGTTTAGAGATTTAGTTGGGATCTCTTGGTGGCAGCATCGAGGGCATTAGATGTCATTATGGGTATAGACTGGTTATTCACAGTTCATGCTCAGATCGACTATTTTAGGTTCATAGTACGGCGTGTCCATGGAGATGGGAGTAGGTATTATCTTTTTAGAGAATGGGAGAAACAAGAAGCACATGAAGGAATCCTATGTGGGAGGGTGCATCCAATTAGACATTCGTTGGCTAGAATGACTATAGGTACAGTGGATGAGATTAGTCCTCAGAAAACTATAGTGGTGGACGAGTATGAGGACATCTTTCCAGAAGATGCTCCAGCAATACCACCTCACATGGAGGTTGAATTCTGCATTGACCTATACCTCAAGACAACAAAAATATCTACACCTACATATTATATGTATATTTTGGATCTCTATGAGATGAGGGTATGATTGGATAAATTGCAGAGAAAAAGATTCAAGAGGCCCAATGTTTCACTATGGGTAACCCTAGTTTTGTCTTCCAAGAAGGCAGACAGGAGATTGAGGTTATATGTGGAATTATGGTACCTAATTTAGGTGATCATGAAGAACATATACCCTCTCCCAATGATTTATGATCTCTTTGATCAGCTGAATGTGGTGAGATGGTTCTTTAAGATAGATCTCAGATCAGGCTGTCATAAGCTTCAAGTGCGGGATGAAGACTTCTTGAAGTTGACATTTAGATGTTGCAATGACCACTACGAGTCTTAGTGATTCTATTTTTCATGAATAAAACACTATCAATGTTCATAGAACTCATGATCAGGATCTTCCTTCCCCACCTAGACCGATTTGTAGTGGTATTTATTGATGACATCCTGGTGTACTCGGCATCTGATGAGGAGCACATGATACACATAAAAATGTTCCTGGACTTACTCTAAGATCACCTGCTTTATAGAATGATCTCTAAGCATTAGTTCAAGATACAAGAGGTCCAATTTCTGGTACACATCATTCCATAGGTTATATTTTCTATAGATCTAGCTAAGATAGAGGAAGTGCTTTCTTGGGAGCCACCCAATAACATTATTGAGATGCGGAGTTTCTTTGTATTGGCTGGGTACTATTGAAGATTTGTACTTGACTTCTTCAGAGTAGTAGCACCCAGGACTGCTTTGAAGAATATAGGTAAAAACCTTCATGTGGAAAGAAGGGTTCTAGTAGATCTTTTATTAGTTGAGATAGATTTTAACGAGTGTTCACATCCTGTGTTTTCCCAAAGAGCATGTCAAGTACATGGTGTTCTGCGACACATTAAGAACAAGGCTTGTTCGTATCCTGATGCAGGGGAAAGTAGTGATTACTTATGGTTCATGGAAATTAAAACCACGTGAGAAGAACTACATGACCCCTGATCTAGAGTTGGTAGTGGTAGTCTTCACATTGAAGATGTGGCGACACTAGCTTATGGGCGTGTGGTTTATTGTCTACTACGACCACAAAATTCCTAGGTATATCTTTTCTCATAAGTATCTGAACCTGATATATAGATGTTTTATAGAGTTATTATTGGACAATGACTTCAAAATAGGATGTAATATCAGGAAGGGTAATGTGGTGGAAAATTCCCTTACCAGAATATCGATTTCACATCTACTGAATGACGCCTCGGGGCATTTTTCCTCACATTAGATATATTTTGTGGATGGAGATGGAGTGGATTATCTCCAGTCTATTGTAGTTACCCCTCCACTCCTTCAGCAAGTCCAAGAGGCAAAAATCAGAGATACCATCTATGATACTACACATACTCAGATGTACAAAGGGTATGTCCTTGATGTATATTCTAAATGTGGTGAGAACACCATCCTTTTCAGAGGACACACAGTTATACCTGCAACGTTATGGGAGGAGGTGTTGATGGAGTTCCATAAATCCCCTTTTGGTGGTATATCCAAGCATAGAAAAGATGTACTTGGACCTCTAGTATCATTTTTGGTGGCCGGGAATGAAGAAGGTAGTATAAATGATTGTTTTGAGATGCCTCACTTTCCAGAAAGTGAAGGTTGAGCATCAAGTTCCCATGGAATTGACCCAACCCCTTTAGGTGCCAGAGTGAAAATGGGATGGAATATTAAAGGACTTCATAATTGGTTTACCACGTACATACTCTTGTAATAATACTATCTAGGTGATCATTGATTGACTAACAAAGTCAGCCCACTTCCTAGTGATTCAATAATAGGGTTCAGTAGAGAGCATGGGGAACCTCTACGTGCATGAGATAGTTAAACTCCATTGAGTCCCATCAAAGATAGTCTCAGATCGAGATGCATGATTTACATCTTGGTTGTTGAAGGTATTCTAGGAAGTTTTTTGGGAATCATTTGTGCTTGATCATAGATTTCCACCCACAGAAAGACAACCAGATGAAGTTGACCATTCAGGTCATATAGGACATGCTACATGCTTGCATCCTCAATTTTGGACGTAGTTGGGAGGATCACCTACACCTGGAAGATTTCATGTACAACAACAGATAACAATACACCATCAGTATGTAAAAATTCAAGGCCTTTTACAAGAAACCCTATAGGTTAAAACATTGATGGACTGGCCCAAGAGAGTCAGCACTCATGGGCCCCAAGTTGGTGCAAGAACTACAGAGAATTTTCTGGTCATCCATGAGAACATGAAGACTTTACAAAGACATCATAAGTCCTATGTCGATAAGAGATAAATACCCTTGGAGTTCAAGGTGGGATACCATGTGTTCCTTTAGGTCTCTCCTTGACATTGGATAAAGATATTTGGATGTGTCATCAAGCAATCTCCAAGGTTCATTAGACCTTTTCTGATACTGTGTAGAGTGGGTTAGGTGGCATACCACTTGGCTCTAACTATTTAGTAAGAGTGGTGCAATATGTCTTTAACATATCCCACATGAGGAAATATATACATGACACTTCGCATGTCATTGACTAGGCTGAGTTGGACGTTGAAGATAGGGAAACTTTTGTAGAGTTCCCTATAGAGATCAAGAATTGATGGGAGAGGACCTCTTGTGGGTGATCGATTCCTCTAGTGCACGTTAAATGGAAGAACATGAATCTCTAGGAGAGTATGTGGGAGTGGGAGGATCATATTCATTCTCACTATCTCCATTTATTTGTTTATCCCTTATTCCAGGTTTTAGGGATGTAAATCCCTAATGTGGAGAGAATAAAATGTCTCATATTTTCTATGTAATTTTTTTGAAACTTTTATGGGATTATTTTGAGACCAGGAGCTAAGGAGGTACATTATTTTTAGGCCCTTGGTTCCTAGAATAAAATTTTCAAATATTTTTAATTTAATTGAAAATATTGTGCACACTTGGTTTTAGTAACTTTTAAATGAGTTCTTGGATTTGAAATCTGATGGAACCATTGTGTTCAGAGTAGCACATTTTTCTTTGGAGGACCTTAATTCGATAGGAAAAGCTCTAATATAAAAACAATTTTTTGGATTATTTAAAGAAGAATAAAAATAAACATAAAAAGTTTATTTTGTTTTTCTTTTATCATTTCTTGATGATGTAGCAACACTATAATGAAGCGACAAAGAAGTTGTTTCCTTTCATAAATGAAACAGTGTGGTGACACTATTTCAAAGTGAAACATTAATGCTGAAAGGTGTTTCCTCCATTAATCGGGGGTGGGGACCAACATTATAATTAATAAAACTGGAGAATTTCCATGGATCCCATAAGTTTACCTAATTAAGGAGAAGGAAGCTCTCTCGCTGGTGAAAACGAATGATGAATGATGAAGAATTAAGGATTGAGGACATTCATGGATGGATCACCATCAACAATGGATTCAATCCTCTAACAAATAATCTTTATAGGTAGGGGTTTATTTTTATTTTTGATCCCTTTTTATTTTAATGTTTCCAATGATGAATGTGGACCAACCCATGAACAGGTTGATCCATGATTCAATCATTTACGCAGGATGGTTAAAAATGGGGGATTAATGTGGGAATTATATCATTGTGATTTTTAATTCATTTCTCTTGATCCTACTAACAAGAATGAATTAGGGCCGAAACAAACAAAGGACTAGATCTTCTCTTCATGTATTCCTATGTTTTCTCCCCCTTTGTTCTTCATTAGGATATAAGAAGATTGATTGTTGCACCTTTAATATGTGGTGAAACAATCATGAGGCCCATAATTTGACATTACATCGACCCTGTGGAGGTGAAACGGTAGGTGTGGTGCAAGAAAAGGCCACCGGTGGCACTGATTGGCGGCAGAAGCAACACCAATCTTATGGAGTGGCCAATCAAGGTTGACAGCTGCCGACATGGAAGTAGGCTACAGTGACGACATGTGGTCTAATGGGACCGCAGTGGTGGGGTGACCTGCGGTAGGGGGCTGCTGGTGGCAGCGGCAACAGAGGGCACTAGATCAACAGTTGGTGATAGTAGGGGCCTGTAGCGGTGCTGTTATGGGAAACGATGGGGACCACAACTAGGGAAGTTCACTATAGTGCGGACAAGTGACGTGGCACAATGGGCACGCAGTCCCACATACTACATGCGGGAGGAGTAGTCGAAACCTGACCGAATATGATAGCTAGATGCGACACCCATCGCATCTAAGTGAGATAAACCACCCTAATTGAGTGGACCAGACTGGACCCAGCGGGCCGGGTTAACCCAAAGGGTCGGGATGGGTCGGTACGCCCATGCCGGACTAGTCCCGGACCCCACTTGCCCCCTTTTTTACTTAAAATATATTAACTCTCAAACTTTGTGTCAGTTTGATGATCTGTTTGGAGAATTGGGACCCCTGTATTGAGGATTTCATTTTGAGATACTCTGTGTGAGTTTTTGTGGAAGTTAGAATATAGCATATTGGCTTGATGAGGAGGTTATTTTGAAACTAGCATTATTAGGATGGAATCATGTGACTGGATCTGACCTATAAACTATGTGATTACCTTGACTGTGTGCCATATCTTGACTATGTATCTTATCTAGAATTTGTTTCTTACCAAGATCAAGTTGGTACTCCCTTGTCACACTAGGGTGCAGGTCCCCTAATCTTTGAAGACACTCCATGTGTTAGCTACACTCTGTGTGTTTCCAACACTCTATTTGTTATCTACACTCTGTGTGTTACCTACACTCTGTGTGTTGCTGACAATTCGTGTGTTACATAAACTCCATGTGTTACTAATGATCCAATTTTTATTACTTGAGGGTATTTTGGATTATTATGAAAATAATTTTACGTACCATATACTTATACTTGGTGTGAGATGAATCTAGTGACTCTCTTGATTGTACCTATTAGAGGCTACAATTTTTGTACCACATTAGTAGTATACTTGTTTTATTTATTAGTGATATTATTCATGATATAATTCATGTGATTTTACTTGTCGTTTACTGTGTGTGATTACTTAGTGGTTTGGGGTCCCTACGGAGTATTGTGTTACTCACCCAAGAATGGGCTTCACCCGCACGTGTTGTGCCTTATGTAGACGATCAAAAAATTTAACAGAGTCCTTCGAGGGCAAGAGATAGGTGGTGCTTCAGGGAGGTTCGATAGATGTGGTATGCTTAAGCGACATTCAGACTGCTTATTGTACCCACCCTTCAGGTATGTTTTTTCAGGGATGAGATCCAGGAGCTTGTACTTTTCTATTTCAGGGGGGTTTGAATTCTTTCCTGTTTGTAAATCCTTGACCCTAGTCACCCAAAGATGGTACATTATTACATAACATTTTCATTATCACAATATATCATGTCCGGAAAGACCAATCAGTTTAGTAGCCTTGGAAGTAATAGATACATATATTTGTTTTAAATTACATTAAGAAATGAAAACAAAACATCGTGTCTTCTTTGGATACACTTATATCCCTTATCCTATACCTAAAGGTTAATCCTAATATACTTCTTCGCATCCTAGAAATAATAAAACATAATAAATGGGTGAGATCATATGCTCAGTAAGGATAAAAACATAGCGAAAACTATCATAAATAAGCATAAACATTTAAAGTGATGTATAAGAGTAAAAACAAATCCTTCTAAACTTAAACTTCAAAAATAATATTGCGAATATAAATGAAGTAATTCCATTTACTTCTTCAAATGGATATTCTAATAGTCTAATAATCACATGTAATATTAGTAGAAAATTTCATAATGATGGAATGCATAATGCCAGACATCATTACCACCTAGTCAAGGCATCATGCCACGATGAAAAATAAAACTTTTGTGAAGACCTTATGAAAAGACTCTAATTTTTCTTATGATACCAACTGAAGAATCAAGGGGATATAGTGGGCCATTCCCATTACTTATTACATCCAATACATTTCTTATATGAAGAGGTGGAAACATAACATAAATATTCGTATTAAAATTAACAAATGAAATGTTAATACTTTAACCATAAACCATGAATGGTATAAAAATTGTACATCCATAGTCAAACATATCACAAAACCTTTTATACAATATGGAAATATTAGATCCTAATTAATCAACTTCGAACAAGCGTAAAATCCAAAAAGGATGTTGATAGACATGAAATCAATCCAAAATCTATTTGAGTGGAATATCACTCTCTACTTTGAAAAAATATAAAAGTAATGAAATCATTTATTTTGAAAATATTCTTATAAGCTTGTAAGGGAAGCTTATAAGGTGTTATAATATTGTAAAATGGACGCACCTACTATATAAGTTAAAAAATCAAGCTTTCTTTAATTTGTTGAAAAGGTCATAAAGTACCTTGTTTGGAAAATGACATAAATATTCCTTTCAATGCATTTTATAAAAGTTAAACAAGGGTATAAATGAATTTACCCTATATCATAGGAAAGAGTAAAAAATATTTTGAAATACATTTTTTTAAAAACAAAGATCTGGATGATAAAGAGGTCCTAGTATATACTCGCGTTTAAATAACCTTGCATAATAAAGAGATTATAAAATTAACCCATACCTTGTAATTTTCCATATTATAGGGTAAATTAACCTCTTGTATAATGGTTAAATCATTTTTATTAAATTATACAACAACCACATACATAAATAAGATATGATATATTATCCTTTAATATTTATTTGTTAAAAATATTTCAGTAGTATCACTGTTTCGGGTGTTAATTGATTCATTTTCCATTATATGTTTTCTTAAATAAGTAATGTTTGTTTTGGTTAGGATGTATTTGATTGATATCCAGAATGATATTTAGTTATAAATAATTTTTTTTATAATCAAATGAAAATTATTCTTGAATGGTTGTGATGGGGAAGGAAATCACATCGAGTCGTGGAGACGGTAAGCCGTATGTATGTACGAGTGACAATATCGTTCTATTAATGGTGAAATAACATGTAGTTGGATGGTATATTATATATAAATAATCATTAAAAAGTTATATAAATAATTTATAACAATTATAACATTATTACGCACATCTAAATAATTAAGTGCTGAATAAAAAACTACACCACGATGTAGAGACGGTAAGCTGTACATACACACACATGGTAAATTTTTCATTTATAAGATGAATAGAATAATGAATATGGTTGTACCATATTTATAATAACATCACAATATTTAGAATGTAATGGAGTTTTATATTTTGGTAGGGAATCAAAAATGAAAGAAGAAGTGTAAGAAGAAAAGAACTTTGAAATAGGTGATGAAATAATTACCTCTTCTTCGGGTGCATCCTTTTAATTTGAACAAAAGGAATATTTAGGTTATCTTTCTGATAAAAGTAATTCATCTATGATTAATTAAGGGTAGTTGGGAGGATATTTGATTAGGGTTTTTTTGATCCAAATGGATTTTTATCGTTGAATTTGAGAGAAGTGAAGTAGCCTTTTATAAGAGGTGTGAGGGGAACTTTAGGAAAATCATGAAATATTATTTTATTATAAAATTATTTTTGTTATATATTATCTCAAAATGGATTTATTTGTAAGATAAGGTGGTTATGGGTTGAAAACATCTAAACCAATTGGTTTTAGACAAGGTTAGGTGACTATATTAACCTTATCTTTTAGATTTAACTCTTAGTTTAATAGTTTAACTTTTACAATGTCCTCTCGTATTTTTATATTACATGGTTAATAAACTTAGTATATAATTCCAAGAAAACCTAAAGTGGTTCATTAATTACATACCTAACCTTATATAAGTAATTTGGCAGAATATTATATTTCTAAGAGTACTATATCATTTAATAAAATAGTATTTGTTTTAAAAACTCATTTATGTCAATTTGAAACTATTTAATATTTATTTTTTGTTAAAGGCATAAAAACATGATTAATTCAAAAAACATACTTTGAATCAATCCTAAAATGTCATATTCAACTATAAAATTCGTGGATGGTTTCAAAACTTTCAAATTCTACGTATTTTAATATTTATAATATCATTTATTTGATACATTCATTAATAAAGAAAATACTTCATCATTAATGTGTCATAAATAAATATATTTATATGATATCTAAAAATTATAAATAAAATATCTTGATATAGTAAATATTTTTATCTTTCAAATTACTATTTATATTCGAAAATATAACCTATATAACCCAATATAAAAATTATTTTACTAAAAAATATATGTTTCTGTTATATTTTCCTTAACTTTAAATTAATTTTTATTGTGTAATAGTCACATAAAAGTGACTCTATGGGGTCCCAAAATCTACCTAAGGATAACCGTGGTTATAATTTTATCATCTAATAGGGTTAGAAAATGTGTTAGGGTAATTTAATATTATTATAATATTATTTTTTCCCTTATATACTAGATTTAACCTTTAACAATGGTAAATAAAATATTTACCAAAGTTACTATTCATAATGTCTAAAAATAAAAGTTACATATCTACAAAATTTGGAAATTATGATTCAAAATATGGAATCAAATTTTCTAAATTCAAAACATAGAAGTTTCAGTAATTAATTTCAAATTAATTCCCGTTGTCAAAACCAAAAAGATGATTTTTAAGAAGTAAAAACTATTAAAAGATTGACATGTGTTTATGTACAATTTAAATGTAAAACTACATCAAATGACCTACATTATATTAAATGATAAAAATATAATATAATTATACTTTAAAACCACTCAAAATTATAATTTAACAATATAAATTATTTATACTAAGAAGTTGTTTTTAATTAAAATTTAGTATTTTTCTCAATTCATCAAAATATGAAAGTTATCAGAAAAGTACCAAAAATTCACCCTTATCTAATTTTAATATTCCATATCCAAAAAAGAAGTCCATTTTGAAAAATAAAATTTATGAAATTTCAAATATTGGGAATTACTATTCATAACTGGTTTTTAAATGGCTAGTCTGATTAGTCATGGTGTGCTAGAACTCAAAGTTGCGTACAACACAAGCTATTGTATTATTAAAAGAGAAGTGTACCATGGATGTTTGGAGTGTTAATTTCTTCCCTCCTTCAAATAATTTCTTCCAATAAATTTCTATAATTAGACTGCATAATAAGATTCTGGTGGTTCTTCATCCTATATTCCTCAAGTTCCCACGTTGCCTCTTCCATTTTATGGTTTCTCCAAAGAACTTTTACCAGAGAAGTCTTCCAGTTTCACAAAACATGTTTTCTGGTATCATGAATCCTAATAGGTTCTTCATAATAAGAAAGATTAGTTACCAGTTAATTTCATCATAGGTTATTACATGTGTTGGATCATGATTGTATTTTCTCAAAAGGGATATGTGGAAAACATCATGAACTTTGGAGAGACTTAGCGGAATTTCCAAATGGTAAGCTACAAATCCAATTTGTTCTAGAATTTCAAAAGGTCCGATGTACATGGGACGTAATTTACCCTTCTTATAGTAATGTATAA